>CM044434.1:113973492-114036359 GCA_024363595.1 Xenopus borealis | reverse complement strand
TATATATATATATATATATATATATATATATATATATATATATACCTTAAGGCTTACTCAGCTCAGTGGTTTGTCCATTGGAGAAAACTGAAATGCTTTCATGTGTGTTTGATGGTTTCATTTTCTGTTCCCAGATACATTTATACTTTACAGGCTTTTATGATCATTGATATTTTGAAGGTACATCTTGACCCAATGTATTTACAACCCCTTTGCTATTAATAGCGTATGGATGAATAATGGACGATAAGACTAAAAAAAATAGCAGCGGTTTACAAATAAACAGTAACCTATCATAAGGTTATCAGTCCCACCACTCATTGGCTTACCTTTTGTCCTGTGTTGTGAATGGCCCTGGACCCTCCACCACAGATGGAAGATCATGGGGAAATTAATTGCCTGTAGAGAAACTAAGGGTTTGCATTCCTATACTGTATGCCTTGTAAAAAAAAAACATATAACATGTGAGGCCCCTTTTACTTGTTTAAGTGGAATGTATTTACCTGGTAAAATCCTCAACTGCTTGTCACTGTGTGCTCTGAAATACAGTCATCATATTACTTGCATTACTGAACTGCTTGGCACTGATTGCTGAGATTACAAAGAAATGAAAGGTCTGTGCAGTCACAAGACGGCAGTAATTGCAGAAGATCAAACAGACGCAGATAAAACAAGCAGTGTACAACAATAACTGTGTCTGTGTATTATTTATTAGCTTTTCTGGCTTGACATTGGCAATGAGTATCTTTTTGCAAATGAAATTTGTCATGCTCGCTGGAGGAGGGTGTTGTTAGATCTTGATAGTGCTCTGCCTCACTGCCGAGTGCCAAAAGAAAGACGTTCACAGTTTAAGCTACTAGCTACACTTTAATTGATAACATAAAACAACTGAAAACTACTGTATTTACTAAACAGATTTTTTATTAAAATTAGAAACAGGACAGGAAACATATTAGTTGTTGTATTTTATTATGTTTGTAAGTGGATACAAAACAAAGCCGCCATGAATAGTTTAGATTACACCTTGTCCATATAATTAAAGAACATCACGGTTGATTGGTATGCACAAGAAGAGTCCTGCAGTATAGCTTTCTACCACTGACTGCATTGGATATGGTACATTAGATCTTATCAGCCAGAAGCTTCTAAAGAACATTATTGATATATTTCATTCTTCATATTTTGTACATCACTCCTTTTAAGCTTTCTATTCTAGCCTTCAGAATGCTAATAATAAACCGGATTCTGTTTGATGCTTTATAATATATGCATGTGCACGTAGATCCTTTATACTTTAAATGTGGGGGGAAAAGGTCTTTCCAGTACAAAGGATGGGTTCAATTCATAACCCCTGGTAATGGCTAGTTCCACTTCCATTCTGGGAGTATTGCAATCAATAGAACCAGATAATTATAAAACAGGGATCTTCAACCTGCCGTTCTCCATCTTCTACTGTAGAGCTCCTAGAATTCTCCAACTTGTTGAAGATCAGTGTTATAAAAAAAAATGAAAAAAAGATAGTTTCAGCTTGGTTGTCCATTCTAGTGCTGCACACTTCTGGAGTCCATATTTTAGCAGAGAACAGGCTAAGCAAAGTGTTGCACTATGCTTGTTAATAACATCCTAATGCAAATGGTAGGAAATGCAGAGACATACAAAACATTGAATTGAAGTGGGAAACTATGGGAAGAATCAGTAATAAGTAGGCCTGAGCAAGGGGTCCTCCTAACTTTTTAAACCTTTACGATTTCCAAGTCTGTTTGTTTATTTTTTATAGATAGCTGTAATGAAATGGTTACAGACTTAAAAAATGTCATGGTTCAGTTTTCATGAAAAATCACCCTCTTCCAAAAGAACAAATGACTCAGTGTGCAAAGGCTACAAAAATATCTGGTTATGTTTTATTAATCTGGACTTGTTTTGTTTAAGAGGGTTGCATTTTCTTATTGCTTCTATGAACTGTTGAATAATATAATGATCGAAAGAAGAAACTACACAAATTTTTTTGCTGGCTCCAAATTTAGATTCTTATGAGAAGCAAAGACATCACATAACCACAGAAAACAGGGTTATATAGGGTGATAGATAGACAGACATCTGCAATTCGATGCAGTTTTCTCAACAAGGGATGAACAACAATATCTGAGGCAAGCATAATATTACTTTATTGCAAGAAAATAGACTTTCATTATCTCCATGCTATAGCAGTCTTTGGTAAAGCCACAATTGCCTGAATTGTCCTAATCAAAAGGTTTTTAGCTCTCTTTAGTTTTATGTTTATGTGCAAGAAAATATAGGATACTGGTGAACGATGACATTAAAGGTTTACAGATCATATTTGTTTTCAGACAACACACACATAACAATTGCAGTGCTTCTGATAAAGGGTCACCAAGGCCAGGCTTTAGGCATTTAACTAGAGATACTGTTTGTGTGTTACAGATGTCATGTGAGTATTAGAAATGTTAAATGTGCTGCTCCTGGGCATACATTCTGCTGGAACAGTAGGTCATTTCAGTAGATGTCAAATAAATAAACATTTAATGAAAATCAATCTTCTGTCTCATGCTATTAATATTGCTCATGTCTCTAATTAATTGTGACTGGTCTCCTGTCATTCTCTATGAAAAGAGGATTGGAAATCAGGAGAAGTCCACTCTGGCAATATATTGTGACAAGACAGAGAAAAACATTGGCCTCCTGCTGCTACCAGGTTTCCTAAGGAGCTTAACCATGGCAAAGCTAATGCAGAGAGATATATACATTTTTGTATATTTCTCCATATTATCATAGTGGGATTTGTTTTTGTTTTTTTGTTTTTGTTTTGCAAATCATATTGTTCCTAGCCCTGAATGATGTTCTCTACAATTTCCCTTAGCCTTTTTAATTATGTTCTAGTTACTTTCAGATGAATAGAGCATAAAAAATGCAGTAGAAGAAGAAATATGTTACTATCTATTATTGAAAAGGGAGCCAGCTCTAAGCAGCTCCACATTATACACTCGGCATGAACACATTCAGCCTATTTACAGCACTCCCAAAGAACTCTGTGGTGGAGCAGTTCTCATCTGTGGCTCTCTAGAAAATATGCTGAGGTATGAATTCATCAAAATGAACCACAACCAAAACATTTAAAAGAAAGGAGAGAGGCGTCTAGTCGAGCCCAGCTGGTAAAAATATTTATATTCTCCAGGAAGTCATACAACTTGAATTAAGATTGTTAATTTCCTTTCTGTAGGAAGAGACCACTGTTAAACTGACAATATAAAGTAAAGTTTATCTTGGTAGCTGATTTGCCTTGAATAGCATCAAATAAAGACTACATTTTAAAAGTCATAAAGCATAAAAGGTCATACAAGAGAACGTGAAATGCTCTTTTGCTCCTTATTTCAGGATTTTTACATACAGTATGCTTTTGGTTATTTTAAAATCATTATTGTAAGTATATATATTTATTTGAGGGTGTATTAATATTTGACTATGTGCCTTTGCATATCATTCAAAAACACTTTATAACAATTTCAAGCAGTAGATAAGAGCATCAAACTTCGTATTCTTTTATACTTCCCTTAACTGAAAAATATACTGATCACATGGGTTATCTGGCAATACTTAAAGGAAGTTGGTAAAAGCTGTTTAGTACCGAGTACACAACATTACTAAAGGGATGTAAAAGTTCTATAACAGAGTGGTATTACACAGAGTGCTAGAAACATACCCAAGAACTGTTGCAATCTGTTCAATCTGTTGCATTATATAGTTACCAAATGTTCTCTCTGTTCAGAACAAGCAAATATATATATATGAAATAAAAATAATAATGTAGCAGTTTACATTTGCCGTTGTTTATCTTTATTCTATGTGAGGAAGAGTTACCTTCTTTTGGGGATTAGAAGATTAAATGGGTGTGAAACTGTTTTCTTTCTTTGCATTTCTCAGTCTATGGCAATGTTTTAGTCCCTGCAGAAGACATACTCAGTGTAGCTTGTCCAGACTTTATCCTCACTCTGGTCATTGCTGGCGAAGGCACATGTTCCAGTGGAACTACATGCCACCATGTGGAAGCCAGATTCAGACAACTTGTCAAAGGCTTGTTCCAGGAAGTTGAACTTGAGGTAATACCTGGAAGTGTACCTCTCAGGTGGCCTGTCAGGATCTCGGCTTTCATTTAATGTCTCTCCAAAAACTTCCTTGGCCAAGGAGGTTTTGCCACAGACTGTAATGCGAGCCACCCTCCTAAACTTGGCATCAGCTTGAGCTTCCCGTCCTATAGTATAAGACCCTCTGTAGCCAACAGTTATGTACCCAGATCTTCTTCCTTCCAAAGACTGAGAAGGTGTGAGACGTGGAACTGAGGCTGGGCTACATGATGTGGAGGCATTGAATCGATATGGATCTAATGTAGGGGATGGAACCCCGGCTGCTGGAGATGTGGAGGATGGGATAACAGCAGAGTCTGGGTCAGGATCTTGTATAGCTGCAGGGGTTAGTAGGAAAGGTGGTTCTTCTCCCCCAATAGAGCTCTCTTTACTGACTCGCAGAGGATTCAAACGCTTCACCAGTTCAGGTAGCTGAAAGTGCTCTGCTTCTCTCTGTAAACGGCTTCTCTCAGGAAAATAATCTGGTAGTACCAGCTGCAGGTCTCGTAGGTAATCCAGCACATAACGAAATAAGAAACCATCCCGGTCTAAAAAAAAACGCCCTTTACTGTCCCGGGCCAGCTCTCCTGGTTTCTGTTGAGAAAACATGCGCCAAAGGAGGGAATCTGGTACTGATACAAGAGTAGTGTGACGAGTCACATAGACTTGTCCCCCAACATTTAATTCCACAATCTCTGGGAACAGTGGATCAGAAGATTTGTTTCCCGTACAACCACCACCTCCACCATTTGGTAATCCACGTGCAGTATCAGGTAAAGCCATGAAGACTGGGAGAAGGCAAATATCTGTAATAATATCCCCCTTTTAAAACATAAACAAAAAAATAAAATGGGTAAAAACACTTGAAAATAAAAGCTGTATAAATGTGTTCCAGAGCAAAGCACAGTTTCAGCTGGTTCTGTACATGTGCAGCCAAGATTCACAGAAGAGCTGATTTCGTTCCTCTGCTTCTCCTTGTGTTTCTGATTGAGAGAGATGGCAGGGTCTGTGTTTTTATGTGGAAATGTACACTAGAGGCGTGGGAGGGAGGAGGGGAGCAGAGAGAGAGAAAGCCCAGAGACAGCTGATCACATACACATTCAAAAAGAGGATGCGTGCACTACCGTATTTGCATGCTTTGCAGCTGTAACCCTGCTGTTACCCAGACGCATAAAACCTGCAAAGCACTGCAACTTCTTCATTGTTATAAACAGTTATTATTTAAAGGCATAAAGAGTTACATTAGGATTCCTTCATTCAAGTAGTCAGCAGCTTCCTCTCATCTACCTTAAAGCACAGCCTTATAAAAAATATGTTTACTGAGAATTGTTATTACAATGTATGAGGCTGACATTCATGGAATAAAAGCTTAGTCCATGTCTCCAGAGAGTTCCATAAAACATCTAAATCCTTCCTCTGTATGACCATGACATGGCTTTTATAGATAACAAGTTGTCTAATTCTGGGCAGTGTCATTCTGTAGCTACTAAAGCAAATAAAGTTCTGTCTTGCATAAAAAAGGGCATAAACTCAAGGGATGAAAACATAATTATGCCTCTTTATAGATCCCTAGTAAGACCTCATCTGGAGTATGCAGTGCAGTTTTGGACTCCAGTCCTTAAGAGGGATATAGACGAGCTGGAGAGAGTGCAGAGACGTGCAACTAAACTGGGTAGAGGGATGGAAGACTTAAATTATGAGGGGAGACTGTCCAGGTTGGGGTTGTTTTCTCTGGAAAAAAGGCACTTGCGAGGGGACATGATTACACTTTACAAATACATTAGAGGACATTATAGACAAATATCAGGGGACCTTTTTACCCATAAAGAGGATCACCAGACCAGAGGCCACCCCTTCAGACTAGAAGAAAAGGACTTTCATTTGAAGCAGCGTAGGTAATTCTTCACAGTCAGGACGGTGAGGTTGTGGAATGCTGATTCTGTTGATGCTTTTAAGAGGGGCTTGGATGATTTTTTGGACAGACATAATATCTAAAGTTATTTTGATACTAAACTCTACAGTTAGTATAGCTATGTGCATATACAGTTTGGGTGAAAGAGTGTAGGTGTGGGTGTGTGTGTATGCTGGGTTTTAATTTTGAGAGGTTGAACTTGATGGACTTTGTCTTTTTTCAACCCAATTTAACTATGTAACTATGCACAAAAATACACTGTATAATGCACTGCAAAACAAATATGACAGAGAAAAGAGGTCTAGAAATAGAGTTTATATATAAACATGACTTTATATAAATCAGCTAAAGAGAAATACATCCTCATAACAGCTGAACCTCGATATTATTCAGCTACAATATTTGTGAAGTCAGCAGGAAGCAAATCCTGCAAGGCTCGTGATTGCATTCTTATCTACAAAATGCAGCTGGGCACCCTAAAATGTTGCTGGCCTTGGCCTGGGCCTTTGTGTCCTGCAAAGCACCAGTTCCAACTACTGGTATTACTTGATATCAAAGTATATAACTTGCAATAGTAACAGAGACATGGTGCCCCAGAATATACTGTAGATAGCTCACCAAATGGTAGATGTGGACCAAGTGCTCCAGCCCCAGACCCCCAGCTTTAGGGAGCAGCACACCTAAAAATTTCGAAAAAGGAAGCAGGGCTGTCCGGCACTCAAACGAATCCACAAGACCAAAATAATTTAGTTAAAAAGTATATATCTTTATTAGTCAAAGTTAAAAAAGTATACTTGCATCTTCATCCGACATTGGCGTTTGGTACCCGTACCCATACATCCCTCATGATAGGCTATCATGATTAAATGCCCTTGTGGTTAAGAACCACATAGGGCGGATGTAGATGCAAGTATACCTTTTTAAACTTTAGACTAATAAAGATATATACTTTTAATATATTAAATATACAGTGTAAGTAAATCATTCTATTATACTAAACATTATTGGGGGAATGTAAAAAAAAAACTATTCCCAATGCAAAAAGTTATGCCTCTGCATGAACAAATTTAGCTTTGCACTAATTTAATATAACTTTTGGAACCTGGAAACTGTTTAGCGACCACTTCCGACAGTGGAAGAAAGTTTGCGAGTTTTATAGCTTGCGCCAGTGCGCAGTTAGGGTTGCCACCCAGCCGGTATTTTACCGGCCTAGCCGGTAAAACACCAGCCAAGGCCGGGGCCGGTATTACAAATTTACCGGCAATGTAGCTGCCGGTAAATTTGAAATACCCCTTAAAAATGGCCCTTGCCTTAAATCTAATAAAAACTTACCTTTCTCGCGTCTTCAGCCAATCCTTCGCGTGGCTCTGCCCCCTTTGACGTCACATCACGCCCCTTTTGACGTCACGTCACTCCCCCTTTTGGCCCCGCCGGCCGGTATAAAAAATTTCAAAAGGTGGCAACCCTATGCGCAGTCGATGTAATAAAACTTCTTACTGAAATCATTGTTGTGTTTGCTCCAAAAGATTACAACATCTTCAAGCACTTCTTAAGAGTGCGCAATTACAATTCGCAATGCAGTAACAGTTTAATGAACAATATTACATTGCGAGATGTGCATTTGTATTCTTATTGGTGCAAGCTGTTTTTCTCTTTGTGACTTTAATTACATTCCCCCATCTGTTTTGTCCACCTGTGCATAAACATGACAATTTTATTAAATTTTATCCTGCTACAGTATGTCCTGAATCAAAGGTGCCTGTCTTAAAAAAATCTGTCGGTTTGATGGTACCACTAAAAGATTTGAGAGCAAAGGATAAAGGGAAAATGCATTACTTGTTAAATAAATGATAAGGAATAGCCCAAAATAGCTAACACAAGAGTAAAGGTGGCCACACACGGAGAGATCCGCTCGTTTGTCAATGTAGCTAAATGAGTTGATCTCTCCCTGATATGACCACCTTGAGGCCCACGATCGGATCACAATAGAGGAGATAAGGGAGGTCAGATTGTGGGACCGCATCAACGAACAGATGTGGCCACAATCAGATGGGATTTTTCGTCCTCTCCGATTGACATCTGCCCGGCTTTCGGCCAGATATCGATCAGTAAAGCCCGTCAGAAGGCCCCAGACATGGGCCAATAAGCTGCCGACTTGGTCTGGCCACCTTTACTTTGACAAATGGAACGACAATGAAAAATGAATACAGTCATTATTATACTCTGTCACTGATTTTGAGGATCTGTTGAAAGTCACACACTTACTTAAAATTGTTTATATTTTATGTCTATGCAATCTGGCATTTTTCTCAAAAGTATCTAACATTTTGAGAACTTTCAGACTGCACCAATCTAGTATTGGCTGTGCATGGGGTTTGTTCCCAAAACCTATTACACAAAACTCACTCTTCCACACACAGATTAGATTCTTCGTATAGTTTAAACATTAGAGGTATGGGATTCTCTATCTGGAAACCCATTATGCAGAAAGCTCCGGATTACGACAAGACCATCTCCCATAAACTCAATTTTATTTAAATAATTACAATTTTAAAAAATGTAAAAAAAAATGTAAAAATGTCAGTAATAAAACATTACTTTGTACATGATCTAAACTAAGGAGGCAAAAAATCCTATTAGGTAATTAATGGGGGTTGTTTATCAAAATCTAAAAGTTATTTTTTGAAAACTACTCCAAATCCGCATGGACCTTTTCATCAATATCAATACATTTTTCATAAAATTTCTTGTGTGGAAAAATACTCGGTAAAATCACAAAACATCTAAATCATACACATTTTTTAAACTTGTTCGCCAAAAACAAACTTTTTCAGAGTTGACGCCCAAAACCACAAAATCTTTGGATTACTGATCGAAACCCGGGATATCAGGATTTCAACGGGACATCTGTCATTGACTTCTATATAAAGTCGTCAGGTCTGAGTTGGAGTACTTTTTTATTCAGACTTTTAAAACCATTGGGGTTTAAAGGGATACCATCATGGGAAAAAATATTTTCAAAATGCATAAGTTAATAGTGCTTCTCCAGCAGAATTCTGCATTGAAATACATTTCTCAAAAGAGCAAACAGATTTTTTTATATTTCATTTTGAAATCTAACATGGGGCTAAACATATTGTCAATTTTCCAGCTGCCCCAAGTCATATGACCTGTGCTCTGATAAACTTTAATCACTATTTACTGCTGTACTGCAAGTTGGAGTGGTATCACCCCCTTCCTCCCCCCCCCCCCCCCAGCAGCCTAACAAAAGAACAATGGGAAGGTAACCAGAAAACAGCTCCCTAACACAAGATAACAGCTGCCTGGTAGATCTAAGAATATCACTCAATAGTAAAAACCCATGTCCCACTGTGTTCCATTCAGTTACATTGAGAAGGGAAAACAACAGCCTGCCAGAAAGCAGTTACCTCCTAAAGTGCTGGCACAAGTCACATGACTTGGGGCAGCTGGGATATTGACAAAATGGCTAGCCCCATGTCAGATTTCAAAACTGAATATAAAAAAATCTGTTTGCTCTTTTTCCAAATGGATTTCAGAGCAGCACTATTAAGTGATGTGTTTTGAAAAAAAAAACATGTTTTCCAATGACAGTATCCCTTTAATAGCATCCAGAGGAGGTTGTTGTGAGTGCCTTGTGAGATACAGGCTAGGAACATCCAAGGACATTCCCAGGTCTCAAATGTTGAGCCCTCCAGCAGGCCACTGACAGGTCCATATGGTTGCGGCCCATGCCAGATGCGACAAAAGTGGCAAATGTGACGGTTTAAGCTGCATTGTGAGCAAAAAAAATCTCGCTTTGCACCTGTGTTTTCGCAGTTCACTCCTTGCCCCCTTTAAGCACTCAGGCATAAAAACCACAAGGAGCTTTGTCTTCATCTCAGCGATACAGTGTAATCATTGACAGATTGATACAGTAGCTGTAACAAAGGATGACAAGATAATCCATTTGGTGTGGTGCAAATAATTGTTTAAACATAAATCAAAGCAATATTGATATGCACCACTTGTATTGTTTTCCATTTGTAAAGAGCTGGCCTAAACAGACTGGAAGCAAAATGTGAAGGCATACTGTAGATGAGAATGTTGGGCAGCTGTCACTGAAGGGTTAAGCAGTCTACACTAGGCAAGCTGTATAAAAGAGGAAGTATTATCATCTGTCTCAATGTCCACACAGCAGAAATCTAGCAATAGTCAGAATTACAAGTTATAGCATGTGGAGGAAGGAAGAACAACTATGAGTCTTTCTGCAGGTGTGAATTAAATGTTATGAGTTCATTGCCATTCCTTACTTAAAATATGTACATATCCAACTTGTGTTTAATAGAGAGAGAAACCTGGATTTTAGAATCTGCATGCATCAAAGAAAGATGTATTAGACCACATCAAGGCGGATGATGACAACCACCATTTCATGATGGTCTGTGTGCTGCCTCAGAGATCACCTGACCAGAAATATTTCAACTCTAACTGTAACAGGAAGAAGTGTGGAAGCAAAAGACAGAACTCTGTCTGTTAATTGGCTCATGTGACCTAACTTTATAGTTTGTTTGGTATGTTTGTGTGCACCGTGAATCCCCCACATGTGCTGGGGGTGCTGTGTTTTCCACAGGGGAGTAGACAGCATATGTATTTAAGGGTATGTTTATTGCATATTTAAGGATATGACAACCATTTGGTTTTTTTTTATGTGTTAACTTAATTTATGTGGACATGGTCTTAAAAGTTCTTGTGATTAAATGGATGTGCTTTAAATGGGTGTGGTTTAAAAGAGGGAGTGGTTAACACTGGCTTCCAGTATCGGTGATCCACCACATAGGCCTGAAAATCTTCAGCCCTTGGTTCCACCGAAGTTGAACAGCACTGCCCAAATTGTTCCAATAGCACATTGCAATAAATTAGCAAGTATCCTTTACTTTTTGATTCCCATATTTCACTAGGCCACAGAATTTTTTTTTTCTCATGACTTGCCACATGCAGATACAAATAGTAAGTACGAGTCTTAATAATGGCTTACAATGCTTCTTAGGGATCTGGGACCACTTACAGTATCTCTTTGGTGTTATTACAGTGAACAAAGGTTTTTACTTTTGAAATGAAAGGAAGAACATTAGTGGAATGTCTTTGCCTAATGTACCAGAAGCCTAGTACCCCCACAGAGCTAGACTGGACTGGTCCAAAGGGAAAATGACCATTAGTACTATAGCAGCCTCTCTTTTGTATAAGTAGTTTACAACTACTGTACTTACAACTACTCAGAATTCACACTGCACAGCAGCCAACCAGTCGATTTATAAGTGCTGAAGTTATTGGACTGAATAGTTTCACATTGGATGAATTGTTTGTTGTTTTATCACTTTTTTTATAGTTTTACAGAAGAACAACTTCATAAGAATGACATTTTATGAGCAATATTCTGAGTGAGTACTTGATTATTCCAGCATCAGATTTAACTGAGCCATTGCATTGATGAGACATTAATTCCAATGCCTAACCTAATGAATATTATGCTTTTTGCCAATTTGTTTGCCAGAAATGAAAAAGTCCCCACCCCCATCCTTACTGATAATTTGCATGCAAGTCCATTTATGCTGAAATTCTTGAAAGTAAAGAATTGGCGCTTGCATTAGTAGTATCCCATAGTTGCTAGAAAAGAAAGATATAACACTAATGGGGGCAGTGGTGTTTCATTACTCAACCAACTGCTGCGCCGGAGAGACCCACAAACACAGGGGCCCATGGATGTCCTCTTGTTTGAAACCCCACAAAAGAAAGCTATAGCAGAAGAAAAATCAACCTTAAGTTAAGTTTTTAGAATGTTATAGAATGACTAATTCTAAGCAACTTTTTAATTGGCCTTCATGTTTTATTCTTCT
The DNA here is from genome assembly GCA_024363595.1 of Xenopus borealis. Lineage (NCBI taxonomy): Eukaryota > Metazoa > Chordata > Amphibia > Anura > Pipidae > Xenopus > Xenopus borealis. Next base: position 114,024,414 of record CM044434.1, on the reverse strand, counting down.
TCTGACCTCTTGCAGCTTTCAAAGGGAGGTGACTGACCCCATCTAAAAAGAAATGTTCTATAAAGCTACACATTTATTGTCATTGCTACTTTGGATTACTCCTTTCTAGTCAGGCCCTCTCCTATTCATATTCCAGTCTCTTTAAAATCAATGCTTAGCTTCTAGGGTAATTTGGACCCAGATTGTTGAAATTGCAAACTGGATATCTACTAAATACAAAGGTAAACAAATGAAAAAAAATAATAATAATAAAACATGAAAACCGTTGCAAATTGCCTCAGAATATCACTCTCCGCATAATTGATCCCCAACCAGTGGCTCACGGGCAACATGTTGCTCACCAACCCTTGGATGTTGCTTCCAGTGACCCTTAAAGCAAGTATTTTGTTTTATATTCTGGACTTATAAGCAAGTTTTGGTTGCATCTAACAAGATATACTATCAAACAGGTTCTCCTTTAGACTGCCAGTCCACATAGTGGCTACCAAATAGTCAATAAGTTATGTGTTGCCCCAAGAACTTTTTTCATGCTTTTGTTGCTCCCCAAATATTTTTACAATTGAATGTGGCTCATGGGGTAAAAAGGTTTGGGATCCCTGCTCTACATGATACTTAAACTTCCCCTTTTATCTCCAGCACCACCACAAGTTTCAACATCCCCCAGAGAGCTCAGCCTTTCACAACTAATGCTGGCTGTTGCCTATGTTCAGTTAAATGAGCTCTGCTAAAACTTTAAAAAGAGGAAGAGTTTTCCTTCATGTTTAAAATAACCGGGGAAAAAATGATTGCATTTATATTTCTGAAACTATTAAAATTCCCAGGGGTGCCATGTATATGTATACATATAAATATTAATTTCCCAGCAGTTTTATGAAGTTTTTAAAGTTTTTTTTCTCCTGTTTTGAAGGGAAACTCAATCTGACAGTAATTAAAGTTTGTAATATTTTGTTTAAAAAAAAAGCACAGCAGCATACTTCTATAACCCTCCCGGCATAACCACAGCAAGAGTTTGTCTGTAATTATGTGCAAGTAATCATTCCTTCCATACATTTCTAAGAGAGCACTAAAAATACATAACCACGCGTTGCTTTTTTTCCCCTTACATTTCCTTTTTATGCGGCTCGGACCAGGCGGCTAAATGTCATGTTTATATCTTTTTATCAAGTCTGTTTACACATTTCTAAAAAAAAATCTACCATCCCACAAATCACTTGATTTCAGACTGATTTTCTGTTTTTCACTCGGAGCATGTTTAAAAGTGTTTTTTTTATGTTTCTTTTTACTAGTAAAGGTGTATTTTGATCTCACACCCACATATTTTTTTCATACATACATTAAAATGCCTTCATTGGTTGCCAAGATTCAATTGCTGTATAAATTAGCCCCAGATTGGCCCCATAATGCAGTTTGAGTTTTTGAAGCAACATGTGCATTGCTGCAAATGGGAAAGAAAACTCTGCAAAACATGGCAAGTAATATCAGTAAGGGTCATTTCTGAGTTCAACTAATATTACATATATATATACACTGTATGTATGTATGTTTATATATATACATATATATATATATGTTTGTGTGTGTGTGTGTGTATGTGTGTGGTGTAGATAATGTATATCAATATGAGAAAAATAATATATAGATAATAATATGAGTAAAGTTTATCCCCAGATTTCCTGTATGACTTTAGTGGAAATTTCACTAGATAAGAGATGAAATGAGTTTTTCTCAAACAGCTGAATCTGTATCAGATATAAGTAAACAGTAAGCAGTGGAATATAGAAAGATGATGGGGGATCAACATAAAGATCAGTTAGGGTGAGATTTGGTCTCAGTAATTATTTGTGGTCCTAGAAACTCCTGGAAGATGAGTCTGGATGTTCATTACAATGGGATTTTGGATGATAACATATTGCATAGATATTCCTGGAACATCAAAATAATAACTAATATAACAATGTTTAATTTTTAATCTTGAGCTTTGGTATAAGGTAGAGGGGTCACTAACCAGAAGCTTGAAATCGGCAAACCCACATATGTATTAGTTCTAGATACATTCACACCTTAGCTGGGTATGATTCAAACTGTCTGTATCCCAAACCACTTCCCTAGATCTGATTCCCACTGTACACACTACAAGCAATAATCAATAACACATTCTGACCACAGAAAATAATGACACACAATGCCAGATGCAAATATTACAAAACTCTTTAATGAGACCAATACCGTAGCAGCCCCACATATCAGTGGTTATTCACTTTAAGGGAAGTGGATGGACATTAAAATATAATTTTATAAAAAATAAAAAAATATATTTTGCTGTATTCCATTTCTGTGCATGAGTTGTTAGAAATGTAGATGTGTAGGTGCTGTTTTAGCCATTTCCCTTGATAAATTTACAGTGACACGTTTCTAGTGCCCATGTGTGACCAAATACCGAACAGATTTGTCACTTGATTTGCAGGCTGAAAGGAAAAAATAGAAGAAAGCATTATGGGAAAATGGGAAAGCATTATGTTGAAGCCAGTGAATGAATACACAATATCTGATTTTCCCCTTATGCTATTTCCCCAGAAATGTGAATGAATGCCTTGTCATTCGTATTAATAATGATCCATCACTGGGGTTTGAAAAAAGTAATTCCTCTTAAAGGGGAGGTTAACAGTATGTTATAAAATGGCCACTTCTACGCAACTTTTCAATTGGTCTACATTATTTATTTTTTGCAGTTATTTGCCTTCTTCTGACTCAGCTTTCAAATGGGGGTCACTAACAAGTAAATGTTCTGTAATGCTACACATTTAGGGGCAGATTGAAATTCACATGTATTCACATGAATGATTCGAAATTCGATCGAATTTTCAAAAAGATTTGAATTCGAATATTCAAATTCAAATTAGGTTACATTCGACCAGTGAATTTTTAAAATTTGATCGATTCAAATAATTCGAATAATTCGAATAAAAATCTATTCGAATATTCGACTATCAAATTACTTCCCCTTACCAAGTGTCATTTTTACAGGCCAGACCAAGTTGCAACCATATCGAGGAACCAGCCAGATTCAATACACACTGCAGATTTCAGTAATTTATAGCGTAATATTAGGCAGAAACACCAAAATAAAATGAAAACTCTACGCAGTGTAGAGAATGTAAAAATGTCTTACATTTGCCTTGCATTGCTTCCAACTGACAATAGTGGCAGCAGAGTATATATATAACTAGATAGGTGCACTCAGATAGCCATGGTGATGCCCAGGTGCTGGAACAAAAATTCATATCTATAAAGCAAAAAAAATCCGCACACATAGGTCTTTATGAGTAAAAAAAAAGCTGGTAGATTTATTGCAACGTTTCGGCTTACAAACTCAAGACGTCATGCTTAATATATATATATATATATTTATATTGTTATAAATATTTTTATGACTTATTTGATGAACATGTACTTTAACTTGCTCTTTAATGTTATTTTCCTACAGATAACCAAGGTCAGACATTTGCAGGATGGATGTTTGTATGACATATGTCTTTCACTATTTATTCTGCATATGCCAAAATCTACTGAGACAAATAAACAAACCTACTAATAAGAATTTCTATAACTCTTTCTAAATGGCAAGTAGAGGAAGAAAAACGAAAATAGCTGCAGTTTGATTTGCCTGGGAAGCACAAGAGCAGCACCTAGTGGTTTAAGCAAACATAACAATACTATTTCTAAAGAGAATAGCAGCACAGGAGGCAACATGTTTCACAGTCATGATATTAATAATAATATTCTGTATATAATATTACTATATAGTAATATAGCATATAAAATCTGAAACTGACTGGATGAAAATGCTTCCGCTAATTGTCTTCATTAAAATATCTCAGCAAGTCCAGTTGCTTTGAGTTACTTTTGATAAATATACCATGACCTGGATGAATGAGAATCTTCATAGTCAAGGAATTAAATCTTATTTTCATATTTGCTGTCCATGGATTTCCAACTTCTTCTCCACTGATTTAGCTGGAAAATAGATTTGTAAGGTGGGAAATTCTAACTCCCAGTAAATTTTTGGTCCATTCTTCATAGCTCTAAACTGATAACTGAGCAACCAGATATATAAAATGGGCTTAATATGATCAGAGTGGAGAAGATTTTTTACACTTGCAGCATCCAGGCAACATAGGTAGGGTATAATGCTGAGGCTGTACATACAGCAACATTACTCTAGTAATAATATTTACCCCACTTTTAACTGGGAACACTAAATATTTTAAAATTACATCCATAAAACTGTAGTGGTAGTGTTGTCACCCACTTGGTATTTTACTGGTTTGCCAATAGAAAATAGGCTCTCGCACACCCTCATAAAAATAACCAAATTGTATCTGGTGCACAATGGTAGAAGTCCGGCAACCTCACAATGGCGCAAATTCACTACGATGCGTAAATTCGCTAGCATTGGCTTCGCTAGCATTCACCGCACTTTGCCAGGCAAATTTTCGCCAGCACTACGCAAATTCACTAAGATGCAAATTTGCACTTAGGGTGGCGAACGTTAGCGAAGTTGCGCCACCGTTCGTTCGCCAGGCAGAGCGCAGAACTTAAGCATAAAATATAAGTATATGTTACAGCCACTACATTCCACTACAAGCCCAGGAAACCTTTAATAGATTATATAAAGTTGTCCTATTGCCCTACATGTGCCCCCTGTATAGTTGTGTTGCCATATGTTAGGAAATGTAGGGGGGAAGAAGGGTAACCCCCCAAAAGAATTATAGATATTTTTCAGACTATCACCCTCCTAAGCTAAAATACGCCAGCGTTTATCTATTGTATTGAACTTCGCCTGGTCTGACCAGGCGAAGTAACGTCTAGCATAAGCAAGGTACGTCTTGCTTGCTGCAGATCTGTGTGCCTTTGGATTTTTTGCAAATTTTACTTGTTTGGCCAGTAAAAAAATGCTTGATGCTAATGTTATTAATAGGGAACAAAGATAAAAGAATATGAAGGCAGGTATTTTTTCCAGAAAAGGTGGCAAACATATTTCTCCAGCGTTAATGAATTTCCTGTTGTCATGTGTACTGTTCTATGGAAGAAAGTTTATGACCCTATCGTGGCATGGCTTTTACAGGGAAAATTACTTTTGTTAAGGCTTTCATTGTATGATAGCTATTAGCTGTCTGACTGACCTTTTATCAGGGCTAGATCAACCTCTGCTACTGCCATGGACATTGCCCAGCCCCAGCTTTGACTCTAACCAACCCAACCCAACATTTGGGCCCAAAACAAACTATGAACCTGGCATGCCCTAATGGAATCCATTATTGCCTTTTAGGGTTACAGTTTACAGATTACAGTTGGGTATATTTAGGGGCAGATTTACTAAGGGTTGAATTGAAAAAAATTTGAAATTCAACCATTGAAATTTTTTTTCTGTTTTTTTCAATCGCAAATTGACCTTTTTAGTTTGAATAGGTCAGTTTTCGATTCGAACGATTTTGCCCAAAATCCTTCCATTTTTCAAAAATGTCAAAAACACTTCTTAAAGGTTCCAGGAGGTCCCCCATAGGCAAAAATAGCAATTCGGCAGTACTCGATTTTCGAATGGTCAAATTTTGGCCTATTCGATGGTTTACTTCCAAATTCGAACTTTTTTAATTCGAATTTTCACTTCTGCCCCTTATAGTCTTTATAAGCTTTGTGTTCGAATGTGGATCTTAACAAACTATTATGCTCCATGAAAAAAAGCAATTCTACGTAGATTGCTGTACAAGTAACAGTACAAGAAAACATGAGTTTCCTTTTTGGGGTGGAAGAGATGAAGGGTCAATTACAAATTGCAGGGCAAGGTGCAAAGTGCAAAGAAATACATGCCAAGTTTTTTGCACACTTGCACTTTGCCCTGCACTTTTTTAAATTGCTGTAGGTTTCTGCACTTCAGTATGGAGCATAGAGACCATCATATAACCTGCGGCGTTGTATTCATGTGGTGCATGCCATAACAGAGCCTTATGCTTATCTACATAGATTGATATTTATTATCTGCATATATTTGCATGTTTTTACTACTGCCTATATTTCTACAGTTTTTCCATGCTATAAATTTCCCAGACTTCTTTCCAGTTGTTATGGCAACACAAAAAGAATACATTGGTTGGCTCAGTATCAGGAACATTCTCCAATTCTCCTCGGGAATATTTTTCAACACAGAGTGTAATTTGCTGACAAGACATTGTGCTTTTATAATGGAGTAAGTGGTGTCACTATCATTATTTGACCTCACCAGATCCCAGGAGGTTGAGTCTTTGAGCTGAAGTTGATTAACAAATAAACAAAAGTGAAAATGTATGACATTGCATTGTTCATGGTAATAACTATATTGTGGTTTTCTTAGATTTACCCTTCCTTCCCAGTTGAAGATTGCTAAATTTATGTCTAATACATAGCACATTTTGGATTTTTTTCCTATGGTAATTAACAGCTAGGGAGAGGGGTCCAAAACAACTATAATTCCCCCCTTCCCCGTGCATTTATATGGCAATCACCTGCAAATGCAGCTTTAGAAAACTAGGCAATCGATTGCCGCTTGGAAACATTGAACTCTGTTTGCCATTGATGGTGATTTCAATAGTTTTTGACTAACTCCTGAACAGTTATTAGCTGTAGGGACTACATTTTCAAATTGCCCAGAGATGTTGCAGTCTTACTAGTTAACTTATATTTAATGGAGAACTAAAGCTTAACTAAAGAAGAAGTAGTGTAGTAATGTTGTACATTATGTTTTGGGATTCTGTACCAGCCCAGGGCAACAACAGCCCTTTAGCAGTAAAGATCTGTCTCCCCAGTAGCTCCCCATCTTCTTTTCTGCTGATTCACTGATTCACATGCTCTGTGCTGCTGTCACTTACTGAGCTTAGGGACCCACTCACAATATACAGTACACATAGAATAGAAATGTCTATATATATAATATATAAAGATACATACTACAATATAAGGCTGATTAGTAATTAATACAAGTAATTACTACGTGGCAGCACAGAAACCAGTGCAACTATCACGGAAATTTAATAATATAAGCTTATATTACAACTCAAACGTGTTTTCTGCTTTATAATTTTAACAACCCCTAAGCTTAGCTTCTCAACAGCTGCTCAGAGCCCACTGAGCATGTGAGTGTCACCGACACTTTCCAAGATGGTGACCCCCCTGTGACAAGTTTGAAATCCTGGATCATTGCTGCTATTGACAAGCAGAAACTTTAGGTAAGTGCAGTATAGAAAATGTCATTTTAGCCACATTCATTTTGAGGGTTTAGTTCTCCTTTAATAAGGATTTTGTCATCATATTAAAACTGCCAATCATGTTGCATTCAAGATGCGCCCTCAATCTGTGATGGAACCAGTCAGAGCTAGTACTGCAGGGCCTATGGTAAAAAGTTAAAAGCTAAGCATGCCTGTAGGAACCAAAAAGGGCAGAGCTTTTACTTGCACTGTAAGGTCTACTGGACAGGTATAATACTTTTTTCCTACTGTATCTCTCACCACATGGCACTGCATCTGTGCTCCGTGTGGAGTTTCTGTATTATTAAACTGAACAGCACTGTGTATAAAATAAAGTTATACATACATACATACAAGAGGACATGGGGCTAACTGTGTACAGTATATTAGGGAAGAATTTATAAAGCGCCCAGGCTTTGCTTGCCCCCAGAGCAAGGACCCAAAGGAAATTCCATGTTAGAAAGTCCACATCATTTCCATTCCAAATTATTTGTCACACAATAACATATTCATTTTAAGTACTTGTTTAGCAATACTATAAAATGAAGAACAATAAGCACTAGGAAGAAACAGAAGTATTTCAGAGCCTTCTCATGCAGATTGCATAAGTGACAATACCGCAAGAAATTTCTGCTTTTGCACAAGCCATATGAGCGTTTTTTTTATTATTTTTTCCTGAAGTATCTGATATTTTAGAACAGTAGCTAAAACTGAAAAAAATAATAAGATTTAAATGTATCATGTTCACATAATATGAACATGTAAACTCAAATGTCCTTAAAAAATATTTTAGCATATATATATATATATATATACATATATATATTTATATATATTTATATATATATATATATATATATAAGGTAAGGGACCGAAACGTTGGAGCACTGTGATGTGTGTTTAATAAAAATAAAAATAATTTGTTTATTAAAGGGAAGTGCTGACCCAGGAAAGTATTATTTCCAGATATATAATCTTTGGGTTGTCTGTAACCATTCTTACAATCCTCCACATATGCAGATCCTGTATTTTTCTTGGCCTGCCAGACCTGGGTTTTACAGCAACTGTACCTCTGTCCTTCCATGTCCTGGTTACATTCCTTACTGTTGAAACTGACAGTTTAAACCTCTGAGATAGCTTTTTGTCGCTTTCCCCTAAACCATGATACTGAACATTCTTAGCTTTCAGATCTTTTGAGAGTTGCTTTGAGGATGTCATGCTGTCACTCTTCAGGGGAGTGTCAAACAGAAGCACAACTTGCAATTGGCCACCTTAAATAACTTTTCTCATGATTGGACACACCTGCCTATAACTAGAGGATAATGGGCCCCCAATATATCAAGAAGTTGACTTGTTTTACCAATACTGTATATGTTGAAATTGTTTAATAATTAGGGCCTCTCCTATACCTCCTGGGCCTCCTTGCAGCCGCAGGGTATGCTGGCCTTGTAGCAAACCTCCTTTTTTGCTTGAAATTTGCAACAATACCTAAGCTTAGCTGCTCAGAGCCCACAGAGCATGTGAGTATTGCAGACTCTGTCCAAGATGGTGACCCCTGTGACAAGTTTGAAGTCCTGGATCATTGATGTTATTGAGAAGCTGGAACTTTAGGCTGATACAATACTTTCATGATGTAAAACATAGCATTTTAACCATATTCATTTTAGGATTGAGTTTTTTTAATGCAGCGGGCCCCAACCTTTTTTGCACCAGGGACCAGTGTAAAGGTAGAATATTTTGCAGTGATAACTGCGAGTGCTGCATTAAATTTGGGCCAAGAGTGTCAAATTCAGTGCATCCGCTTCCAATTTGGTGCACCCATGTCAAATGCGGACTTGGCTTGGTGGCCCAATTGAGGTATGTCTGTGGCCAGTAGTGGGCCACAGCTCGGCGGTTGGGACACCTACTTTAATGGGAAAATCTGGGACAAGTTCAAGGGTGTATAGGTTACCCTCTCTGTATATTCTTTAGCATTTTTATACATTAAAGCACAACAGTCACACTTGCGGAGGCACATTTATCAAGGGTCTAAATTTGAATTCATTTGAGTTTTTTAAAACTCCCATAAATTTGAAATTCAACTCAAATTTTTTAAACGTGGATGATGTAATGTCCCCATGAGTAATGTCCCCAAAGAAAAAGTGACACTTGCATTAAATATAATCATAGGTTAGGTTTACAACCAAAGCCTTTTAATAACATTATAAATTGAATCTGTACCCTGTGTGGCCAATTGCCAGTTGATTAATATGCATTCTCATCTGTATTTCAATGACCTTCTGTTTTGCCTGCCTTCCACTCTGAATCAGATGCTGCTGCTGCTACTGCCACAGGGCAACCCTGGAGCTACTGCCTCCTCCTGTCCAGGTATTAACTCCAGGGCTGCTTTTGCACCCAGAATCAATTATTCCAGGTGGACTTCAATGCAATTGCATCTAAGTCAAGGTATGTGCAATGGCATCCATTTTCACTGCACCAACCTCAAATGCTCACAGCTCCTCAGTAGGTGGATGTGCCCTAAAGGGGTTGTTAGGTTGAACACTGGATTTCATCCTTAGCTTACAACTTCTCTGCTGTTTGTCAGAGAGAAAATAGAAATAGTCATGAGTGGCTGTGCAATATTTTGCATGTAGTGGGCCAGTTGATTGCCATACAAAATATGTAAGCAATGGAATTTATTACAATTATGAATCATAGAAAGAAGGGTAAGCAGCTCTTGAGAAGAATTGAGCCATAAAAAACACTTGGAGGGCCCATGGGCCTAGCTAAACTGCTTTGTTTTATAAAAGTGACAACAGGTATTTCAGGCATAAAACAAAACTTTATTTTGTTTCTCAAATCTATACTCCTTTAAGTGATATTACAAATCCATCTGGTATTACCACATATTAATGCTCAGTTAAATAAAAAGGTAATTTTTTTCTCTCTGTATAAATTAATATATGTAAAATTACACCGCCCATTGTAAACGTATTATTGCACAACACTAGTAAGAAAGCTTGTAGCTCTTTGCTGGCAATTTCCAGTGTTTCATTTTGGAACTCTCACACCATTAAAAGGATATTAAAGATTTCTGGAGAGTCAGCCTTTGTTGTGCCAGCTGTTGCACAATTACCTTCAGCATGACCTACTACAGCCAGATAGCTGAACGTTTCCTATGCCTATGATACGCTTTGCTGCTTGCTTATCAGTGCATGTTATTTCCTATTACCTCACCTAATGTAAAGAATGAGATGACATTCTACTACTGATACAGTATGGTTATCCTAAGATAAAAGTTATAAAAGATAGACACGAAGCTACAAAACTAGTATGTCAGTCACTGGGGATGTTGTGGAACAATAAAGAATTATTACTATTATATAGGTGCTATTAGTGTTAAAGTGCAAATCTAATATACAGTAGCCACGTGTGTTAATATTAAAATCTTGAAGCAGACTATTGTAAAAGAGTTTCTTTGCATTCTTCTAATGCATCATTTCTTAATTTCAGAAAGGTGCTTAACACAGAACAATCTGCCACATCTTCCAGCCTATCCACAGTTTCCAAAATACCTTCCACGCCATCTTTTGAAAGGACAGTAGAAGCATTAGACTTAAATTTGTTCACAAGATCTTCTTTGCTCAGAGGTTTTCTCCAGTGACCATAGAATGTGTCACATCTCTCGCTAAAAGTGTCACCATTTTGCATTGTTATATTGACCTCACAATACAGCTTCTCAAAATTTGGTTTGTTGTCAGGTTGGTGAACTACCTGTATCTTGCCTAGAAGTTCTCTCAGACTTGGTCGAGCAATGTTGTTTTCAGTAAATGACTGAACAGATACAGTTCCATCAAGAAGAGCAGTGCACGTATTAAATTGGAAGGAATGGCGAGCTTCATGTTCTGATGTGGGGAAAGGCCGATTCACGTACTTAGCGTCTGGGATTTTTAGTTCAATTTTTTTTATACTGTCCACAGGCAATAATCCACTGTTCCCAACAATGTGCTTTCGGACAGCTGAAGCAGCATCTGCAACCCAATGCATTCCAAGATGAGCTGGAAAGCGCTTAAAAGCCACATCTTGGTCTTCCAGAAGCCAGGTAAAAGAGTCCAGAGATGGTAAACTGTGGGGATCATAGTCATTATAGAAAGCACCAAATCCAGTCTCCAAATCAAAAATCTGCTTGTTCCCCTCAAGGCCTAGATATGCCAAACAAGAGGCCTCAAGGCCATGTCGACCAGCATTGCCGATGTGCAGTGGTTTGGTTTGTGTGGCTACATTAGCCATTGGGGCTCCAGAATAGGATGCAGCAATAGCTAGGGCCTCACGGCACTGAGACTGATTCAGATGTAGAAATTTAGATGATGCTGCGGCACTTCCCATAGGTCCAACCACGGTGGGAGGGTGAAATCTGTGTGTAAATTGTTAAACATAAACAATTGTATGATATGAAACTGTCATTCACATATATAAAATTGAATGAAGTTTTCCTCACCAATTGCCCCAAACATTAACAGATATACAACTAACACACGGTAGGGCTCATTTACTAAAACACGGCAAATTTGTTGCAGGGCAGCCAGTACTATACTTTCCAGTAACGCTTTACCTTTTGTGTTAGTTGAGTTGATATATTCTTGATCATTCACTGGCAGGTCATTTAAAGCACCAAAATGCATAATAAAAATAATATTATTTGAAGTAACTTTATGATAGGGATGCACCGAATCCACTCTTCGGCTGAACCTCTAATTCCTTCCCGAAAGATTCGGCCGAATACTGAACCGAATCCAAACCCTAATTTGCATATCCAAATTAGGGGTGGGAAGGGGAAAACCTTTTTCACGTCCTTGTTTTGTGCCAAAAAGTCACGTGATTTCCCTCCCTGGCCCTGATTTGCATATGCAAATTAGGATTCCGATTTGGTTCGGCCAGTCAGAAGGATTCGGCCGAATCCGAATCCTGCTGAAAAGGCCGAATCCCGAACCGAATCCTGGATTCGGTGCATCCCTACTTTATGATGTAAATTAATTAAACTTTTCAGTTATTTGTTAAATATAATTACTATTACTACACTGTTTGATAGTCAAAACCAGAAACAAATACTCCTTTGAATGACTGTTACCTTTAGAAACAACCTTAAAAACACTGGAAATTGTCACTGATAACCTCTACCAATTTCTAATACTGTAAATTCATGGGACAGATTGATCCAGCATATTCGTTTGAGAATTTACATAACCCCAAAAAGATTACATAGAATGGGACAGATGCCCTCTGCTACATGTAAAAGGTACAGAGGTGGGGACAAATCCTACCGGCATATTGTCTGGTCATGTCCTATTATTAGTAGGTTTTAACTAGGTCATTATATGATTGATACATTAGCCCCCCCCCCCCGATTCTTTTTCCTGAAGTGTGTCTTCTGGGGCTGGTAGTTGACCTCATTCCCACAAATCACGCATGAATACTGATGCAATCCCTTCTTTTTTATGCAGAAAAATGATAAAGATGTAATTGATCCCTCCTAAGAAAACACCATGGGTAGAGCATGTAAACAAAATGCTTCCTCTGATCAAACTTACATATGAAGCCTAATACATTTTAAAAGATTTGGGGTCCCTGATTGGAGACACAATTGCTAATGTTGTCTTGATTATAATATTGCTTAGCTCTGTTAATATTAACTCTTAGCTCATTCCTTCTGTATCTCCTCTCTGTTAAAATTCAATTAAAAACACCTGTTAAAAAAAATTATTCATTGACATGTATAAGAAAAGTATATTAGAATTACAATTTCTTCCATTCATTCATTTTTTGTGTGGACGCCCCTTTATGAAATATGCAGCTCAGCCCTTGATTGGCTGGTTCTCATTCCTCCCCTTCCATTTTGAATATGCACTTAAGCAGCATGAAAATGGAGATTAGTGTAATTAGTGATGTGCATTGTACACAAATAGCCATATATATATATATATATATATATATATATATATAATACAGTATGTGTAGGTAAACTGCATGCAAATGCATTTTCATCATTTCATTTAGTTGCCTAATTTAAAATGTGTGTATGAATGCAAATTTTTCAGAAAATAATTTGCCTGTATTCTATACCTCTTTGGGATATCTCTGGCTTCTTTAGAAAAGCGCATTAGTCTTCCCTGAACCTCAATTCCAATGTTGAATGCCAAAAGAAGATCAAGTCCAGATGGCCTCTGGTTTCCAAGATACGATTCTGACAGCGCAATCAAAGAAGGCAAGACTGCCCCTGACGGATGGGTGGCAGGGTGCCATGTGTCATCAAAATCCATTGAATGAACCTACAAATTAACATTCAATGATTAAGATAACTGTAAATGCAAGGCTGAAAAAAGATCAGTAGTGTTTTACCCCATGTCCAATAAATGATATAAACATATTATTCAGTGTAAAAATATAAAAACTGGGTAAATAGATAGGCTGAACAAAATAAAAATGTTAGTTAGCCAAAAAATTAATATATAAAGGCTGGAGTGACTGGATGCCTAACAAATAGCCAGAACACTACTTCCTACTTTGCATCTCTCTTGGTTTCCACTGTTTAGATACCAGACAGTAACCAATCAGAGACTTGAGGGGGGGGGGACTTCACAACTGTTGCTTTTGAATATGAGCTGCATGCTAAGGATCAATTGCAGTTTTTTTACACTGAACTCTTCCTTTAACTTTTCCTTTGGGAAAGCAGCACAAAGGTGAATCATTTCACAGTGAATCATTTACAAGTGATCTGAAAAGGAGTTTAACAATATGTCAGGGACATGCAAACCTTGGCACATCAGATATTACAGGCTGAGTACTAGATAAAGGGCAGTTGGTTGCCTATCATTGTTATCAGTATTATCCATATACACATACATTAGACTAAAACCTTGACATAGTCTATCCCTTAAGATTACTTTATGCAATTGTGGTTATGAGGGCCTCTTTTACAAATGCACTTCTGCTACTGATTATTTTGACCTCTGAACATAAAAATGGCCATATTTTGAACTAGGACTTTAAAACAAACTGTGCACAAAGCTCCAGTATAATTTAGTGTTATTACTATACTCTGGCTTCAGGAAAATGGGCAATGGCTATCCAATATTGATAATTCAAAAGTTTCTTACAGCAACTCCATTGACAAAAGAAGCATAGAGTGGAGGAAGCCGAACATCTGATTGGCCCCAAACAGTGCTGGATATATCTGCGCTGTAAATCTGAAATCAATGAAACATTCACTCATTTCATGCAAGGACAAGACAAAAGAGAGGAAGCCGTGTACTTCCTTCAAATCTCAGTTCTTTTTTATAATGCAATTTAATAGTCACCCTATGCAGCATTGGCAGTGATTGCTACAAAAAGTAAATTACATTTGTTTGTAAAAAGCAAAGCTAACTTTGATGAATAGCTTTCATGGGGTGAATATTGTAGCTTTCAGCAACAAAAATACCAGAATTAGATCAGAACAGAAATTAATATTTTAAAGTTCACATTTATATCACCAAAGCAACAATACACTTTCCTTGTTTCATAATAATAAGTAATAATAATAAGGGTTCAGTTGATTTAGCAAATATAACTGCTCCCAGAACACTTTTATACACGTTCCACTTTAGGCTACTGTTCAGTAGTTCTGGGGGGAGTTATAGCCACCTATCCAAACCAATATAAGGGTAGCATTTACTGTCCCCCTGCAATATGACAAAACTCAATGTGACAAACCCCTAAACCAATAGCAACCAAACAGCAGGTAGGATGCACTGTGTGGTGTTTATACAAATGGCCTGCAGGTGTCACTGTGCACATTACTTGTACTATGCAGATACACAGTACTTTCTGTACAGCCTGAGAGGGATAGAGTTCAAGTTACTGCTGTTATACAGCGCTACGAAACAAGTTGGCGCTATAGAAATACATGTTAATAATAATAATAATGGCTGCATGAACCTGCTAATAAAGCACTGTTATATACTGCTCATCCTCGGCTACCAAAACACAACACACCTGTTTAAAAGAACACATCTTGTTTGTTGCTATTGGTTACTACTCCTGGCGAATTTAGTACCTTTTACTACATAATCCCCCCCCCCCCAAGGACCTCTCCAGTCCTTTAACTTTGCAACTTGCCTCAAAAGAGTGAGTTGGTGGACAGCCAATCAGAGGAGAAAAGGTGAATAAGGAGGGACTGCAAGAGCAGGGCTCTCCACACCAAAATTTTTTAGGAGGGCCCCCAGCTTTTGTACAGAATGTCACTGGGCAATGCAAAAAAATATCTTTTGATTCAATGAATAATGTAATGTATTTTCCTTATGGTGTTTACAAGATATCCATTTAAGTCTACCTAATTAATAGGGATGCACCGAATCCACTATTTGAGATTCGGCCGAATTCCAGAATCCTTCATGAAACATTTGCCCAAATACCGTGCCAAATCTGTATTTGCATATGCAAATTTGGGGGGGGGGAGGGAAAAAGAGGAAAACATTTTTTACTTCCATGTTTTGTGACAAAAAGTCATGTAATTATCCTTCACAACCCTAATTTACATATGCAAATTAGCCAGGCACAACGATTCGGCCAAATCTAAATCCAGCTGAATCCTGGCTCATTCCTAGATTAAATGACTTCTCCTTGTAAATATTTCATGACTGTCAATATTTCTTACTTTGCTATACTGTAAGGCTTTTTGGAAGACTTCAGTGGTTGTGCCAAGCAGACCAACTCCTAATGTATCCAGAATCATGCGCTTGCTTCTCTGGATCACCAATTCGGTAAGGTGAGCACTGCTCAAACCATGGATCACATTAGCAAAGCTCCCAGTCACCGTCTGCAAAATACATGAATGATTGTGAGTAGGTTTGTCTTCTGTAACTGAACACAACAACCAGTCTTGGACATGCCGCTTAGAGCATTCTGTTAGAATAGGCAATGCTAACGACTGTTAATGGTATAACATTTCTTATGCATCTATGTAAACCTGGTTTAAAACCACACACTACATACTGTATCATTTTGGATGAGAATATACAAGGAAAACGCTTAGGGGCAGATTTACTAAGGGTCGAATTCAAGGGTTAAAAAACCCTCGAATTCAACCATGGGAATAACTGGGAATACTGTGGGATTCGAGTTCAAAGGTCGAACGATCGAATAGAAAAAATTCGATCGACCGATAAAATCGTTCAAATCGAACGATTCGAACTATTTTAACCATTCCATCGAATTTTTCATTCTATCAAAAATAATGAACCCCAATTCAGTAACTTTAATCTGGCGAACTAGGCAGTCAAATAAAAATTTAAAGTGGGAAGTACTTTGACTGTAGAATAGTTGAATATTCAAATAGATTTTTATTCAAATTATTCGAATTTCCAAAATTCACTGGTCGAAGTGGTCTTCAAAACTATTCGAAAATTCGATCAACTTCGAATCCTTCATGTGAATTTAGTAAATCTGCCCTGAAGTGTATAAACTTTGGCTATCTAAGACCAAAACATAAAGCCTACATTAACCTTAGTAAATCTGCCCCTTCCCGTATTAGTCTTTTCGCTCTCACACCTCTTGGCTGTGCTTTTTCATATTCTAGGTTATTAGTTACTTCTTTTTTAATATGGTAATAATAAGGTCATCATTTCCAGGCTCTTATTTGGATGTTTGATTTTACATTTTTATACATAATAGTTCAAATAAAATTGTATTCACATTACAAAAAAAAGCATAAGCCTACTGTACCTCTTTAAAACATCTTGGAGCAGGGCTCTGTTATTGAACAGGCTGATAAAATATGTCTTCTCAAAGAAGTATTATAACTATTACATTAAATATATAATATATGCATATATTTTGCAATGTTATAAAATATAGTCAGCCATACTAGCCATTAAGGTAGTCCCCATGCTCTTTAGGTTGGGTTCTCATTTTTATAAAGCAGAAGTTCTTTCTGCATTAGACAATAATAAATAATATATGATATTGAGTTAATTCTACACCACCGCATTGGATCCACAATAAATCCTAGATTTAATATGAGCCCATTTAAAAAAAGTAAGGATACATTCTTTATGGCTTTATGAATGTTAGTTGCTCTATGAAAAAAAGGTTATACACAGTACCTTAGCAAGCATGGTTCCTCTCACTTTGATTGTGGGACAGCTGGTACCAGGACAAAGCTTGTGCATTCATGGTGTCTCTGCTGTATGCATTTTATACCCTACAAAAAAAAACGGTTCCTCCCTTGTGATAATCTCCTCGTTCTTCCCCTTTCCAGAGCTGGGGTTTCCAGTTTACATAATTTCTAATTTCCCATTCTGCTTTGAGGAGGCAACTCATCAGTTTTTCAGATTACACAAGCAAAACCAGACAGGATGACAAAGTAAATGTCACTGGGCATTTATTTCTTGCTTGCATGCAATAGTTACCCCACTATAGGTTTCCAATGCAAATGTCTTTTTTTTATCCCGGCTGGAATATACTGTATACATTTCTGAGGCTACCACCAAGAGGACAAACTGTATGGATGTTGTAGTTACAGCTGTCAATCTGAGAGGCTTGCAGAACCAACCACTTTATATGTTGTTAGGATACAAACATGTAAATAAAAATTTCACCCAATGGCATAGTTTTCTGCTGTACACACTAAACCATGAATGTGAGCAGTACGTCACGGCAAGTTCCTCATGGCCTTAAATTTTCATATTGAAACATTAGTAGCAATATTACTCTTCCAATCTGTACAGTATGCAGACCTGTATTGGCACAGATTCTGTTTTTGCCATTTTTTGGCCAGTTTGAAAACCCAGTTTCTTAAAACAATCATCTGTTAAGTGAACAGCTCATGCTGGAACACGCATTGAGGATTATTCCATAAGACTGGTGCAAAACTATAAAAGTGATAATTTTAGATATTATAGCCTAGGTTTTTTTTTAAGCTCACATTATAGTTAAAAATAAACCCAAATGCCAAAACCATAGACTGTGTGTATAAGGGTTCCTGTTGGTGAAATTGCATGATGCCTAGGAATATAAGATACAAATAATGGCTGCAGGACAAATGACAATATAGAAGTTTAGCCAAAACTTTGGTAATATTTGGGGAATTATGTAAACAACCATGGAGAATCCCTCAGTTAGACTACAATAATGAGAATGGGCCTTGTCATGCCATTGTTTTTTTGTGTATTTATATTTTTTCACAAATGATTACATTTCTCTTTCAGGTTAAAACCAGGAAGCTTTTCCAAAGGCCCCACCCCTTGTGTCTCATTCCCTTCCCTTTAGATTGCAAGCTCTTTTGTAACTCAGTATGTTATATGTAAGTAATTCATGTGATTTCTTTGCATAAGCACATTCATTTTACAGTGCTGCACAATATGTTGGCACTCTAAACATACTTGATAATAATTATTGCACCAGCATTGCCCTAACCTTTAGCTTGCTCAGATTTCAGGTCACATCTGCAAGTAGTGTGGAAATCCTGCCAGTTAATCAATATACTGTATATTTGCTCATTCCTGTAATCCTGTGGCATCTCGTATGCAAATTTCACATGTAGCATTTACATCTGTGAAGGGGCAGACATTGTCACCAAGGCTAAAAACAAAAACTATTTCACTTCCACTCATTTCATATAGAAGTCAAAAGGTAGCAGCCAAGGGTGTTTCTTTACCAGTGCGTCACTTGCATGGGTCGTTGTGACCTTAGAAATACTTTTTGGGTAACCTAAAGAACTTCAAATGACAAGCTTTCTGGATATTTGGTTTTGCTGACCATTGATACATTTTTACAAAACAAAAAAAATCAGACACAGTTGTTACTGCCTTTGGTTTGCCTCTCACTAGCGATGCGCCAAATCCTTATTTTTGTTGTATGTCTAGCCATACAGTATATAACAATGAAACATGCATATAGCATAGCCTTACACTATAACCACTATATATTAAAGTCACATGTATATGCCCAGCTTGACACTGGCAGCAAGATATTAATGAGGCAGCTTTACACTCAGTTTTAGACATTCAGCCTATATGTAATGTCACAGTGATATATAGTAACTAAACTCTCTGCCTTCCTGTTTTGAAAGAGGCAGAGAACAAAATGCAGTTCCTTTTTTACTTCTACAGATAATGTAATAGTTCTACCAAGAAAATTTCCAGGAATCTCATGTTGAAATATTGGTAACTATACTGAATGTTCATCAGCTTTTTACATGAACAAATCTGTTAAGAAACATATATTGTATATTTCTGTGACTACTGGCTCATAAACAGGGCACATACAGTGTATAGTGCAAAAAAAATAATAAAGTGGTACTACTCCTAACTACTGTATATTTTCTGCTGATCCTACCACCTGCAAGCCATAAATTTGCTATTCTGCAGTTTGATCACTTTCCAATGACCCATACTATAAAGTACCAATCTACTCCCATTCCCTACTAG
Organism: Xenopus borealis; assembly: GCA_024363595.1. Classification (NCBI taxonomy): domain Eukaryota; kingdom Metazoa; phylum Chordata; class Amphibia; order Anura; family Pipidae; genus Xenopus; species Xenopus borealis. The sequence continues at coordinate 114,004,694 of CM044434.1, read as the reverse complement.
CTTTTAATATTTGGCACTCAAGCTGACGGTTTGTGCAATATGGCTATTTTTGATGGCACACCATGTCAGATGTAGGTAGTCCAGCAGTGTGGTTTTTATACAAATGACCCGTAAATGTCACCGTGCTCAAGCAGTGATCCCCAACCAGTAGCTTGTGAGCAAAGTGTTGCTCTCCAACCCCTTGTTGCTCCCAATAGCCTCAAAGCAGGGGCTTATTTTTGAATTCCAGGCTTGGAAACAAGTTATGGTTGCGTAAAAACCAGGTGTACTGCCAAACACAGCCTCAATGTAGGTTGACAGTCCACATAGGGGCTACCAATGGCCAATCACAGCACTTTTTTGGCACCCCAAGAACATTTTTCATGCTTGTGTTGCTCCACAACTCTTTTTACTTCTGAATGTTGCTCAGGGGTTCAAAAAGTTGGGGATCCCTGGTTTAGAGCATTAGAGTTTAGGTTACTGTTTTGTAATGTATGTATGTATGTATATTTTTATTTGTATAGTGCTCCTTGAGGGCAAAGCACTGTACAGCAATAATAAATTCAAATAATTCAAATGGCTGCATGAGCCTGCTAATAAAGCACTGTTGTACTAATTCTCAGCTATCAAAACTCAGTCCTGATCTTCAACCTTACTACAGGATTAGACATGAACTGTCCTTAGTAGATGGCTATGTTGTCCGTGGAGCTCACTGTTTATTGTGCATAGAAAATGTCGAGTGTATTACCCACGAGAAGATAGAGAAATCGAGCGATTCAACCAAAGTCTGAAAGAAGCACTACAGACAACAAGCATTACTGGGAAATCTTGGAAAGTATTTACAACAGAGTTCTTACATAACTACAGAGCAACGTGCCATGCAACAACCCAATCATCTCCAGCTGAATTATTAGATGGCAGACAAATGTGCACTAAATTACATGTTGCAGACATAAAACTTCCACCAAACACTGTTCCTACAAACCAGGCCCGGACTGGCAATCTGTGGGCTGCTATAAGGTGCCATAGAAAGTCAGTATTTAGTGGGCTGGTAGGGGCTGTTTGGGCTTCTGGGTGGGCTGATTGGGCCTCAGTGTAGTTGAAATGCCAGGGCCTTTTATGATTCTCAGTCCAGTCCTGCTACAAACTCATCTACTGCTGACATTGTCAAGCATCAACAAGCCAAATGCAAGGCTTATACTGATAGAAAAATATGGTGCAAGAGAAGTGCACTTTCAGCCTGGATCTTTAGTCAGAAACAAGGACAATCTAAATTTACTACACCACTTGAAGTGAGACGCCAGCGAGGGCCATACACATATGAACTGTCTGATGGACTCATATGGAATGCAAGTCGTCTTGGTCCTGCTAGATATGACTTTGGCAATTACCGAACGGCAAGAAGAGGATCCGGAAAAGACAGAGGCTGACGAACATGGCGCCCCTGTGTTCCGCTGCGTTGTTCTGCCTTGTGCGGGTCAGAATTTCTAAGGGACACAATTATAATGTAACAGTTTGCAGGGGGGAGGGAGGCCTATGGAGGGGAGTCAGTGGGGACTTTTGACTGGGGAGTGTTTACTTCTCCTTTAAGCAGCTGTCTGTCTGCACTCCTTCCTTTTCTACATATAGGTGGGAGCTGACATTGCGGGAATCCAATCACTAAGTTTATTTCCTTTTTCAGAAAAAATTGGTACAAAGCATAGCTTAACATTGACTCCAGTTTGCGGATTGCAGGTTGCGGGTATGGGTCGGGTACGGGTCCCAAAAAATGGACCCACGCAGGACTCTAATATGAGGTTGGAAAGATTCACTGTACACAGGGCACAATCCTCCAGATCAGAGGATAAATTATACAGGGACAAGGAGAGCGCAATCCATAAATGGTGTGACATTAACGCACGTCAACATAGAGTGCTAAATGATATACAAAACTCCCTGGATATTTCACTAATTAAAAAAATTCTTTCAAGAGTCTTTGGGTTTAAGAGTAGTGGGCAAAACAGGATTCAGTCCCCAAAGCCAGAGAGTGTGTCCCTGGGGCTTGAGAGCATACTTCTCTTGGTTTGCTCGGTGTAGGTGATGGTGTCCCGGGTGACATGGGAGTGGTATGGTGGACCAATAAATAAAAACCCAGACACCAAGAGCTTTTCTTGGAGGAAAGGCCGCAGTTTATTTATTTCGTAACTTTTAATCTTTTCAAGAAAATACTTATCTTGTTAAACATATTATAACCAACAAGCCAGTACATCATAGGCTGCCCATTTTATTTAACAAACTGTTTAACAATTGTCAAGCTTAGCCGTAACAAATACCAAGCCATAAGCTTTCACATTTCAAAGTTACATTCCACCACCTGCGAAAATGTAATAATTTTTTTTTACATACATAACAAACAAATAAACTTTCTTATAGGGTGGGAGGGTGGGTAACGATGATCCTCTGCTCGCCCGCAGAATGACAAAAGTCTCCTCTCGCCCTCCTTAAATACCTCCCAGATTACCCACGGGACTCCCCCCTTAGCCAATGCCCGTTCCTTCATAACTTCTCCCTCCCTACATCATCGGCCTGGATACTCTTTAGACGGGAAAGTTGACCATTCAGCACCACGGCTGCTGATAACAATTAACCCTTTATTGCCCAGCAACCCTCCCATGCCGGCTCATGGAATATAAAATTCCCTTACACCTCACATTCTCTAGGAAAACCTTGAGAACGCCCCGAGTCTCCTCGTACATGAGGCCTGAGATGCACTTGACTCCACCTCTCCAGGCCAGATGGCAGGCTTAGTGATGCCCTGGATGTTATCCTGCAGTACCTTTCTGTGCTACTGCCTTTCCCCAAACCTTTTCCTCCTTAGCCACGTCCCAACATCTCTGTTCTACACATTATCGAGGCAGCCACTGTAGGCAGTCATCTCATCTCATTTTGCCTGGTCATGTGCTTTCAGAAAAAACAAGCACTTTAGGTATGGATCTGCTTTCTGGCAGGCTGTTGTTTTTCGTAAGCAATGTAACTGAATGTGTAAGTGGAATCTGGATTTTACCATTGAGTGCTGTTCTTAGATCTACCAGGCAGCTATCTTGTGTTAGGGAGCTGTTATCTGGTTACCTTCTCATTGTTCTGTTGTTAGGCTGCTGGGGGGGGAGGGATTGGTGATATCACTCCAACTTGCAGTACAGCAGTAAAGAGTGACTGAAGTTTATCAGCGCACAACTCACATGAGTGGAGACAGCTGGGAAACTGAGAATATGTCAAGCCCCATGCCATATTTCAAAATGAATGAAATGTAAAAATATCTGCTCTTTTGAGAAATGGATTTCAGTGCAGAATTACTATTAACTGGTACTTTTGAAAACAAAAATCCCATGACAGTATACCTTTAATGGGGACATAACTGTTTGCAACTGATCCTTAGCATGTAGCTCAGAATCCAGCAAACAACTATTATAATAAATGTGGCCCCCCTAAAGTTACTGATTGGTTACTGTCTAGTAACCAACCAGTGGAAGCCAAGAGGGTTGCAAAGCAGGACGTTGCGTATTGTTCTGTTAGTCATCCAGTCACTCCAGCCTTTACAGATGACATTTGTGGCCAACTATATTGAAAGTATTTTTTTATTTTGCACAGACTATTTACCCAGTTTTTATTTTTATACTGAACAGTTCATTTAACATGCAATTAAAGTAATTTTCCCCTTAGCTGACCAGTTCTAAATCTGAAATATATTAGACCGAGACAAACTAACCTCCTCTGTAATTGGAACCTGGACATTGTGTGAGCCCCGTTCAGAAAACCTATGCAGTGCTGGCACATGCAGCTTTTAAGCATTATATGTTATTTCATAATGTCATGTTATAATCTTATGTCAGTTTCAGTAGGCTTACGGTTGCAAATCATATTGAATATGCTTTTTTACAACATTAAAACTACATTTCTGCTCTTATTTTTAATTAGTTTTCTAACCATGCCAGTAAGTTACTGTAAGTTCTTGGGAATCTAGGCAAGGCTTGCTTAGCTAAAAATCATAGCAGCTTGACACAAGACTGGTAAAGAGGTGAATACTGAACTTAATTAGGGCTAAAGGCAAGGCACTGTGCGAAGCAAAATGGCATTATTTCTTAATAATGATCAACTACATGCATCTGCTCTATGTAGGGAGCAAAAAACAAAAAACAACCGAAGATAAATATAAACATTACTTGTATAACTACAAGCATCTTTTATATTTGATCTTTAATTAAAAAAAACAAACATTTGTTTTTAATTATTTAATTCTTCTATGACTATATACTTATCTGCTAGGGGGTTGCAGATGGCATTACGTTTTGTGCTTCTGTACCAGCCCAAGGCAACCACAGCCCTTTAGCAGTAAAGATCTGTGTCTCCAAAGATGCCCCAGTAGCTCCCCATCTTCTTTTATACTGATTCACTGATTCACATGCTCTGTGCTGCTGTCACTTACTGAGCTTAGGGACCCACTCACAATATACAGTACACATAGAATAGAAATGTCACAATATAAGGCTGATTATCCATTAATACAGATAATTACTACATGACAGCATATAAACCAGTGCAACTAGCATTACAATTTAATAATCAGTCCTATAGCATCAGCTTATATTACAGACCAACCTCATTTTCTGCTGGATAATTAGTGACGACCCCTAAGCTTAGCTTCTCAACAGCTTCTCACAGCCCACTGAGCATGTGAGTGTCACAGACACTTTCCAAGATGGTGACCCCCTGTGACAAGTCTGAACTCCTGGATCATTGCTGCTATTGACAAGCTATAGGCTGGTGCAATAAGTTCAGTATATAAAATGGCATTTTTATCCATATTCAATTTTAGGGTTTATTGGTCTTTAACAGTTGGGAAGAGTTTTGGGTTTGGGTTAATAAACGAAAGACCTGTCTACTTCACTGCATAGGGTTGCCACCTTTTTTTAAAAAACAAAACAAAACGTTCTAACCGTGTAATTGTTCTTACCCATTCATAACAATGAAGAACCAGGTTTTCTTACGGATGTTGGCATGAAAAGCATTACAATTTAAATATATACGCAGAACAGTTTGCAAGGGCTCAAGTAGAACAATTAAAGCACAAGTTGTGATTGTTTACCAATGGTATCGGTAAATGGGCACTGGAATTTTTTTTAAACATCACAAATAGTGCGCCTGTGGGTACATATTCCATACCTTTAAAAAAAAAGAAACAATGCTTCTAACTTAATTGGTTTTTGGCAGAGAGCCTAGAACAGCCACAAGGTGCAGATAAGATACTTATCTAAGATACTAACAATTTTGAGATAAGCAAATAAGTAATTGTATCAATTTAGATAAGGGCTCCCGTGGGAAACGTTAGACTCACATCTTAAAGGGCAGTTCACCTTCATTAGCATAACTGTAATAACTAAAAAACATTGAAATATGTTCAACCTTTCGTAACCTGCCAAATTTTGTAAAATGAACATGGTAATTAGGGGGTGTGGCCAAAAAATATGCCAAATTTTTGGTCCCTCTTTTAATTTCCAAAATGTTGGGAGGTATGATATTCCTATATTGGCACTAGAGGCAGTTGTAGCAAGAACTCTCCAAATGATTTATATAATCATCCCATAAATAGTTATAAACTATAGGCCAGAGTTTTCCTTTCCTTGGCCCCACAGCCGGACAACACCACCACCACCACCCGCTTGTCCTTACTGACACCGCTCAATGAGAACTTGCAGGCAAGACAGGACAAGTGCTGTGGCTGAACCCGGACAGGGGGGAGGGCCCATGACGTCGGTGGGCTGGCCCGTGACGTTGGCAGGCGGGCCTGTGACATCATGGGGGCGGGGCTATGATGACGCAATCGCCAATTGGCCGATCGCTGCGTCAATCAAGCTAATCCCGCCCGGTTTTCCTTATTTGGAAAACCGGGCAGGAAGTATTGACCCGGGCAGCCCTTCAAAATACCGGGCAGGTGGCAACCCTAACAAGCGCTTACTACGTCACCAGCCTGCGAGGATAAATGGCAGCCATCTTTTCTACTGGCATACCCACACAGTGTCAAGAATTACTTGACTACGTCTGGATATTTTTTCCTACAGGTTTAGGCAAAAGTAAAAATAAGCAAGTATACCTCCCAGTCAGCATAATGTAGAATTGCAGACAATGTTCAGGTTACTTACGATAACATATAGAGGCACTGGGTGGTGCTGCCATGGTTTAAAACACAGTTTCCAGGGTCATGTGACTGAACAGCTGAGAGGAGTAGCAGTGATTGAGGCTCCTGAACAGTTCTCCTAAAAGTGACTGCAACAGGTGGTCCAGGCCCACCGGGGATGCAGCATCGGGGCCCAACACCACCCCTCGGGCCTCCCCGCACTCCTGCCAGTGAGTACCTTCTTTTCTGCGCTTCACCATGATTGGGGCAGGGGGGCAGGGTTGCCAGGTCTAATTTTCAAAACCAGCCCAAATCTATCCAAGAGGAACTTCAAAAGTAGCCTAAAAAATAGGGAGTATTGGGGGGGGGGGACTTATACACAGGTCAGTCCTATTGCATGCTGGGTATTTTAGTCTTACATTAAACTTGGCAATTGGCAAATTGTTAAATAAAAACTACATTACCCAACATGCACTGGGAAACACAGGCTTGGTTTCCAAAGTACAAAACAGCCAAAGGCCCAAAAAAGTAGCCCAAATCCATGCCTTGGCTAGTTTGTACTTTCAAAACCCACCTGGGCTTTAAATTAGTAGCCTAATTTGGCTAGAAACCAGCCAACCTGACAACCCTGCAGGGGGGCCCCACTGGTCCAGGGCCCAAAAGGACCAGTCCAGCCCTAGTTTTATATGTTTGTCTGTAATGGGTTTTATGTTGCTCCTGGCAATGTGCTATACCCTGTACATTATCCTTCTAAAATGGGCGATATACTGTACCATGCCTGTAGTGGAGTAAATTGCCAGTAATGCCAAAAAATGTAAATGGTTCATATGTATTTCAGTAAAATTGAAGGTGTGTATCCACATTTTTATTTATAAAAATACATTAATATGTTGCAGTGGAGGTAGCAATTCACAGTTGCAGGAAGGGTTGCCACCTAGCTGGTATTTTAGCAGCCAAGCTGGCAAAAGAATTCTATAAATGTTTTGGCTTTTTAGTATTACTGACAGTTTAAGAACTGTATGAACTTTAGAAATGAGAATGCAATGAGAATGCTATGGTATTGTAGGCTTATGTTGTCAGATAACATAATATATGAAGAGCAAGTTACATTAGCTGCCGATTTCCTTCTACGTATTCTTCTACGTAACTGTAAACGTCATTGTTGCACCTAATGCATGCGGTTTGAATTTCATCCCAAGACTGACCTAAACTGCCACGCCAAGTACACATTTTGCCCAGGGGCATTTCTGCCATACTCACCTTGCCTCAGGCAGCAGCTCCCCAGAAGTTACCAGGGGCGGCAAATAGCCTCTCCTGGTAACTTTAAGAGCCAAATTTCCGGTTATCAATTTCCATTGGAACTAGATTTTATATTCGATGTAACTTGCTACGTGTAATAGATGTTAATTAAATATTGGGACTAGCTATATTTTATATCAACTGTAACTGTACCCGTTAACATGGATTTTTGAGAATTTGCTTAGTAGAGTGTTTTTATATTTTATTGGTCAGGTCTGATAAAAATTAAAGAGGTGGTTTGAAAACAATTGACTTGACCCTAATCTGATTGGTCTTAACTAGGGATGCACCGAATCCACTATTTTGGATTCGGCCGAATCCTTCCCGAAAGAGTTGGCCGAATACCGAACCGAATCCGAACCCTAATTTGCATATGCAAATTATGGGTGGGAAGGGGAAAAATTTTTTGCTTCCTTGTTTTGTGCCAAAAAGTCACGTGATTTAGCTCCCTGGCCCTAATTTGCATATGCAAATTAGGATTCGGATTCGGTTCGACCAGGCAGAAGGATTCGTCCGAATCCGAATCCTGCTGATAAAGGCCGAATCTTGGCCGAATCCCGAACCGAATCCTGGATTCGGTGCATCCCTAGTCTTAACATGCGGGTGGGTTTGTTTGAAAATGTATATATGTAATAAATGGGGGCATGTGTTTGCTCTCTGAAATGGCCTATTATTAAAGGGGTTGTTCACCTTTGAGTTAACTTTTAGTATAATGTAGAGAGTGATTGGTTTTCTTTTTTTATTTATTGTGGTTTTATAGTTATTTAGCTTTTTATTCAGCGGCTCTCCAGTTTGCAGCGTCAGCAATTTGGTTTCTAGTGTACAAATTACCCTAGCAACCCTGCATTGATTTGAATAAGAGACTGGAATATGAATAGGAGAGGGACTGAATAGAATGATAAGTAATAAAAAGTGGCAATAACAATACATGTGTAGCCTTACAGAGCATTTGTTTTTACATGGTGTCAGTGACCCCCATTTGAAAGCTGCAAAGAAACAGAAGAAAACTGCAAATCATTAAAAAACTATGAAAAATAAATAATGACGACCAATTGAAAAGTTTCTTAGAATTGGCCCTTCTACAATATACTAAAAGTTAACTTGAAGGTACCCCTTTAAGTGCTGGGTAAGCATGAAACACATTAGGCTCCATGTGGGGTAATTGTGTATTTTAAACATTTCAAAAAATATACTTTTTTATTTAACATGACTATAGTTTTGGACTATAATGTATTATCTCTGTTTGGTCCCTAGAGGTCTCTGTCATGCTTTGCTCAATTAGAATTTCTTCAGACCCTAATGCCAATATACCTTATTGTGAGAATCTAGGATTACCCTAAGGCACTGGCATGGGTTGATAGTGGAATGGTTAACTGTTACTTAGATACTTATGGGTGTTAGTTGGGGGAAAGTAAACCATTTCCATTTCAGAGGTAGTGTTGCTACATCCAAGTAGAGATAAACAGGGAGGAAGAGATCCGAGTTAAGAGCTCTGGATTGAGATCAGGAGAGGAAAGATAGATCTGAGTATCATCAGCGTCGAGGTTGTATTGGAAACCAGTTGATTAGTTTGTTGAGGGAGGAAGTATAGAGAGAAAATAATAAGGGGCACAGGACCGAGCCTTGAGGAACCCCAACAGAAAGCGGTAGAGGTGAATATGATACTCCATTGTTAAACACTGACAGAACAATTTGTGTGGTAAGAAGAGAACAGGGACAGGGCTGTATTACAAAGGCCAATAAGAAGTATTATATATAATAACATTATGTGCATTTATGTGGATTTAGATTGTTACATTTTGTACTGCTTTAGCATTTCTAATCTTAGTAAGATAAAACTGATTTTTTTTTTTACCATTTCTTCCATTAGATGGCAGTATTGGCTTGACATGTATAAAATCACATTTGTAATTATAATTCTTAAAGGAGTCTTACTATAATAAAATACAGTAGAATATCAAAACAGATATTATCCTTTGCTATGCTTTTCCGAATAACTGTTAGGAGACAGCACTTAGCAGTTTATGTGTGTGTGTGTGTGTGTGTGTGTGTGTGCCCCCACTGCAATATCAGGGTAAGTATTCTGTAAGAAATCTGACATTAAGCATGAAACGGGTAACACAAAGGTAGACAAAGGTAAAGGTGATGCCTATATTAAGGACCACTCATCACTTGCATCAGTGGTGTAACTAGATATTACTGGCACCCACAACAAATTCTTTTTCAGGCCCCCGGAATGTCTAGAGATTGACCTGTTTTACAAATATTTATTTCAATTGTACATGAGTTATGGCCTCATGGGGCCCCTATACCTTCTGGGCTCCCCTGCGGCTGCAGAGTCTGCTTCAAATAGTAAGCCCCTGTTTTGCATCTTCTTCTATCCATTTTCAAATCCATTAGAAACAACTGCCTTTTTTTGTGAAATGGGTTTGTAAGGGAAACAAAATTAACATGAAGAACACTGTGTATTAATATATCTACAGTATATATATATATAAATCTGATATGTTAAACCAAGCAGCAAGCAGACTGATACCTGAGTGTTCTGTGTTGTGTAGAAAAGTATGATGCCATTGGATTCAGGAGCTCTTTCACAAGTCAAAACTACACTGCAGAGTGGTATGAGCTTTTTCAGCTTTGAAACTGCACTTTCCCTGTCCTCAGGCCAAACATGGAAGAACCATGTGTAATCAAGGAGCAGCCTGTTTCTATGAAGGAATCCATGATGACCACTGGACAAGCAATGGGACTGGTTCCAATAGCGAAAATGTCAGGTAAAGACTAAATCTGGGCGTTTGTGGATGTTTGTAGTAGACGGACAAATAGCATTTTTTAACATACAGGTGCTGGACAAAATAATAGAAACCCCCTATAGAATTGTTACAAAATAATGTATGTTCTAATGCTGTGTTAACATTTTGGGATGTTTTATACAGTTTGTACTAGGTACAGTATATTTCACAAATACAGGTATGGGATCTTTTATCTAGAGGTGGCAAAACAATCATGATAGGTTTATTACATGTCAACATACTTTTAGGGGCATATTTACAAAGAATTAAATTTGTGAGTTGTGTGAGTTTTTCTGCTTCGGATATACTCGAATTTCAAATGTTTGCGTGCTTATGAAACATCTAAATATCAAAAATTCACATGAAAAAGGACAGGGATAAAACTCTAATGATTGAGTTCATGTCCCAAAAAAACTCAAATCGATCGAATTTATGTCCCCAAAACTCAAATTAATCAAGGTTAAAAAAAATGTTACTTTTGAATTTTCAATATTTTTCTTATTAACGCACATAGATTCAAGCTTTGGAAAATATAATTTGATTATGTGAGTTTGAAAAAAAAAATCACATTAGCTTTTTGAGAAATCTACCCTTTAATGTATCAAAAAATGTGGATGTTTACTAAGGAAAACTTTACCCCCAAAATATTTAAACAACAGATAGTTTATATCAAATTAAGTGACATATTAAAGAATCTTACCAAACTGGAATATATATTTAAGTAAATATTGCACTTTTACATCTCTTGAACCACCATTTTGTGATGGTCTGTGTGCTGCCTCAGAGATCACCTGACCAGAAATACTGCAGCTCTAACTGTAACCGGAAGAAGTGTGGAAGCAAAAGGCAGAACTCTGTCTGTTAATTGGTTCATGTGACCCAACTTTATAGTTTGTTTGGTGTGTTTGTGTGCACTGTGAATCATATGATCCCAGGAGGCAGCCCTAATTTTTTTTTAAATGGCAGTTTTCTAGTTATGATTACCCAATGGCACATGCTGCTAAAATGTATATTATTATGAAAATGGTTTATTTACATCAAGCAGGGTTTTACATATGAGCTGTTTTTGCATTATATTTTTTATAGTGACCTACATTGTTCAGAAGTATAGTTTTCCTTTAAAGGTTAAATTTTGTTGTTGAATTTATTAAAAGATCTGAAAATTAAAAGTATAAACAAGAAAAAGTGCTGAAAAACCTGCTAAAAATTTAAAAATTTCCAATTTGATAAGAAGAGGTCCAATGAAATCAGGGCAGCTCACATGGACTACTATTGGACCTCTAAACCCTTTGCTTGTTGAAGTGTGGTATTAAAGGGATCCTGTCATGAGAAAAAAAAAATTTCAAAATGTATCAGTTAGTAGTGCTGTTCCAGAAGAATTCTGCATTGAAATAAATTTCTTAAAAGAGCAAACAGATTTTTTTTTATATTTCATTTTGAAATCTGACATGGGGGCTAGACATATTGTCAATTTCCCAGCTACCCCAAGTCATGTGACTTGTGCTCTGATAAACTTCAATCAGTCTTTACTGCTGTACTGCAAGTTGGAGTGATATCACCCCCTCCCTTTCCACCACCCAGCAGCCTAACAAAAGAACAATGGTAAGGTAAACAGATAACAGCTCCCTAACACAAGATAACAGCTGCCTGGTAGATCTAAGAACAGCTCTCACTAGTAAAACCCATGTCCCACTGCGTACTATTCAGTTACATTGAGAAGGAAAAACAACCTGCCAGAAAGCAGTTCCCTCCTGAAGTGCTGGCACAAGTCACATGATTGGGGCAGCTGGGAAATTGACAAAATGGCTAGCCCCATGTCAGATTTCAAAACTGAATATAAAAAAATCTGTTTGCTCTTTTGAGAAATGGATTTCAGTGCAGAAGTCTACTGGAGCAGCACTATTAACTGATGAATTTTTAAAAAAAACATGTTTTCCCATGACAGTTTCCCTTTAAAGGTTTTCGTGTTTTTTTCACTGTTAATATATAAAACATTTTTTAGAGCTATTAAGAAATATAGGAAAACCACAAAAGTTTTGAGATTCATGAAACAAAAATCACAATTCAAGTGTTAATAAATGGGCCCTGTGACAGTGTCATGTCACTTAAATATTTTTTTTTCGTTTGTTGAGATATCAGTGGACAGTTCTTCCTTTCTTTCTTACTTTCCTGTCTTTTCTATCTCTGCTGGCCAGCAAAAACAATCTCTTTCTTAATCTCCTGTCACTACTTCTTGTGTCTGTCCTACACCATTCTCAGCATTGAAACAAATTTTTTTTCGTGTGTCCAACATGGCAACAACGGGGTTAAAAACCATGTAAAACCAGTCTGTTTGCAGCTCTAAAAAGCTAGACCATTTAAACATTAGTTTTTTTACTTGCCACTAAAACATGCAAGCCCCTTTTGATACGAGTGCACACTTTAACATTTAAAATACTTTACCTGAGTTTTCCAAGTTGATCAGTCTGCACAGGGTTTGGTGAAACACATGGGTGTGTAGTCTGATTAGTGCCAGCTGAGCACAGACATTTCAGAGCTTGGAATTTAAACCTTGTTTAAAAGTGAGTTTTCTTTTTACCTTTTATGTTGTAATCTGTGAAGACTAATATGTAAATGTACATGTAGAAATTGCAATTTTTGTTAAAATGTAACATTTGTTTAATGTGAAATGTATGATGTCACAGAACCAGAAAGCATGCTGGGAGCCTTGGGTATAAAAGGCCGCTCCCAGTCAGCAATAGTTAGTCTGATTTTGGCTCTCTTCAAGGAAAGACCTTGCTGCTCTGCTGCTCTGCTGCTCTGCTGCTCTGCTGCTCTGCTGCTCTGCTGCTCTGCTGCTCTGCTGCTCTGCTGCTCTGCTGCTCTGCTGCTCTGCTGCTCTGCTGCTCTGCTGCTCTGCTGCTCTGCTGCTCAACACTTTTTTTTCTTCTGGTTTAAAGAAATAAAAGCTATATTTTTCTTTTCCAAGCAAGCTTCAGCAACCTCTGTAAAAGGGCCCAAGTCACAGGCCCCACAGAGTGCGTTGGGTTTGTTGAAGACAGAGTGTCAGTCATGAAAATTCATATAAACTATTGGCATTCTGGGGTCTCTAAACACCACATACCTTGGTAATTCTACGTATATTAGACATAAAACTACTGATCACCCCTGGCATTCATATATAGCATGTTTTAATATAGTACTTAATCTTTAGTGTGTGTTAGTTTGGATTTCAAAGACATGTTTACCCATTTGTAATTTTTCAGAATGTTTATAAATATAAGGCTTTCTGGGTTATACTTCACTGTTTCTACTTTTTTCACTAAGCAATCGGAAGTATACTGATTCCTGAAGCAATGTTTACTGTGGGATTTTAATCTATGCAAGTCAGAAATTTCCATAAATATATCAATATTTAGTACTCAGGCCCAGATTTGTGGAAAGGCCACCCAGGCCTAGGGTGGCAGGATTTTAGGGGATGGCATGCTGCCCAACCACACCCACATTTGTTCAGAAACACTGGGGATGCGCAGGAGATATGATAGTTTTTAAAATTTGCTGTGCACCAATCCCCATTGCTCCAGTCCCGATGATAGAAATTTGCCTGAATATAGGGGAGGGTATGGGGGTGATGAACGCCAGTGGGCCTAGGGGCACCCACTATATAAATGTGGCACTGTTGGTACTGGCACGCTTGGGAGACATAAGGCTTTCTAAATGAGGTATATGTTTGTTCATATAATATATATTTCTGATATATATTAAACCCCTTTTTGGCCACCCCACTGTGCCAAAGGTTATACATCACATTTTTCTTACCAATGCAGGTAGGGTTGCCACCTTTTCTGAAAAAAACAATACCAGCTTTCATATATTGTTATGGATTTTCCCTATAAATAACATTGGCCTCAAGCAACATTTTTCAGAATTTCAGAGGGGAATTAACTCTATGTATTCCTACATATTTTATTCTGTTTTATGAAAAAACATTCCAGTGGTGTCCTATATCTTGTTGCAGAGTTGGAATGACAAAATTTAAATAAAAAAGATTCTCACCAGGAAATATGCCAAAAAGCAGGAGAACAAAAAAAAAGATGGCATCTAACTCGGTAAAATAAAAGAGAAAACCATGCCACTAAAGGGGTTTAAAAAGCCACGTGTTACTCTGTATAAGGGTCCTTAAAATTTACTCAATCAGTTTAACAGGCTAATTAATCATATAATTTATCTATATCATATAGATATTGGTATGTTTTCTTGGTGAATGTGCTTTTTTTCCCAAAATGCATCAGTTAATAGTGCTGCTCCAGAAGAATTCTGCATTGAAATCCATTTCTCAAAAGAGCAAACAGATTTTTTTACATTTCATTTTAAATTCTGACATGGGGCTAGACATTTTGTCAGTTTCCCAGCTTGTGCTCTGATAAACTTCAATCACTCTTTACTGCTGTACTGCAAGTTTGAGTGATATCACCCCCTCCCTTTCCCCCATCCAGCAGCCTAACAACAGAACAATGGGAAGGTAACCAGATAACAGCTCCCTGACACAAGATAACAGCTGCCTGGTAGATCTAAGAACAGCACTCAATAGTAGCTGGGAAATTGACAAAATGGCTAGCCCCATGTCAGATTTCAAAACTGAATTATAAAAAAATTTGTTTGCTCTTTTGAGAAATGGATTTCAGTGCAGAAGTCTACTGGAGCAGCACTATTAACTGATGTGCTTTAAAAAAAAAAAAAAAACACGGTTTCCCATGACAGTTTACCTTTAAGATATTTTAAGTGCTGGAGGTTCTTCATGGTAAGGGCAGTGAGGCTGTTGATTGGATGAATTTATGAACAAGCATAATATCCAAGGCTATTGAGATTTTACGATTTACAGTTAATTTAGTATAGGTATCAATTTATGCTGTTTATATATGTGAATGCATCTATAGGTCTGTTTAGATGTGTGATACATGTACTGTATACTGGAGTTCATTTGGAGGGGCTGAACTTGATGGAGGGCCCATTCGCTGGCAGATAAGTTACTGCCTCGGTCTTAAGGGTGCTAAATCGACAGGTTAAATCTGCCTGTATATGGCCATCCTTAAAATAAACATTTGATTCATTGCTATGGGTTACTGCATCTGAAAAAACGGTGCCTTTTATTACATACTGTATGGGGCATCGTTTTAAGGCGATCTGCTAAGTTATAATTTGGTGACAGTCAGTTGTGCCATCCTGTATGACTATATTTGTCTGCCACAAGAACCTATAAGAAGACGCTTTCGTTTTGCAGACCTTCTGGTGGCGTTGCAAGCTCGTTAATCTCAGAGTGGTGAATAGGAAAAGGATGTGGGATAGCTCCAAGATTGCACATCTCTTTAGACAATAACTGAAATGATGGGATATAGCACACAGTTTCTTTTTATGGCCTATTTGTTTATCCTGGGAGTTGAATTTGAAAATAATCCCAACAGCATCCCGAGAAACCAGATTTACTGGATACAGGTCTGATGGCATTTGCAAACAACCATGCATAGGATTCCACTCACTGCAAATCATCTCCCCACACCTTTTGTACAACCCATTTCCTGAGCTGTCACATGGATGGAAACTACTTAATAGCTCAAAGTTCTATAAAAGAGAGAGAGAGAAAGCTTAATGCAAGTTTTGGGGTTGCCTGGAACCTTGGTATTAACTTGTTGCAAATGCAATTTTATATATTTCTGAGCGCGTCCCTTCATTTCTCATGCCCCGGGTAATACACTTAGCACCAGATAAAAGCCGAATGTAATATGCAGATTGCAAAGAAATGTCAGATTGCAGCCTTTTTTTTTTGCAAATAAATATGGTCCGTAATATGTTCTGGTTATGATCTGTAACCACGGAGACACTGTCCTACTAATTTTGAAGAGGATGTACGAAAAAATCCACATGAGCAGAAATCTATTGTTTTCAAACACAGTTACAAAGATTGTATTTTAATGACGCATTGGGGATGACTTTGTACTTACGTATGCTGGGACTCCATACTTGATTACACTGACTAAACCAGTAGGACAAGAAATCACATGCATCCATTTACATGTTTGGGACTAGTTTTTAATTCTGTACAAAAAAAAACCACAAGCTCACATATGCGCTATTTTATATCTTTGTTGTTTTTTTCAGCCGCTCTCATCTGCAAAAGAGAAATAAAGTGTGTTAGGATGTAAATGCAGAATGTCAGGCTATCATTGTAAGGTAAGCAAATAAATCGGGTGTTTTTTTGTGGTCCCCATTTACACTTTTTTAAATTAAGGGTTTAGTTCTCATTTAAGTAGCAAAGCTTTGCAGTTTGGATGTTTGGAGTAGCAAGTTATGTCCTCCATTTGAGATTTTTCACAATGTACAAAAATATATGTTTTTTGGGGCCACACATAGAGCAGAAAGTGTTTTTGAATTATCCGAAAGGGAAGCCATGGAATTGGTAAGGATCAGTTAGGCAAACCTAGGCATCTGTGGAATTCGCCTTTTTAGACTTTAGTCTTATCTTTGAAGGACGTGGGGGAAAAGATGCAGTAAACTGGAAGTTTTGAGTAGACTTTCAGCACCATTTATTATTTGAAGTAGAAAAACATGCATTTATTTACCCATATGAGAGTCATAAGAACATGTACTTGTACTATATCCACTGCTTTTGGCAATTTTCTTAAGTATGCTGATTTCTTTGTGGTGTGTTGCTTTAAAATAAATCAACTGTGTATTGCTGCGATCTATACAAATTAGGAATCATCATCATAAACTGTACATATTTGGTATTGGTATCGCAGTCTAGGGACATGGGGCTTTTTAAATCCAATGCATTTTCATGCATATAATAAACCATTTCTGATATGTTTTGTATATTTACTTTAAAAATGACATTTTTAAAGTAAGAGAGCAGAAAAAAATGGAAAAATTAAATGCAAGGTTTTTCTGGGACTGAGATTCAAATAATATCTAGATATTTATTTCCCAATCTATATTAGAGCAAAATTCCCCCATTTTAGAAATTATGAAATGTTTATACCTATAATTACAAATACTAGGGTAGCTGAAAACTTTATATAAATAGGGGCAGTGTCATTCAGGGCACAAGATGAACAAAAGCACGAAAATTGGGTCAATAATGGCTGTAAAGAAAGAAAATATCATAACAGCTAGATTGTCAATTCACATCCATAATAGTTGCTATGTG
Source organism: Xenopus borealis (assembly GCA_024363595.1). Taxonomy (NCBI): domain Eukaryota; kingdom Metazoa; phylum Chordata; class Amphibia; order Anura; family Pipidae; genus Xenopus; species Xenopus borealis. The sequence goes on along the minus strand of CM044434.1, from coordinate 113,987,290 downwards.
ATTATTTTTGGCCCATCTTTAATGGGACTCTCTAAGCCTGAAAACAGAATAAAGGAGCTGAGCTAGAATTTGTTGTCCTGATGATACATGACTCTGCATTACTTTTAGACAGTATAATTGTACTTCAGCCTAAGCGTGTTAGATCATCATAAAAAGTAGAATTCAGACAGAATTATAGAGTAAAGTACTGTATATATAAGTTGCGTAAGCTATTACCTAAAAATCCTCGGGTAGTAGGCTATCCTGCCTGTTTCCTAGCACAAATGCAAGGAAGGAGAGGATGAGGGCATCCATTATGGCAATGATAGCGAGGATGTAGGCCCAGCGCACTTTGCAAGCTCCTAGTGAGTATTTATCTGTCTTATCCCCACACATACGTTTCACTTCTGCAGAGTCCCAGCCATCTGGGTAAATAAGGCATCCAATCATCAAGCCAGCTGCTGCAAAGAAAAATAAAGGTACCTAATAATACTAATTTTAACTACATTTTCCACAGTTTGACACATTGGGTGCAATTAAAAATGATAGAGGAAGAAAGGTACAAGAAAACAGAACCCCCTGTGTATCTAGAACCAAAGGATGAGAGAAAGGGCAGAGTTGGCTTGTGGAGGTGTTGCATGCAAGAATGCAAAAAAGGGAGAAATTAGCCAAGATCATTAGAAACCAGGGCTATTTGGAACACAGGCCGTGTTAGAACAGTAAACAAATATGAGGAGATGGGTGAACATTTTCACTGAGCAGGTGCGTAAGGACGTCACCAGAAATTAGAAAGAATCTGTGATGATGCCAGCAAAGCTTCAGGTCATGACAGTTTGGCAGTAGTGATGGGCGAATGGATTCGCAGAAAAATTCTGCATTTCATTATCTGCGAATAAATTGCTTTAAGAAAAAAAAACACCCTTTGACTTTCAAGAAAAACGTAGCTTTAAGAAAAAAAAACGGCCGTTGACTTTAATGCATTTGGAGTGAAAAAAATAGTCATGCAGAAAAAAACGTTTGACGACCATTGATTTCAGTGCGTTTTGTGAATTTTTTACCATTTCGCTAATTATTTTGCGGTTTTGTGATGTTTTTCATTGATGTTGGACAAATTCGCTCATCACTATTTGGCAGTGTGGGGCAGGCTGGAATGTTTAGGAAACCTATTCTTACAGTTGGTTTGCTGAAAGCATCTAACATTTTGTTACCTTACCAGCTGCCAACTGCATCCATGCACAGACTTTGTACACTGTGGCTGAATTGCAAAAGAAAAAAAGGCTGAAGCTTAGCATGGATCCAACAACTAAAAACATGGATATTCCCACAAAAAACATGGCTGTCTTAAAAGCCCCAGATGGAATACTCGCAAAGTCCAGGGCACTTCCTTTACAGATGAGTTCAGAGGTTAGGGCATTGCCAATACAATAGCTGAATAAGCCAAAATAGCCAGCTTGTGGTGTGTTGATACTGTCCCCAATCCAATACGGCTGGATGAAAACCATCACCATAATGATTGAAAAGCAGATGGTAAACACTGCCCACAAAACCCCAATAGCACGAGAATTCCGCACATAGTTTGTGTGGTAGATTCTGGCTGCTTCTTGAGCCGGCAGCAGCTCGGCCATGGTGCTACCAATTTAACAGAGCCTAATAAATAAATAAATGAAATAGAATTGTTGTATTATGTCATGAAGTCCATGAACTTTAGTACATATTATGGAATTTAGAAAAAAAAATTACTAAAATCTTATAAACATCACTTACATCATAAAATGAATACCTGTGTAACTGCTGTATGGATTTAAATCTGAATACAGTAGAACCCCCATTTTACATTTTTCAGGGGACCAGAAAAAAAAATGGTGTAAAATCCAGGAAAATATAAAATTAGGGGAATGTATTATGCATAATATATAGGTGGGACCACAAAACAGCCATGTAAACTGAGGGAAAACTTTAAAATAAGGGATGTAAAATTGAGGTGTCACTGTATTTTATTATTTCAGCACGTGAAGGTGGATGCACTGGAATATTCTGACACAAGGTCAAAGGAAAGAAGTGGGGTTTAACTTCCCCAATACCTACAGTATGTTATGAATGCAGTATCCTGATAAATGTGACCGATTTGCTTGGCCAATTTGGCTAGTTCAAGGCTGTGTCCCATGGGTCATAGAATGCTATATTTACTCTGTAGAATGCTTTACCATATTTGATTAGAAAGCTCTAGAAGTCCTCTTTGTTTAGGATAGCAGCTGAATTATTAGCTTGGTGTGACATCACTTCCTGCCTGAGTCTCTCCCTGCTCACTTATGGCTCTGGGCTCAGAATACAGCAGAGAAGGGGGGGGGGAGAGGAGGAAACTGAGCATGCTCACACCTGGGGCAAGGAGGTGTAAGCTGAAGGCAGGAAGTCTGATACAGAAGCCCATGAGTACACTATAGACAGAGGACTTACTTTGAAGGTTTACTGGAATATTTAGGTGGACCTTTCTGATAAGACTTACTTAGTTTTAACCTTTCCTTCTCCTATAAGCGCCAGAGGGGCTGCTGTAATGTCCCATAGACAGTCACTATTTAGTGGGCTGGTGGAGGACTCTTTGGGCCTCTGTGTACTTGGAATGCCAAGGTCTATGTTGACTCCCAGTCCAGACCTGGTTGCAGCTACTGGGTTCTGCACAATAGGAATAAACAGCCACCAAACCCCAATGAAATCCAATGTTATTATGGTAAGCAGCTCTCTGGTCTGAAATTAAAAATTCTAGTATCCTAGCCACATTCCTGCCAATGTCATTCCTGCAACCATCTTTCATGTGACTCAACTCACAACCGAATCTTCCGATTAGTCAGATTGTTGTATATTCCTGGCAGGGCAATTACAACAACTGCTGGGATGATTACTTGGGTATTTAAATATAAACTATGTGTGATGATTAACTATAGTGAGATGTAAGCCAGAACCTCAGTGCTAATTAATGTTATATGCATGATGAGAACTGTATTAGCTTCAGTGGAAATATTGTAAATTTGAAGTAGGGATGCACTGAATCCGGGATTCGGCCATGATTTGACCTTTTTAAGCAGGATTTGGATTCGGCTGAATCATTGTGCCCGACTGAACTGAATCCTAATTTACATATGAAAATTAGGGGCAGGAAGGGAAATCACATAACTTTTTGTCACAAGTAAAAGTTTTTTTTACCTTCCTGGCACTAATTTGGATGAATCCCAAATAGTGGATTTGAAGGCAAATAGCCACAGCCACAGCGCGCGCGCGCACACACACACACGTGCTACAAGATGGTTTGAGTGCATTGCATGTATTATATTGTTACACATTTGATGTATACTTATATAATAGCCGAGTTAAAAGGTCTAAATTCTGGCTGCTCCAGAGGAGGGGATAAAATTATACTATACAGAAACTGCCTACACTCTATCAGCCATTCTCTGGATGAGTCCCCGTTGTCCTTGGATTCAAGATGAAAACTCTCTATAAACACACTTAAATCTGGCTCCCAAAATATTGGGAACAGGCGCATGCCGCTTACTTAAGTTTTTTTTAAGAGCATGTATAATCTACTTGCTAAAAATTGCTCTTTTGAGCACTTTTACCATTCAAAATGTTTCAACCATTGTGTAAGCTATTCTGCATTGTGTATGACACTGCAAATTCCAGGGAGCCAATAGCCTTTGATGTAACCCTTGTTTTAGCTGGGTTCCTCTATAATAATGAAATCTTGCAATCAATTAAATATCCTGCATAAATTCTGAAACAATCAAGTTTATCTTCACTATCCCCCTCTCAGCATCTTCATTCTGTCTTCATGCAGGAGTTGGGTGTCAGATAATCATTGACAGTTAGAGCCAATATATCTTATAGGGGCTTCCCTTCCTAGCAGATGAATTAGAACAGGTATATGATCAGGTATATGATCCATTATCCGGAAACCCATTATCCAGAAAATTCTGTCTCCCACAGACTCCATTTTATCCAAATTTTTTAAAAATGATTTCCTTCTTCTCTATAATAATAAAAACAGTACATCATACTTGATCCAAACTAAGATATAATCAATCCTTATTAGAAGGAGAATCAGTCTGCTGGGTTTATTTATTGTTCAGATGACTTTATAGAAGACTTAAGGCCTGAAGATCCAATTTATAAAAAGATCTGATATCTGGAAAACCCCAGGTCCTGAGCATCCTGGATAACAGGTCCCATCCCAATACAATCTAACAAAATAACTGCCTTTTGCACAAATCCTGCATGTAGAGACAGTATTTCTGGTGATTTTAATAGTGAGCTCTAATTCATCTTCTAGGCAAAAGGAGCCAACCTATAAGATTTATTGGATCTAACTGTCAATGAATATCTGACACCCAGCTGCTGCATGAAGACAGAATGAAGAGAAACAGATGCTGAGAGAGGAATAGTCAAGATAAACTTGATTATTTCAGAAACAGCACAGAACATATTTAATTTATTGTATTTAGAAAGTTTCTTATTTCAGTATGATGCATATTTTAAATTTTATTATTTTCACGATAGTTCCCCTTTAAATAATGACAACTAATTGAAAGGTCGTTTAGCATTGACCATTCTACTGCATATAACATACTAAAAGTTAGCTTAGACGTGAACCCCTTTAAGGGACATGATGAGATTCCGCTTAAATATAGATTGTACTGTACAAACATAATTGCATAAGGTAACATTGATATATATATATATATATATATATATATATATATATATACACAGGTTTGTGCTTGTGCTGGTTTGTTGCATTAACTGCACATCTGTTGCGCTTCCCTGCTGCATACTGGTATTGCACTAAAACCAACAAGCGACGTGCCAGAATGTATAGCAAGTCTTTGGAAATGCTAAAATATCTAAATATGAGGAAAATAGGAAGCTTACCTTAAATGAAATACTTGCACCAAGCTGCACGGTTTCTGGAATTACTGATCTTCAAACAGGCTTTTTTCATTAAAGAATGCAATTCTAAAGAGCCAAAAGCATGGCAGAGACGTGAATCAGTTGTTATTGCCCAGGAAGAATGAAATATTATGGGCCCAGGAAAGAATAGGAAAAAGTTGTAACATCATTCCTTCTCTATTATTCATTCCTAGCAGGTGCAAGATTACATCTATACTGACAGATAAGAGGTCTGTAAGCAGAGTCTTCTTGGCATTTAAACATCCATACAGTGGTGCATTGTGGGAACAGCTCTAATCTGATTTGGGCGTATTAGTGTATGTCTGTTATGCTTTTACTGTAATTGGACAACAGACAATTTTATCTGTAAGTTATATAGTTACATTGGGTTGTAAGTCCATCATGTTCAACCCCTCCAAATGAAATCCAGCATCCATACACACACCCCTCCATACCTTCACAAACGCAATATGTTGGTGCTATAGAAATACATGTTAATATATTAGAAGTGCACTGAATCCAGCCATCACAACCTCACTGAAGAACCACCTACGCTGCTTCAAATGAAAGTCCTTTTCTTCTAGTCTGAAGGGGTGGCCTCTGGTGCGGTGATCCTCTTTATGGGTAAAAAGGTCCCCTGATATTTGTCTATAATGTCCTCGAATATATTTGTAAAGTGTAATAATGTCCCCTCGCAAGCGCCTTTTTTCCAGAGAAAAGAACCCCAACCTGGACAGTCTCCCCTCATAATTTAAGTCTTCCATCCCCCTAACCAGTTTAGTTGCACGTCTCTGCACTATCTCCAGCTCATTTACATCCCTCCTAAGGACTGGAGTCCAAAACTGCACTGCATACTCCAGATGAGGTCTTACTAGGGATCTATAAAGAGGTATAATTATGTTTTCATCCCTTGAGTTTATGCAGGACAGAACTTTATTTGCTTTAGTAGCTACAGAATGACACTGCCCAGAATTAGACAACTTGTTATCTATAAAAACCCCAAGACCCTTCTCACTTAAGGAAACTCCCAACACACTGCCATTTAGTGTATAACTTGCATTTATATTATTTTTGCCAAAGTGCATAACCTTGCATTTATCAACATTGAACCTCATTTTCCAGTTTGCTGCCCAGTTTCCCAACTTAGACAAATCACTCTGCAGAGTGGCAGCATCCTGCATGGAACCTATAGTTCTGCACAATTTAGTATCATCTGCAAAAATAGAAACCGTACTTTCAATGGCCACATCCAGGTCATTAATAAACAAGGTGAAAAGCAAGGGACCCATAATAGAGCCCTGCGGTACCCCACTAACAACACTGGTTCAATTAGAAAATGTTCCATTTACCACCACTCTTTGAAGTCTATCGTTTAGCCAGTTCTCTATCCAGGTGCAAATACTATGTTCCAGGCCAACATTCCTTAATTTAACCAGTAACCTTCTGTGTGGCACTGTATCAAATGCTTTAGCAAAGTCTAAGTAAATCACATCCACTGCCATCCCAGAATCGAGGTCCCTGCTTAGCTTCTCATACAAAGAAATTAAAGGGGTGGTTCACCTTCAAGTTAACTTTTAGTATATTGTAGAAGGGCCAATTCTCAGAAACTTTTCAATTGGTCATTATTTATTTTTCATAGTTTAATGATTTGCAATTATCTTCGGTTTCTTTGCAGCTTTCAAATTTGGGTCACTGACACCATCTAAAAACAAATGCTCTGTAAGGCTACAAATGTATTGTTATTGCCACTTTTTATTATTTATCATTGTCCCTCTCCTATTCATATTCCAGTCTCTTATTCAAATCAGTGCAGGGTTGCTAGGGTAATGTGTACCCTAGAAACCAAATTGCTGACACTGCAAACTAGAGAGCTGCTGAATAAAAAGCTATATATCTATAAAACAACAAACAATAAAAAATGAAAACCAATTGCAAATTGTCTCAGAATATCACTCTCTACATTATACTAAAAGTTGACTCAAAGGTGAACAACCCCTTTAAGTTAGTCTGGCAAGATCTATTAAACATAAAACCAGGCTGGCACAAATTCATAGGTGCTTTGTTTTTTAGTATAAATGTGAAAATGACAACATATTCTAGAGCAGGTTAACGTAATTCATTACAAGCACACCTCAAACTACTTAGCTAGAGATATAATACCATTGTATCAGCAGCTTTCCATATACTGTATCTTCACATAGTAATAGTCTACATATGAATTGCTTTGTAGAAAACTCGCAGTATTACATATATAAAAGGCCTGTTTATATTAAATTTGTGTAGTTTGAGTTTTTACTTTGACAGAGTTTATTCAAAGTAGAAAAAAAAACAAACCTCCCAAATAAAATTGTTGATATATACTGTAAGTCCATTGTTTGTTTTTTTTCATGTATAAATTAATTATTGAATACCTGATATTTAACACTACAGTTCAATTTGGGAAACCTGAAAAAAAATATGAACATTCATAATTGGCCCCTAGGATATATATGTGTACTGGGGTAAATCTAACACCAGGTGCACTTCTAAAACCATAAAGTACAATGGCTTTATATTGTGTTATATACAACAGTGTCTGGGTATCACTGCCATGTCATTTTGAAAGTGTTTTTTCCAGAGTTATAGGTGTTAATTAAAACAAAAAACAAAGGCACAAATAATCTAAAACTCATGAAAGAACAAAGCAGGGCAACAACAATAAGGTGCTTATTTATTTTACATCATATTCAATTTGAGTTTTCAGTAGTTTTTACATAATTCACCCATTTCATTTTATCTTCACTTAACCAAGGACACACTTGTTTAGAAAACATTAGCAGTCAGTACAAAATGTGCAGTTAGATTTCTTTACACAAAAAAAACAAAAGTTTTATATTGCAAAACTGATGAATGACATTTTTGAAATTAATCAGCAGATTTAATTGACAAAAAAGTTCTACAAGACAAACATTTTGATTTCTAGGGGTTCTACCTCCACCCCCCCCCCAAATGAATATAATTTACAACCCCCCCATTTTATTGATATTAAAAGCTTTATATGGCTTAAGATCAAGCTTTTTTTCTAGATAATGGATCTTTCCATAATTTGGATATTCATACCTTTAGTCCACTAGAAAATCAAGTAAACATGAAAAAAAAAACAATAATATGGTTTTGCTTCCAATAATGATTATATCATAGTTTGGATAAAGTACAAAGTATTGTTTTATTATTGAAGAAAACAAGAAATCATGTTGAAAAAGTTGGATTATCTGATTATAATGGAGTCTATGGGAGCCTTTCCTTAATCCAGAGCTTTCTGGATAATGGATCCCATACATGTAACAGGAAATGAATGTAAATTACAAAGGTGTTCATCCATTTTGGGGAGTGGTTGCAGTTTAAATATGATTAATGTTAGTATTAGTACTATTATGACTTATAGAAGTATGAATGATCCAAACACTAACTCAACACAAATCATATCATTAAATGTATTCTAGCCTGCCATTCACACTTCCCTGCAAAAATGGGATTTGCTATAGAAATGTAGAGATTGAATAGAAAGACAATGCATTATTTAATGTGCACTGATGACAACCTTATCGATGTACTGGATGCAAACATCCATTGGCTATGCTTGCTTCCAATGAAATGCATGCACTCATCCTGAGGAACAACTGGCAGGTAGTCAGGATTCATTCTGACTAAGGGTTAAACATCACACTGCATTTACTCTGTTATATATTTGATTTGTGTACACACACACACACACACACACACACACACACACACACACACACACACACACCCACACACCCACCCACCCGTGTGGCACACTGCTACAATACTTGCCTTAAATGCATGGTAAATAATATAAATATTTGTTTTGATTTTGTTTGATATATACATTTAGATTTTTCATAAGATATCCTGGTGTTACTGGCCTTTTTATTTTTATAAAGGTACAGGACCGGTTATCCAGACTGCTTAGGACCTGAGGTTTTCCTGATAACGGCTCTTTCCATAATTTGGATTCAAACGTGCAGTTCATGGCTTCAGCCAACCACTAACCATGAGTGAAAGAAAAGTTTTGTGTTATCATTCATATTCTCTGAAAAATGGTTAAGAAATCAGATTCTGACAGGGTATGTAAACTTATGAGCACAACTGTATATATAAACACACTTTCTTTTCTTTATATACTTTTGTTAATGAGGGATCTACTCACTGGTGAAATGCACTGGGCTCTCTTTGCCACATATTGTGCAGAGAAATGGAATTGGGACACAGTACAGTAAGGGCCAATATTAACTGTTTGGACAAGGACCCTGTCAAATGCCTCATTTCTGCTTCCCTATTTGAAAAATCAAAACATTCTAAGACAGGGCGTATCAGTAGCGCATGGGGACACCTTACTGGTAATTGTTAAAATTGTAACTAGCCCTTTCATGCCTATTTTAGGTCAAGGTAATATATATCTCTCCTTAGCTGAGTGATTATTTTGATATATTGATAAAATAAGGACAATTCGTGTAAATTATCATAGTTAAAAACCCAAAAATTGTTCTCATAGAACCCTCTCCTTACACATATATACAAACTCACAAAGAATTCTGAAATACTCATAAATAAACACCTATATGTACTGACAAGCCGAATAGGCTAGATGCGCCAAGACTAACGACGGTGTTTTGTTTCACCAGGATGTGTGTTTTTGGCTTTTGTTTTTGTAACATGCACTGAGTTATTTTGCTCAGACTCAGAGTCTTTCTACAGAAAGAAGCAGTTGTGCTAAACCAAGAATGATGATTGGATTGGGATCAGCCCATCAAGGATGAAGGGGCCAACTGGCAACATTTTGTATAAGAATATGTATAGCTAATACAATTAGGGATGTACCAAATCCACTATTTGGGATTCGGACGAATCTTTAGTGAAAGATTCATCCGAATACTGAACCAAACCCTAATTTGCATTTGCAAATTAGGGGCAGGAAAGGAAAAAAATGTATTTTGTGATAGTCATGTGATTTCCATACCTGCTCCTAATTTACATATGCAAATTCAGATTTGGCTGAATCATGGTGAAAAAGGCAGAATCTTGAACCAAATTCTGGATTCGGTGCACCTCTAAATACAACTGTCTGGTTGAAATCCTGAGTGCACCTGAATGGTTCTAGTCACGTACAGGGGGAACTCTGGAGCCAGACTTGATTTGAAAAAGAATGTATTTAATTCCACAAGTGATTTACTCACTGTGGGCGAGAACCATATATCTCCAGTGTTGAATCACACGGGAAGATAATTCTCTGTATTGACAAATTGCCTTATTTATCAAAATCAAATTTGTGAGTTTTTTTTTTACTTCGAATAAAACTCGTAATTTAAAAAGAAAAAAAACTTGAATGCTTATTTTTGAAAAAAAATCCAAGTGTAAAAAACTCAAATGTGCGAGTTTAAAAACTCGAAAACCTTGAATTAAAAAATGGTTTGAATTGTGCCTAGGACAATTCCCATTGATTTCTCTGTGAACTTGCCAGCTTTTAGAGGTTTTTTTTTTTTACATTTAAGTTTTTTTTTTGCTTGATAAATACTAGACATTTGAGTTTTGGAAAATATAATTCGAATGTCATTTTTGTGCAAAGAAAAAAAAAACATTCTAATTCGAATCTCGATAAATCACCCCCAAAATGTTGGTATTGCCGCTTTTAAATTGAATTCAGATTCATAATGTTACACTTTTGTACTAAAATTGTGTTTATTTTCGTTCACCAAGATAATCAAGAACAAAATAATTTATACAGCCTGAGACTGAGAGAATGATGCCTGTTTGGTCCAAGTTCCAGACAACGAGATTTTTAAAACAGTACACAATGTAAATGTGTTTCAATGCAATTCAATGGTCTCTACATGATCCTGATTGTTATGAATGGTTTGATAAATTAGCACCTACATACTTACATCTCCTAAACAATAAAACAACAAAGGAAAAAAACAAAGCAATAGTAACTGCTGATTAATTTAGCTTTCCATGCAGATGTACTGGAGATTTAAGGTGCTCTTTCATTACAAGTAGTTGGACCGTTTGAGAGTCTACCAAGTGGGCATCATGTCTGGAAACCACACTCTGCCAAGATGCTTGGACACCTCCCAGTGGATTTGCTCTAAATTATATTTCTGATCAGGTATTAATACTTCCTCCATTATCGAAAGTTGAGAGAGACGGCCTCCACACATCTTAACAAACTCAACAAAAGCTGAGCAAGAGACTTCACACTCCCCAAGTCCAATGGCTGTCAGACTCTTGCAGTGCTCGGCTATGCGGATCAACTCGTCATCCAGAGGCCGAAGTCCATTAGCACAAACAACCAATTCCACCAAACGTGGGCAGGTCATGCCAACACGGCCGAGCACCTCTTTGCTTACCGATCTACCAAAATATAAATGTGTGACTGGTGTTTCATAACGAAAAAATGGATCAAACTCCTCTTCATAAAGGAAAAAGTACATAACCAAATTGACTTTAGGGGAGTGTTTTATCAGCGCATCCCAACTGCTTTTCTGGATTGTGTGGAACTGGGTTTGGCCTGTATTCTCACGCACAACATCAATACGGAGGTGTTCCAGTCTAACGTGTTTCTCTGAAGACAATGCAAGCAGCAGCTCATCACTCAGCAAATAGTAGTTCAGGGCTAATTCTCGTAACCCGTGACACTGATCTGCTACACAAAGGATGCCTGAAATGATAGAACAAACAAATCATTACATACTTACTTTGCTCATCTATTAAAAAACAAAGTCAAGAGTCTGGCATAAATCAGTAAATTGCGTGCAGCATAATTAGCTTGCAACAAGTTACTAGAAATGTGTTAGGAATGGAACATGCACACTTGCACTTTCTGTTAAAGAAGAAGAAAAGTTATTCCACCTATCCTCTAGCAGACCATAGAGTTTGGGGAGATACGAGTGGGGAAATCATTTGCAAGAGTGAACATTAACACATATTCTACCAAGATATACCACAATGCGGAACAAGGACAAAATGTATATGCCATACATACAAGTAATCCGTATGTAGTAGAAAATCAGATGGCACACACTCTGGTATATGTGCAAATAAACTTGTAGTTTATGGAGATCCACACACAACGTTTCGGAGGTGCAACCTCTTTTCTCAAGTGCTCTCTTAGTTGTAACCTAGTTCACAGGTATTTAGAAGTGATCTGGAGGAATGCTCCTCCTTTCTAAATAAGCTTAATTAATCACAAAATGTGTATACAAGCATAAATATATCAAAAATTGGTACTGTGTACAAAATTGCATAATTTATAATACCTGTGTAGTGACGAGTAGTGCTCATTAGTGACAAAACAGTAATAAAAAAAAAAGTGAATTGTCCATAAAATCAATGCATTTGCGTGAATTTCTCTTTTTGCTGGGAAGAAAGTTGAAAGAACAAAATGAATTTAATAAATTATCACCACTAGGGGTTAATACAAGTCACTATAAATCCAAATTACTTGTATTTTGTTCTTTCTACTCTCTTTACAGCAAAATGTAAAAGTCACGCAAATGCATTGATTTTATGGACTATTCACTTTTTTTTTTACTACTGCTTTGTCACGACTGATAAGCAATACTTGTGCTTCTCCATCTAAAAAAAATAATGTTTGATGAAATGAAATATTCTTAGCAACTTTCCATTATACACTTTCATATCAGTGGTTCTAAAGTTATTTGCAATGTAATTGCAATTAAAAGCAGCAGTAGTGTGTGGCTGTTTACATTCTCTGCCCTTTTGAAATGAAGTGATGGGCAAATCTGACCCGTTTTGCAAAAAAATTAAATAAATCACCAGACAATGGAAAGAATTTTTTTGAACACACAACGATTTTTTACCCATTGGAGTCTATGGGCATCTTTTTAACTGAAAAAAACTGCTCATCACTACTGAAATGATGTTGCAAGTCAGCTAATAAATGCTGATTAAGAGACTAGGAGTTCTTATTTGCAAAGTCTGTGTTACAACCTATACACTACTAATGAAAACCTAAGCACTAGCTTTGTAGCAAAGATTACATTGGAGAATAAATCCTATAATTTTACCTGCAGGAGAAACGTGGGGACAACTGCTCATCTTTAAAAGCTTCAGTGTATCGCTGTTGTTTGCCACCAATACCTTCAGTGATGGGTCATCAACCGGCGTGTCGTCAATTTTAAGGGACGAGAGCGACTTTGAATTTACAAACACCACAGTAAGCGCAGATATGAAATGTGACTACATAAAAGGAAAACACACAGAATTTCATTTAGCAAAGATTTTGTTAGCAGGTAACTAAGATATGCTGGTCTGTATAACACACAAGAGTCTACCTTTGGTAAGTCCATAAAGCTTGGTCTGGCAGTAGAAATAAGTCCAAGAGTTTTCAGAGAACAGTTGACAAGCTGAGAGAGGATATCACAAGCAGCTTCTGCAGATTCTTTACTGCTATCAACCTGTAAAATAAACAAAAAAAGGAACTACAGTCAAAATCACTTTACCATTATTATCATTATTTATATATGAGAAACATTTCTGCAGTGCCTTACAGACATTATACATCATTCAGCCTCTGCCCCAGTGGAGCTTACAGTCTAAGGGCTCTATCACATTCACGTGATACCTGCATTTCAATGCTGCCTTACAGTCTGAAATATACAAGGCTTTCTCAGAATAAATTTACTCAAGGCTATTTTTCTAGTGTTATACGTTTTATCGTAATTTATATTAAAAGGGATTCCAACCTATCTTAAAACCTGACATTCAAATCAATGTTGTATAGGTAGGGTAAGCAAAGCCTGGTATTAACCCTTTAAGTGCCAGAAGAATTTCACATTTTGGTTACGCGAAATGCCAGCCG
>CM044434.1:113936688-113965216 GCA_024363595.1 Xenopus borealis | reverse complement strand
GACACCTTGGCCCACCGGGAGTTTTCCTGGTATTCTGGTGGGCCAGTCCAACACTGAAGCGCAACATTTCCATCTCCTACTTCTATAGTTTGATTTTTATGAAGTCATATTTTTTTCTAAATTACACTGTTTACACTGCAAATAATTCACTCTACAATATAAAATGTAATTCCTAACGCAGCAAGAGAATTTTTGTTAGTTGTAATATTGGTGTGTAGGCAGCCTTCTCAGGTCATTTTGCCTGGTCATGTGCTTTCAGAAAGAGCCAGCACTTTAGGATGGAACTGCTTTCTGGCAGGCACTTGTTTCTCCTACTCAATGTAACTAAATGAGCTGTAGTGAGACATGGAATTTTACTATTAAATGCTGTTCTTATATCTACCAGGGAGTTATCGGATTACCTTCCCTTTGTCCGGCTGATGGGGGGGGGGGGTTACTCCAACTTGCAGTACAGTAGTAATGAATGGCTCAAGAAGTTTATCAGAACACAAGTCACATGACTGGGGGCACCTGGGAAATTGACCATATGTCTAGCCTCATGTCAGATTTAAAATGAAGTATTAAATAATCTGTTTGCACTTTTGAGAATTAACTGATGCATTTTGAGAAAAACAAGTTTTCCCTTGATAGTATCCCTTTAAGCTTTAGTTCTCCTTTAAGGTAGATAGGGCATTCGGGACAAACTGCCCTGTTTATAAAGGAAGGGGGAGAGGAGTTCAGTAAATAGCCCAACATTCAAATTAGTGCTTATAATGGCAAAAAAAAACCCTGTAAACAATATGTAATTTCAACAAAAGTAATGTGGCAAGTTTTAGCAAAGGCATTTAAGGTATATATCCATTTAATGTTTCCCCAGTATCAAGAAAATGCCAATGAAGCTCTTGTGCCTGCAGTTCTTAGAAGTTACTATTACTAAGCTGATGCAACAAACTTGGATCCTGCCCAGAGGAATGCTGCTTGACATTTTTAAAGGAAGTGACCTCAAATAGCATCTAGATTTCTATTAAGTCTAATGGCATGGCACATCACTTTGACTGCCCAGTTCTGTTCAACATTAAAAGGCTTTTACAGAGGTCTACAGAACACTTTATTAATGGGACACACTTTTATTTTCTCCGATTAACTGTAATTCGTTACAATATACAATAATATATTGTACAATATTAGAACAGACATTATGCCCACAGGAACAGTACTGGGTACGGGTATGGGACCTGTTATCCAGAATGCTCTAGACGGGGTTTTTTTCTCTCCAGATAACAGATCTTGATACCATAAGTCTACTAGAAAATCATGTAAACCTTAAATAGGCTGGTTTTGCTTCCAATAAGGATTAATTATATCTTTGTTAGGATCAAGTACAAGCTGCTGTTTTATTATCACATTAAGAGTACTAGGTACGGGAACAGTTATTCAGAATGCTCAGGACCTGGGGGTTTCCAGATAATGGATCTTTCAGTCATTTGGATCTTCATACCTTAAAGGGGTTTTTTTGTGTTCAGTTGTTTTGAAATTGTTCCCCAGAAATAAAGACTTTTTTCAATTACTTTCCATTATTTATCTTTTACTGTTTTTCCAAAATCTAAATGTAAAGTTGAATGTTGGTGTCTCTGGTGTTTGAGTCTGGCAGCTCAGTAATTCAGGTGCAGACTCTAAACTGATACAATTTTGCAACATTTAATTGATACATTTCTCAGCAACATCTCTGGAGTATTAGAAACTATTGTATCAATTCTAACATCTGCCTGTAATGAAACCCAGAGATTCTGCTCAGCAGGGACAAAGATAAGAAATGTATCCATTAAATGTATCAGTTTAGAACAGTTGGGGGGGGGGGGTCGGCGACACCCCCCCCCCCCAGAGCTGCTTTAGAAGGTGAAAAATATTAGGAAAACGTTACAAATAGAAAATAGACAGTAATTGGAAACAGTTGTTATTTCTGGTGATCTATCTGAAATCAACTAGTTGTTTGAAGGTGAACAACCCCTTTAAGTCTACTAGAAAATCAGGTAAACATTAAATAAACGAATAGTACAAGTACAAGCTGCTGTTTTATTATTATAGAGAAAAAGCAAGTCACTTTTAAGATTTTGGATTATTTGATTATACTGAAGTCTATGGAAGGCAGCCTTTCTGTAATTTGCAGCTTTCTGGATAACTTTTCCGGATAACCAGCAGGCATAGAACCACGATTTTCCCTTAACAATCAATAAGTTTGTGACTTCACCTTAAAAGAACATAATCACTTTAGCAAGTGACAGTATAACATTTTAAGGAATTGTCCAGTGTACAATAAAAACTGTGCAAATAGATAGGCTGCTCAAAATTAAAAAAAAAAAACAAAAAAAAACTGAATATAGATAATTAGCAAAAAAATGTATATGTATATTGTATCTCAAAACAACAAAAAAACGGCACTCTCAGGTCTTGTGTAAAAAACAAAAAAAGAAGTTTTATTTCAACGTTTCGACTCTTAAACACGAGCCTTCATCTTAGAGTGCGTTTTTTTTTTTAATGTTTTGATGTCTATTATATAACCCAGCACCCAGGCATTACCTAGATTGGATTTTGAGTGCACCAGCTGTGAACTATAAATATATATTAATTTATACCTACACAAAACAGCCAGGAAGCAAACTGATTAAACGAACAACGCCCAGTGTCAACACTGTAAGTATTTTGTACAGGCCTAGACAAATATAGCTTAGATCTAGAAGCTACTGTGATTTTCCTTAAATCATTTCTGTACTTCAGTGTGGAGCAGATGCAGGGTTTAATCTGAGGAGGCACATGAAGCCCAGTAATGAATCTACAGCAACACGGTCTACTGCAGGGGTCCCCAACCTTTTTTGCTCGTGAGCCACATTTAAATTTAAAAAAGAGTTGGAGAGCAACACAAGCATGAAAAAGTCCATGTGGATGTCAAATAAGTGTTCTGTTTGGCTTTTTGGTAGCCCCTATATGGACTGACAGCCTACAGGAGAGAATGTTTGGCAGGACATCTGGTTTTTATGCAACCAAAACTTGCCTCTAAGCCAGTAATTCAAAAATAAGCCCCTGCTTTGAGGCCACTGGGAGCAACATCCAAGGGGTTGGGGAGCAACATGTTGCTTGTGAGCTACTGGTTGGGGATCACTGGTCTACTGGCTACCAAATAACTTCTAAAGAAAATCAACTGCATACGGTCCTTAATTACCATACAAAAGTACCATCACATGAAATTTCCAATAGTTTCCCAGTGGTTTACTGCAGGTACAAAACGGAGCTCAGAACACCAATAAGAACAGCATAATCAAAGTGGTTATAAAGACTGTACGTATAGCTTTATTAATATGGCATTAGTGTATACGAAGAACTTTATACTTTTGCAATGCACTACTAGTCATAAGAACAATAAAATATGAAATAACACATGGCTCGGTTATATGTTGTGTATTTTAAGAGACACAGAAGCAAATGTTTCTGCCCCTTTAGAGTTTTCAGGTTAGCGACCCTTGTAAAGGCTGAGTTGCCTAATGGGCAAGTTGCCACAAGGAGGGTTGTTTGCCTTTAAAAGGTTAAACCAGTGACTCAACCCTTTTCTTAATCAAGGAATAACATGTTTATGAAGTCAACACCCAATCCTCCATTCTATTGTAACATAGCTTCTAAAATACAGTTTGAGTTACAGGTGCCTCAGTGGCACGTGTAGTGTTTTGTCCTTGTGGTTTTTCTCAAGGGAAAAAAAATGAACAGTAGTCATCCAACACGAGGAATTGTGCACAATCACGGTGCATCATACATAGCTACTCACGTGTACATTAACTTGCTGATTCCTCTCACTTGTCCCTTAGGTGTGTCATAAGCACCACTATTCCTTCTAACTGCTGGAATAAGTGGCACATAGCCACCAGGTGTGGCATTAAAGGGATACTGTCATGGGAAAAAAATTTTTTCAAAATGCATCAGTTAATAGTGCTGTTCCAGAAGAATTCTGCACTGAAATCCATTTCTCAAAAGAGCAAACAGATATTTTATTTCATTTTGAAATGTGACATGGGGCTAGACATTTTGTCAATTTCCCAGCTGCCCCAAGTCATGTGACTTGTGCTCTGATAAATGTCAATCACTCTTTACTGCAAGTTGGAGTGATCTCACACCCCCCCCCCCCCCCCCCCCCCCCCCCCAGCAGCCTAATAACAGAACAATGGGAAGGTAACCAGATATCAGCTCCCTAACACAAGATAACAGCTGCCTGGTAGATCTAAGAACAGCCCTCAATAGTAAAACCCATGTCCCACTGCGTACTATTCAGTTACATTGAGAAGGAAAAACAACAGCCTGCCAGAAAGCAGTTCCCTCCTAAAGTGCTGGCACAAGTCACATGACCGGGGCAGCTGGGAAATTGACAAAATGGCTAGCCCCATGTCAGATTTCAAAACTGAATATAAAAAATCTGCTCTTTTGAGAAATGGATTTCAGTGCAGAAGTCTACTGGAGCAGCACTATTAACTTATGCATTTTTTAAAAAAAAACATGTTTTCACATGACAGTTTCCTATGGCTTAAAAAGTAGGCTTAGAAATGCAACACATGTTTAAGGGTTCTGTATCACCCCAAAACCACCGCATTCTTTGGCAGTGACAATCTGTTCCTCTAGGATGCCCCTAGCAGCACATGCTCTGGAATCCTGTCAGCTACCTGAGCTTAGGAATGGACTTGTGTATACAGTGTATATTACATAGTAACATAGTAAATTAGGTTGAAAAAAAGACACGTCCATCAAATTCAACCTTTTAACCTGCCTAAATGCTAGTTCATCCAGAGAAAAGCAAAAAACCCACGTGAAGCCTCTCCAATTTGCCTCAGAGGGGGAAAAATTATTTCCGGACTCCAAAATGGCAATCAGACTAGTCCCTGGATCAACTTGTACTATGAGCTATCTTCCATAACCCTGTATTCCCTCACTTGCTAAAAAGCCATCCAACACTTTCTAATGGCAGGGGCACATGAAGCTACTGGGGGAAATTAGTGGTCTCTTCTTTGGGCTACTAATCTCCACTAAATGCCTTCCTGCCGGCTAGAAAACAAATGCCAGCAGCATAGCACTCGGAGCTCTTCATTTTCTTTGTTTTACGAAGTCGCCCGAAGATGCCTCACAAGGAAACTTCAGAAAACAAAGCACTCCGAGGGGAGATTAGTCACCCAAAGAAGAATGGATTTGTCGCTGGGCGACTTATCTCCCCCAGTAGCTTTGTTTGCCCCTGCCCTTAAAGGGGTTGTTCACCTTTGAGTTAACTTTTAGTATAATGTAGAGAGTGATATTCTGAGACAATTTGCAATTGGTTTTCATTTTTTATTGTTTGTAGTTTTATAGTTATTTAGCTTTTTATTCAGCAGCTCTCTAGTTTGCAGTGTCAGCAATCTATGGTACAAATTACCCTAGCAACCCTGCATTGATTTGAATAAGAGACTGGAATATGAATAGGAGAGGGACTGAATAGAATAAGTAATAAAAAGTGGCAATAACAATACATTTGTAGCCTTACAGAGCATTTGTTTTTAGATGGTGTCAGTGACCCCCATTTGAAAGCTGCAAAGAAACAGAAGAAAATTGCAAATCATGAAAAATAAATAATGAACACCAATTGAAAAGTTTCTTAGAATTGGCCCTTCTACAATATACTAAAGGTTAACTTGAAGGTGAACCACCCCTTTAAAGCTATCTAATGCGTCAGCCTGTACGTGGGTATTTAGACAGAACCACTTTTCTTCGGATTGAAATGGGCGACCTTGCGTCAGCTGGAAGACCTACTGGTGAATAAAGCATTAGAGAGATTATTATATGATCCCCTTATATATTTATACAGTTATCTTATCACCCCTTAAACTCCTCTTCTCCAGCATGAACATCCCCAATTTGGCCAGTCTTTCCTCATAGCTAAGATTTCCCATACCTTTTACCAGCTTAGTTGCCCTTCTCTGTACCCTCTCTAATACAATAATGTCCTGTTTGAGTGATGGAGACCAAAACTGCATGGCATATTCTAGATGGGGCCTAACACATGCTATATATACAGTGAAAGAATGGCCCCATCCTGCCGTGAATCAATGTCCCCTTTTAATACAGCTCTAAACCATTGTTGTACAAGTCACAAGAGGAGTCTAATTATGCATCAGAATTTAATAATTAAACTGTAGCATCATCATCATCTATTATTCTCATACTGTATGATGATATATGATTACTTGTGCCTAAAGCACACTAAGCATGTGCAGTGCCACCAATACACACAAATGGCCTAACAACATCCAAGATGGTAAGATCCTGTGGACAGCTTTGAAGGCATGGATCATTACAGTTCAATATACAACATATTGCAATACTAGTCATATTATTTTTTAGGTTTTAATTCTCCTTTAACAGGAGAGTATAGAAGTATATCCCCTTCTGTGCCAGGTTTCCTTGATATTGCCAAGAACAGTGTTTACTGGCAACATATGGTATCAATGTGGAACACAGTATTGACTGAACCAGCATGATGGTATTTATACCAGCACTACTTAAACCAGGGGTGTCCAAACTTGGTCCTCCAGCTGTTAAGGAACTACAAGTCCCACAATGCATTTGCCTGACTGTGGCTGTCAGACTCCATTGCATTGTGGGACTTGTAGTTCCTTAACATCTGGAGGGCCAAGTTTGGACACCCCTGACTTAAATATTTAAGCTTCTAACCCTTTACAACTTTGTTTTTGAGGCTAGGGATGAGGCACTCAACTCAGTTCTCACCCTGCTATGTGTACCTTACTGACATACTGTCAGTTTCCTAGATGCCCCACTTTAGGATGGAACTAGATACTACTTTAAGTCTACTACAAAATTATGTAGACATTAAATCAAGGATCCCCAACCTTTTGAGGCCGTGAGCAACATTCAGAAGAAAAAGGAGTTGAGGAGCAACACTAGCATGAAAAATGTTCGTGGGGTGACAAATAAGTGCTGTAATTGGCCCTTTGGTAGCCGCTATGTGGTTTGGCAACCTGTACTGAGGCTCTGTTTAACAGTAAACCTGGTTCTTATGCAACCAAAACTTGCCTGCAAGACTGGAAATCAAAAATAAACTCCCGCATTGAGGCCACTGGGAGCAACATCCAAGTGGTTGGAGAGCAACATGTTGCTCACGAGCTACTGGTTGGGGATCACTGCATTAAATAAACCTAAAAGGCTGGTTTTGCTTCCAGTAAGGATTAATATTTATTAGCTTGGATCAATTACATGGTACTGTTTTATTACAGAGAAGAAAAATCTTTTCTAAACAGTTGGATTAATTGGATAAAATTAAGTCTATGGGAGATGGCCTTTCCGTAATCTGGAGCTTTCTAAATAATGGGTTTCTGGATAATGGATAACATACCAGTCCAGCCCCTTGTCATTTGAGATAAATATGAATCCCCTTTCTTTTGTCAGATCCTTGTGTTATATTGATGGGTGGTTCGAGAAATGATTGACCCATGCCATGGACGTGCAGACACAGAGGCAATATAGACTCTGTTAGGACCCGGCATGACAGGAACAACTTTTTTCTAATTTTGGTTCTGTACAATACCAAAATGAATTTAAAATGAAACAACTCAGATCCAGTTGAACTGCAGACTTTCGGAATTAATTAGTGGGTTGAACAAAAAGATTGCATAAATATGCGAGGAACGAAAGCCTTTTTTTTTTTTTTTTAAACACAACCACTTCATTTCAGGGTCTCGAAAGTAATTGGAGAAATGAAAAAAGCTGAAAATAAAATGTCCATTTCTAATATTTGGTTGAAAACCCTTTGCTTGCAAGGACAGCCTGAAGTCTTGAACTCATGGACATCACCAGATTCTGAGTTTCTCCCTTTTTAATGCTACTGCATTGGCTTCCAGTTGCTGTTTGTTTGTGGGCCTTTCTTTGGTCTTCAACAAGTGAAATGCATGCTCAATTGGGTTCAGATCAGGTGACCGACTTGGCCATTCAAGAATATTCCACTTCTTTGCTTTAATAAACTCCTGGGTTGTTTTGGCTGTATGTTTTGGGTCATTGTCCATCTGTATTATGAAATGTCTCCCTCCATGCGGCAATACATTTTGAGCGACTTTGAAAAACGTATCGCCGCATGTGAATAGGCACAGACGACTTTAGCTCTAGCGGGTGCACGATACCAGCAAGCCATTCAGGGAGATTAGTCAGCTCAAAGACGTGGCGATTTGTTGCGAGACGACTGATCTCCCCGAATCTTCTCGTCTGGACTAGCCCTTAGTAGGAGTTCCCTCCTGTGCTGGCACAAGTCATATGACCAGGGGCAGCTGGGAAATTGACAAAAGGTTTAGCTCCATGTCAAAATTGAATATAAACAAACCTGTTTGCTCTTTTGAAAAATGGATTTCAATGTAGATGTCTGTTGGAGCAGCACTATTAAGTGATGCGTTCTGAAAAGAACAAAAACATGTTTTCTCATGACAGTATCCCTTTAAGGATGGCTTGTTTCACCTGCATGGAGAGCTCCTTTTACCGCATGTTGTCTGTTCACAGCACATTGATAATGACATAATGAAGGAATTCGCCACACCTGCCCATGAAATAGCCTTTGACTCAATTGTCCAATTACTTTTGAGCCCCTGAAATAAAGTGATTGTGTTAAAAAAAAAAAAAAAAAAAAAATAAAAAAGCTTCAGTTTCTTATGTTTTTATGCAATCTTTTTGTTCAGCCCACTGAATTAAAGCTAAAAGTCTGTAGGTCAACTGCATCTGAGTGGTTTAATTTAAAATTCTTTGTGGTAATGTACAGAACCAAAATTAGAAAAAAGTTGTTTCTGTCCAAATATTTATGGACCTAACTGTACACCATGATGTATCGCCCAGTCCCTGAAAAAGGTAGCACCATTTAGGACAGGGATTTGTACAGTGCCTATAAAGAAGCTTCACATACACACTAGAGAAAATACGTGTTCATGACACGTCTCAGACATTCTGGATAAAAGATCCTATATGTATGTTTAAGCTCCTGGTATGAACAGCCATGTTGGGGCACACACGTGCATAATGAGTAGATGCAACTTGCTCATTATGCTCATGCATGCGATGTCAGAAGGCTCTATTAGCCTGAAACTTTGGCTGGGGAAAATATTTTTTGCCCAACAGGTGCCCTTTAAAGGGAAAAACATTTTTTTTTTCAAAAAAACATTTTTTCCCAGTATCCCTTTAAGGAATGGAGACCAAAATTACCAAAAGATGTCACCCCCCCCAAAAACAAAAAAAATATTCCAAATCCTATTTCATCATGTTAATTAAGCAAAATAATAATAATTACACTGTAAAAAATTATTTTAATCTTGATTGCTTCCTCCTGGGAATTCATAATTATAGCATGCAGGCAGGAACAATTTTGTGGACACTGCTATGAAACGGGAATTCACCCCCCCCCTCCCAGGCGATTGCCCTTTAAGTCGCTACTTACCCCTCTGTGCAAGTCCCCTCCAGCAAAGTTCACAGGGGCCATCTTCTCTTCCAAACTCTTCTTCCTGGATCCGTCAGCGCTCGATGGCACATGAACAGTAGTACCAGCGTCCTACTGCACATACTCCGCAAACACAGCCAGATCCAAGAAGAAGCCATTGGAAGAGGGCCCAGGAAGAAGAGGTTGGAAGAGAAGGCCCCTGTGAACTTCACTGGAGGGGACCTACACAGAGGGGTAAGTAGGTAACTTAGGAGCAATAGCCTGGGGGGAGAGGTAGGCCGGGGGTGTTGAATTCCCAAGCCTTGCATCATCTCAATCTTGCTTGTGAACCAGAATGGGGGACCTGATATCTATCCCTATGCACTGGTTACACAATTGAATGGCGAAGAGACAGGTTGAATGTGGGGAGTCCAGTAACATCTAGTAAGTGCTGAATGGAAAGTGAATTGCCTAAGCAAAGGCATAGAGGCTGGACAGGCAATATTTGATTGACCGCTGAGACTTTTAAATTAGTTTACAACAACTATGAATACTTAAAAAAAGAATTTGAATTTCATGTTTAATTAGAAAAGGGCTTTTATTATACAGCTTTTTATGTCTAGGTAACAGAAAAAACAAATCACAAATGTGACTTGCACTTGTATTTATAACAAACAAGGAGAAGTTGTGCTCACCACTAATTTTTAAAACCATTAGGCGGGGGTGCAATGAGGCAGTGACCACAAAATACATATAGACAAATGCAAGAGGTCCTCTGCACTCAACCCATTATCAATATATTTAAGACATTGAGACATTCTGTGCATACAGCTACTAAAAAATGCCTTACCCTTTAAACAACAGGGATTGTTTGTCCATATATTGCAATATATTTAATCTGTCCAACTACGTCAAAGTCATCCCATATCTGGCCAGTCCTACGCTCAATTTCATCTGATTCATCAAGAATTCTATTGCTTCATTATACATTTTACAAAGGGACTAAGTTTTACCTGCAACTTACTTGCTGCTTTCAAAGTAAAACTCCCAAACTTGGATACCCTTTTATTAGAAACCAGTGGGATCACCTGTTGTAGCTCCTACCCCTCCCAACTATAGTCAGGTGATCCCTCTGGTGTCTAATAAAAGGGCAACCAGGTGTGGGGGTTTTACTTTGAAAGCAGCTAGTGAGTTGCAGGTAAAACTTAGTCCCTTTGTAAAATGTATAATGAAGTAATGGAATTCTTAATGAATCAGATGAAAATTGAGAGTAGGACTGGCCAGATATGGGATGACTTTGACGTAGTTGGCCAGCTTAAATATATTGCAATATATGGACAAACAATCCCTGTTGTTTAAAGGGTAAGGCATTTTTTAGTAGCTGTATGCACAGAATGTCTCAATGTCTTAAATATATTGATAATGGGTTGAGTGCAGAGGACCTCTTGCATTTGTCTATTTGCACTTGTATTTACACATGATGGGGCAGTGCCAGGAATAGGAGGCAGATGGGGGACATAAGAGAAACACAGCAGGCCAGACCCCATCACATGAATCATTCATACATTAATAAGAGCACCCCGCATTACAAATGATATGGTGTAATTGGCATTTGACAGCAGCGCAGGGAAGGTTCCAAAGTTGTAGTCGTAAAGCGAAACCAGGGGCAGCCCGAGTGCGACACATCAGCTGTGCAGCAATTCCCACTAGGATTAGAAACCCGCAGCAAACAGGGATCAGTAACGGAGCATTTGTAGCCACTACATGAAAAGCAGGTCTAAAACCTTTCCTTGGGAGAAGACACAAAACCAAGTTGAGATATACAGGTTTCCATAGTCTGCTGTTTACTACACCCCCAGCAACACGGATTGGCCTAATACAGGCTCACACTGTAGTAAAAGTACCTACCTGCTCCCGGCGGTGTGTCACACAATGAGCGCTTGATGTCTGTGTCGCCAGATAATCCTTATTTACGGTGTAACATTAGCCCGGTGCGGCAGTGTCCCCGCTCAGCTCCCGGTCACTGTGCAGCCCTACCCCGGCCTTCATTAGACAGCCAGCTTTGGCCAAAGGTACGTAGCAATATGGCCACTGTTGTCAACCCAGAGTATAGCCAGCTATTAGCTTTGTGAAGATTACTCCTAAGCGCTGCGGTTGATAAGATGGCCGATGCTACGCGCGCTCCAGTATTGTGGCGTCGCTCTGTCACAGTCACGAGATGGGAACAGGTTCGCCCCGCCCATTGGAGAATAACCAGCCGCTAGATGGGCGGGAATGGCACTGTCTGGTATGACACAGACTATTTGTTTTGGCCTTACAGGGGCCAGTGAGTGCCGCCATTACAATTGCTGGGGGGGGCGTTCTCAGTGTCGGACTGGGACACCAGGGGCCCACCCAAAAACCTTAGACCAGGGGCCCACCATAAAACTTTAGACCAGGGGCCCACCCTCAGTACTAATATTCTTCATCTCCTCAATCACCTCTATTCTCCTAGTTTTTTTTCTTTACATACTAATAATCAATTATTCCATCTATTTAGCCTCTATGTCCTCATAGAAATAGGGAATGGCCATGAAATAGGCCAAAAGTTTAGCAGCATGAGGGCCCACTGACACCTTGGCCCACCGGGAGTTTTCCTGGTATTCCGGTGGGCCAGTCCGACACTGGGTGTTCTACGCGTTATTTGTCTCCCCCACTCCAGCACAGACAAGTAAATTGAGGCTACGCCCCTGAAAGCATTCACAATAAACACTAGTAGCAGCTGGATAGGTTTTGATGGTTCAAATGGCTAATGTTATGACCACGCCCTTTTTGTGGCCACACCCCCTAATCCGCACGTTTGAAAATATTTCTCCTGTTACACTTATTTTCTTATTTCAAAAGTGTTACATAGTATCATTTGCACCTGTTAGCTGTTCTGGGCTCTCTGCCAAAAGCCAATTGTTTTAGAAACTTTTTAGAAACTGTTTCTTTTTCTGACTGTTCAGTGCAGAGAAAAGAGGGACTTTTCAGTACAAATGAGGGACTGTGGTTTGAGCTGTCAAAAGAGGGACTGTCCCTCCAAAAAAGGGACAGTTGGGAGGTATGGATGCTGCAGCTTCCCTGACAGAGGTGTCAACCCCCCCGTGTTTTTTCTGGAGTTACCAGATTTTGGGCTTTGTCCTCCAATGTCCCGTGGCAAGCCATTGAGTTCTGACAATCTTTCATGATTTTCGATGATTTGCTGTGAAAATCTGATGCGTTTGCATACCTCCCTACATTTTTGAAATAGAAAGAAGGACAAAGATTTGGCGCCCTTATTGTGGCCATTTTGTTACCATGTCCATTTTACAAAATCTGGCAGGTTATGAACATTTGGATACATTTCTGTGGTTTTTAGGTATTATTACGGTTTTGCTAATGAGGTGAATTGCCCTTTAAGCAAGTCAGTTTCCCCAAGAGACCCACTTATCTTAAATTGTTACAAAAGTATCTAAGTATCTATTCTGCACTCTCTGCCAAAAGCCAATTCAAGTTAGAAACTTTGTATCTTTTTCTTCCTGTTCAGCACAGGAGATCAAAGAGAAAGTCGGGACATTTCAGTAACAAACCCGGGACTGCAGGTTGAGCTGTCAAAGTCGTGACTTTCCCAAAACGGGACAGTTGGGAAGTATGGTGTATATGCGCAGAACATTTCAGAGACATCAGAAGAGTGATATGCACATGTTCAAAAACAAGGAATCGATGGCTTCAGGGGAGGTCTGCACAAGGGTATGATGTCACTTCCGGGATGGTAACATTTTTCAGCTTCCTGCGCAAATCCCGCTGGGGACGAGTATGCAGGCCCGGATTTGTGGAAAGGCCACCTAGGCCCGGGCCTAGGGTGTCAGAATTTTAGGGGGCGGCATGCTGTCCAGCTACACCCACATTGGTTCAGAGACACTGGAGATATGTAGGTGATACATTCGTTTTTTTAATTTCCCATGCACCAATCCCCATTGTTCCAGTCCTGGTGATGTAAATTTGCGAACAAAGAGCAGAGTATGTTGGTGACGAACGGCAGTGGGCCTAGGGGCGCACAGTATATAAATCCGGCCCTGCGAGTATGACAGGCTGACAGCTCTGCTCTGATACACACTCACCTACCATTTCACTGGAAAGCAGGGGTGTAACTATATATTAAACAGAACATGCAATATCTGAGGGCACCAAGGGACTTTGACTGACAAGCAGCTGCAATATTTAATTTGCTTTTTTCTTCCGAGTATGTTGGAGTTCCCAATAACAGCGGAAGTTGCTTTAAACTGACACCTATGCACCTTCCTGTCTCTATGTACAGGAGTTTTTGCTAAAAGGAACAGTACAGTGTAAAAATAAAAAACGGGGTGAATAGATAGGCTGTGCAAAATAAAAAATGTTTCTAATGAAGTTAGCTATCCAAAAATGTAATGTATAAAAGCTGGAGTGACTGGATGTCTTAATATAAGAGCCACTCCAAACTCACCCCTCGCAGGCATATTCCTCCACTTGTGTCCACTCCAGATCTGGGTGCTCAGCCACCAGCGCCCCAGCTGTACCTTAATGGAAATATAGAAACAAGCAGGCGGCACTCTGGATAAAATGAGTGCTGCCTACTTGTTTCTCTAATATAACAGAACCTTACTTCCTGCTTTTCAGCTCTCTAACTCTGAGTCAAGGTTTCCATACAAGGTGAGATCCACTCATTTGTTATCAGGTGATCCAATCATGGGCCCTAAGGCCCAACAATTGGATCATAAGATGGAGGTACGGGCGGTCGAATCACAGGACTGCATCAACAAACAGATGCGGCTGCCATCCAATAGGATTTTTAGTCCCGTCCGATCGACATCTGCCCGACTTTCGGGCAGCTATTGATTGGGTAAGCCCGCCGGAGGACCCCACTCACGGGCCGATAAGCTGCCGACTGTTGGCAGCTCCTATTGGCCCGTGCATGGCCACCTTTAGGGAAGGTCTTGCAATGTAATTTTTTTCTGAAATTTTGCTCATGGAGTTTAGGAAGACAGCAGGAGCTTAAAGAGCTAAATGCATGACAAGTTTTGGGGGCACATTTACTAAGGGTCGAAGGGAAAATTCTAATTTCGAAGTAATTTTTGGCTGCTTCGACTATCGAATAGGCAAAAATTTTATTCGAAATGAAAAAATTTGAAAATTCGACAATTTTCCTCAGCATTCAGCTCAGATTCATAAGCAAGTTATGACCCGTGTGCCCCCCCCTCAAGTCACTGATTGGTTACTGTCTGGTAACCAATCAGTGGAAAACAAGTGAGCTGCAAAGCAGGAAGTAGTGTTCTGGCTATTACATTAGACATCCAGTCACTCCAGCCTTTATACATTACATTTTTGCCTAACTAAGGGCACTTACTCATGAGCGTTTTTCCCTTCGCTCCTCTGCATTCAATTTAGCTGCGTTCAGCCGAAGGACTGTGCAGGAATAGACACAAGCAATTCTAGCACATGTAGGTGTAGGTGTCGAACGCGGTTGTGTGAGTATAACCCCATTGAAAATAATTGCTTGCGTCTGTTCCTGTGCTCCCCTGCGGCAGGGAAAAAACGCTCATGAGTAAGAGCCCAAACTATACTAGATACATTTTTTTTATTTTGCACAGCCTATCTATTTACCCAGTTTTAATTTGTATACTGTATAATTCATTTAACTTATGTACACTTTGTAAAGGGCCCAGTGATGTTGCTATGGGCACAATAAATATTTTGTAATGTACTTTTGTAACTATTTTGTAACATCTTAATAATATATTAGTAACAGGGTCTAATGTTTTTAGATGGGTAGGATTTTGTATCAATTTTATCTTTTTATTATAGATACACTGCCTCTCCACGGAAGTTTGAATTACAAGCCACTCACCACTTAAAAACAAAGGGTTTCAAGCCTTTGGCGGATAGAGATTATAACACTGTTAAGGATTGGTTTTTCTGGACTTTGAGGGGTTACTACATATGGTTGTATAGAGGGGGAGGTTCTAACCAATTGTGTATGGAAATTTTTGGTAATTGGTTAACACTTATATTGTCTGCACAGTTGTATATGTGGTATGCTTGACAAAGGGGGTTACCCCGAAACGTTGCACATCCATACCAATAAACGGCAAGGGGGATCCCTGCCATTCACCAGCCTTGAAGTACCAGTGTAATCTTTTCTACATTGTATACAGAGGGTAGCCGATACCTCTTACACTGGGCACCAGACGTTCTCTACTTCAGGGGAGTGTTGGGTGAGTGCGCTACTTTTTCGATTTTCCACAATAAATATTCCACTGCTTAAAAGTTATATAGATCACCTATTGAGCAAAAGAGTAGTGTAATCTGTGCGTGGTTTATACTGTGGAATTTTGATGATTAGCTGAAGGGTACACTGTGTGTGTGTTGGGGTCACTATCCAGTACACAACCACATGGTGTACAATATTGGCTTCATTTTATAAATATCAGACAGGAAACATGTGGCTAGATTCCTACTAGTGTTAAAATACTTGTTTATCTATTTTCTCAATCTTCTCTGTGATGATCCAAAATGTAAGACTCAAGTTCGGCTCAGTTAAAGGAGAACCAAATCCATACTTTAACCCACCCCCCCAGCCTACTTGCTACCCTGGGCAAATGTCCCTATCTTTTTACTCACCAATCAGGGCAGATTCAGGTGTTTGAGTTCACAGCTACCACCTTCTTCGGTAATCTTTGTGTATTGAATTCCTGGTTCTGGACAGCTCCGCATCCGTCGAAACTCCCGGGAATGGTTGATATAAGACACAAAGATTACTGAAGAAGGTGGCTGCCGTTAACTCTGAGGCCTGAATCTGCTGCGAGGGGTGAGCAAAAAGTTAGGGGTAGCAAGCAGGCTGGGGGAGTGGGGAAGGGTTTTTTTTTCAAGTCTGGGTTTGGTTCTCCTTTAAAGGAAGATTAATGTTGATTCATTTAATTAGTTAATTAAAGTGAATTAAATTGAAGGTTCCTTGTGCCATGGTATTTCTTTCACGCCTGAGAATTATCAAAGATGGAAAAATACCCGTTTTTAGTTTACATGAAGATACAAATACATGATTGGAATGGAATTACATTGAACCTCTTCTTGTTAACAAGCAAGCCCCCCCCCCCCCCCCCCCCCAACATCCCAAAACACAGACAACCCATAGACACTTCAGTTTCACAACAGGCAATTATTAAACTAAAAAGCAGTTCATAAATTAGCTTAAAAGAGAAGGAAAGGCTTATTAAATTGAGGGTGCCAAAAGCTAGGCACCACCAAGTGAATATAAATACTTACTTCACACCCTGGGTCAGTGCTCCTATCAGCAGACAACTGCATCAGTCTGGGGGTTCTTCCAATGAGCACCACACAGTGATCGGCTTCTTTCTTCTTCTGTCTTCAAATTTCCCGTGGCAGACGCATGTGCAGTAGAACAAAATATGCAACGTCTTCGTTAAAGTTCTTTTTCGTGCTATTGCACATCTGCGCGTAGAAAGAAGCCAGAAGACGATCGCTCCGTGGTGCTCTCTAGAATAACCCTGGGCCGGTGCAGTTTTCTGCTGATAGGAGAACCGACAGGGAGTGTGACTTAAGTATATACAATCACTTGGGGGTGCGTAACTTTTGGCACCCACAAGTAAAGACAGCCTTTCCTTCTCCTTTAAGAAATCTCTACCTGACTGACCTACAAACAGGTTCGATCAAAATGGCTGATTTCATAGACATTTGATCTCCCAAGCACTTTGGGTAATGATCATGCTCAAAACTATACAACATAAATAAATGGAATTGTATTCATTTATCCTTGCAGTGTTACACATTCACACAACTTGCACCCTGCTAAATAGATGAACACAGTAACATTTCATTCAAGTATAGTAGACCACTTTCTAGTATACATTTTTGCTGAAATATGCATACAGCTTGACAATCAAAAGGTATCTGCAATCAGTATCATGCCATGGGACAGTGTGCTACAGAGAGGGTTGGCTTGGTTGGAAATATTTTAAAGCAGACTAAACTCCAGTTGCCACATTACAGGAAAGACCCTGGAAGGGGAAATACTGCTCTATCTTAAACTACCTTAGGGCTCGTTTGCAAATACAAAGTTGCATGCATTTAACCTTTTCTGTGCCACAGAACATATAATATATGTTATTTGGATAAATTGTTCAAATTGCTACAGAACACATAGCCACTATTTCATTCCCCCGTTGTTACTCAGCCCCTAGACAAAGATCAAGTGTCTCCTGGGCACAATCCCCCTCACAGACATAAGACAAGAGCAGACACTTGTAAACCACTGATGTTATCTTTGTTGCCTAGACAACACACACCTGCATGTTTGACCACCTTCTAATTTTGAGATACTAAATGCAGTGTGGAGATTTTTCACAATATATACAAAAAGCTCTACAGACCCGTTAAGGCCATGGACATGATCAGAGGCTGTTGTCAGTCTCGACTCGTCTGTCAGCAGCTTTTATCAGACAATGTATGGGGGCCTTTCTTCCCATATTGTGGGATCCTTCCCCTATTTTTTTCTTGGTGCCCCCTAGGAATACTAAAGCCCAGGAGAAGCTTTTAGCAGCTTCAGTCTCCTACAGAGATGGAGGCCTCCCTTCCCACTTTGTGTTGACTTGTTTTGTTAGCATTACTTGATTATGTAGGGAGATTATCTGGGCACCTGAGGTATTCTTCATCCTTAGGGTGGTGGCACACATGGAGATTCCAGGGAGATTAGTTGCCCTCACTAGGAAACTTTGGGAGATTGCACACGTGGACTTAATTTCATGAATGATGTGACTTTTGAAGGTAATTGGTTGCACCAGGATTGTTTAGGGGTTTCATGGCAAAAATATGCACAAGCAAATTTTCATTTTTTTAATTCTTTTTTAATATATGCTTTTCTCATTTCACAATACCAATTAGACTATTTTTGTGCTTCAGGAAACCAAAACGATCTGCATGCCATTGTATTCTGGCTGGAAGGCAATTCGGGGAGATTAGTTGCCTGAAGAGGAGGAGATTTGTCGATGGGTGACTAATCTCCCCAGAATCACCACGTGTGCCATCACCCTTAGCGGAATTATTAGGGCTAAACTACACATGAGCTTTTGTAGGATGGTGTTGGATCGACACATCCTACAAGTTGGCCTTAGTCTTAAGGGTCAAAATATAATGTGGCTAATAAAAAAATCTGATGTGTAAACTAGATGCAAGATTAATCTCCACTGCAACTGTTGGAGGGGAATGCTGCATGCTGGGTCTTCTTCCAACAAGACAAAAGCTGATGGTGTCTCACCAACTTTTGTTTTTAATTGAAATACACAGAAAGGCAGATGTAGACTCACAAATCATACCATCCAACTTTATCCAATCAGACTTAAAGGAGACCTCTTGTGTGAAAAACAAGAATGTACTAGTGTATTATACTCTTAAATACAAATTGTGCTTTAAAATGTAGTTTCATGCCGATTTTCCAAAAACCCTAATAATCCATCCCTTCTCTTCCACTTCCTGCTCACTGAATTGTCTGGCTGTGCAGGGGGGCCAATGGCACTCAGCTTACTGCAGTGTAGAATAGGAACCAATCTGCATCTTGCGTTACCCGATATGGAGCTGAAGCCTGTCTTTGCTTGTGTGACTGCAGGGCTGTGATTGGCTGGTCAGATGTGTTTTGTCAGGAAAGTAGAAGCTTCCTAGAAGTAATATGTTCAGTCCATCCTAGCTGTGGCAGCAAGATCTGCACACCCCTTGTGCTACTCCCTAGAGTCCTTCTATCTAGACTAGTGTAGCAGGGTTGACAGACACCATCTCATTAATAGAGAAAAAAGGCTCTCTAGTGAATACTGCTGGATTAAATAGCCCCGCAATTGCATACATAGTGCTTTGCTTTCCGAAGTAGCCTAGTTGGGCGACTAATCTCCCCCAAATCGTACAGTGTGCCACCAGCTTTAGACCACAATTATTTTGCCAAAATAACCTTCAGGCAAATCCCTATGCTTCAGTCTACAAAGATTTCACTGTTGTCAGATTTCTCCTCTACTGGTACCTCTGCTCAACCAGGAGATCTTCTCTTCCAGCAAATGACCAACAAATGAAAGTGTATTAAATTAACGAAAATATAATGCACTTTTGACCTGCACTGGTAGAACAGATGTGTTTGCTTCAGCAACTCTACAATAGTTTATATACACAAGCTGCTGCATAGCCATTCAGAGCTCAAAAAGTAGAAATATCACAGGATACAAAACTGATAAGAGATAAGCTCTGCAGTAGACAATAGGATTCTGCATATCTTCTCTGTTATCTACTATTTGTCTTATGCTTGAATGGCTGCCCCCCCATGACTACACAGCAGCTTGTTTATATAAACTATAATAGTCTTTCTGAAACAAATACACCAGTTGTACCAGTGCATCATTTATTAATTTCTTAATAGGGATGCACCGAATCCAGGATTCGGTTCGGTAGTTGGCCAGGATTTTTCAGCAGGATTCAGCTGAATCCTTGTACCTAGCCGAATCAAGAAAATAAATTTTCATGCAAATTAGGGTTCGGATTCGGCCAAATCTTTCACAGTGGCTTCAGGGATTCGGCCAAATCCAAAATAGTTGATTCGGTGCATCCCTATTTCTTAAAAACATTTTTTTGATGTCATTGTTCTTTTAAGGACACTTTCTATACTTAAGGTTCCTAAATTCTTGTGTTCAGCATTCTTCAGTGGTTGTGACCATACAATAACTTTGTAGCACCGCTACAAACGTGGTCCATGGACCTTGGAATTTTTGCAGAATACTCCAGATGATATCCAATTATACCTCAGCACCTTATACCAAATTCAACTTACCTGTGTAATCTACATAAGTGGCCCTCTATTGTGACCCAGTATAAATAATGCAGCAACAAAAGTTTGATTCCTAACCCTTTGCCCAAGGTTCTTTGTGGACAGTGCATCACTTTCAAGTCAGACTACTACTTATGAATCAGGATTAGAATAGGAAACCTAACTGCAGTTTCTTGCATATACACACAAAACATTCAGTGGTATTTGCCCTGGAAACTGTAGAGACTCCCTTTGCACCATGAGGAATTTGTATGGCAAAGCCTAGAGCAAGCAATTGGAGTTCAGCTGCCCTGCTCAATGGAAGGTGAAAATGGACAGGTGTGAGTCTAACATACATATAGAATACTTCCTCTTTCAATGAACAGGCAGGGAATTTTACATAGCCTTATACTCAGGGGCAGATTTATCAATGGTCGAATTTCAAATTGAAAAAAATTCGAAATTCGACCATGTGAATAGTATGTGAAGTAAAATCCTTTGAATTCTAAGGATTTTACCGCAATTCTATTGGTCAAACGATCGAATAGGAAAAATTCGATCAATTGTTCTATTTTTTTTTTATTTTTATTCGATCAAAAATAACGATACCCAATTCGGTAGCTTTGATCTGGCGAACTAGGTGGTCGAATAAAAATGTAAAGGGGAAGTACTTCGAATAAAATTAAATTTGAATGTTCAATGGTCGAATTTACCAAATTTGCATGTTCAAATTTTTTTGAAATTCGATCGAACTTTGAATTCTTCATGTGAATTTAGTAAATCTGCCCCTTAGTCTTTCATAGAAAATGAAGCCAGTCCCTCCCCATAATTTGAGGGTTCAGTGACATCTCATATAACGAAATCTCATATAACCTTACCAGACCATTTTTATTTGGTAAAAAAAAAGGGATGAAAGAACAGAGAAGGTAAGCAGCTCTAAGAAGACAACTCTAAACATGAAGACCTGACAAATACCATTATTTATTTCTTTATTCTTTTAAAAGCCATTCATCTTAAATAAGAACCTAAACATTCACCAGACTGTCACTGTATAAAAAAAAAATGTACAGTGGCTTTATTAACGTGCACATTCCATAAAGTTTACAGCTGCGAGATATGAGGCACACTCAGTATTGCACTTCATTCAATTTCAGGCCCAAATATAACCCAGAAGTTTAAATGCAGCTGCTGTTGTAACATAATAAATCGGATTACTGGACAAAACATTGATATCTTTAAGTATTATGTACAGCAATTGTTACAACGTTTATACCTGGATACATATACACCCTCCAAATACAATCCATTTCACTGCCGAGTGCACTGCAAATAGCCACAGCAATCTAGAAGATAAGATAGACTGCTCTTCTCTTGCCATTAGATGCAGGTGCACTTGCACTGGAATATTAAAAAGTCACTTGACACATCTTCTGATGATATATAATATATGGGCATGGTGAGTTGCCCCATGAGTGCTGTATATTTGAGCAGTCGTTTGTAAATATTGGGCGCCCTACTGTTGGCGCTATAAGTTATGACCACATGCGTGCACCTCACAAATAGCGATGTTGAAGAAAAATGTATTGTTTGCTTTGGACAGCATGGACTTTGTTAACTGGAGCCTTCTTCCCCTTTATTCTTGTCCGCAGACTCACTTCAATGGTCCCCATCTTGACCGCAGGCTGTTGTCCAGAACCTGCCTGGCAATGTGGTGCAACAGACTGCACAAGCCTGTGTCTTAATTCACAAAAGAATGCAAATCTTAAACACCAATATGGGTGAATTTAAAACGTATGGGCGTTTCTACACACTCCACAGCCCAATGCAAATTCTTCTCCAGTGGGCGGATGGACCACATGAAGAGGGCACTCTGTTCCTTCGAGCTGTTTGCCTTTTGGACCTGTAGGAGAAACAAAACCATTAGGAATATTCTACTTTAAAACACACACCGATTATTTAAAGGGGAACCCCGGCTTCCAAACCATATAGAATATACCTGTTTCTTCAAAAAGTATGAATAAATGCCATTTTCTATGCTGAAATCCAGCTGTTTAACAGTTCTTATCTTGCTGCATCATTTGAAATCCAGTCAGAGAAGGCGGGACTAAACACTGATGTTACAAATTGTAACAACTTCTCCACAGCTTACAGACAGCATGCAGGAACTACATAACCCACAATGCATTACACTGTGGTGTTCCTATCCTTATTGAAATCACGTGTGGGGAATTTTGAGGTTTGGAGCATGCAGGCGGAGAACATCTGGCTGATGATACAAAGTAACAGTAGTCAGCCAGCTCAGCAAAGTAGTCTGACAGATCAGCAGGAGAGCAGGGGGCTAGGCTTAGAGAACTGTCAGAAACCATTAAAAACCAAGTCTGCATATTTTTTAATTGACGTATATTGCAAAGGTGCTTGAAATTATGTTTACTTTTCAAAAAGCTTAAAGTGATACTGACACTAAAAAATAAATTTTAACCTAATAATGTACATTAATTGTTACCTATAGGTCATGTTGATAATTTTTTGCTGAAAGGTTTGTTTTTGTATATAACTGTTAGCTGAAATTTCTAAGCCTGACACTCTGACACTCTTATTTTGCCAGCCTAACAGTCCCATCTCAGTCTGTTAGTTACAGTTGCTAATGATAACAAATGCCGGGTGCAGCTCCCTCATACAGGAACATGGGGGATCAGACAGGTAATGTAAAAGCATCATGCAAATACTTATGGCAAAGTTAGAAGTAGCTTTCAAAGCCAGTTATTATAATAGAGGTAAAAAAGAGTTTGACTTCAGGTGTCAGAATCTCTTTAAGTTATGTTTTTGTGGAGTTCTCCTTTAAAGAAGGAACTAAACAGATTAGAGCACAATAATTGTAAGCAGCATAACCCCCCCTTCCCTGCTTTAACCCTAATGCAGTTACTAGAACATCTCAGCAAGAATTCTGTTGAATATAGTGACTGTGTGATCTGTGCTGGATTCAAAGGAAAAACAAAATGTAACTCTTAGGGGCAAATTTACTATTATTCCCCAAAAATTATTTGTTTCGAATGTTAAACGAATAGTTGTAGGCTACCCGTTATTCGATCATTCGACGATCGAATACAAATCTATTCGATCAGTCGAATAAATCATTCGATCATTCGTACGATTCGAACACTTCGATCGTAGGAATCCTATTTGATCATAGGCTTCTATTGCAATTCGGTAGGTCCAATCTGCTGAAGTAGGCAATCGAATAAACTTAAAAAATAAATAAAATCCTTTGCTGGTCGAATGATCGAATATTCGTCCATTCGACTCTATTCAATTGTATTCGATCGTTCGACCATTCCCTATTCGAATATGCCCAAATTCACATATTCGACCAAACGAAGAAATCCTACGTTCGAAATTCGATCGAATTCGATTGAACTCCGAATCCTTCACGTGAATATAGTAAATCGGCCCCTAATTGTATCAGACAAGGATTTCTTTATCAGAGCGACACATCTGGGATGGGAGTTGCAAGAAGTGCTATCATTCGAGCATTTCTCTCATTTTATTGATTTGTGATCAACTTTGGACAGTTTGCATCATATTTTTATTTTTCAAAAAATGGCAATTTTACAACTGCCACTGAACTATTCCCTTTGCTTTGCTAAATGTTTGTGAAGATTCTCATTCATCCAGGTGATGGTGTATCTGTAGTAATACGTCAAATCAACTGGACTTGCTGTGTTTTTATCTTGAAGACTTTTCACCAGTCATCCAATTGGCTTTCTCACTTCAGAATGACTTGTAAATAAGATCTTTTTTTTTTGTTTCCAATACTTATTCATTCTGTGAAAGGCTAAAACCTTTGCAGTACTGCAAAGAGGAGGCTAAATCATTTGATTATATTTAGCTAAGAAAGCACAAAATTGGTGAACTTGAAGATCAGTTTTGTTTATCCAAAACTTTAGCAATGTTTTTAGGTGCCACATTTCTAGCAAGTACACAATAGTATTACAGTATCACTTTTGCAAAGAGCTACAGCAGAAAGGGAGGGCATAACTATATGCAATGAAAGATATGAAGCACCTGAGTTAGAAATTGACATGATTCCAGAAAGCATCTATATGATCCCCAACAGAGACCATCATCATTTTTCCTTAGGCAGCATGCACAGACAGGGCTGCCATTAGAAATCATGGGGCCCCGTACAACAAAAGTTTTGGGGCCCCCCAATCAATCTCACCCCAGATCCCACTCTACACCACAGTTGCAAGACAACACAGACATCAGCGTTAACAAAGGTAACCCCCCCCCACACACAAAAAAGTTATAAAAATCTATTGATGGTCAGTTTTTTTCTAATTGGTGGTCAGGGTCCCCCATAAGTTTAAAAAAAAAACAAAACAAAAAAAAAACACATTGGCGCTAGGGCCCCCCTTACAAGTTAAAAGGGGACAGGCAATTTCGAAAAGTGCAGTATCAGGCCTGGTACAGGAGTACCCTGTACAAAAAATGAAGAAAAATGTGAAAAAAGACATGAATCTTACAAATGTTTTGGATTTTTCAAATTTTTGCCTGAAAACCATGAAATCTTCAGATTATTGCACATTATTGCGGATATTGAAGATCAAGATACCTTCAGGACTTCTCCCACTGACTTACATATAATCTCAGCAGGTCTATCCTCGGGATATAATAAATCCCTAAATACTCATGTTTTTATAGTAACAAAAACAATTTTTTTTCCAGGTTTTTGGCATTCAGAGTTTAATAAATAACCCATTTAGTGCGGGCATTTTGGAGAATGCACCCTCTTTTGCCAGTTTCAACTCAATGCCCAGTCCTTGCTGATGTGAAAAAACAGTATACATGCCATATACTGTATATAGCACTGCCTTAAAATGGACAGAGACATGCAAATCACTCCTTTATGAGCCTGTGGCCAACTATGCATCCAAAACCGCTGCTTTTATAGCACAGATATATCCTAATGGTTCAGAGCCAGATCAATCCCCACCCATGCCTTGTATAGCACCATGCCAGCAATGAATTATGGGTAAGGTAGCATCCTGACGTTGGGTAGCTTTTTGCTAGGAATCTTTATTTTTGCAAACAGCATATTACAACTTCATTTTCAAACAGTACTTAAAGTAGGGTTGCCACCTGTCCAGTTTGACCTGCACAGTCAGGTTTTTTGAGGGACTGCTTGGGTCAAGCCTGCCTGCCTGCCTGGTTTTCCAAATTAGGAAAATGAGGCAGGATTTATATAGCCCTACCCCTGACTTCACCATCTGCCCCCTTGGTGGTCTCCACCAGGCTAAAAGGCCGCCCTAACACAAAGCTTCCGTCAGGGAAAGAGTATGCCATTTAAAAACATTTATGAATTCCCCAGTTTTATTTTAACAGAAAGATTAAAGTAAATGAAATAAATGATAAAGGTATCTCCGTTTGCAATGGAAAACGGCAGGGCTACCTTTTTATGAAATATGCTCAGCA
The DNA here is from genome assembly GCA_024363595.1 of Xenopus borealis. Classification (NCBI taxonomy): domain Eukaryota; kingdom Metazoa; phylum Chordata; class Amphibia; order Anura; family Pipidae; genus Xenopus; species Xenopus borealis. The sequence continues at coordinate 113,939,465 of CM044434.1, read as the reverse complement.
AAAATGCATCTGCTGCACTGGCAGAATTTATCCACATGTCCATGAATTATACTGCCGGCGTTTAGAATACAAACATTTTTCTAGTTATTGGGGACATTTACACTGTAAGGTGGGAGATGGATTAAACTATAAAGGCTATTTTAGAACGTACCTGCAGGACAATGAGGCAGCTCCTCTTTAGGTAAGCTGGTCATCCTCTGGAAGTCATCATGGCAAGCATTACAAAAATGTGTTGTCCCAAAGCAGAAAAACACAGCCACGGAGCAGCAGTAACGACATTTGTATTCAAGGAAATCTGTACCATGTTTTGGGCACATCTGTCAGGAAAACAGGACCAAAAGCAGACCGAGAATGTTAAATATGCATTAAAATCCAGATCGGATCTGTTCAATTGAAGTTTTATTTCTGTACAGCACATTGATGGTAGACAGAATGCAAAAGTAATCCCTTCCTGACTTACCCCTAACTCCTTTGACGGTCAGCACTCGCTCAACTTGTTTGGCCAAGCAAATCAAACCTTCACAGGATTTATTTTTAATATTAGTATACTAAGTAATTCTAGGCCACTACGCTAGGCTTTAGTTGTAACCAAAAGAAGAAAAAAACGTTACTAGGTTTCTAATTACCGGCATAATTAGTATTCAAATGAATGTATTTAAATAAATATTTTATAGGAAATGTAACTTATAGAAATATGACAATGAAGATAAGTGATCTATGTAACAGCAGATACCTGAGCCCGGGACACATCGGAGCATGCGCCACAAATAAGTTCTCTGGGATCATAATCATCTCCTTGCCCAGCTTCTGCATCACACCGTGCTTCCCCACCAAAATATGCCTTTAAAAAAAAAAAAAAATTATTCAAATGCAAATATATTTTTCTGTAATCCTCTTCTTCCAACACCATGGATGATCGAATTCCTCAAATAATAGGGCAGGCATGGAATGGAACAAAACTATACTATTAAAAAGTGGTTTATCCCAGAAAGTGAGCTCATTGTGTTTGATATTAATGCACAGACACCTACACATTTGCTTACTACAGAAACGGGATCTCTTATCTGCAAATCAGTTATCCAGAAAGCTCTGAGGTATGGAAAGGCCATCTCCCATAGACTCAAATAATCCACATTTTTAAAAATGATTTCCTTTTTCTCTGTTATAATAAAACAGTGCCTTGTACGTGATTGAAACGAAGATATAATTAATCCTTATTGGAAGCAAAATCTGCTCATTGGGTTTATTTCATGTTTACATGATATTCTAGTAGACCGAGGGGCAAATTCACTAAAGAGTGCAACTTCACCAGTGCCCGCTTCACTCACATCCCAACACCTCAACAGGCGTAGATTCGCTAGGACAACACTAGTTTACTAAAATGAGAAGTCGCATCCATGGTGCTGAATGCTGGCGACGTTGAGCTAGCGTTGCCTAATTTTCATACAGCGGGAAGTTAAAGGTCAATGGACGTATATGTTGCAGCAAATACATTACATTGCACAAGCCCGGGAAACCTTAATAAAACAAAATAGAGTTGTTATATTGCCCTACACATGTGCCCACTCTATTGTTTATGCTCCATATGTTAGCAAATGTAGGGGGGAAACTGGGTACCCCAAAAAATCTTTACAATATTTTGCAGCCTATCACCTTGTAAAAAGGAAGTTGCTAGTGTTTTTTGGGACTTAGAAAAATTTTCAACTATTTATTGACAAACTCCTATCTACTCTATTGCACTTCTCCTGGTCTGAGGTGGCAAAAGCAAGTCTGGCAAAAGAGGTTACGTTCAATAAAATCCGCATCTTAGTGAATTTGCGTTATGTCCCTTTCGCCAAAGCGCAAAAGTTAGGGAGCAAAATACTGCTAGAGTTAAAGTTACTCCAAGACTGTTAGTAAATCGGCGAAGTTCTGAAATGACATCATGCCAGCGAGTTTTCGCCAGCGTTGGTCACTTTGCCCTTTAGTAAATTTACCCCCAGGAATAAAGATCCATATCCAGAAAACCCGAGCATTCTGGATAACAGGCCCCATACCTATACACACTGTGCACGTCACTGGCCCTTTGATAGAAAACACAAGAGTCTGGTGCTTCTTTATTAGATATGGAAAGTACCTTTTTGCATTTGTAACACACATAATAAGCATATCTGTTCATGGCATAGCTGGCTGGATCATTGTAAAAACGGACTCCTGGTGTTGTAATAGCATCACTTTTGTGAAGTCCTTCATATTCCAGTCTCATTAAAGCTTTCCTTCTCACATCTTCATAAAGTTCTTTTATGGGATCAAGAAGATCTTTTAATACTGTGTGGTTTATTTTGTTCTGTAAGAGTGGAAAAAAAAACCATTTGGTTACAATTTCACTGTCTTCACCCCACCTAAATTCAGTCCAGTACAATACCCAATCTCTATCCAACAGCGATGTTTAACATAAGCAGATGCGTATAGGGTAACGACTCAAACTCACTCCAACTGGGCTTGGTACCTTTCTCTTTTAAAAATACTTATTAAAAGTAGGAGCTCCAACAATGATTAATTCAACCAAGAAAAAAAAGTGTTACCATCTATATGACTCACATAAATTATTTATGTTATTTACCTTGCAAATAGGGCATGACATAAATCCAAATGTTATCCGCGGACCAAGCCATCGATTTTCAAGGACTCGCCGGCAGCACTGCATATGGAACACATGGCTGCAATCCAGCTGCGAGGAGGAAAAAAAATAAATCAACACACACACACACACACACACACACAAATATATATATATA
>CM044434.1:113913228-113934854 GCA_024363595.1 Xenopus borealis | reverse complement strand
GGGCAACATCTCCAGAATTCTCTCCAAATATTTATCTCCAATCTTAGTAAACATGCCCCAAAGTGAGCATGACAGGAACTACTAGCAAACTGATTCCTTTGATCTAGTCTGTGATATATTGATATATGAACATAAACCAGTTATTTACATCCAGCACCTATCCAATTCATTAAAGGATCAGGCCTGAAGTTTGGTTCCTTTCAGAAGCCATTCAGTGGAATGTGCATCCCACGTCACATTATTAACTACCTGGTTTGCCCATAAAAAAAAAGCTATTTCAGATGCTTTCAACCTGGTGTCCGCTATGAGGGAAAATTAAAAACCATTTGTAAACAATATCCTTTTATTTGACAAATATGCAGATACATTTCACTGTATATTTGACGCTGTCATTATTGTGTTATAAACCCTACTAAAATAGCTTTAAATGGGGTTTTCACCTTAAAATAACCTTGAATAAGGCGGTTATTTATTAAAATCCGAAAAGTTCTTACTATTTTGTGACAAATACTCAGACCAATTCAGCACTAATTCCCCCCCTTTTTATCAATACATAAAAAAAAAAAAAAAAAAAAAAAAAAAAAAAATGTACTGCATGGGGAAAAAAAACTGTATAAAATCATGAAAGTTTTTTGGCTTTGTCATCACAAATAGCAGCCTTTTCAGATTTAATACCTAAAACCAAGAAATCTTCTAAACCAGGCGCAGATCATAATATCAGCAGGACATCTGCCATTAACTTCTACATGAAATCCCCAAGTCTGAGTTGGAGTACTTTTTTTATTATGACTTTTAACACCATCAGGATTTCCCCATTAATAATTGGACTTTTCAAAATAACCCCCTAAGCGTATATCCGATTTCCGACTGACTACTGAGCCACTGTTCTAAAGATTCTGTAATTCAAAATGTATGAAACCTGGATAGCTGGTGCTGCTGAGAGGGCCTCCGTAAAACAGATCATGCACATGTCATCGGCGTCCTGTTTCAGGCTGCTTGCATTTTTATCACAGCCATGCAAACAAGGCAAACAGTGATCTTCATTCTTTACTCCACCACAAGGATGTCCACAGGAATGGCTCTTACAGCACGCGGTCTTGGCATACTCCTAGAACAGAAACATATAGCATCAGCAATCTAGCTATATTGTATTTGTTCAAATCACCCCCTTAAATCTAACTAACTGTCCGTACAACTGGTTTAGAGATCAACTCAGTCACTCTTTTATGGACTATCCCTGATCCGTAATTATCTCTTTTAAGAGCCTTACCAGTGCTCCCTTACCAGTGCTCCCTTACCAGGGGAAGAATGAGCCACTCCTTCCATAAATCTATAGCCTTTTAATATTGTAAAATGCAGACATTGCTTATACACATACGTTTATTATTTACAAGTGTCCCTATGTTCTCCTCCGTTTGCCTTAGTCAAATAATCCAATCACCTGAACAGAAGTTACCAGTGCAGAGTGAATCTAATCTGCCATAATATTGAGCAGAAACTGGGATGTGCTGATGGGAATATCATCTGCCAAAGCAATTGCCAGTCTGTAGGTGACAGATCCTGAATGTGTCCAGTACAGTCTGTGTTATATGTAATCTGTTCTGTCTATTAACATTTCCCACTTCCAGCAGAAGGAAGTCAATCCTGATCTATACAAGCCTAGGGCAATCTCTGACCACGCATTTTCTGTCCCTGTTATGCCCCACTTTCATCCAGGCCATGTGCCCCCTTGCTCTGCCTGTTTCCTGAGGATTTTGTGTGCTTTTCTATAGTGGCGGGTCAAGTAAAAAACAAGTATATTTCTGACAGTAGGGCCTGGGCTGCAATCGAATTTCAGCGCAGTGCAAAAAAAAATCCATGTGTGTTGACTTTAGAAGGCACACTCACCTGACAGTCTGTATCTGAACAAACACTTCCCACAGCAGACAGCTCTGTCCCATTTCTGGAGCCACAGAAGCGACAGGTTTCTGAGCTGGTACTTGCAGGTTTACCTTCATAATAAAAATAAATAACATGGTACGCTATAATCTAGGACATTTTTTTTGCAGTCAGCAGGAATATCATGCACACAGCAAAAGTATGCAGTCCCTTGACCTATTCTTTTATTGTTAGGGATGCACCGAATCCAGGATTCGGCCGAATCCTTCTGCCTGGCCGAACTGAATCCAAATTTGCATATGCAAATTAGGGCCAGGGAGGGAAATCACGTGACTTTTTGGCACAAAACAAGGAAGTAAAAAGCGTTTTCCCCTTCCCACCCATAATTTGCATATGCTAATTAGGGTTCGGTTCTGTATTCGGCTGAATCTTTCGGGAAGGATTCGGCCGAATCCAAAATAGTGGATTTGCTGCATCCCTATTTATTGTACACTGAAAGATTGTTTCCTGTAATAAATATATATGTAACATTTAGAAGGTATCGATTTTAACAGCTTTCCAGTGTTGCAATAAAGCATTTATCATTGCATCTATAAAGTCTTGCTGTCATTAGCTTCATAATATCAGATCCAGACTTAATGAATAGGAATATCTACAGTTCACCTTATATGTTGATCCCAGAAATGAAGGTTAAAGGAACAGTCAAATTTCCACAGGTGCTTAAAGGAACAGTCACACCAAAAACATGTATGGTCTTTAAATATTTGACAATATAATGTACTGTTACCCTGCACTGGTAAAAATGGACTGTTTGCTTCAGAAACACTACTATAGTGTCTATAAACAAGCTGCTGTGTAGCCATGGGGGCAGCCACTCAAGCACAGGCTACTCAGTAGATAACAAATAAGTTCTGAATAATCCCATTGTAGACTACATGGCGTATCTGCTATGTAAACTGTGTCCGTTCTTTTTCAGCTTTGAATGTTTTTTTTATAAACAATAGTAGTGTTTCTGAAGCAAATACACCAGTAGTACCAGCACATGGCAACAGTACATTATATTTTTATTACTTTAAAACGCTTTTTTTTTTCGTCATTACGTTTTTTGAAAATAGCATAGTTTTAGGGCATCTGCTGCCTGAATTAGCACTGGTGTGGGAGCAGATCGATAGCAGAGACAACGTTTACTATCTGCACTTAAAGACCTACAAGTGCAACAGAGAGCGAGTTTCTGTTGCCCTTGGTAAAATGGGGCCTGGTGCAACTTTTTTAACTGCAAAAAAATTCAAGCATAACCTCTGCATTACCACTAAATGCTCAAATGAAAAAAGGTCTTCTTGTAAAGTGATTCACTCAGACAACAGGATGTGTACAACCCTCCGACTTGCATAATACACGTACATATATTTACCTGTTTGCTCTCTAAATTCTACCATTGCTTTCATTGTTTTTGAATCTGCGAGAGCCATCAACCAAAATAACTTTGTTCTTCCACAACCTTCATGTAGATCAACTTTAATTGCTTCCTCCTCTTCTTTGAAGACCTAGTCAAATAGATCAGTTAGTAAAGATCAAAAAGTTATAGAGTAATGGGTCTCAAGGCAGAAAGCCTACCATCAGTTATTTCCTATGTTTTTACAACATTTACATTACTGTACCATACACGTATCAATACTACACATGATAATTATAACCACACTTCAAAAGAATGCAAGAAGCAAACCTTGTGAAATGTTAATCATTGGCATACAGTAGGTGGAATGCCAGTGCAGAAGAATTTATGTTTAACACACAGCAATTAATGGTGCAACAAGATCAAAGGAGCCTCAGGAGACATGGGGGGAGATTCATCAAAGAGTGAAGTGAAGAGTGAAGTTCCCCCATTGAGTTCTACTAACCCCACCAGCACACTTTTTGAAGATGGTGTACCTGGCAACATTTTCTAAAGCTATACAAACAAATAATACTACCTGTCGCTGATGTGATTTTGTTCGTCGGTGGAGATGTAAAAATCGGTCGCAGTCTGTGCACAGGTTCCCGCAAGCATTGCATAAAATGATCGCTGCAGTTTCACCATCATCATGATTATCACACATGGGCTGAAAAATCAATGGAATGAACATAAATGTTGACAATTTTATTTGCTTGTTGCTTTAAAATAATTGAAAAATTCATCAGCCTATCTGGAAAAACACAAACAAGCCATAATACCATTTGCTTTTGCTGTCCATCTTTTCCCATCCATCGCCCAGAAGATAAGCGATCTACATGGTCTTGATCAAGAACACAGAGAGAAGCTACTGCCAACCAGAGCTAGTAAAATTAGAAACAAAATTGAGCATGTTAATATATTTTTTAATCCACTAACTGTAAAATGTACAGAACTGCCTGTCAATGCCCTGACATCTTCAGGCTCATCTCGTCATCAGTTATCTATGCCATGTCATGTGTTAGCACAAGCAGGCCAATGCCAAAGATTATGGATAACTACATTTATAAAATTAATTCCCTAGAAATTACAGCACAAATACAATGAGCATCAGGCTTAGAGCTGCATCTCCTCCAGATGTGTGTTGAATTTCATTTGCCCAGCCCTGTAGCCAAAATGTAAGTATGAGGTTCTCTTTGTATACAGAGGACTTTCACACGCTGCTTGTGCAACTCATGGAAAGGAATATGGTATATGTGCAGATGAATCCACCCAAATGTTGTTGATGAAGGCCTTCACCACTTCTATTCACTCATGCAAAGTATTTTGATGTTTACTGATCTCCAAAAAGCTCAGGCATGAGAGAGAGAGAGAGAGAGAGAGAGAGAGAGAGAGAGAGAGAGAGAGAGAGAGAGAGAGAGAGAGAGAGAGAGAGAGAGAGAGGACCTCTTATATTTGTCTATGTGTTTTGTGGTCACAAAAGATAGCGGTGAGCACAGCTTTCTCGTTTGTTATAGTTCATAACCAGCTCCCTGTTGTAGCTCCCACCCCTTCCCAGCTATAGTCAGGTGATCCCACTGGTGTCTAATAAAAGGGCAACCAAGTTTGGGAGTTTTACTTTGAAAGCAGCAAGTAAGTTGCAGGTAAAACTTAGTCCCTTTGTAAAAAGGAGATTTTGTATACTCACCATTAAATCTCTTTTTCTCTTCAGTGGCTTGGGGGACACAGAAACAGTGGAGGTTATCTGGTACCACTAGGAGGTAGGGCACGACAAAGTAAAAATTAGAACTAGCTCCTCCCCTGCTAGCTATAGCCCCCAGCAGGCGGAGCCTCAGTTCAGTTGTACCAAAGTCATCATAATGTAACCAATAATCACAATAAACCTTTAACCTTAACTTTAACTTAATAGCAGAATATTGAACAGACCACATCTCACTGGTAGTGAAAAAAAGCCTATCCAGGGAGGGAAGTCCTGTGTCCCCCAAGTGACTGAAGAGAAAGAGATATAAAGGTGAGTACACTAAATCTCCTCTATTGTCCTCTTGGGGGACACAGGAACTATGTGGACATACCAAAGCTGCCCCCTTAACATAGGGTGGGAAGGATAGGCTTATGTGTAACTAACTACTGCAGCCTGAAGTACCTTCCCTCCCAAAGCATGTGTCAGAGGTCGCAAAGGTGTCAAAATGGTAGAATTGTGTGAACAAGTGGATAGATGTCCACGTTGCTGCCTTGCACAACTGTTCGGCTGAGGCTTGTTTCCTAAAGGCCCAGGAAGTGCTCATCCCTCTGGTAGAGTGTGCTTTGAGTCCCTGAGCTGTGTAGACTCTTTGTATCGTCTGTTTTATCCAGCATGAGATGGTAACCTTGGAAGCTGGTGGTCCTGATGGTAAGACGAACAAGGCATCTGTCTTTCGTATATCGCGTACCCAGTGAAGGTAGAATTTGAGGGCCCGGACTGGGTGGAAAGCCACTACCTTAGGATTGGACAAAGAAGGACAGAACTTTGGTATGGTAATTTCCGGATTTAAATGGAATGAGGAAACCACCCTTGGAAGGAAGGAGGGCACAGTGCAATGAGTGACCTTGTTCCGTGCCCATCTGAGCCTTGTTCCACCCTGGTGGTTTATGTAGGCGACTGCCGTGGAATTGTCCGATTAGACACTCAAGGCCTGACCTATCAGTTCACATTGCCAGTGAACTAGTCCCAGATAAGTCCCTTGAGTAGGTTGATAGTTTGCTTTCTTCTGTTGACCATAGGCTCTGGGCTGCTCTGCCTTCCAAAACCGCTCCTCATCCAAATAAGCTTGCGTCCGTTGTCAGAACTCTCCCTTGAGGGTTTCAAAGTGGTCTGCTCTTGTGGAGGTTGCTGATTTTCAACCACCAACGTAAAGATATTCGGGTCTTTGTGGAAATTCGTATCATCTGGACGAGCGATTTCCTTTTCAAATACGATAGTATATCACTGTAGTTCCCTGAGATTGCCGACACCATACCCCCTAAAACCTTCATGCAGAACCTGGCCGTGTGAGCTGGTTTCGCTAACAGGTTCCTGACCAATGCTTGTAGGTGGAGGATCGTCTTGTGAGGTAAGGAGATATTATGTGTCAGAGTATTGAATTGCATCCCTAGAAAGTTTGTCAACTGACTGATGACTCGTTCCTGTTGATATACCACTCGGGTCTTGTAATGTCCTGATTGTGACCTGAAGGGCCCGCTGTGTTTCCGTGACTAATGGAGCCTTGATGAGAAGATTGTCGAGGTACAGGGTGATTGAGATGCCCCTCTTGCGGATAACCTCTGTGGCCACCACCATGATCTTTGTGAAGACCCAGGGGCCGTGAATTGGTAGTGAAGATTTTGTAGGCAAAGCACATGAATCTCTAATGGGGAGGGAAAATAGGGCAAATACACTTGTTCAGCTTCTTGAGATCTAGAACTGGACGAAATGACCTATCCTTTTTGGGGACTATGAATAGATTAGAATAGCCCTTGAATCTTCCCCCTATGGCCCATGGCCTTATAAAATGAATGTCATGCTGAAGTAGTCTTATCTGTGTGCTTGGTAAAGGGTTTTTGGGATTGCCATTAAGATCTGGTCTTGCCTCCCCAACGGCTTCTTCCTGAGGCAGCATAGCAAGGGGGTGCTGACCTCCATGTCTTGTTTTGAGAACCCTGAAAAAAAAAACTTTCCTCTACGAAAGGAAGGGAGCGTTCTTGGTTGTGGAAGTAAAGTGCTCTTACCACCTGTTGCTTGGCTTATGAGTTTGTCCAGGTCTGGACCAAAATGCAGCCTGCACTTTTTCTTGGAAGACATATCCACAGACCATAGTTTGAGCCACAAAGATAGCCGCTACCTTCAAGGTGGAAGTGCGGCTGATTACCTGAATGGTGTCCAGGGAAGCTTCACAAATGTAATCGTTTGCGTCCTTAATCTGCGAGGCCAGAATAGACAATTCGTGGAGTGGGACCCCTGATTGAACCGTGTCCAGAAGAGAGTCTGACCATGTTTGGATGGCTCTGCTAACTCATGCTGAGGCAAGGGCTGGGCAAAGAGATGTGCCAGAAGCAGAGAACGCTGATAAAAGTAGACCTTCAAGCTCTTCATCCATTGCATCCTTGAAGGACAAGGCAAGGAAGTGGCAATGCAGTATTTTTGGAGAGCCGTGATACAGGAGCATCCACTGATGGCAGTGTAGTCCATCTCTGCGGATTCAGTACTAAAGGGGTAGTTCTTTAAGAACCTCCTGTTAGGTTGGAAACGTCTTTTGGGCTTATTCCACTCTTGAATTATCTGATCGGAGGGAAAGACTGGAGACACCTTACTGTGTCTCTTGAAAAGGGAGCTAGAATTTCCCGAAGAGGTTTCTGGTTCCTGGAGATGGAGAGTGTTTAGAACGGAAAGAACTAGAGCGTTTATGGCTTCTGACGAATGTGCGTCTTCCTCCTGATCACTCTGGGATATCTCTCCCTCAGAGAGAGTTGGATCAGGGTGAGGAGGGGACTGCACGGGGTCTTCACCATCACTATCGTTCTCTGAGGAAGAGAGCGGGGCTCTTCTTGTGTGCCTTGACAGTAGGACATTGGAGAGATGACAAAAGTCTGTCTAGGGATTGAGACAATTTTGATATCCCTGTTACCAATTGGGAGGCCCGTTGCAGCATATCCTGAGACTCTTGAGGGAAAGAATCTGTGGAAGAATCCCTGAATGCCCCTGGGAATTTTGAGCCCCTTGAGGATGAGCAGTTCCTGGTGGATCAGAACAGATATCCGAGGAATTACACTTAGAGCAAAGGGGTTCTTTGTGACCCTTGGGTAAACATTTGAGTCATTTAGCACAGGCTAAGTACTTAACCTATGTAGATCCCCTTGGAAAAGGGCCCTCACTATCCCCTTCAGACATGGTAATTCAATACCTGGAAAGCCTAATGACTTGAAGGTGAACAAGGTTTGTCCTCTGTGAGGAGTGATGGGCTGCTCTGAAAACCACCTGCAGTGGAAGGTAGAGGAGACAGTCAGGAGGAGACACTGATGCGAGTGTTCCTGCTGAATATATGGCAGCAGCTACCCCACTGAGGCGCTGTGTAGCTCCCCTGAAAACAGCGAGGAAACTTCTGGCGAGAACCGGACTATGCAGTAAATGTAAGGAAGCATGCAACTCGGAAGTAAGGGCTCTTCCTGTCAGGCGCACCACTACGACACGCGCAAACTACTGACTTTGTCAGTACCGTGTGCCGGCTTAATCAGTTGGCGAAATAAGCAGGGATACGGAGCTCTCGCCCTGGTCCCGCCGGCCACCCTGTGTGCATCCCTATGTTGTGTGGTCGGCTCAAATGAGGGGAGTTGTCAACCCCTGCTGTCTGCCAAAATCCGAGAGTGAGAACCAGCTGCATGCACTTACTTGCTGCAGTTCCGTAGCTCCCCTCCTTTTCTTCCGGCCAGTCATATCCAAACCACCTGTGGAGGAATACATGAGTTAAAAAGACTGGGTGGTTGGTGGCAGTAACGACCACTTAGTACCCTGGAGACTTAATCCCACATTGGAAGAGTGCCCACAGTGACCAACTACTCAGTGTAGGGGTCCTGGGCCTCTTCAAAACAGAGTTGATTGCAGAAAAAAAAGCAGAATTACGACCTCCCTCATGAGGACACAACAAAAAACTGAACTGAGGGCTCCGCCTTCTGAGTGTATAGCTGGCAGGGGAGGAGCTAGTTCTAGTTTTTATTTTGTTGTGTCCTGCCGCCTAGTGGTACCAGCTAACTCCCACTGTTCCTGTGTCCCCCAAGACAACAATGGAAAAATGTAAAATGAAGAAATAGAATTCTTAATGAATCAGATGCAATTTGAAAGTAGGACTGGCCAGATATGGAATGACTGATGTAGTTGGCCAGCTTAAATATATTGTAATATATGGACAAACAATCCCTGTTTTGTTTAAAGGGTAAGGCATTTTTTAGTAGCTGTATGCACAAAATGTCTCAAATATATTGATAATGAGTTGAGTGCAGAGGACCTCGTATGTGTGTGTGTGTCTCTTATTTGTGAGGGGGATATATTAACTTATTATTTATCCCACTAAATACAGTGAATATTGGGTTCACATATGGATCTAACCATACACACAAAATTTGCTTGGCAGCAGCATTAGTTTACAGCAGCTTATTTGGTTGAACATCATTAGTCATGTGGCTTAAAGAACAAGTAAACGTTTTTTTTTTCTATCTGTAAATTTGCTCTAAACAGCCCCCCAGATTAATGTACCTTAGTCCCTGCTGCAAGTCTGCTCTGGTTTCTGTGTTATCAGCAGCTTGTTTCCCCTTCTTCCTGGTGCAGAGTGAAGCCCCGCCCCTTAGCTTACTGAGCTGACCTTATCTCTGTGACTAGTCCTGGAGATCATTTGCTGCTTTGACAGAGCAGAGACCAGTGTATGCAGCACCTTTTTTTTTTCTCCTCATGTGCACTCTCTGCTCCTTCTGGTTAATTCCATATCTCAGCAGCACTGAGAGGAATATTTCTCTGACACTGCTGATGTACTGTAGGTAAAGTAACAGCCCTTTCTCAGTTTATAACACATTTTATAATGCTATTGATTGCTATGCCTGATCTTCTGCCTGGTTATGTAAAGAATAAAGCTGATTTTTTACTGAGTTTGATTAACTCATTCATGTGTCCCTTTACTGATCAATGTATGTACAAAGCTATTTGATTTTTTCTTTTTCCATTTCTGCATACTGACATATATTAACTATGGTGGTTGTGCAAGTGATTGTTGATGAGGCTGGGGGAGCTGATTTATTATCAGTCAGAATGGCAAGTGGGGGTTTTATTTAGAATCAGAATGGCAGCCTGTTCTGGGAGTTGTTCATTACAGTGAATGTTCAGAGCCTTATGCAAGAAATGTTTGTGATGCTGGGGGAAACTAGCTTACTAATGTACACACTGGCTCCCTCTTCCTCTCTATTGTGTAACAGCAGCAAATGGACAGCTCAGTAAGCTAAGGGGCGGGGCTTCACTCTGCACCAGGAAGAAGGGGAAACAAGCTGCTGATAACACAGAAACCAGAGCAGACTTGCAGCAGGGACTAAGGTACATTAATGTGGGGGGCTGTTTAGAGCAAATTTACAGATAGAAAAAGAAAAACATTTACTTTTCCTTTAAGTGTGCACTACTATTTTTCAACCGCTGTGTGTAGAATTTGTGAATTTGTGTTTTTGATGCATTTAAACATATTGTACTGCTGCCCTACATTGGCAAAATTGTGTTTGATTCAGGAGCACTAATAAAGTTTATTTAAAGTGATACGGACACTAAAAAATGAATTTTAACATATGAATGTACATTAAAGGTTACCTATAGGTCACGTTGATCACTTGTTGCTGAAAGGTTTGTTTTTGTATATAATTGTTCGTTGAAGTTCCTAAGCCTGACACTCTGACACGGACTTTGCCAACCTGACTGTCCCATCTCAGCCTGTTAGTTACAGTTTCTAATGATAACAGACTCCTGCTGCACAAATATGGCAGCCCCCTCATACAGGAACATGGGGGTCAGACAGGTAATGTAAAAGCATCATGCAAATACTTTATGGCAAAGTTAGAAGTAGCTTTCAAAGCCAATATTATAATAGATGTAAAAAAAAAAGAGTTTAATTTCAGGTGTCCGTATCTCTTTAAGTATACTGCTGTGTAGCCACTGGAGCAGCCATTCAAGCTGAATAGGACAAAAAGCTCTCATTTACATAGCAGATTATTATAAAACACAGTAGGATTTGTTCTTATACAGGAAGGTAGATGTGCACAAAATGGCACTCATGTCTCCCTACAAAATGTTCTCAAATAAAACAGGACCTTATTTAGCTAGGTTTATTTGTGATATTGATTCTAAGGCTTTAAAGAGCATTTGATGCTCATCAGCACTAGTTCGCCAGAAATTTCATATAAGTCAAGAAAGCAAAGGCTCACTCGAGTGGTAGCAATACATCGAACGGGAGATCGATATTCTTCCTCCATCTTTGTCAGTGCAATGATTGTCTCTGCGATTGCATTCTTTGTCACTCGAGACCAAGCCTCAGAAAGATGCCCCTGTAGTACACAGTTCATAACAAAGGCACAGAAAATATCAGGATTTTTAAAAAGATACAACAAATAGATCAGTCATGTTTTTATATTAATAATCGTATCAAATTCTAGGAATAGGGGAAAGAAAAAAAAAAAACCAAAACAAAACGGTTGGCTTGGCATTATTAATTTAGCTAGAAAAATTGAGATGCCAATATCCAAATATTAACTCAACACACTCCTTTTGAATAAACTAACCAGAATTTCTTGCCTAAAAAATGCTGTTACTAGATATTGGTTGGTAATGAAACATAGATTTTTTTACAATCTTTTCACTATCGATTGTGCATGAGGTTAATTCTATAGAACTATCTGTGCATATGTAACAAAAAGAAAATGGAAACTTACAGCTGCCATGTCTTTGATCAATTTTATAATAATCTCAGAAATCTGAGTAGGAGTTGAGCCTTTCATCCACCAGTGGCTTTCACCTCTTCTGAGGTAGCTGTAGAGTATATGAAATTTGTTTAGAGAGAGCAGCAAAGCAAGAAATCAAATTTAGGCATCTGCACTACCAATCCCACCCCTCTGAGGTCCTGGTTTTTGCATCCCTTAAACAGAAATTCCACCCAAAAAATTATTTTTGGTTCATGAAAGAAAATGTAATTTTATTCAGCTTTCTAAAAAAAATACATTAATTAAAAATGTTCTGCTATTGTAAGCAGCATTATCTGTTTATTCTTAGCACTGCTGCTTCTGACTCTTGAAACAACAGAGCAGAAGCCCATACTGGGCCTGAACAGAAAAAAAAACAATTGCAGCAAAACAGGTCAACATTTTTTTTGGCTGCTGTGGTCTATGATACCCTTTGTGTAAGCTGGAAAGCTGGAGAAGAAGACCGCAAATAATTAACAAAAAAACATAGGGAATTAAAAAATAAGCCTGATTAAAAAGTTGCTAAAAATATATATTCTATAGTGTACTAAAAGATAAGCCAAAGGTTAAGTACTTTCATTCATTATCAAAAGGGATGCACCGAATCCAGGATTCGGTTCGGGATTCGGAATTTCAGCAAGATTCGTCCGAAATATACTTCCCGGCCGGCCGGAATCCGAATTTGCATATGCAAATTAGAGACAGGGAGGGAAGTCGTATGACTTTATGTTACAAAACAAGAAAGTAAGAGGTTTTACCCTTCCCACGCCTAGTTTGCATATGCAAATTAGGATTCGGTTCGGTATTCGGCTCAATGTTTTGCAAATGATTCGGGGGTTTGTCCGAATCCAAAAAAGTGGATTCGGTGTATCCCTAATTATCAAGTAGTCTTAGAGCGCCAAAGTATTGCACAGTGCTTTAATCTCTGAAACTGAGCTGAATTATTGCACTTTATGTTCCCTCTGTTTTAAAAATACATTGTACAATGTAATTCTTGGGGGGTTATTTATTAAATACCAAAAACTAGAAACATTTTTGCTTTTTTACTATAAAAGCAAAATTTTTTGTGGGAAAAAAATAAACTAATTTGTCGGAATTTATTATACCCCGAGGATGGAAAAAGTCAGAATCCGAAAATCCGACAGATCAGAACTGCCAAGATTGCAGATAAGTCAGTGGGAGAAGTCCCGAAGATATCTTGATCTGTGCTAGGTTTTGTGCAATAACCCAAAAAGATTTATTTTTTTCATTGGTTTTTGTCCCTGCACATGAAATGTTTGGGAAAATGTATTGATAAACAAGGGGAAAAAAAACTATGTTGATTTGGTCAGAGTAGCTTTCAGAAAATAATGAAAATTTTGGACTTTTATAAACTGGCCTCTAGGTAATCAGCTAGCATTATATACATAAATATACATACTTGAATCTGAAATATATAAAGAACACATCCTTCCTTTACAAGCTATACTACTAAAATCAATAATGAATCGATAGGCAGGGTGCAAATGCAATGGTCTAGGGCAGTGGTCCTCAACCAGTAGCTCCTGAGCAACATGTTGCTCACCAACCCCTTGGATGTTGCTCCCAGTGACCTCAAAGCAGATGCTTATTTTTGAATTCCTGGATTGGAGGCAAGTTTTGGCTCAATAAAAACCAGGTGTACTGCCAAACAGAGTCTCCTGTAAGCTGCCAGTCCATATAGGGGCACCAAACAGCCAATCAGAGCTCTTATTTAACATTCCCAAGGACTTTTTCATGCTTGTGTTGCTCCCCAACTCTTTTTTACATTTAAATGTGGCTCACAAGTAAAAAAAGGTTGGGGACCCCTGGTCTAGGGCCAGTATGCCAATATCACAATGCTGCAAATACCTGGAGTTGAAGATCATTGGCAAAGTGACAGTGGTAACACCCTTTCCTGCGCTAGTTCCTGCAGTGCCTTTGATTGGAGTTCCTTTGGCCTTAAGCTGGACAGTCAGGGCCTTGGCAATACATCCCAGAAACATGTCCAATATTCCCATCTTATTCCAGTCCCCTTTCTCTGTTGAGTGGATAATGTCACTAATGTCAGCTGGCGGAAGAGACTTTACCCCGATAATACTCGCCAAACGAGACGGGGTCACTTCAGGTAAAACACGACGCAGTAGTGAGGTAACCTACCAAGAACAAACAGGAAAGAATTAAATTGTTTTGTATTCAGAGGCTAAGGTTTGAAAGCACTTGGTTTTGCATATCAGATAATTTTTTAAGTATCTTTACCTAAAACAAAAGTATTGTATTTATGACAAGAAAAGGAAACTACATTATCAGAAATATGTGCTACAGCAAAAACCATAATGTACACACAATAATCAGTTACAATAATCAAGCAATTAAAATGGAACCATCACAAAATTGAAAATTTTATATAAGCTTCGGCATACTGAAATAAGAAACTTTCCAAATTCGAATCAGTTATTTGAGTGAGCTCTAATACATCTGTTAGGAAAGGAGCCCCTCCATAAGATATATTGGATCTGTCAATTACTGACACCCAACTCCTGAAGGAAGACAGAATGAAGAGAAACAGATGCTGAGAGAGGGATAGTGAACTTAAACTTGATTATTTCAGAAACTATGCAGAATTTGCAGTTGTTTTTATTTAGAAAGTTGCTTATTTCAATATGATGAAAATTATGTTAATGTTTCAATTTCACTATAGTTCCCCTTTAAGTAAACTGGAAAAGCATGCAATTGCAGATAATAAGGTTGCTAATATACAGGGGTCAGCAGAAAGCCCCACTGCTCGTTTGTGTTCTCAGAAATGTAATATACAAAACCAGTAGACTGACTTGTCTCTGTACTCTTGGAGAGGCGGTATGGAGCAGGTGGAACAGGTCTTGAAGCAGAGTAAGCTGCTGTGCCAAATACTGCCTGCCAACATTTGATCCACTGAGAGCAAGGACCATTGATAACAGCTCAAAGCAATAAGCATCAGAGGAGGCATCTTCATCATTGGGCTGAGAGTTTGCATTTTCTTTGCTGGAGATTGCATGTTCCCACTCCTCACGGACACGCATGGCTTCCATCCGAATAGCTTGCACAATGTGGGCACAAACCTTTTAAAAGAAACTAGCATTAGTTACTGGTCAACGAACAGCAATATTGTGCTACATATCAGTTACTTGGTGGGGATGCTAAGAGTTATCATAAATGCATTCACAGATATAATTCCATATCTCTGCATAATTCAGTGTGGCCAAAAGGAACAGTATTTCCATGGCTAATTATGTATTTATATTTTACAGCTTTCATTCATGAACAGACTAAATGTAGCTTTTGCCAGCTTGCCAACTTACAAGGGATCCCTACCAGACAAAAGTAAACCCCTTGTCCTTGGAACATCCATTTTTTCAGGTTCATCAATGTTTATACATCTTTTTTTAAACTGAATACAAATTAATGAACTTAAAGGAGAAGTCAACCCTCCCGGCGCAAAACCCCTCCCCGCCAGCCTACTTCACCCCCTGGGCAAATGCCCCTAAGGTCCCCTCGGAGCAGGTCCTGTCCATGGAGTTTGCAGGCACCATCCTCTCTGGTGCAGTCTTCTTCCTGGATCCATCAGTGTTTGGCGGAGCATCTGCATTAGGAGCATTTACCATTTCAGCTCTACTGTGCATGCAAAGTTTCAAACCTTGTGACTTTCGGCGCATGCGCAGTAGAGCAGATCGGGTAAATGCTCCTACTGTGTATGGGCCGGCAAACACCGATGGATCCAGGAAGAAGACCGCACGAGAGAGGATGGTGCCTGCAAACTCCATGGAGAGGACCTGCGCCGAGGGGTAAGTAGCAACTTAGAGGTATTTTCCTGGGGGGGGGGGGCAGGTAGGCCAGGGAGAAAGGGTTTTGCGCATGGAGGATTCACTTCTCTTTTAAGGTGGCCATACATGGGCAGATTAAAGCTGCCAATATCGGTCCTTTAGACCAATTAGTAAGCTTTAATCTGACCGTGTGTGCGCTCCTCGATCAATATCATGCTGAAAATATCGATCGGGCAAGTTTAAGTTTTGTTCGATCCAGGCAAGGTCGCCATAAGAGTGGATCGAACAGTGTATGGCCACGTTTTTCAAAGTGTAAGATTAGAACTCACCACAGAAAAACTCAGTCACTTTCTATTAATTCCTAGGGGATTTTCAAAAGAGTGTGTATCATTGGAGTTCACCATTTGTTAAATATGCTTTTAAAAATCCCATAGGAATGAATAGTATATAGATATAGAGTATATAGAGTTATACTATAATGTGCCCCTTCTAAAGGGATGTCGGGGTTATCCCTTGTTTCATGTTATAGTTATTTGGATGTCACAAAAAAAATTCCATTGTTTAGTGACCTTTCATATGACCCATAAAGCAAAACCTTTATCAGCATTACAATTACCTGCTTCTGTAAATTTGTTAGCTTACTCCTGCTAAAGATAATGCCAACCATGTGCTCCTTCAGGTCAGCATCTGATGGTGCCTAGGAGCAAAGAGAGATTATTTCATATTAGTATGACTATAATTTCACAAATGAAAGAGGTCTTCACTACTGCATTGCATCTAGTGTAGTAATGCAAAATGAAACAAATAAATAATGAATCCATTGATTTATGAAGGGCAAAAAACTGAAGTACTACCTGGGAAGCTATGTTTTCACTTTTATGCTGTTGTCTGCCAACTCTTCCAGCTGAACATTCATTATTCATATTTTTACAGCAGTCACTGAATCCCTGACTAGTGGTGTAGCTTTTGTAGACCCCCCTCCCCCATTACTATAACTTTAGTTATTGCTCTTTTCAATCTTTCACTATATTGCTGACCCAAGTACTACACTTAATGTTCCCCAGGCTTCCCTCACAACTAACAGTACCTGCAAGCTAAAATGCAGTAGAAACGGATACTGAACCCACAGAGCTAAATGTTAGAAAGATTTAACATCAGGTGAAGCTGAAGCATAGAGACAGAGGCTGAGCTGGATGTTTATAAGAAAGAGAAGATTGGTGAGCAAGATGCCACAGGTAGTAAATGGATGATAATTTTGCAAGTTATGTGTGACGTGTAACAGGTGAATGCAAAGAATCTAGGAAGGTGGTTTGCACGGAGTATTTAATTAAAAAGGTTATATTACAGGTCACATAATTGTCACGATTACATGATATAGCTAGGGAAAGGCAAAGGAGGTGGTAAGAAGGAGTTAAGTATGAGAAGTTCTTATTAGTAAAATCTAGATATAGCAAGACTTGCACATGAAAATAGAAAACTGTACCTTTTCTTCCCCTTCTGGGGAGGACAGCAATGCTTTTTCTTCCTGTTCAGGTGTTGGTTCTGCATCCCCACATATCAACTTGCCAAAGACCTAGACAAGGCCACATTATTTTAAGGTGTGTACTTTTAAGAAAACAACGATCCCCCTCCAATATAGATTAACATTCTTTTCTATGTAGATTTTTCACCGTCAGCACATCCAAAACACCATATTACTATAGTTAGGTCAGCTAAAATAATTTAACAATTTCTTCACTATTTACACTGTATGAAGGCTCCTACAATGAACTATTTAAAGGGATACTATCATGGGAAAACATGTTTTTTTCAAACGCAACCGTTAATAGTGTGATACTGCACTGAAATCCATTTCTCAAAAGAGCAAACGGATTTATATTTTATTTTGAAATCTGACATGGGGCTAGACATTTTGTCAATTTCCCAGCTGCCCCTGGTCATGTGACTTGTGCCAGCACTTTAGGAGGGAACTGCTTTCTGGCAGGCTGTTGTTTTTCTTTCTCAATGTAACTGAATAGTACACAGTGGGACATGGGTTTTACTATTGAGTGTTGTTCTTAGATCTACCAGGCAGCTGTTATCTTGTGTTAGGGAGCTGTTATCTGGTTACCTTCCCATTGTTCTGAAACATACAAAAATCTGTTTGTTCTTTTGAGAAATGGATTTCAGTGTAGAATTCTGCTGGAGAAAATTTTTTTTTCCCATGACAGTATCCCTTTGAAAACCCATGGCAAATTAATAATTGTCAATTCATATTGCTTTATTTTTCTGCAACCAACCTGAGATGTAATAAGTCTAAACACTCGCAGTGTCTCAGATTCACAATTTCTTTGCTGAGCCACGCTTGCAGAAATCTGCCCAGGAATTTTTATCGCCTCGCCATCTTTCCAGCCAAGCACTTTCACCTGCCGCACACGGAGTGTGTTCTCTGGCCCCTTTAGCTCAATCTTTATGATGTGATTATCTCCTCCCGGAAGTTCACTAGTGACCCATCCAATGTGTCTGGAATCCAAGTCAGCCTAGTAGAAAATATCACAAATTTGTATAGTGAAGGGGAGGCAGTGATTCTGTTTTATGGGAGCATACAATGGATCAGGTATCACCAGCTCCGTTAATCCACAATAACAGACATAAACAAATGAAATAACTGTGATTAGCACAATTATCCATTTGTGCTAAAAATTAACAAGCAATACAATCTGGTGTCTGGTGTCTAAAACAGTCCCACAAATTATGTTTTATAAAAATCAATTTGAAAAAAAAAAAAAAAAAAAAAAAAAAAAAAAACAGGCTTCCATGACAAGAGAAAATTGTAAAGAAAAAGGACATGAAAAGTTTCTTTACCTGTTTGATTCTGCACAAATCTTCCACTGTTTTTCCACTAAGAAAAGTCATTGATGTCACCTTGTTCTATAAAAATCCAAAAGGAATTTTAAAAAAGATTCAGCAATCAGAAGTACTGGTCTATACCGTTTAGTCAGAAATATTAAATACAGTTAAAACAGAACACGTTCATTGTGCACAAACCTTTAATCTTAATATAGAGTTTAACAGCAGTTCTACATTTAGCATTAGCAAATCTGTACAATAACTACTCATGAATCATTTCTATTCAGAAATTATTATTAGCTTTCAGTGACATTTAAACATAAAACATTCACAAACCAATACACAGTTGTTCTCAACTATACTATATATGTTTTACATGCACATATAAAAGTAAACACAGCACAGTGAATATATTACCCCTAGGTCTCGTGAGTTGTCGACATGAACTGAAACATAGCGAGCGTTTATGCCTTTCACACAGTTTATCGTTATGCTTTTTGTTTTATTTTTATCTTCATCTCCTGACTCCCAAAACGTTTCGGTCGATCCATCAGTCAGACTTCCAATCATGGCTGGTCTGCTGGAAGTCTTTATATCTACAATGCTGGTCATGTCTTTTAAGCCAGTTACCAAGCACGATCCCTATAAGAGAAACTGGACTTTAACAATACTAAAAGAGAATAAATTAAGTAAAAGTAGATCACATGACACTGGCAGTGCTATATTGCTTTTTTGTTTTTGCCCTGAATTTAATGCCCTGTACCACTTACCTGATTATACATAAGTGGTTTATACTAGTTATCACAAGCAGGAACAAGATACAAGTCATGTGTTACCAAACCGACAAGCTGTCAATTTATTTATACCAGTATGGGATCGGTTATATGGAACCCAGTTATCCAGAATTCTCCGATTTAAGGAAAGACTGTCTCCAATAGACTCCATTTTATACAAATACTCCACATTTTAAAAAATGATTTCCTTTTTCTCTGTAATAATAAAACAGTACCTTGTACTTGATCCAAACTAAGATATTAATCCTTATTGGAAGCAGAAACAGCCTATTGGGTTTATTTAATGTTTACATGAGTTTCTATAAGTAATAATCAAATAATCCAAAGTGATTAGCTTTTTCTCTATAATAATAATAATAATAATAATAAAACAGTACCTTGTACTTGATCCAATTCATCCTTATTGGAAGCAAACCATCCTATTTAGTTTATTAAACATTTACATGATTTTCTAGGAGACTAAACATAGACTGAGCATTTTGGATAACAAGTCCCGTACATGTATTATAAACTGCTGTCTCACAACGAACTTGATTTATTGTGTCAAATTTAGACTGTACTGCAGATGCAGATACTCACTTCAAATCCTGACTGCACACTAATGTTGAAACTCTCCTCACTGTCTCCATCATCGGACTTGGAGAGAATGTTATTAATATGACGAAAAACGTTACTCTGATGTAGAAACTGGTGGTCTGATTGCTTGAATTTCAGACTCCAACACCTGAAGAATAAAAAAAAAAAATTAGAAAAATAAGACGGTCATGAAATATTTTATCAAACAGTTCTATTGAAGGCAAGATTGTGCCAAATAATAGCATGAGCAATATTACACCTTTAGTAGTTCTACCAACTGAAAAATCTGTAATGCAGTCTGCCCTTTAAAACCTTTGGGATCCATCCTCAGCTTGTGTCTTTACTTATACCCAACTTTAGAGACCACGGCAAGCTTAAAAAGTTAGACAGACACTCAACCTGCAGATCGGTTTGTCAGTTTACCCAGCCTGATCCAAGTAAGAAGATAAGTAAATGATTCCTAGTGCACCCATGGCAATATGTCCTGTGTAAACTCACATTTATCACTTGAGAACATCATTATTTCATTAAGTGGTTAAAGGGGTTGTTCACCTTTGGGACAATAAAGCTAGTTTAAAATCCCATGTCATAAAAAACATTTTTGTCATTTAATCTTTATTCCCTAAAATGTTTGAGATACAGAACATAGAAGCTAAGCATCATCTCTGCCAGATCTCTCTCAGTTCTCTTCTTCTGTTTTGTGTTCAACAACACTGTGAAAAAAAAATACAGGTTGCCATATAAGGAAGTTGATGATTGACTCTGTACAGAACATGCGCTCTCTCTCTCCTGCTTCATTTGCATATCTTCAATTCCATTGACTGGCAAGATTCAGCCAATCTGATCCACAATATGCAAATGAAGCAGGAGAGCGAGAGATAGCATGCTCTGTGCAGTGTCAATCCTTAACTTCCATATGGCAACCTGTCGTTTGTACACAGAGCCTGGCCCACAATCGATAGGAGAGAGAAGTTGATCATCTCTGCAAAATTTATCCGTTCTATGGTATGTATCTCTGAAATCAATATTTTAAGTAATAAAGAAACATTACAAAAACATTTTTATGACATGGGCTTTAAAACTAGCTTTATTGTCCCAAAGGTGAACAACCCCTTTAAACATTGGTGCATAGAGACATATTGTTTTATATTGGCTTATCTTCAAATATAATCAATAAAGAAACCATCTTAAAACAACGTAATTAAGCTAAATTGTTTTTACCTCAATGCCATCTGTTGCAAGGAACTACCCCCAGGAAGAGACATCATCAGATCTGAAATGGTCTGAAGAAGACGATGAAATGTGTCTGGCAAGGGATGTGCTGCTTCCCCAGCAATAACTATGTCAGACAAAGGATGTTCACATACTCTTGTGTCTTTTTCCTTGAGAAAAAAAAAAAAACGTATACCATTTTACAAAGTCTATCCGGGCTTACTGAGATGCCAAACTAAAACACCAGAGAAAAAAACGATAACATTTAAATTTCAAAGATGAAACTGAAAAAAAGGTATGTGAAAATGCCTGAAAAATAAAAACAGTATTTGGAAGAAGAACAGCCCTTTAAACATTTTTGTATAATGCAAGACAAAATGAAATGTAAGCAACTTTGAGTTTACCTTTAATGGTTTCTGAAAATATAGAAAGCAATATCGGTCTAGCTGCTCTGTTCTCCTGGTTATGACTCTTGATACACTGTAGCAGTAACCATCTGATTAAATGACCCAGAGAACTTACAGTACTTTTGGTATATTGTTTTGGTAGTAAACCCAGACACTTGTAGCAAATGTGCAAGTCATTGAACCCCTGGGTAATAGTGACCATAATGTTATT
>CM044434.1:113874738-113911682 GCA_024363595.1 Xenopus borealis | reverse complement strand
GGACGCAAGTCTTTTTTTCAGCCTAACTTACTATGTTACTATGTTACTATGTTACAAATAAGGGAAAACCAGTATTATTTCCCAATAGCATTTACAAATAAATGAAGACCTATCGACAGTGGGTAACAAATGTATTTTGGAAAGCTGTTCTGAATTAACATTTCTTTCTTTAAACAAAGAACAGTTTATGTTTAGAGATCCCCTTTTAGATAGACTGTACCTGTTCAGCATTTTCCTTGTTGGCTTTGTTTTCCTCATCCTCATCTTCTTCTGGTTCTAATGGAGCAGGCGTGAGGGAGGCCACAAAATGCCATAAGATATCATGGAGAGATGATGTCTGAATGACATTACAAAGGAGCCAGTTGAAAGCCTACAAAAAGCAAAACTAGTTATTTCTTCGATCCATGCAGTGGAGTGCAGGCATGTGTGACACCATTCTACTTGCATAAGTTAATAGTGCTGCTCCAGTAGACTTCTGCACTGAAATCCATTTCACAAAAGAGCAAACAGATTTTTTTTATATATTTAATTTTGAAATCTGACATGGGGCTAGACATATTGTCAGTTTACCAGTTGCCCCCAGTTATGTGATTTGTGCTGTGATAAACCTCAGACACGGTTTACTGCTGTACTGAAATTTCTACCCCCAGCAGCACAACAGAATGGGAAGGTAACCAGATAGGAACTCCCGGTCACAAGATAACAGATACCTGGTAGATTTAAGAACAACACTCAATAGTACAATCCAGGTCCCACTGCAATACATTCAGTTACATTGAGTTGGAGGAACAATAGCCTGCCAGAAATGAGTTCCATCCTTAAAGGGGGAAGTCAACTTGTGATAGTCCCATCAGGAGTTAGTAAGTAATATTGATTTGGCCATATCTTCTGTAAAACACAACGGCATACACTGGCAGAGGAGATATGCAATAGGGCCTCTGAATCATCTGTGAAGATTGTATCCTATGAATGCTCTAGCAATATCAGCCATTGTGCGTCTAACATGGGTGAGTTGCATAGTTTGTGCATAAAGGAAGGAGACTTCCTCAAGATGACATTTTTATTTACAACCATTGCCAAGGTGACCTACCTCCATGGCAAATACACGGCATGCAGATTTTCTTAGCGCCTGTTTCATGGCAATTTCTAAACCTTCTAGATCATGGTGTTGGATGACAAATGCCAGGACAGGCCACTGGAAATTCCTCTCTCCTTTTGATAGAGAACTGTGAGCAGATATCAGCCGTGATAACTCGGGGGATGGATGTCTTAACAGTGAGGATCCAACTTCTGTAAAATGATTCATGTTTAGTTATAACCAATATATCCAAGCAGTTGTTAGATCTCTTGAAAGTCATGGATACACAAATGTAAAGAATGTTTGCTTAAAATTATTTTGAGATTAATTTGCATATGAGCAAGCATATGTGCAGCATATGAGCAAGCGCTATCAACATTGGCATTGTCATAAGTGGGCTATACACTGGCAACCTCATAAAACAAGTGTGTCAGGGTGAAATATTTAATGGTTGACCCCTGGGCCATTAGGATCACACAGAGACCATTCAGTTCTTTGTGAGATGACATGGCCCACTGCAGTCTTCAGCCAAATAAGAACCCACTCAAAACTAAATCTGGCCAAGTCCCAATCAGACTGTCAGGGAAGCTACCATTTTGGTCTCAAACTGTTGGCTAAACAGCTGCTAATGTATGGAGTCATTAGTCAATACAGGCCTATGTACTGAAGGCTTTGGATCAAATCCTTTAGCTGCCTATCATTTACATATATTATATACTAATTCAAAGCAAAGTTAGTTTACCTGCATCTCCGCTGTTCACTCTACGCCTGGGAATAGCTTTTACTCGAGGCTGCAGAACAGAATGCTGCTTGTCATATTCAGAAGCAACGACGGAGTAAGACCTTTGAAACACTGTCCTCTTTGCAGAGTCAGTATCCGTTATGGGACTTGTTTCTAGACTGAAAATTAAATTAAACAAAACAACATATTCAAAAGAAATAAAAGCCACAACAATTCTAAAAACATTCTTTTAGGAACACCTACAATACTAAATCAGGTGATTATCAGGGAAATGAAGAGGGCTTGCCTTTTGCATAAAGCTACAACCACTGGACACCAATGAACACTATTCAATTCCATGTTTAGGGCTGCATCACTGGGAAGGTCAACAACTACTTTTTTTTCTAACAAGTTTTCCATCACAATTGTTACAATGATACCAGGAAGCATAAGGAAGTAGTTAAATAATGACATCATCTAATACCAAAGTGCTATGTTATTTAATTGGAACTGTAAGATACCATCAATTCTGCTATTACTGCTCTGTCAGCCTTGAAACTCCAGTACTTTACACAGACTCTAGGCCAAGGTTGATCGAAATGTGTGGATAGGACTATGGAAAAATAAAGACTTCTGAATTTGTTACACTGATACTGTGAGTTTCCTCTACTGTTTAATTATATATATATATATATATATATATATATATATATATATATATATATATATATATATATATATATATATACACACATATGTATATGAGATAGATTTACAAATGCTACCTTTTCACTTTTTTTTTTAACACAAATTTTTTTCTAGTCTTGTCATGATTTGCAATTCTCTGCGTATCTTTGACAAACAAATCAGTTTTGTGAAAGGCTGAGAAAATGGCTGGCATAATGGCTGAAACAGGTAAAAACTATATGGCTTCTGCTGTATTAAACACACGTACACAATATTGTACTCTCAAAAACATTTCAAAATACCTGGGAGGCATAGATTTCATATTATTCTCTGGCTCCTCAAAAACATTGGGACATGCATCTGGGGTTACAGATATGTATGGTGCTGGGACAGAGGTGGACCGAAGATATCTCATTTCATCTTGAAAAAGGTTGTCATCTTGATAACCAACAAAACCGTCATGATGATGCCTGTTTAAACAAAAACTTGTAAATCATAAAACTGCATTTCTTCTTCCAAATATATACATTTTGAAAAAGATGTGGGCCAATCGGTAGTTAAATTCAAAAGTCTTTATAATATATAGAGTGTTGTGAAAAAAGCTTATGTCAAACTGCGGGTACAATTTCAAAGCTGAAAAGTAGGCTACCTTGGTGGCTGGTGATTGACTCTATTGATGCTCCTTATCAGCTGCTACGCAGGGATGTTTTCCTAGATCTGACATATTGCTCCCAACAAAAACAGAATTAATATTCTTTTAGAAGGCCCTTAATGTGGCCTCACAACCAGGTATGGTCCTTAATGACTCATATCTGAAGGTGGCCACAATAGAAATCTGGGCAAATGTCGGCCAGA
This sequence comes from Xenopus borealis, assembly GCA_024363595.1. NCBI lineage: Eukaryota > Metazoa > Chordata > Amphibia > Anura > Pipidae > Xenopus > Xenopus borealis. The sequence goes on along the minus strand of CM044434.1, from coordinate 113,908,341 downwards.
TGTCGATCGGGCAGGATTAAAAATCCCGTCGGATCGCAGCCACATCTGTGCGTTGATGCAGTCCCGCAATCCGACCACCCATATGCGCGTCATTCTGATCCGATTGTTGGGCCCTAGGGCGCACAATCGGATCAGCCCGATATCGCTCACCTCAAGGTGGGCATATCGGACAGAGAGCCGCTCGCTTGGCCATTTTCAGCTGCCAAATGGAAAAAAGTGGTTTCTCAAGTACTGATTATATATTTGCTGGTATTAACTCAAACATGAGCAATGTTAAAATAATTTGGCTTAACAGAAAATCAGTGGCAAATATAACAAAAGGTAATACAACAAAGTATACACTTGTTAAAAAGGAACCATCTCCTGTCACTACCTTGCCAAGGTCTGCAAGTAAAGACATTGCATCTTGGGTGGAATGTCCTCTGATATGCTCTCTTTGACAGAGGGAAGATGGGATAGGAATGGCTTGGGTGGATGGTAGCACAGAATATTTGGTTCTGCAGCGCTGCTTAAGGACAGCAAAAACAGTGCATTTGCTTTAATCACTTGGTGAGCTTCCATAGTGGGCAGTGCTCGAGGTGTCTTCACCTGTATAGGTTTCCTTCTAGATTGTTTTACCTGCGAACACAAATACATATATTGTTCTACCATTTGTGTCATTAAAGCCAAGGTATATCATAACTAAAATTGTTTAGTTAACACAGAAGCTCTGTTGTGAAAAAAATATATTTATACATAAAACAATTTAATATCTGGTTTGAGAAAACAAAACATTGTCTCTCTTTTAAATCTAAGCAAAAAAAATGCAAACACCTGAAAATCAGAATCAATAATATTTTACAGCATACAATAGAAGTAGACATAACTAGTGTAGTCACATTCTAATTTCCCCTTATTTCTTCATACTTGTACTTGCAGATGGAAGTACATTAGTTTCTATGACTCTCCCTAACTTCCATCAATTTAGTTGATGTCTATTCAGGCCCAGATTTGTAGAAAGGCCACCTAGGCCTGGGGCGGCAGGATTTTAGGGGGGAGCATGCTGCCCAGCCACACCCACATTGATCCAGAAACACTGGGGATACGCAGGAGATACAATATATTTTTACATTTCACATACACCAATCCCCAGTGCTCTGGTCCTGATGATGAAAATTTGCGAATAAAGGGCAGAGTATGGGCCTAGGGGCGCCTGCTATGTAAATCCGGCCCTGTGTCTATTGAATCTACATGCAGAGTCTGCATTGTCCTAGTGTGCCCCTGTTTACTTCAGAACATCCTCTTCTCCAGGTCATTGTTACATTAAAGGGTGTTAAAGGGTAACAGAGTCAGCACTCTATTAGGAGGAACAGTTTTTGCTTTAATTGCCCCCTGCCAGCACTATGACACTAGCACCAAGAGGAAAATCCTGGTGTGAGTAGCCATGTCATGCATAGCGCATGTGTACAGTATAATGCGCTTCTGACTTCATGCACATAATGACCAAGTCACTGCATTCGCCTATTATGCTCATGCGTGTGCCTTAACATGGCTGCTCATACAGGTGGCCTAGCGCTGACAGGAGAAATAAAAAATCAAAACATACGGTTACTCAAAATCAGAGTGCAGGCTATATTAGCTAACAGGTGCCCTTTAAGTTTGCGATCAAGGCATGGCCGAGAGCACAAGACATTAAAATACCAAAATGTAGACCAGAGTACAAAAAAGGTACAGGTATGGGACCTGTTATACAGAATGCTTGAGACCTGTTTTTTCCCCGGATAATGGAGCTTTCCATAATTTGGATATTCATATCTTAAGCCTGCTAGAAAATTATGCAAACATTAAATAAATCTATGAATGTCCATATCTAAAAGCCTAAAGTTTAAATATTAAATAGAACCAATAGAACTCTTTTGCCATAATTATGGATTAATGCGGCTTTATTTACAACCAAATGCAAAGTACGGAATTATTATTACAGAAAAATAAAAAAATTCACTATAAGGGAGATTCCCTTCCATAATTTGGATTTTCTAGATAAAGTGAATACATTCCTCTATTAAGCAAATTGTTTTTTACCTTTTATAGGTCAGAATTTGTATGTAATTTGTATGTTTGTATAGAACTTTTATTGCACAGCACTATGGGATTATAAAGTATAAGAATATCATAAGTTATCGAGGAGCTCCATGACCACAGAAACTCAAAGGCCAAAAGGAGAGTATTTTCATATATAGTAGGTCATGGAAATCTAACTACACAAGTTGTTGTTTGACAATAAATGGCTTTAGCCAAACACTAACCATGAGCGAAAAAAGTTTTTCTGCCAGGGTATGTAAAGTTATGAGCACAACTGTAGGTCATGGGACTCTTAAACTACACAAGTTTCAGCAAGTTATACATAATATACAGGATATCCATGTCAGTTGAGTAATGTGTACAATAATTAAACATGAATATGTATATTAGATAACATTTATACACAAAGAAAATAAAGTATTTGAGAGCATACCTTTTCCCGAACAGCCACTTGTTTTTCTCTAAGATATTTTTCCCGACAGCGATCACAGACCAAATACCAAGTGCTTCCTCCAATTCCCCCATCCCCACAGTTTCCTGCCCATCCACCACAAAAGTGACCAATGCTGTTATATCCTTGTCCTCCTGCATATCTTCCACAACCTGTACACAATATCACCAGGCAGTGTGAAAAACAAACAAAATATTTTTTAAAAATATTTAATTTCTTTCTGACTGCTAACCATTAATCTGTAGGGTTATTGTCAAGATAACTTCAAATCAAATTTAAAAAAACCTGCATATGTCATTGTGCGCAATGTACACAGAGTGTAAATTTAATAACCTAAATAAATTACTTTTATAATGTAAGAATTACATTGCAACCTACAGAAATTTATGTAGACATGTGGCTACAGAATATACTTTATTGTACAAGCTACTACTTCAATCAAGTTTTCTCCTCACCTGGATGTGCTTGCCGCATGTGATAGGTCACAGGATAAGGGTGAGACTCTCCACACAGCTCACAGATTGTGTCTTTTTCAGGCCCACCTACGGCAAGCTGTGCCATTTCACCGAACAAATTACCACGAGGTCTGGCCTCTGCCTTTTCTTTTTTCTTTTTCTCCTTTTTGGTCTTTTTGGTATCTTTGTCACCATCTTTTTTTTTTAGCACAGCACAAGAACCAGGGCTTGGGAAAATCATGTTTTGTGATGCAGCTTTTATGGTGGCTAATGAAATATCTTCCCAAAAAGCCACAAGGTGTTGCAGTGTTAAGGGAAGAGGGGATTTTGACTTAACAGAATGTTGACTGGATAAGTCAAAAGAAGAGGTTTCGTGTTTGACATCTTCATACTTTTCATGGAGTGGTGGCTCCTTCAGCATTGATAACACTTTGTTTTTGTTGATACTGCCCATTTTAGATATATCTGGCCCATGTGGGGCAATATGAAACATGTTTAGCGCAGAAGAAATTTCTATCGAGTGTCTGTTTTTCAATTTAACCTCCTTTTCTTCTATGGGTTGTTGACTGTTAAGACTGCATCTTATAGGAGCATGTTCTTTGGAAAGATCAGGATTAAATTTAAGAAAAGAAGAGCAAGCCATTGCATCATGAACTATACCCTCATGCCAAAGGAAAGATGCAAACACAGCCCGTCCACATTCAGCCACAGATGGGGACATTGCTTCCTTTGCTGGCTCAATAGACTTTGAGGATTCTCCCTTTAAAAAAAAGTTTGATTTTTCTTTTTTAGGCCGAACATGCCTACTTGTACTTTTGCGGCTTATTTTGGGAGACAATCTTGTATCTTGCTCTTCTTTAAGTGGTGCCTTTCCTATGCTGAAATGGACTTTACTTGACCCATCATCAACACTCTTTATCTCTGCATTATCATCACAAGTACTATCCGAAATACTATTTGTTTTTAAAGTACTAGACGAGCAAACTTCAACAACTTCACTGTGTAGGTTTTCTTGAACCACATGTGGAGAGGGTGTCCTGTTTTCACTACCACCCGCATGTTTGGCATCTTTTGGAATAATTTTTGGTTTTGGTGAAGTGGACCGTCCCCTTAAGGGTTCATTTAACGGGACTTTCTTTTTACGTAATGCATCTGGATCAAGGGTATAAGAGTCTGACTTAGATCTTTCCCGAGGAGGTTCAAGCTTGGACTTGGTAGGACCAGATGCCTTTTGAGGTAGGTTTTTCTCTTGAGGAGATGCAGAGCGAGGAGAGCCCGCATTGGATGTATTTGTCTTTCCAGCAGGCACAGTTTTTGGCTTTGGTGATGAGGAACGTGAACCAGGTCCTGGTGATTCTGCTCTAAGACCTGAATTCACTTTACCATCTGTCTTTAAGATTTGCAGAGTGTTATGGTTGGGAGATGAAGATCTGCTATGAGAGTCTGACCTCAGCTTTGCAGCATCAGACTTCAGCAAGAGAGACTCGCTTGCAGTAAGGCCTTCATTATTTTTGGGCTTCTTCTGATCAGCATTAGAACGGCTTATATGGCCATCAGGTTTTGGAGATTTGCTCTCAACTCGGTTTTTGACCGGTAAATCTGATTTGTTTACTGCAGATGTAGCTTTTGCATTTAAGTGTCCCTTGTCATCTGAAGAGAGATCAGAAAAGGAAATCAGTATCTCATTCTCTTATATTATTACATTGTGGTACTTCACATGCAATTTGTATGTGAAGTAGTTAGACAAAAAAAAAACGCAGTAAAAGTCAATTGAAATACAGCAAGCAAGAGCTTTCACATCTTTTGGTCATGGTCAATAATCAATAAAGATCAATGATAAAATCCCATCAGTCATAAATACACTACACTAATTTTAGAAAGAATAAGTCCAAAAAACAGGCAGGCTTTGCATCCCATATCTGGATTAATCAGAATCTGCAAATCACCTAGAATGTTCTTGAGAAAAAACCCAACTAAGCAAAAACAATCTACCTTAAAGGACAAAAGTTAGGCATCCCCAAGTGGTAGTATTTAGTTACCTGACACCTGGGGCTGGTGCTCAGATCAGAAGGAAGTTGCACTAGCCCGGAGTTCTTTCAGCAAGCACCACAGAGCGACCCTCTTCCTGCTTCTTTCTTCAGTTTGAGGCTTTGCATGTGCAGTAGAGTGCAAAGCAGAACTTAAAAGCTGGTTATTTTGTTCTACTGCACATGCATCTGCCCCGGGAAATATGAAAAGCGAAGAAGATCGATACATAGTGCTTGCTGGCAGAACCCAGGCTAGTGCAGTTTTCTGCTGATAGGAGCACCAACCCTGAGCGTCATAAGTAAATAGAACCACTTGGGAGTGCTTAACTTTTGGCATCACCAAGTATAAATGATGTTCCTTCTCCTTTTAAGTTCATTATATATTTGAATATTTAATTTTTTCTCCTCCTGTCATGAAGCCATAAGGGAAAAAAAATAATGCATACCCATTGTCAATCTTGTTTTGTGGTCGTTTTTCAATTCAAGAACCCCCTGAAGGTTCAAACTTTGGCCATGGATCTCTTCGGTCATAACAAGGTTAAAAGACACAAGAGTGTCAATCACAACCGTTCCAAGACTACAGATGCAGTCACTTGGATTTGTAAGTTAAATGCGTCGTGACTCAGGGCTAATTGAAGAAACTGTGTTATCCAAAGTTATCTTAACTCATTTAATGCATTTAACCTTTTCATTAGCATACCAAAGCACCATTGTTTTCAAAGGTGAACTCTTTAATTGGATGGGATGCTGTGACACAATATTCTGTGCTAAGTGGGATAAATGGGATAGATGAGTTAAGTCACGACGCATTTAACACACAAATCCAAGTGACTGCATCTGTATATAGGACAGGATGCACAGAAGCCACTATTTTAGGGTTCAGCTGAACCCAGAAAAAGATATGGTCAAATACCCTAATATGCAAATGAGCAAAACATGGGAAAAAAATAGCTGTAATGAGGTTGTGACCACAAAATACATATAGGCAAATACAGGAGGTCCTCTGCACTCAACCCATTATCAATATATTTAAGACATTGAGACATTCTGTGCATACAGCTACTAAAAAATGCCTTACCCTTTAAACAAAACAGGGATTGGTTGTCCATTTATTGCAATACATTTAAGCTGGCCAACTACATCAAAGTCATCCCATATCTGGCCAGTCTTACTCACAAATTGCATCTGATCATCCAAGTATAGTCAGGTGGTGTCTAATAAACGGGCAACCAAGATTGGGAGTTTTACTTTGAAAGCAGCAAGTAAGTTGCAGGTAAAAAAAGCGATAGAATTCTTAATGAATCAGATGCAAGTTGAGAGTAAGACTGGCCAGATATGGGATGACGGATGTAGTTGGCCAGCTTAAATATATTGCAATATATGGACAAACAATCCCTGTTTTGTTTAAAGGGTAAGGCATTTTTAGTAGCTGTATGCACAAAATGTCTCAATGTCTTAAAAATATGGATAAGGGGTTGAGTGCAGAGGACCTCTTGTATTTGTCTATATACATTTTTGACTTCCTAATTTGTGTGATGAAAATCCTTGATTTGGTGGATCCTTACTGGTTATTCTATGTCTACTATGACTCCAGCTGTGACATGCAACCAAGGCAGACCTTGGCAACCATAGTAACTTGATGACAACAGTGCTGCAGTACGTGGAAGCCTGCCAGCCATCTGGGTGTCATGTTGAAGAAGGCATCTGCTGCACTTCCCAATATATACACAGAGTTATATAGACGGTGTCCTCATGTACAAATAACAAAAACAACTTTAGATTTGTATGTTGTGTGCATAAGTCAGTGTGCACAGGCATTCCAAAACAGTAGATGCCGATCCATTTGACACATAGAATGTTAAAATGAAAACCGCTAGGTTGCAATATTGTTTTTCAGACAATGAGTAGTGCTGGGAAAAACTTTAATGAGGTGCCTGCACCACTTGCAGCCCTCTAGTTGTGAACAAAAGGCACTAAGACTTCTAGACCACTAAGACCGGCAGTTCTCCAGTATATTCTGAACTGCAATTCTTAGCAACTTTAAAACTAGATGAGTATTTCTGGACATCACTCCTGCTACTTGGTTTCCCAAGATGATGTGTTTCACTGGATATTTTGGTCTGCTCAAATACTACCTCCAATCTTTTGTGCATACAAGATTTCTATAAAATATTATATACAGTTGCGTTAAGAATAATAGAAGTGCGTTTAAAAAAGTGATTAATGCTCATAATCTTTATAATAGCTTTTATTTCCATACATGCAATGAATTTGGATCACTGTACATTTTGTTCCAAAACAAAAATGAAGAAAAATGCATCAAATTTGTGTTATTCCTTTACAGAAAGTGAAGAAGAGAGAATATTAGGCTGTTCCAAAAAATAGTATGGTCTGCATTTTTTTTTTTTTACAAATTCAAAAAATTCACTGTATAAACTGAAAAAATGTTTCAAGATTTTGCTTTCCTTTGAATCACTGAACTAATATTTAGTTGTATAAGCAGTGTTTCTGAGAACTGCTGCACATCTGTGTTGCATGGAGTCATCCAGCTTCTGGAACCTGTTACATTCCACAAAGTAGAATATCTAGCAGTGGTTTCACTGATTGTATCCTGTGTAACAGGAAGGAGTTAAGTGTGATATCTTAACTGTTTATAACCAGACACCATCTTAAATTGTGGGTATTTCATTTGTAGAATACACTGAATAAACGGAATTTTGTAGAGTGCACCTGCTGATTTAGGGCTAGATCAGGGAGATTAGTCGCCTGGCGACTAATCGCCGCTTCTTTGGGGCGACTAATCTCCCTGAATTGCTTACCCATGTCTCGCGCCCACTAACTGTAAAAGTTGCCTGCGCCTATTCACACGTGGCGGTGCGTTTTTCTAAGTCGCTCGAAATTGCCTCACAAGGAACATTAAATAGGTTATTTAAAAAAAAAAAATCACAATTTTATTTAAATTAAATTAATGAAAAAAAAGGCCTGACAGTTTAAGAAAATTATAAAAAAAAGTACAAGAAAACCTGAAAAAACAGGGGTGCTGGAAAACATCTTTTTTTTTTGGCAAAAAACTTCTTCCAGTTATCCAAGTAGGGTGGCCTCCAATGGAGTAGGAAGTCGCCAAGCTCCCGATATCTTGCAAATCAGATTCAATGAGTACTCCAGGGGTCAATTGCCATAAAAATCAGTTTTCTTTTGTGCAATAAATAAAAGAAAACTGATTTTTATGGCAATTGACCCCTGGAGTACTCATTGAATCTGATGTGCTGGAAAACATACCTTGTTGTAGGTAATTAGTAGAAAGTTTGGTGTTTCTGCACTCCATTGATTGGAGCAAAACACCCAGGTGCTACTCAAATACACAATATCGATAGTTGATCAAGGAGGGAAGAGTGCACACTGGGAACCATTCAATAGGTTATTTAGAATTTTTTAATTTAAATTAATTAAATACATTATATATATATATATATATATATATATATATATATATATATATATATATGAATTACGTATGATCCGCACACCATAAGACACAGGAATAACCTGGGTGCTGAGCCAAAATAAACCAATAAACCAATTCATTTTTGACAATTTATTTTGCTCAAGTTGAAAAGAAATGATCTATAGGTCTATACTGCTCCTACATCCCGAACTGATGCTGATCAAGACAATCAGAAGGCTGGGAAAATCCACTGGAAAGAACTTCACACTGGGCTGTTCAGAAGTACTGGCTAAATATTTATATTGCTGGCAGGTAAATGGTTGAGTGGTAGCTTTCCTTGACTTGTGCTAAAGCTGCCTGGTCAATCAAACTTCTGTAAGAGGCTGTAAGAAACCTTTATACAGCTGCTTATAATCAAACTGATGCAAGAATTACATCCAGAGGATAGATTCAGTTTTAAAAGGGATGTAATCCTGATGCATCTACAGAGGCCCAAATTGTATATCATTTGATCCTGACTTTTCAGTCTCATCTTACAAGTGAGGAATGGAAAGATATATGCATATGACTATTCTAAGTATTGATGCTAGCATGATGTAATATTTTAGGATGAAACTTAAGATCGTATATTTGGATGAAAATATAAATGTTACTCTATTTTACATGCTCCACAACTTAAATAATTCAAAATGATGATCCAAATTGTGGACAACCCAAGGCCCTTAGCATTATAGATAACAGGGTATGCATTTCAACAGATCATTTCTTGAACTGCCAACATACAACTTATCGCCAAACCTGCAGAAGGTTCACAGATTTAAGAAAAAAGCACTCTGTATTTTGCTAAATTATGCTAAAAGTATCTTAAAGGAATTGTTCAATATAAAAGTAAAAAGTGGGTAAATAGATAGGCTGTGCAAAATAAAATGTTTTCAATATAGTTAGTTAGGCAAGAATGTAATGTATAAATGCTGGAGTGACTATAAGTCTAACCTAATAGAAAAAAACACTACTTCTTGCTTTTCAGCTCTCTTTTGTTTACACTGACTGGTTACCCTGGTTACCAGGCAGTAACCAATCAGTGAATTGAGGGAGGGCCACACGGGTCATAACTGTTGCTTTTGAATCTGAGCTGAATGCTGAGGATGAATTGCAAACTCACTGAACAGTTATGCCCCATGTGCCCCCCCCCCACTTCAAGTCGCTGACTTACTCAGATTTAGAGAGCTGAAAAGCAGGATGTTGTGTTGTATTCTGTTATCTTAGACATCCAGTCACTTCAGCCTTTATACATTACATTTTTGACTAACTATATTAGAAACATTTTTTATTTTGCACAGCCTATCTATTTACCCAGTTTTTATTTTTACCCTGAACTGTTCCTTTAAGGATCATTAACTGAAAAAAAAAAGAACACAAATAATGTGCTGAGTTGCCAACTGTGAGAATCCCACATGTTAGGTTAAGCATGAATACCCACCCTTTGGTTTGACAGCAAGAGATGAAAAAGCAGATGCAGGAGCAGCTTTAGGCTGGTGAATACTCTCACGAGAAGCAACACTGCTTGATGAAGTGTCTATAGTGGAGACAGTTGCACAGAAGCGGCAGAGATTTTAGCAACATAGAAAACATTTTGTACAGCATGCACCTAGCTGCAGGACCCAGAAAGACAGAAAACGCTTTTCCCCACTTTGCCATATTTCCCAGAATAGTGGAAAAATAAACACACACTTTCAAGAAAGCTGCAAAAAGTCCCCCCCCCCACACACACATACACAATAATGCTGGGTACTTGCAAGGTTCCCTGGGCAATGGTAATATTACAATAGCTATATTGAATAGACTTTTGAGACTAGAAATCTAGTTTTGACTCTCATTTGGCAATCTTCATTATGGCACGTGTGGTTGCTGTGGTTTCCACTCCGAAATTAGCACAGTAAATAAACAAACATCAGGAAAATGTCTTAAATGTGTTCCCATTTCTTTAGAGCAGGGGTCCCCAATTCTTTTTACCTGTGAGCTAGATTAAAATGTAAATAATGTTAAGAAGCCACACAAATATTGAAAAATGTTGCTTGGGAATACAAAATAAAGACTGTTATTGGCTAACTGGTAACCTCATCTGGCCTACTAGTTCTGCTTGAAGTAAACCTGTGTCCTTATACCCCAAAACCTGCCTTCTAGCAAGGAACAACTCTGTGCAGCAGTGATGCCTAAACAATGGCCTCAGAGAGGAAATCATACGAAATCAATGCAGACCCAGTGCATTATGGAATGCCATGCAACACATGCTTGTTATGAGCACAGACAGGCTGACAAAACAAAGAAAGTTGCCTAGAGAACCAAAGGGGGGAACTGGGAAGACAAAAAACAAACTCACTGGACTAAGGATGGCAAGTGAGCCAGTAATCTAAAAATGACATAAAAAGTTAACGCCTCCACACACGGGCCGATAAAAGCTGCCGACAGACCGAGTTGTCAGCTTATTGGCCAGTGTGTGAGGCCCTCCAAGGGGCTTCCCCGACCCATATCTGGCTGAAAGTCAGGCAGATGTCTATCGGGCAGGGTAAAAAAATTCTGTTGGATCATGGCCACATCGGCTTGTTGATGCAGTCCTGTGATCCAACCTCCCGTACCGCCTCCATTCTGATCTGATCGTTTGGAAAGAGAGATCAGCCCGATATAGCCCACCTCTATGTGGGCACATTGAGGAGAGATCTGCTTGTGTTTCGTCGTCGCCAAACGAGCAGATCTCCTCATGTATGGCCACCTTTAGTATTTCTAGAGACCAAAGTTAATTAAGATTTTAGAAAAGTAATGCCTACCAATTGCGACCTGCAAAAACAATGCCTTTATGTTGTAGTGTGACTGGAAAATTATTTTCACTCCTCATTTTTGTGGGTCATGAGGTACCTCAAAAGGGTTTTTTTTTTAATTTAATTACAATAAATACATTTACATTTTTCATCCTTTCTATCTTCCCATTTTGACTTTTGAAACCAAAGCTATAGGAAAGGTTTAATTATTATATATCTGAAAGTGGTTTTCATTGTGCAAATACAGTTTCTGGGTGGTGGTTCCAATAAATAAATAAATAAAACATTTCATGAATAAATATAGATTGAATTTTCCTTGCTGTTGACCATATACTTTGCCTTATATGAAATGGACAAATATGTCATCATTTTACACATGTGGCAAGCGTCTAACTATAAGAATCATCAGGTGTTTCCTGTCAGGTGTTCAAATTCTGGTTTGTGCGAATGCAATATACCTTTTGCGAACCCGGAAACTGTTTAGCGACCACTTCCGCCAGCGGAAGGCCGTTTGTGAATTTTATACTTTGCTCCAATGCGCTGTCAATGTAGTAAAACTTCTTACTGAAAAAGTCACAATGTTTGCTCCAAAAGATTACGAAACCTTCAAGCACTTCTTAAGAGTGCACAATTACAATTCGCACGGTGCAATAACGATTCGCAACGCAATAACTGTTTAAGGAACAATATTACATTGCGAGATGTGGATTTTTACTCTTATTGGTGCTCAATGTTTTGTTCTTTGGTGTGACTTTAATTACATTCCCCCCATAAAAGGCAAATATTTGTTTTTACTTATATGTCGAATTGCTAAAACATTATAGGTAATTTATTAGGTTATAAATTATCCGTTTGCTGAGTTTTCTGTCAGAACACATAGCTTTTAACTACAGTATCTGAAAAACTCTTTCAAAAAGCCATGAAAAGTTACTGACCTAGAAATTACAAATAACAGTGCAAGGCTTTTTATCAACGTTCATGGTTTAGAAACCCAAAAGAGGATTCGAGTATATTTCATACAATGTCTGATGAGGAACATCAAGCCTGCAGTTCTGATTTGTACATGCAATATGTTTTATAAATTAATGCTGCACTGGACTATGAACATCTTAAAAAAAAAACCTGAAAAATCCAAGACAAAAACAGCAGAATCCATTTCATAAAATTTTGGCATTAATATTCTGGAATTCTGCAACTACAGCAGTGGGATAAATATGCATGTGCTATCTTTTTCAATGCAGTAGGGAAATTTAGCATTTTCCCATAAAAATCTGAGGGCCACATCCTCAGGCCTCCAGTAGGACAACCTTGATGTTGAATATTTTTGGCACAATATTGTTTGAAGTACAAGATGTGATGGATGTAACAATCTTACAACAACAGACCATTAAAATTATTATTATTAATAATAATAACTACACAGTCTGGTCAGGAACTCACTGACTGAAGCTTAAATGCGAGTCTGACTTTAAGTAATTAAATACATACAGTGAAAGGAAAGGCAGCATTAGGAATGTATATAACAACACATTATACCCGAGGAAGCACTGTAAATTATGGGTGACTATTCATTTTGAAATTTAAAAAAAAGTGTATTTATAACAGGTGCAAAAAAAGTTATTTTACAGAAAAGATTCTCTTTTGGAAAATGTATTGAAACTTCAATGGACCATTCATCTCGCTATGGTTAGTATTCACTCTTTTTAGATAAAAAAGGAAAACATCACCAAGGTTACCTTATTTTGTACATTCAATAGATTTATAAAAGTGAAAATAATACACCTTATGTTCTAGATGTAGGTATATATTGCAAAGGCTGAATATAAAAATATGGCAAACCTCTTTTCTTTCCATCTTGCGAGAGCACCTATTGGCGCAACTTCACAGTAAAATAGATAAATACATATATAATATGTATTTATAAATAAATAAGTAAGTACCTGCACTCGAACTCCAATTACTGTGCGTGGGTGCTGGGTCAAGACAATTATGTACTGTATATTAGAGATGGACCCGCACTCCAAAGTTATGTGCTCTAAAGATCTTTATTCAATCACCGTTGCATCCAACGTTTCGGCCCTCATTGGGGCCTTTGTCAAGGATAAAGTGCCAGTGATACAAAAACAATTAAATACTCATTTCCTATTACAAAAAAGGTGCCAGAATGACGTCATAACCAATGTGCAACACAAATAAAAGAAAAAATGTTACAATGTTTATGACTGTTACTATTCCGCCAAAGTAAAAAATTTCACTTCAAGTCAGAAAACAGGTAAGTACTTGCTGCCCATTAAGTCCCTTCAGCACTACACAATCTAATTCGTGTATCCAGAAGGCTTCCCTCCTCAACAGGATATTATCATAGTCACCTCTAGCTCTCTTGGGGATTTGTTCTATCGGCATGCACCTGAACGATGCAGGGCTGTGTTTAGCCTCAGCCCAGTGTTTGGCTACCAGCTGTTGTGAGATGCCCTGTTTTTTACTTCTATTTTTTTCTGCTCTTTCTGGATCCAATGCCGCCTGTATGCTTGATCTATGCATTGCCATTCTTTCTTTAAATGGTCTGAGGGTTTTTCCACAATAATTGTGTGGTGCCTTAATACAGGGAACATATTTTACACATCCACACACTGTAAAGAAATATTTGATCAGACAGAGAATGTCATGTGATACTCCTATGGTAATATATATCATTAAGTGTCCCTGTAGTCTCATTTATTGTGGAAAAACCATTGGATGCAACGGAAACGTTGGATGCAACGGTGATTGAATAAAAATCTTTAGAGGACATAACTTAGGAGTGCGGGGCCATCTCTAATATAAATAAATAAATAAATATATATATATATATATAAGTATGAGCATGTTGCATGTGTTTTTGCCCCAACATCATGAAAGAGCCCTAGTGTTTCGTGTAGACAAAATGTGCAATAAAAGGATCTGTATTCAGTTTTCTAACCCCATCCTACTAGTTTCTGTACCTTAGCAATTTTTTCACATTTGTACGTTACGTTTATATCTTAAAGGAATTTACATTCCTTTCATGCGGTCATTGCACAAGGCATTTTCTAACTTGCCAGATAGAGATTTTGGCATGCTGGCACGCCATTAGGTGGCCCCTCATATGAGAGGCAATAAAACACTGTCAATTTCTGGAAAGGAAGCTTTCAGAGGTCAGTGTATAGCCACCTTTGAATGGTCACAGCTCTTCCATTTAGGAAACAAAATTTAACAGCAGCTAACGCTCTTATTGCATCTGGTATATATGGCAGGTACTTTACTGTAAAAGAAGTCATGATGAAAACCATCCATTTTAACAAATACACATGAATATCTAAATCAACTAAATTGCATGCAAAAAAAAAAAGGGGGGGGTCTGAAGAAACAAATGACACGGCTTCAGAAAAATGGATGGATGAGATACAGAAGACTGACAAACTTACTCTGAAGTGGAGACTGAGGCTGCTGGAAGGAAGGGGACTGCCCGAACACAAATGGACTGTCGACTAGGGAAGAGGGAGGTTTTGCAGCTTGATCAAAGATGGAAGGAGTTGGGAAACTAGGCCGTGACTGAATGGAATTCAGTATGGCACTCAGCTGATCACCTGCAGTGGGCAAAACAGTTAAAACTACAACCCGTTATCAAGTATCTCAAAAGCGGACTGTAACCAATTTTAATGGTAGCACTGAATCACTGAAGTCCAGCCACCTTAAGCAATACAAAAAAAAAAAAATTCTTGAACTGAAACTGATACTTGTAAGAGCAGATTTGAAACTGACTTTACAACTTTGTGGTAGAAAATATTAACGTTTCTGAAATAATTAAACTTATCTGTAAAAACTGAATACTCTACACAAATAAATACAAAAGTCACAATATCTATTGAAGAGGAAATATTTTTATTTAGTACAAAAAAAAAAAATATTTCTTGGCAACAAATGTGCTATTTTATATAAAAAGTGTTCTCCATTATTCAGTTTTGTAGTAGTCATGAATGGCACTCAAAAACCACTGTATTGGACAAAGCTTATCTATCTATTTATTGTGAATGGCTGCCAATATGCTTCACAGCATAAGATGAAGAAAATGCACAATTTTAGATTAGATTTAAATTAGGGATGCACCGAATCCAGGATTCGGCCTTTTTCAACAGGATTCGGCCAAATCATTCTGCCCGGCTGAACTGAATTCTAATTTGCATATGAAAATTAAGGACGGGAAGGAAAATCACATGACTTTTTGTCATAAAACAAGGAACTAAAACGTTTTCCCTTTCCCACCCATTGGATTGGTATTCAGCCGAATCTTCCATGAAGAATTAGGGGGCTCGACCAAATCCTAAATAGTGGATTTGGTGCATCCCTAATTTAAATGCATACAAAGCTCAACATATTGGTGTTACTTAGGGCTGGAACTAGGGGTAAGCAGAAGAGGCACCAGTCTAGGAAGCAAGGATAAGGGGGTGCTTGACAGGTATCCATTAAGCATCTTCTGCTCTCCCCTCCGCTATTGTGCATGCCTGAAGTCACGGTTGGTCATGCGGACAGTGGGAAGCATGATGGCCGGCCAAGTTGCCTAGGGCACCTGGTCGGCTTAGCCTGATCCTGGTGGTATGTATTGTTTATCTCAGGAAGACATCATATAACCCCCAAGATCATCTATCTACAATATTGCCTGAACTTCACATTAGTTCTTGGCAATATAGAGGAAAAGGTGAATAGTTGTGAGAAAGCTATACACAGACTTGGCTACAAGGCTGGATGATATTGATAAGTAATAGAGATTGGGCTTTAGCTATGAATATAAAACTCTAACCCCCATATGTAATATAAGACACTACGTTTGCAGTACCCCATGACAACCAGTAAGATTCTTGCATTTAAACATGTAGTAGTATATGCTACAGTGTACCTGCAGATTGGTTGCTATAGGATATTGCAGTTAGAAACAGCTTGTATAGGCCAGGGTGCCAGACAACTCATAGCTGTATACATTCAACTGGGGAAAGTAACTGAGATATGCTATGGTTCTAGCACATTCTCAAAAATGGCACAGTATCCCCCCCCCCCCAAAAAAAAAAACAGCCAAATTGCCTTTCATTGGAAATTATGACAAACATGGATGCCTGCATATTAGGATGATTTTCAAAGCTACCAATGAAGGCAACTTGCTTAGGCTTTTAAAAATATGGAGGAAAAAAGGCCTAAACTCTGGCTGTGTGTGACTGTTTATATAATATTTATAGAAAAAACGTCCTTTGAAGAAAAACCTTAGCCCGCTGTACAGACTGTTTACCTTTCCTGCTGTGAGATACATAGCTTTCATAAAAATTGAACTTTCCATGACACTTTTTAAGAGACATCTGAAGGCCATTTACTTTAAGGGTAATGTCAAAGAAATCAACCCCACTAATCCTTGTGGGTTGCTTCTCATTGACATCAATGAAATACCATGGGTCACCCAGCACACAGTTCCTAACTGGAAAAAGTGCAACTGTGTTGGGTAATAATTAAGGGGGAAGTAGTGAATGGTGGTGGTTATTCTGGATGTTAATGGCAAGAGAACCACAACAAAACAGGGATCAATGCCCCCAATTCTGATTATACATTATGCAAAAATACACAGGTTGGGAGCAGCGGAGCCTGGAGCCTTCAGCCCTTGTGCCCATAACTTAAAGCAACACACAAGCAGGCAAAGTGGGTGTATCACTGCTCAACAAGAAGTAGTTTTGGGGCAAAGGGTGGTAATAACCCCCCCCCCCAGTTATGCCCATTTTTTAAATCTCATTTTTATTTCCAAAACTGGTTAATCATATGTTTAAATGCCATTATTTCTGGACAACTTATACTACAATGTACATGCTGCATTAATTAGCAATTAGTGCACCTAACGGCTGATTTATCTTTTTTAGGTAGTAAGTGCTCCATAATAATCTAAGTCTACTGTCTCCAGACGCGTATTACACCGGCACTGGCACAGCAGCACAGAGGTGTGAGGATGGGCAATGTTGGGGAGAGTGTAAACACTTTGTACCAATCTGGTCTGGGGATACAGAGTAGGTACTGTAGTGTACACTTATTTGTGCACCAAAATGTAAAATACTTTTTTCCTTCTAAAAATGAAAAAAAAAGGCACAAAAGTCTGGGAAGAAGAACAAAAAGGCTGCTTATTACTGTCGGAAGAAAAGCAGCAGAAACGGTAAAGGAGCAAACACAGATAGAAATCTAGAAATCAACTTACCAAACAAGCTAAAAATTGTTCAACAAGATACACACAAGATACTAATCTGTTTATAATTCTTACTACTGCAGTAAATTCCAATTTCAATGCTATTTGCTGATTAAAAGTCACAGAAAAGAAACTTAGTTTAAAAAGGCAGCACCAGGAACAGTAAAGGAAAAGCAAATATGCTCTAAAGTGCCAGCACAAAAACACTTTTGCTGGGCAAAAGTTTCAACTGTACAACAGATAAACAGTGGCATAGAAAGTTGCCACCTATCTGGGAAAATGATATTCACCCATACTGGAACAATTTACAGGCATGGGAACTGTTATCCAGAATGATCGGGACCTGGAGTTTTCCAGATAATGGATCTTTCCGTAATTTGGATCATCATGCCTTAAGTCTACTAGAAAATCATGTAAATATTGGCCTGGATTTGCGTCCAATAAGGATGAATTATATCTTAGTTTGGATCAAGTACAAGTACTGTTTTATTATTACAGAGAAAAAGGAAATCATTTTGAAAAATTTGGATTATTTGATTATAATGGAGTCTATGGGAGAATCACAAGAATGGAGGAAGCAAAGGCACAGAACTTCGCTACAATCTTCCTTTATTAGGAGGATACCAAAACTACATGTTTTAGGCTCACATGCCCACTTGACAAAGGGCATGTGATCCCGAAACATGTACTTTTAGTATCCTCCTAACAAAGGAAGATTGTAGCGAAGTTCTGTGCCTTTGCTTCCTCCATTCTTGTGATTTTACAGAGTGCTTGGGCAGGAGCACAGGAGGTAAGCGATAAGAGGACTATTATTTGCATACTCTGCTACAACTGTATACAAATATCAGAGTCTATGGGAGACTGGCTTTCAGTTATTCTGAGCTTTCTGGATAATGGGTTTCCAGATAATGGATCCCAAACCTATATAACCAGTAGAGTATCATATCATCATGACAATTCTACTAGGGTATTTCAAGTAGCATAAAAATGCCTCTATTTTCTTCTCCTGGCTGAATGTGACATTCCCTTTAGCGGAGTCAATCATTGTCAAAATAGTATCTACAGTTCAAACTTGAAATAACATTTTTTTGTACTGTTTGATAGAGGAACAAACTTGCTCTGTAATCAAAAATATTTTAAAGGGGTGGTTCACCCTTAAGCTAAATTTTAGTATGTTATAAAATGGTCAATTCTAAGAAACTTTCCAATGGCTCTTCATTTTTTTTTTTTAAATAGTTTTTGAATTATTTACTTTCTTCTGACTCCTTACAGCTTTCTAAGAGGGTGCTAAAAACAAATTCTTGGTAAAGCAACACATGTATTGTCATTGCGACTTGCTATTGCTCATCTTTCTATTCAGACCTCTACTTTTAACATTCTAGTCTCTTATTCAAATCAGTGCATGGTTGATAGGGTAATTTGGACCCTAGCAATTAGGCTGCAGAAATTGCAAACAGGAGAGCTGCTGAATAAAAAGCTAAGTAAATAAAAAACAATGGAATGATTGATTGGCTTGTAATATCGCTCTATACATCATTGTAAAAGTTAACTCAGGTGAACAAAGTAAGCTAGTTGCACCTGCTGCCTAAGTCAGTGATTTTCAACCTTGTACCTCCAGCTGTTAAGAAACTACAAGTCCCACAATGCATTTGCCTGACTGTGGCTGTCAGACTCCTTCATTGCATTGTGGGACTTGTAGTTCCTTAACAGCTGGAGGCACAAGGTTGAAAATCACTGGCCTAAGTAACAAACATGTTTAATGATTGGCACAAATCTTAGGAATTAAATGTGTATAGACATGGAGGGCAACCCTGCATAAGTGATAACTGCATTTTCTGTGCGAAATGCCCCATTTATACCCCAAACAACACATTACTATCTACAATATTCTTTTCAATGTTCTGTTTTTAACTAAATATTCATGTCTTTAAGCATAAAGAGTGCAATATTTCTTTCTATGCCAACCAGACCCAAAAGTTCCTCTAAACAATGATTACATTACTTTAAAATGAAATGGGATAACCGCAAGAATCTGTAAACGCAGTTTCAGATGCTTTGGCCCACACGGTCAAATTGACATATACTGTCTGTTATGTATCAACTGAATGTGTTTGTGCATGACATTTTGAATAATTGTCGCTGAAGGCAATGCATTCAGCTGATAAATGGCTGAAAAGGATTAGCAGTAGCACTTTCAAGTAGTTGCCTTAGGCTGATGCCACACTTTTTGTGTTTTGGCAGCGAAATCTTCCGCATGTGCCTGTACCTGGCCCGACACGATGATTCTGGGTGCAAGCAAGGAGGAAGGCCATTGCAAGTGTAGGGGCCAATTCTCGACCTGTTTTTCAGCATTTTTCACTACAGCCTCATGTGGCATCAGCCTAATCAAGCAAAAAGGATTTGCAATATGACCACCTCAAAATCGGAGTGTCAATGCAAGGATATTGCCCCATTAGCCTTTCCCTTGAAAGTGAAAAAAAAAAATTGGGTTTGTAATGGATTATCATTTTTTTTTTTTTTTTTTTACAGTTACTGGTAGACACAAGGGCACTTCATGATGCATTCATAATGTCCAACGCTATAAATCAATTTACATCCAAAAGCTACCGGAAACTGAACAACAAATTAAAGTTTAGTTTGGTCGTATAAGACTAAAGCATGTTTACCTTTGTTATTCCCAAGGCCATAATCAAAGCCAGACACAATGTTTCCACTTGTGCTATGGTGAAACATTTGAATGGTGAAAGGGCTTGGAGGTGGAGTTTGAGAACCTTGGTCCAAAATGATTTGCTCTATTGAAAAAAACAGAGATATTAACTTGAATCCCATTATCAAAGGGCTGTTTTGATAGCCCGGCCCACTAAAATATTTAGGATTACCTATTCCAGTGTTCTTGCACTAATAGTACTTTAATAAAACTACCTCTATTCAATAAAGCCTGTTGACCTATTTTTTCATTTTACAAAAAAATTAAGCAATCTACACAGTCATCCAACAATGGGTATTTGAGTGGTAAGAAAAATAAAATAAACCTTCATACATAAATGAGAGCTCAAAAGTTACAAAAAACCCTACGCTTCATTGACCCCCTCCCATCTCCCCGCACCCTAGCTGGTAACCCGTCAAATTTGCTGGTGATATATTTCCTCTTTTTCATGGCAACTAATCTCCTCGAATGGTCTTCCTGATGGCTAGAATGTAAATCGCCGACAGGATGCCACTCAGGGCACTGCATTTGCTGAAGTTGGCCCAAGTTTCCTTCAGGACGGACTTCTGAAAATGAAGCATTCAGGGAGATTAGCAAGAAGAGGTGATTTGTCGCAGGGTGACTAATCACCCCGAGTCGCCATGTGTGTCTCTGTTCTTTTAAGAGCAAAGTACACCAGTAGATAAACATGGAAAAGGGTGTTTTTGTAAAATGGAAATGTTTGAGGGTTTATCCAGCAAAAATGGCCAAAAGGGGTTGTTCACCTTCAAATCAACTGTCAGTTTTGATATTTTGACACAATTTGCAACTGGTCTTAAATTTTTATGGTTTTTCCATTATTTAGCTCTCCAGTTTGGTACTTCAGCCTGGTTGCTAGGGTCTTATTTGCCCTAGTTAGTAGGCAGTGGTTTGAATGAAACTAAAAAGGAAGTAATAAAATAAAAACAATACAAGTGTAGCCTTACAGAGTAATAGAACTGTGGCTTTAACAAATAAACTATATAAAAATAAAGACCAGTAGCAAAGTTGCTAACAATAAGTCATTCTATAAGGTACTAAAAGTTAACCTAAAGGTGAAACACCTAAAAAGACCAACATCAGAATTCTACTTCACAGTAAATGCCGATGAATTAATATACATTTTCAATTAATAGGACTGTTCATTTTAGGGTTGACGTGCTGCCCATTTGGACGAGTATTAAAAGAATAGGTTAAATTATGATAACTTGCCATCCTCGTGACGAAGATATTGATTGCCACTAGGATCTCTAGCCAGGGACCAAGCCTCGCCTTCATCATTCTCACAAAACTCTACCATGCTGTTCTTATCAAGCTGCACCCATGTTCCTTCAGAACTGACCACCTGGTGCAGAAACAGAGACCACAAATTTCATGGAGATCTTGCAGTTTGTAAAACAACAGATGATTAATACTGATGTTTGCATGCTATCAAAATCAAGTTTATAATTGAGTATGAAATAAAAGACCAACAGCTTAAAGTTCAACAGAATAAAATTCACTTTTATAAATGTCAGCATAAAAGAGTCCAGCAAGAAACACCAAGCTTACCATGAAGTAATAAATCTTTACACAAGATGCATTTGCCTATCCAATAAAATAAGAAATAGCATGACACACTACAACCTGACTTACAGTTTGTACCAAAATTTCAGAACACTGCATAGTCATTTCACACTATAAACATGGAAGTGCAAAGTCATTTAACTACGAGTGAAAAGAAGTTTTAAAAAGCACATAAATGTTAAAGTGATTGATATGTGGCTACAGTTTTGCAAGCAGTGGCAATATTTATAGTGCTCTGAACTTGGAAAAGCAGATTTACAGGGGAAAAAAAAAAAATCACTGGCGTAACCTTCAGCGCCAAGAAAACAAAAATAAATGTGGAAGATGAAGCCTTATTGCTTTGATCTATGTATGGTAAATGCTGAATTAAGTTAAACTGTAACTACACAAATCCATACCTCGCCCACAGCCTTGACTTTGTTTCCCAGTACTAACATTCCAATTGGGATACCTCTAAGGTTTGGGCAGCTTCTGATGTTGTGACCAGATGGCCCAGTCTTGACTACCTTGTAAAGGCCAGGTCCACTCCTGAGTACAGGTACTTCATTTTCTTGCATTGTTACTTCCTGGGTACAACGTGTTTTTAAAACCTCTTCAGACACACATGCCTGCTCCTTAAAAAAGAAAAAAATATTGCAATATCTATAAGAACGTGGAACAGTAATAAGAATGGTTTTAAATTTAACAGTTTCAACACAGGATATGAATCTGCAATTTACTTTGTCCATGAGCTTAAAATGCTGTAAGGCTGTATTTAGTACTTCTAAATAATGGGTCCAGAAACTACTGCTTAGTGAAAATTAAAAGGGACTGTTCACCTTCCAAACACATCTTAGTACAATGGTTTTCAAGCAAACAGAGGAAAATCGGACTGCAAGGGCTGAGAATCTGTTGCCAAAGTCACCCACCCCCATTGTGAACTGGGTTTTTTTTTGTGCCCTGGCAGCCCAGTCCCAACCCTGAGTTTAGCAGATATATTTCCAATTGCATCTTTAGCTCCTGCTGAGCATGTTCCTCAATTCTAAGGTTGCATTAGTTGCTGACTTTAGTCAGGTGCCCAATGGATGTATGGGGCTTATGTAATAAAAGACATTAAGTTTGCCCAAGAGCGGTAACCCATAGCAACCAATCAGCAGGCAGCATTAACTGGTCACCTATTTAAAAGCAGACATCTTACTGGTTGCTACTGGTTATTGCTCCTGGGCAAACCTAGTGCCTTTTATTACATATGGGGGTAAATCAGGCAATTTATGGGAGACAAAAAGGGTTGATGCTTGTCATTGAGTTCAATTTGGTAGGATAATATACAGAACTTTAACACAACGAGGGTGGGGACAGTAAAGTGACCAAGCTGTTCCGGGCCCAGGATGTGCACCCGCTCCCCCTCGACTGTCTAGACATGCAGCTTCCTTACCACCACGCTGCGGCTCAGCCCCGAGGGGGAGTGGGGCCTGTTACAATTGCACCCCCTGCTCCCCAGAAGTTGTGCCACTGGGTGGGAATGAGAGTTACCAGGGCAGATCTGGGTCATGACCATGACTGCATCAGGTAACTTTTTTTAATCACTGTGGTCAGATATTACCTCTACCTACTGGGAACATTACTTAGGGGGCTTAGCCAGGCCTGGATTTGTGGAAAGGCCACCAAGGTCCGGGCCTAGGGCTGCAGGATTTAGGGGGCAGCATGCTGCCCAACCATACCCACATTAGTTCACAAACATGGTTGATGTGCAGAAGATACAATAGTTTTATACATTTCCCGTGCGCCAATCACATTGCTTCAAGGAAGAGTTGCTAGTGTTAAATGTATTTATTAAATATAAGTTTATATTTTATGTACGTTGTGTGTATCAGGACACAACAGAGACGAGCTTCAAACACCGTCTATTTAGTAACCATTTGCTATGTCCCCTCTCCTTTCACCAAGGGCCATTAAAAATTCAATCCTTCCTGTCTCCACACTGTATTTCCCACCTTCCATTGTCCTGGTTCTTGAATGGACTGCCTCAGGAATACATAGTGGAAAGGACTGCCTTACTGACCAATCAGAACCGGACACATGTATCTATGATCAGTCTTTAGGTTAATCCTGGAGTGAGGACACAGATGCCAGACCAATGGGAAGATGAGTATCAAGGAGGCGGTGGATTTAAATGTAACACATACATATTTGAAATTTTCTGTGTAAATATTCAACAGACCTTCTATGTGGTGTAATTTGTTTTGTATGTTTATTATTTCTGTAGATATGTGTGAATAGCTTTTGTAAATAAATATATTTTGAACTCTCTCTTTCATAAAAGAACCCTTATGTACATGTGTATATGAGAATATACATACATATTTACACAACTATATCCATGGTCAACATAAAGTGTATTTCACTGGAAAGGAGTGCCAACATTAAGGCAACCCATACTACATTACGAAAACTGCAGTTTCAAATATTTGGTTGGATACATTTGTAGAAGGGCTATTTGGGTTGATCTTGCTGCAGTAAATTGTGTTAAAAGAAAAAACTTGCTGGCATAAAAGTTATATGATTGGACATTGCCACGATATGGGGATTACCATTACTTGCTTTCCGCGTCCATACCAGCAGCATAATGTGAGGTAGTTTTGGCTAACCATTGCTGTGTTAAATTACATCTTTTTAAGAGATGGTATGGGTTACCATGTATTTGTTGGCCCCTTTTGATGCTGTAAGTGCACCTTGCCGTTGCTTAATAGTAAATGTTTTTTGTAGTTCTTGTTCCACAGTGGAATAAAAAATGTAGTCCTATAGTTTCTGCTGAAGGATTTGAGTCAAATTTTCACTTGCACATACCGGTAATGATCTGCTGGTTGAAGAGCACATATTTCAGAGAGAACTATTAAAATTATTGGATTGTGATTGCGGAATTTAAGTCTTTGCCAAGCATAATCCTCACACCATGCATTATGATCCGATCGTTGGGCCCTAGGCACCACGATCGGATCAGCCGATATCGACCACCTCAATGTGGGCATATCGGGGGAGAGATCTGCTCCTGGCGATGTCACCAAACGATGTTGCCTTTTCTGTGTCTAAGGAGTGAAAGATGAATGAGCGTTTGGTTGCAATTTCTAGAAATTCTGCAATGCTGGTGTTCTCAAAGTCTTGCCTTCCCAAAATTAATCCAACCAGATTGTTATGGATTACTGAAAAGTATACTAAGTCTTGCAGTTAATACACTGAAAAATATTTTAATGTGTATATTGAGCATTGCAACTGGCCCATATTTTGGCACATCTGGTGGTTTACCAGGTTTAGGGATTGTTGTGATATGCACACATCTATAGTCCAAAATTCTATGCATGTGGTCTACGGTTGCCCTCTTTATGTCTGGCTGTGACCAATTCAGTAAGATAAGCATCCAAGCCTCAAGATTCAACAGACTCAAGGAAACCATTCAGTTTCAAATTATTTCAGTGGAATCTCTCTCTTAGATTAGGTTGGTTAAAGAAGACCATGACTTTTGTGGGTTTTTTGGCTCCATTTCTTGTTTAATTGATTCTGTTACTAAATTCTGTTATTGTGGCAATTTCCCCATTCATTTGTGTTGGAAAGGAACCCTGAGTAAGAGGTGCTCTAGGTTCATGCATCTATCTTGCAAGGTTGCCAAACTCTGCTGCCCAATTATCTTTAAATAAACACAGAATATAGAAAAATTGTAGTCATTTCCATGCACACATACCTATACCTGAACAGACATATCAAATGACCAAATTCAGACATAACTAATATAATAAGAGATTATACTTGCTGGCAGCATCAGGAGTTACCAACTGCTGCTTGAAATAAAAAAAATCCTTATATTTCTCAAGTCAGGGGGGGAAATTTGTGTAGCAGAGAATATTCATCTCACTTATCTTTCCTCAAACTCCACACAAATGTGACCAATAAATACAGTGACTGGAAAAGCCATTAGGTGACTATGTAAACATATTTGTTTAACTTTGTGGATAGGGTTTATAGCACTGAGTTGGTTTAGGAAAGGTTTGGATACAATTTTTGAGTTAAAATGTAATAAAATAAATTATTTCAGGGGCTGGAAGTGTGCAGAGCTAAAATGATGGTAGTAGAATAGGAAGGTTATCTCCCACAGACTCCATGATAATTCTAATTTTGGGATTAGATTTTTTGTTATATCCTTTTTTCTGTAATAAAACAGTGCCTTATACTTAAACCCAACTAAACTGAATGAATCCATATTGATGGAAAAATGAATCTAATCTAATCCAATCTAATATCTAATTGGGTTTATTCAAAATTACAGAAAGATTCCTTCTCTAGAAAACCCCAAGTCCCAGGAATTTGGGATATCAGATCCCATGCCTGCATAATGTTTGCAATAGTTACAAGCGAACATATATAAAACTGCTCTTTAATGAAATTAAGATAGTCTAATCTTTAAAATAGTCTAATCTTCAGCATGAAAGATGCAATTAACTAACCAAGCTCCTTCCACCAAACACATTAATGGTTAATATACGAGAGAGTAAAAGAAATACAAATACTCAAAAATTCAGCACAACTCACCTGAGAGATAAAAGCTTTAGAGGTCCAAGAAAAACCATCATAGTCCCTGGCTCCTTGGCTAGCATAAAAGATTTTCTAAGCAGTAAAGTTTGAGAAAGAAATATCAAGGCAGAAAAGTCAAAAAGAAAAGCAAGGTGCATGAAGAATCAAGGAAGGAAAATAGATTTAATACCAATGAGTGCTATGCACAGCCACTTGTGTTTGTGGAATTCAGCTTCAAATGTGAGAAGCTTGGAATAGATGTAGTGTGTCATGCCATTTACAGAACAAAAAAAATCGGTCTGTTGAGTAAGAACCAAGCTACTGCAACTCTTAGCATAATCAAAGCAATACTTCGTCACAAATACATTTTTTTAGAAATAGAATGTCATAGAGCATTAGAAAGTAAGCATTTCCTGAATAAGAATACAGTTTAAAATATTTGATAACACAAACAAAAATTACAAACACACAACTAGCACTCTTTGGCAAAATGTGCCACATTGCTAAACAGTGTGGACAAGTGAAATGATTAGGGCGGTGTACAAAGTTGAACCACTATTGATTTTCACAAATTCTGTCTTCAGAACATTTGGCCATGAAGCCATTTTCCAATTTAGATCAGTGGCAGGAATTTTTAACGCCCAAAATAATTTAAGAATAATCTCTTGAAAAGTCCAGATGTCTGAAATGAATATTATTTCAAAAACGTACATTTCCATTTTGGTCTTCACATGGAGCCACAGGAATGTATTTGAGACTGACTGCGTGCATACAAAAGGGGTATATAATAAATGCGGTTATCGAACAGCAGATGAATAGAAACCTAAAGCCGAGTTTGATGCTTGCTAATGCAACTTATTAGGAAAATTATTTAATTGCTTGCAGAATATTACTTCATAGGATTTCTTGTCCGTATAACACCACGGGGAAAATTTACTATTATTCCTCCCAAAAAAATTGTTTCTACTCGATATTCGACTAGCATTAGATTTTCAAATGTTAATCGGATAGTTCTAGGCTACCTTTGATTCGATATTAGATCATTCGACGATCAAATACAAATTTATTCGATCAGTCGAATAAATAATTAGTTCATTCGAATGATTTGTACGATTTGAACGATCGAAGACTTCGATCGTACAAATTCTATTCGATCAGGCCTCAGAAGCCTATGGCAGTGCTCCCATAGGCTTCTATTGCAATTCGGTAGGTCCAATCTGCCGAAGTAGGCAATTGATTAAACTTTATTCGAATGTATTCGATCGTTCGACCATTCCCTATTCGATGATCGAATATGCCAAAATTCACATATTAGACCAAACGAATAAATCCTACTTCCAAATTCGATCGAATTCGTTCAAACTTCGAATCCTTCACGTGAATTTTGTAAATCGGCCCCCACAAGTGGAAGAAGAGACACTAGCTGAAGTTGTATTGCAGATACCACAAATATAAAGATTTCAAAATAAGGTATGAATTATTAAAATATTTCTTCTATTCTATTTACAATTGCTATAAACATACATAATGTGTTTTTATACAGTGCATAAAGGTTTTCTTATTTGTAACAGCTTTGACTGCCCATTTTGGATATATGAATACATTTTGGTTCACACCTTGGTTCAGTTAAAGTGGACCTGTCACACAGACACACAAATCTGTATAATAAAAGTCCTTTTCAAATTAAACGAAATCCAATTTCTATTTTTTATTAAAGCATTCATAGATTTTGTAAGCTTATTTAAAAATATCAGCTGTCAATCTTGTTTATGGCATAGAGGCGGGACAGACAATTACTTTCACTTTCCATTCAGCACTTCCTAGATGTCACTGCTCTCCACACTTTCCCCCATTATCTACACTGTTTAATTGTGTAGCCAGGACATGGGGATGGACATTGGTTCTCCCATTCTGGTGCACAAACAAGATTCTGAGATGATGCAAGGCTTGCCTTAATAACAAAATGGCTCCTGCCTGCTTGTTCATTTTGAATTCCCAGACTGAAGGAAATAAGAATCAAATAATTTATGTAGTGTAAATAAAGTTCATTTTGCTTGACTAATGTGATAAAATAGGATTTTGACTATTTCTGTTGGGTGACGGGTCCCCTTTAATCTGTTCAGGGCAGAAATCTCTTGGAAATGACACAAGTACCAATTCATTTACTGTTTTTCACCTTTTTTTTTAGTTTCAGCTAAAAAGTTCAGTCAGTCATATATATGCTGCATTTAGCTCCCCATACGTGTGGAGGTTAGGGAAAGGTGAATCTACACACAAACAACACATTAGGATATAGGCGAGAATGTGATCAGATGATGGTTCTCTGTAATGATGCCAAAAGTATGTGTGGTTAACGATTATGTCAAATATATTGCCAGGTAAAGCTCCTGTATTAAATATTCTGAACAGTAAAGCACATGATAGAGCGTGCCCTGGATAGAAACATTTAGCTATTGCAATAACATTTTAATTAAGCCCTTGGACATTTAAAGGCAAGAAGATATTTTTTAAACCCATACATTACAATAAGGCTACACAAATTCATGTGCCTTAATTATCTTTTTTTTTTTTTTTAAAGATTGCTTTTTACTTACATCAACAGGAGCCAGAAGACTCTTGCCAAGATGCTGATTAAATGAGAGGCACCAAGCTTCATTGTAACCATTCATGTTAGGAACATACTTCTTTACTGTGTCATCACTCAGTCTTAGCCACACACCATCATCATTGTGGATCTAGATGGGAAACAAGCAACAATAGCGAGCCATGCTCTCCTGTAACGGCTTCACTGCCAGCAAGTGCTAATTAACTGCACAGTGGGTTATTGGCAGATGTGAAGCAGAGCTGTGAAAGCCATACAACATGCAAAACCGGATATAAAGGAGTGAAGGTGAAATAGTGTGGAAAAAAGTGGTAAAGCAAGGCCACTGCCAAAAAAGAATGACTGAAATGCAAGCAAATATTGGCTGATATTGCTAAAAGGTAGTGAAAATTAGAGAACTTACATGACAGCACATTAAAAGACTCTGGAATGAAGTTTGCATCAAACTGCCACTGATTCATTTTCATATATATTAGGTTAACATGATCAATATTCTAAGCGGCTAGATGCCGTTGTTGTGACAATGAAGGGCAATAAATTATGGTAATTTCTTTAGCAAAAATCGTTAACACTTGCTTTTTCCAGCTAAGTAGACCCTGTTTCAGTGTTAATTCCAAAAGACAAAATGAACAGCAACCTTGACTATGCAAGAATTTACCTCATCAACAAAAGCGATGGTTCCATTGACTTTCACTATGCCTATCTGCTCACTCTGTAGGGAGGGGTGGCTACGAATACGGAGCCCTGCACTGTCCTTGGCCACAAATTTGCGAACCTATGAAACAGAAGTGGACAGAAAGAAGAGAAAACCTAAGCGCAACAGTACAACAAGAAGATGCAAGAATCAAGACTTCATAGGTTAAGGCAACAAGGGCTGGGAAGGTTACAGGTTGTTGCTAGTTTCCCAATCTAGAAAATTATAAAAATGCACAGCAGTTGACTGGGCTGGTCATTAAGCACAACTCTGTGTTGTTACAGTAGGATAAACTCCTAAGTACATCCACTTCATAACACAAACAGAAAGTTGCCAGTGATTGTTGATTCATAATGTGCCATAACAGAGATTTATTTCCTGGTATTTTTATAGCACCAACACATTTACACAGTGCTTAGAGATAAATAATTTGCATCAGTCCCTGCCCCACTGGAGCTTACAATCTATAGTCCCTACCCCATTCACACTCACTATGGTCAGCTTTGACAAGAGCCTACCTGTATGTTTTTGGAGTGTGGAAGAGTCTTGATCCAGCACTTACATTTATATACCGTACTATGGAACCTTTGGGATTTTGTGCTCACTAGGACTGTCCTCTTAGCAACACTTTTGTAATTCTTATTACAGAAAGATAAATTCTTTTATTTTTTTTTCAAAGCCGATGTAGTTTTAAACACACATTTATATACATACACACACACACAGCCCCACACTCAACAGTAATTAGTTTAGACGGTTCCTATTGAGTGTGGTGTTGTGTTGCTGTCCATGTTTGCTTCATCTGCATCTAGGCAAGCGGATACATTTGTATTGGGAATATGTGTATACACTTACGGCATCATATTTTCATAAAATAAAAATAGTCTTTATTGGTCCAAGCGCATATCTACGCATTTCGATCCACAAGGATCCTGATGATGGTTCCTTGTGGATCGAAATGCATAGATATGCGGTTGGTATAAAGACTTTTTCTTTTATGAAAATATGATGCCAAGCACACAATTAACAAAGATAATTTTGGAAAGATTTAGGTCTGCACACGTCCATTTTACCACTGTGCCACAGAAAGTATTATGGTTTACATTAACTAAAGATGAACAAGCACACTGTGGTCTTACAAGGACTTACAAAAATGGTACACAGATAAATGTGGCTCTGATTTTCATCTAGTTTAGATCTAAAAAATACAGCTAGGTAATTTTAATACTTTTGAGGTTCACGACTCTCCCGCTTCATTGAATAAGGTTACAGATAAATACAATATCCACACAAATATCCAAAACATTAAACATGCGTTCAGCTACCATAAAGAGCAAAGTATAATTAACGAGGAACTAAAGTCTATTTAAAAGTGTTCCAATCAGCACTTCCTACATCTACTTAATGCTCAAAAAGATGTCTCAGAGCCTATAACACAATGTCATTGCACACTACTTTATTGGCTATAATTAATGAATTTGCATGGCAAAACCTTACATTCAAAATGAAAACAATTAGTAAAAACCACTTGCGTTTACCTTGTTGGGCTGAGGTTCACTTTTAGGTTTTACCAATTGCGTCCCAGGAGGGACCATTCCTTTTGGAGGATCTTTTACTTTCACCTCTAGACCAGCATCTGTATAACATGAAGATTAAATGTGTCAGCATAACAACAGAAAACAATACAAAATATTGCCTGTCACACAAAAACAAAAGGGCTTGGAGTTCTAAAAAAAGTTAATATTTCTGCTATTTGTCTAAAACAAGCCTCATCATTCATTTAAATAAGAGTCACTTGTTGTTGTTTCTTGAACTAAATAGATCATATGAATTAAAGAAACAGATCAAATACTGTACCAATTTCTATTCCATCAATTGTAACATGTATGGTATAAAGCCCAACAGCTCCAGGAGTCCAGTTTGCACAGTAGGTTCCATCATTGTTTACTCGTATTAACATGTTTTCACTGGGTCTTAAAAAAAAAAAAAAGTTAGAATATTAAAAACTACAATTTCTTTTACCTGTTCACAATATTTTTCATGATAAATGTGCATGTACAAGCTTTTTTGTTTTAATGATATAAATTATAAACTTAAATATTGCATTAATAATATCTTTATTCTCAAGAAAATAGAGACAGAGAGGCTCTTCTTGCTTTATGTCTAGGATGCTTGGGTCCTAGGGGTACTGTTTTGCTATTACGGAGGAAAAGGAAATTATTTTTAAAAAGCTTGAAATACTCAATTATAATGGAGTCTATAAGAGAAGTCCTTCCTGTAATTTGGGGAGTTATGGATAGCAAGTTTCCGGATAAAGATGCTTCTGACCCTACACTTTGCATAAAAGCAATGCATAATCTTTCATAAGGGTCTAGCTACCACCTTCCTTATTACATTCCATCAGTGGCAAGTGAAATCAGAAAACAGGATTTTTGTACTCACCCTTAAATCTGTTCCTCTGTAGTCAAAAGAGGGGACACAGGGACTGATGGGGTTAAGCTCCATCCCTCCTGGAGGATGGTGCTTAACCCCATCAGTCCCTGTGTCCCCCTAAGACGACAGAGAAATGGCTTCCCACTGCCACAGTTCAAGGGAGGTTACCTTTATATCAGTTTCAAGGAAGAAGCAAAATTGCCACTTAAAATACAGGAAATGGAGATTTTTTAATATCTCTAAATTTCATATATCTATACATTGTAGGATAAGGGGAGTTAATAAAGGGGTTCCAGTGAACCACTGTAGAATAAAAACACACAGACAAAAACGAAATCCACGAACTGTTCCTGCCCACTAAAAATGAAAAGTTAGACTTGAGTGTTGTAATTCTTTTCTGAAAATTACTAGGCAGCAAAAAAATTACAGCACTGTTCCATCTTACCTTTTGGGCATTGGTGAAGCATACCGAAGTTCTTCAAATGAGTAATTTTCATATGCCTATTGGTACAAAAATAACATTAATAACACTTATGAAAGCCTCCTTCATACTGAAACCATTCTATTTATTGCAATACCCCAAATATTTATGCATCACAGAAGTGACACTTTGGTGTTGAGCAACAAAAACTGGGTTGAAATATAGAGGCCAAAATAAATACAAGTAAATATTTCCTTTTGTGTGGTGAAGTCCTGAGAATGTGTTTTCTCCCACAAAGCCGGTGTCAAGTATTACCTAGCAACATATATATTTTTTAAACTTGCTGGAATTAATGTTAGTTAAATCAGCACAATGTTAGACATAATTGACAAAACACTACCTACCACAGCAGCCAGAATTGACCTCAATCGCTTACGTTTTAAGCCAGGAAGGCAATTTTGATAAGATGGAAGGCTGCAATCTCCCCTATACTGGGCTAAAGGCAGTTCACAAATGATCTTCTACCTTTGATCAAAAACACTTACTGAGACACAGAGTGTGGGGGCAAAATTTTAAAGAATTTGGGGGCCCTGGTGTAAGTCTGACCTCCCACTATTGTACATGCAAATTATGCAAAAGTATTTTTGTTTCTGCTATGTATTTTACTACTAAAACTACTGAAATGTGAGCAAATACATCTAAATTTACCTTTAAAAAAAAGGAAAAGCTAAGGTACAATGAGATAAACATCTATTTAATAAATAATAAAAATACACACAAATACCTTCATCATAGTAATAGCAATGTAACGAGCTTCCTTCACGATCATTGGTTCATAGGAAGCATCAAGTTTAGGTGAAGGAAGACCACCAAATGTCATATCTGTGCCAGAATTATTTGCAGTAGATGGGCTGCCAGGTATACAGGGAAACTTCTTTACTTGCTCTTGCTGCAGGGAAGTCTTTTTCTGTGATACAGGGACAGCTTTAACTTCAACCTGCCAGTGTCAATGGGAAACGGAAGCAAGAGATACATTTAACTTATTATTTACATTTAGATTTCTTTTATTTTTCTAACTTCTTATAAACATTTCTATTTCTCTAAACACTGATGACTTTATTAATACAGATATGGAA
>CM044434.1:113852210-113871641 GCA_024363595.1 Xenopus borealis | reverse complement strand
AAGGGGGCAAATAGTTTTTCACACCACTGTATGTCTAGCCCCATGTCAGATTTCAAAACTAAATATAACAGAATCCGTTTACTCTTTTTAAAAATTGATTTCAGTGCAGAAGTCTGCTGGAGATGAACTATTAATTGATGCTTTTTGGAAAACAAAACAAAAAAAACACGTTTTCCCATGACGGTATCCCTTTTAAAGGGGTTGTATTAGTATGATGTAGAGTGAAATTCTGAGACAGTTAGTAATTATTATTATTTTTGTGTTATTTAGCTTTTTACTCAGCAGCTCTTCAGTTTAAATTTTAAGTAATCTGTTTGCTAGGGTGAAAATTCCTCTAGCAACCATGCATTAATTTGAATAAGGGACTGGAATGTGAATAGAAGAGGGTCTGAATAGAAAGAAGAGTAAAAAAAATTAGCAATAACAATACATTTGTAGCATTACAGAGCATTTGTTTTTTTAGAAGGGGTCAGCGACGCCCATTTGAAAGCTGCAAAGAGTCAGAAGAAAAATGCAAATAATTATAAAACAAATAATATAAACCAATTTAAAAGTTATGAGAAAAAACTCCTCGCTTCGGGCGCTCAGCCGGAACACAATCGAAGACACTAAGGGGCAGATTTACAAAATTGACGTGAAAATGCTCCTTCTTTCCTGGGAGGGGGTTGTCTGCCTAGTGGAGTTTCTCTCCCTGCACTTTCAGTCTCTGATTACCTTGCTGTAATTGGTTCCGTGAGAGCAGTTTTGTATAAGCAGTTTCCGCAAAGTTCAGACGGCAGTGTATGGAATTGAAGTAATCAGAGACTGAAAGTGTAGGGAGAGAAATTACACTAGGCAGACAACCCACTCCCTGGAAAGAAGGAGCAGCAGCCTTGATCCGACGAACATACGGAGAAAAAGAAGCTGCAGGACCTGGGATTCAGCTGTACAAAGTGATCATAAATCTGCACACCGGAGATTTATCTGTAGACAGCGATCTTAAAGTTGCATACCCTGTAAATACAAGCCCAGTGCGGGCTGGCTGAAGACCTTGTTTGTAATTCACTATAAACTGTTTTTTTTCCATTAGGAACAACCGCGAAGGAGATCGCTAGTAGCCTCCACACACTGACTCAAGTATATGATGCAAGTATAAGCCGAGGTAGACTTTTTATACTCGGCTTATACTCGAGTATATATGGTAATATCAAAATGTAAATGAATGATTAGGTCTGCTTTACATACGGGACTTTCAACACTTATCTCCCTTGAAATTATTATTTTGTGATAGTCTATAAAAATTTTGATCTCACTCTCTTTATTTAAACCTAATGGTTTTACTGTATCTAGGGTGAACATCCACTTTATTTCCTATATCTCCTTTTCCTCTCCCCTTCTTTTTGCTTACAATTGAAAAGTTGCTTAGACTTGGCCATAAAAATTACTTTAAAGGTGAACCCCTTTAAGTCAACTTAAAAATATCTCTCACGACTCACTAAAAAGTATATATTAGAGGAGTTTGATAACTCTTTCAAACTTATGAGGATATTATAAGACACCTAGGAGTTCCATGGTATATAAATGTATAAACTTCACAAACACTACCCAGCACAGGTTATACAAAATTAATATTCTTGAAAATACCTTCATGTTCGGAACATGTACTACATCTCCATACTGATCCTTTGTCTGAATAGTTATGGTAGTGGGCCAGCCACATCTGACATCATCTCTGTTAAGGATCAGTGAAGTTTTCTGAGGATCGGCATAAGAGTCTGGTTGAAGCCACCTTATAAAATAAAAATAATTTTACCACGTGATTACATAAATCAATATTACCTAATATTGAGTAAAGAAAATAGGCTTTTTCATAATGCTTGTTGAACTGTTTTTGTCAGCATAATTTTTTATAATGTTCTGTGCCTGTATCTTCCGTTGCAGCTATGATCAACTCCCTGTGATGGAAGTACACAATGCCTTTGCACACTACACTACACTACACAAATTTGCAAAATTTGATGTGTTTCAAAGCAAAACGGATACGAAGAACTTCTAAAGCAAAAGTCATAAGAGTAATTGACAGTGGTCATCATCCCAGCATAGCAATCCTATGTAAAAATGCATGCAACTGCCAACTGCTTAGTGCAATACTTTAGAACAGCTGTATCAGTAAATTGAATTTATATATACATCCTACCATTGAAAGGCAAGGGGGAATTGTTTGCCAACTCAATTATTGCTGAATATTTACACAACAATTTCCAGAGCAGCAACAATTCCTTAATAATATTTTGCCAACAAATTTAGTAACATGCTTACAGTATCTAGTAAACACAACGCATACAAAAAAAACAAGCTGTTTAGTTTACTATGATTATGTCAAAATATGGAAAAATAAAAAGTGCACTTGCAGTATTCATAGCTGATGAGATGCTCTGCAACTTAGAAATACTTTAATGCAATTCAAATGTAAAAAGAGTTGGAGAGCAATACAAGCAGGAAAAAGTCCCTGGGGTTGCCAAATAAGGGCTGTGATTGGCTATTTGGTAGCCCCTTTGGGACTGGCAGCCTACAGGAGGCTCTGCTTGGTACTATACTTAGTTTTTATGCAATTAAAACTTGTTTCCAAGCCTGGAATTCAAAAATAAGCACCTGCTATAAAGGACAATGAGAGCAACATCCAAGGGGTTGGAGAGCAACATGTTGCTCGCGAGCTACTGGTTGGGGATCACTGCTTTAATGTTTTTTTTAATCAAACGAGACCCATTTATTGAGTGGTTAAATGATTATAAATCAAGGGTTTGCAATCTATTAACATGTGATCAAGGTGTGTATACAGAGAATGAAGGAGATCATCTAAATGGCAACTTTTTTTGCTTTTACTGAGGAATGCTAATAATGAAGTCAACAGTCGTTGGTTGGGGAAGAGAGGAAGGTTTCAAAGGAAAATAGGGTAACCAGCTTTTTCTGAAAACTTGCTACGATTATCATCTTAGTAGGCAATAAGGGATCACATTTTCAACACTATTGTTGTGCCTCAGTTTTACCCTATAACTAAAGGAAAATATGGAAAGTGTTTAAAGGGGATAAGCTGAAATTACATTCTGCAGATAGAGTTGTGCTCATAAGTTTACATACCCTAACAGAATTTATGTTTTCTTAACCATTTTTCAGAGAATATGAATAACACAAAAACTTTTCTTTCACTCATGGTTAGTGGTTGGCTGAAGCCATTTATTGTCAATCAACTGTGTTTACTCTTTTTAAATCAAAATCCCTACACAAATGACCCTGATCAAAAGTTTACATACCCCAGTTCTTAATATCGTGTATTGCCCCCTTTAACATCAATAACTGTATAAGATGACAGCGGTAACACTGGGTTACAGAGGAACAGTGGTACTGAGAAAAGCTGACCCTATTTCTAAACGTGGTAGAAGCCTGTTTTACTAATGAGACATCATAGACTGTTCATTAGATTGTTGGTAACAGTGGGAGATTTACCACCATTTTACAGATGAGAGTATAGCAGAGGCGTGAATGCTGAAATGGCAACTTGTCTGTGGAAGGAGAAATACGTACTTATAAAGCCAACAATCTGAAAATTCTGAATGAACACTGAGTAAACAATAACTAGCTGTTTGAATGTATTTTTTTTCTCTACCCTGGTGTAAAATTATTTCAATGTTTCCCTTTTGTGTTTT
The DNA here is from genome assembly GCA_024363595.1 of Xenopus borealis. Classification (NCBI taxonomy): domain Eukaryota; kingdom Metazoa; phylum Chordata; class Amphibia; order Anura; family Pipidae; genus Xenopus; species Xenopus borealis. Next base: position 113,867,958 of record CM044434.1, on the reverse strand, counting down.
ACTTGTTTTTATAACATTTCCAGTCTTTATTAAGATTGAATCCATTCCTTCCTTTTCTACCGTTTATCTATATTGTTTCTCCTTAGAGGTTTTCTACTGATTCAGCTACCCATGTTTTCCCAGATCACATTTGACTTATTAAAAAAGTGTTTTAAAGAAAGAGCAATATCTCCCACATCCCATGAATGAAGAGAGAAAGCAGAAATATGAAAGAGGACACTGACCAAATGATTTAGTAAAATATGACTTTTAGTTATTAAAAGAATATAACAAGTTACTTTAGTCTGTTTCATTTTTTTTCATTTTAAATAATCACAGCATACTTTGGAACAAAGGAAGAATCATTGGACCCCCAGTTGCTTTAACTTCCAAACCAATTCTCTATTAGATGATGGCAAAACAGACAATACCTTGCTAATCGTCCACCACTTGATCCAGGCACACAGGTTATGAAATCTTCGAGAAACGATTGCTCGTTGCTTTGAATTTGCAGGGGAAGGTTTCCTTCCAAGGCCTCCAAAATGGTTGGAGAATGAGAAAGAGCCAAACCCTTCCCTAAGATGCCAGAATGTGTTTTGCACACCTATGGAAAATATGTTAAAGTAAATCTAACATAAAGGATTTTTTACAAATATAGTAAAATGTGACTGTCTTGAGAATGAATAGACTGTAAAGCCAAACTTGCAACTTGTTCAGATATTGACTAGGCTAGGCAAAATATCACCTCAGCCAAGGAAAGCATTGGACTGTGGATATGGGTTATTATAAAGACTCTGCGCATTTTCCAAAATGATTGGATTACTCTAAAGATCTACTTGTTAAGTGAACTGTCCAACAGATAAAATACTGTGCTTGGCTATATAATATACCATTTGATTTACAATAATGTATATAGAGTCACCTACTGTGCCAGTTACAGAACTTAAAGAGATACGACACCTGAAATTAAACTCTTTTTTACACCTATTATAATCTTGGCTTTGAAAGCTACTTCTAACTTTGCCATTAAGTATTTGCATGATGCTCTTACATTACCTGTCTGATCCCCCATGTTCCTGTATGAGGGGGCTGACATATTTGTGCAGCAGGAGTCCATTAGCATTAGAAACTGTAACTAACAGGCTGAGATGGGATAGTCAGGTTGGCAAAGTCAGAGTGTCAGAGAGTCAGGCTTAGGAATTTCAACTGACAATTATATACAAAAACAAACCTATAGCCTATAGGTAAAATTTTATGTACATTCATATATTAAAATAAATTTTTTAGTGTCAGTATCACTTTTAATAAAGGTCATATTTTGCCTATATATCTTTATCCTTTCCTTATCCAATAAATGCTTTTTGTCGATTCTAATTTGGGATAGTGCTGCAAGTCACCTGTGACTTATTTGGGCAGCAGTACAAGAAATTTCTCTTGTTTAGCTTTATTTTGCCAGTATGGAATCTATGCATAAATACAAAGTCTGTGACAAAATAGCTGCAAGCATTTTGAGGTTCGTTTTGTGAGGTTCATAACCATGGGTCGGCATACCAAATGTTGCTGGGAGACTGACACTGCAGAAGTCCTCTCCAAAACAATGTTTACATACTATGCACTACATTTAATAAATAAATACTTATGACTATTTGGCGCAATATGTTACTTTTATTATCACAGTTCTTATTTCCTATACAACAGTAGCTTTCACCTTGTTATATTTAGAAAAAAAAAGCAACATAAGTATATTACCTATGTACTCATTTTACATAAACCTTGGTACAGCCAAATGCATAACTGGCACATCTTTGGTACAAATGCAAAACCAATAATTAAGAGATTTCCTTGCTTGGGCAAAGAGAAAAGGCTTTGCATAAGGCTATAGTAAAAATCAAACAAATATTTTTTCATTATATGTTGACTAGCGCACCACATTTTTTTTTGTGGTTACTTGCATCAATAAACATTTTCTAAAAAGATTTACCACTCAACCAAGTTTTCATATGCATTATATTTACTTATAGACCTCTTCCTACAAATAGCTTTCAATGAACAGAACTCACCTGCAGTGCTGCCTCTTCAACTATTTCCAGATCTTCCTCCAGTTCATTTCCTATGAATATGAATGAAAATCTATGAGTTTTTCAATGCAGGGGGGGAAACGAAGAGGTATTTTCAAACGTTCTTTTTAGAAGGGTACTTTACAGAACCTAAAGCGCTACGCAATATGTTGGCGCTATAGAAATACATGTTATTGAAGGCATGTTATACTTCATTTTCAGAATGAGTTAATAATGGGACACACACACCAATTGTTTTAATTTCTTAAGTAAGCCAATTAAGAAAATGCTAGTTTTTATTTATTTTTAAGAGTGGGGACCCAATGATTGTAAATATCTCAGAAAGCAACACTTCAATGTAGGATCTTATTTAATAAAATAAGTCAAGGGAATCAATACTATTACAAGACAACACTATATTCTAATGTAATCTAATGCAATCATATTATATATGTATATATTGAAAATGTATAAAAAGTCGATTTAAATCTTCAAGTCTAATACAACATATGCTAGTTAATTGGTAATAACTGTAAACATGAATATTTATCCTAGAAAAGATTGATCAGTGCATATGCACAAGGTGCATGACTTACCAACAGGAAGAGCAAGATCTTTCTTCATTAGAGCAGCAGCACATGTCCCTCCTAGGTTGGCCAGTTCCTTTTCTAACTGAATGATGCCCTGAAACAAAGCAGCATCATTACATACTGTACAAGTACAGCAGGTTTAATGAAGGTCTCAAGGGTGCTTACCATTCAAATCTTATGGGAAAGCAATCCAGCAATTTTCAGTGTACTGATCACCACTACAAGTAAAGGAGATCTATAGCCTTTTTCAAGCGACTCCCTTAAGGAGACAGCTGAAAAATAGACTTGGGCATAATTCTAAGTAAACAGCTTGTTTGTTATGAAAAAAAAAATAAGAATACAAAAACAAAAAAAAGATTTTATATATTTCTTGCATCTGTACACTGGGAGTTTTTCCATGTTTAAACAAATATTCAAATATTGAGGGATGCAAACCCATAGTGTATACCATTTTGGTTATTTATCATGAAATAGTGGTGGGTACTGGCTGAACTGTGTCATATCTACATTTATAAGAAATTAAATGTTTCAATAAAAATGTATTTATCTAAATATTACATAGTCCATATGAGGCTGCACAAACAGTAATCCTTATTTTAATGATATGTTTAAAGGTAAACGATCATGAAAATTATACAAATTATATAAAATTTTCATTTTCGCGATAGTTCCCCTTTCAGTCAATTGTTTAGTGGAAAGCTGGCTACTGTGTATAATCTGATTTAAAGCTGGGCCAACCTTGCATGGTATCTAACCTATTGGTTTGCCAAAGTAATGGATTTTGCACAAGGGACAATGTACTGTATGGCCATCCAACAACTGGAATAGTAGAACGTTAAAAGGCACTTTGGCTGCACTAGCCAATATAATGCATAGTGATTATATTTTAATCATTTACATGGATTTTAGTAAAAATTATTGGGCAACCATACACATGCTAAAAATCAAATGGTTTTAAGTTTTTAGGATTTCAGTGTGCATGTCCAACTTTATAGAGCCTGTTTAGCATGCCCAGCTTTATAGAGCTGCCTAGTTGAACAGCTGACTCCAGGTATTTACACTATGAGTGCATCTGTATGCAGGATGCCCAACCATGCTCTCATGGAAGCAAAACACATACATAACTTTTTTAAAAATACATCACTGGTGTGCAGATGTTTATTTCACATGAAAGGTCACAGTAACATACGCTGTGGTTTTAATCTTAATAGAGTCATTTGTGCTCAAGGTGAGGTCATAGATCCTATATGGTTATTACTTAAAAAGTATTTAGCAAGAAACGAACCTCATCAGATGCTGGGCTGTATTCATATCCAATGGCAAAGCACTTGAAGCCATAGAAGGAGGCCTTTTCATCTTTTACATAATCAGAGGCAGTCTCTAGAGAAAAAAGGGCTTCGTTTCCTAGAAATTAAAAAAAATAATGTCAATAATGGATTATTATTAGGACATGGCTTATTTGCTTAGATTAAAGAAATACATTTATATTTATATAAGAAAATGATTGTCAACAATTTACATTTGCTGTGATGCACCTGTAAAACGAACAAATCCGCTGCCACGAAGCAACCTTTAGACTAGGGGTCCCCAACCACCAAGCCACGGCCCGCTTGACAGCCTTGAACTGGGCTGCAGAGTCTAGCCCAATTAAAGGGGTTGTTCACCTTTGAGTTAACTTTTAGTATAATGTAGAGAGTGATATTCTGAGACAATTTGCAATTGGTTTTCATTTTTTATTGTTTGTGGTTTTATAGTTATTTAGCTTTTTATTCAGCAGCTCTCCGGTTTGCAGTGTCAGCAATCTGGTTGCTAGGGTACAAATTACCCTAGCAACCCTGCATTGATTTGAATAAGAGACTTGAATATGAATCGGAGAGGGACTGAATAGAATGATAAGTACTAAAATGTAGCAATAACAATACATTTGTAGCCTTACAGAGCATTTGTTTTTAGATGGTGTCAGTGACCCCCATTTGAAAGTTGCAAAGAAACAGAAGAAAATGGCAAATCGTTAAAAAACTATGAAAAATAAATAATGAGGACCAATTGAAAAGTTTCTTAGAATTGTCCCTTCTACAATATACTAAAAGTTAACTTGAAGGTGAACCACCCCTTTAACGAGGAGGATTGAATTGGACGCCGGTGTGCCCCAATTAGACGCCAGTGAGCCTGAACCGGACACCGATCCACACTCAACCATCCCTGACCCCACCCCAGTCCTTGCAAAAAATTTTGCCTCAACACCGGTCCCTGGGTCAAAAAGGGTTGGGGACCCCTGCTTTAGACTATAGTAACTGTTGTCAACATCAGAGCCCGAATTATTTGTATCATATCAGGTTCAGGAGTCACATTTGAGAAATACAGGTTAGCCTACAGATGTTACTGTATAATACTTGTTTTGGGACAGAAGGGAATCCCCCTCTTCATTCACGTTTATGTCCTGTTTAACTACATTTAATCAAGATATCAAAGGAAACAAAATCATTATGTTGTATGCTCAGTTTTGAAAGAGACAAGAAGTTTCCCAGGTTCCAAATGTTACATTGTACATATTGCTTCCAGTGAGAAACAGCAACAGCTATGTTTTTAGCAAGGGTGTATCCACTGGACCAAATTCATGAAGCTACAATTTGAGCTCTGTCTCTGGATAGAAATACCTTCCTATGGGACTGTTTTAACCATAGGTAGTTGTATAAAACTATCTTGCATCCCACTCCTTAAGAAATGTGTATTACATGAATGGCTAATAATTTGCACAAACCAGGACTTATTCAAAGTGACAAATGGTGGAATATTGTTTAGCTATAGGTAGAACAATATAAAATACATTGGAAACCGAATTTCTGGTGCTGCTTGTGACTGAAGGCAGTGTTCTATAATTATTTACTTTATACTGTATGTTGCCCAATGTTTTATATAGGCCTTATGTAAAAGATAATTAAGAGAAACTTGGCTGCATTTTTCTATTTCACAGGCTGGCTATATATTGTATTAGCAAAGTGTAAAGAAAACAAAATTTACCTGGTAAAATCAAGACAGCAGTAGGCCACCCAGAGGAGCCTGAAAATTTCTTAATTTCAACCCAAGCATTAAGGCTTTCATGAACAGAGGACTTTGGTCCAAAACCAGATGTGTGAACGTTTTTGCCAGGAATCATGAGCCGCAGAACATCCTCAGACTGAGCAGTACCGCATTGTGGGTCAAACTCCACTGATATCCACTGAACACATTCAGGAAATGCTACCTGCAACGCAATATACCACATAATACTAGTGCTCTTTTGCTTAACAAAATGGCCAGACTCTTCAGTTTATTTTCATTTGTTCTTACCTTAAATTGCATTACACTGGCTGGTTTATAAGGGTGCTCACTTTCAAGAACTGCATAGTGACTAGAAGTGGTACACGCAGAGAGCTGCTCAGGCTGGTTTCCAGTAGTGCTGTCAGTAGATTGATTGGGGTTGAAAACAGGAGGTGCATATTTCTGATTCAGAATAGCTACTGATGGGAGCAACTGTTGGACCAAACCAAAAACTTCAATAGCAGCCTAGCAGGAAAAAAAATAGCAACCGAAAATGATTTACACACATAAATATACAGAATTATACAGTATATAAAAAATGCTGCATGTAGTAGGTAAGGCAAAACAGAGGGTCTAGGTATTTATAAAGGGTCAATTAATGTTCTAGGCAACTGTTACAGTTCAAAAAATATATATGAAATATATTCAAATTCTGCTTAAAGGAGAATTTTATCCCCTTTTTTGACATGAGCTTATTCATTTAGGTTTGTGTAAAATGGTGCATAAACGCTATGTGAACATTCAGAATTTTATTTATTTATTAAGACAAACACACCTTATTCCACAGATCGAAAGGAAACCATGTCTGTGTGCTCAATGGGACCTACCCCCCCCCATCTATCTGAAGTTCCAAAAGAATAATATAATAAAAAAATATATATATACACACACACACACATTTTTATTATATTCTTTTTGGAACTTCAGATAGATAGTTTTAATTCCACTTTTTTCTCTATCGTTTCAATTATCACAATTAAGAAAGGTAGAGCTCTATTTGCAATGTGCATCATTGTGGTAACTTGAGCAGCATATCATGAATGTTCCAACCACTCTTTAATAGAATCAGCTAAAATGAGAGTTGTCACATTTTTTAAGAGATAGGACAGGAGCTGCAAAATATTAAGAACAAAAGCATGCAGTCTGAGGCAGGTAGCATATACTGAAATGAAAATGAATGGGCTTAAAAGGATATAATATCAGGTATCTCAATAAAAAGACATGCTAGCTTTCACAGAACTATGTTTCTAAAGTTATCATAACATTACACTGAACATACCCTATAGCTTGCAGAGCAATATCAGGGTAAGGCCAGCATTATGTATACTGAAACCAAGGTTCATTAGACACTGACTACAGGCAATGCTATTATGCAGTAAGTATTAGACTTTTTATTATAAGTTAGGGACCGCCATATGGGGTTTACCTTGACGTGGTATGGTGGCTTGTCAATTTTATGATCATAACTTTGTAACTAAAAAACCCCTGTTTCTGTAAACATATGCATTAACAATTGTATTGAATTATTTAGGAGACAGGGGCCCAGGGAATGTGCATTGTGCACACCCATTATATTTAAATATATTTTGACTTAGCCTTTGAGTGCTCCCACACCCCCTCTTTGTTTGTATACAACACTATGTATGCCCTGAAGACCAGCCAAATACATAGCCAACAATGGCATTTCAAAGTAGAATGCTGACAATTCACTTGGCATACACAAAGAAAACCAGCACAGAAAATCACAGACATATAGGTTTGGCACATAGATAGCCACTGTTTCTTACCTTTGGAATAGCAGCTGCTACAGGACCAATGTATGCTATCAGCAGAGGTAGCAGCATAGAAAACAAACTTGAAGAACTAAGCAAATCAGGAATGTCTTCAGCTAATGAAAGGGGAAAAAAAGTTACAGGTCAACTCAAACAGATAAAATAGATGTGTTTACGTACTACTAAGTTTGAAATCTTGAAGAAACATATATGCATACAAAGTGTAAAGTATTGCAATTTTTTATTCCAAAGGAATTTTTTTTGTTTATTTTTTGCTAGCTCTATGCCATAACCTGGTGTACCAGTTTTGGTCAAGCAATAAATGTCATGTCAAAGTGCTCAATGGAATGACACCCCACTCAACCATTCAGCAGCATGACGATCACAAGACTGATAAAGTTTGGCAGTAGATAAGAGGGATTAAAAGACTAAGACAGAACAAGGGAGAGAACTTTACTGATATCGCACAGAAGACTGGGTTCATGGCTGCCTTATTGATAAAGGGAAGGAAAAAAGAAGACAATGCAGCCAGAAATGCTTATAGTGGCTTATAGTAATAAATGATGTGTGATTTTAAAGGACTGACTAGTAGTATCAAAAGGAAAATTACACTGGATGTGACTCCAGAGATGGTTTAGTTTATACACTTAGCTTGTAATATTGTTACACCTGTAATAAATCCAGTGTTTCAATAATATGTGCTGTGTCTAGGGTTCAGACCACATACCGGCCATTTTTGCAGGTTCTGGATATGGTTACTTTGTATTTTGCGAATTTTGATTCAATCACTGTGTCTTGTAGTGACAGGAATGTTATTTAATTATTACTGTGCAAGTGGGCCTGACTTGAGCTCATAGCAGTTTTATAGTGATAAATGTTTAGCTATCAAATCCCCTAATCCAAGAAAGTTTGTAAAGCTTTTTTTTTTTTTTTTACCATCAACCGCAAGTGCTCTGTGCAGAAGGTCTTTGGAAGCCCGTGTAACTGCATTTACAACAGCTAGTGCTCTGCTGCAGTTTTTATCTTCTTCATTTGCTTTACTCAGGAGCTGTGATTGCAGATCTCCATCAAACTCACTCCTACAATGTGCAAAAAAAAATAACCACTTATATAATTGCAAGGGAAGATATGACAAAATGAGCGTATCAAGATCACACAATACCAAATGCATTGTCCAATATATTGAACACAAAGCTACTATCAAATGCATAATGTTCAGCAGCCAAATAGGTTGGTTTCTTATCAACACATTTTTCTTCCTGCATGTGGCATTTTATGATTTATTATATAATTTAATCTAGCACGGTCAATGGTCCTTAACCAAATGACTATTTGCTGCATCAGAAACCTGTTGTATGTGCAGATTGAAATTGTACCTGTTTCTGTTTTACATCCACTAACAAGAAACTCTAAGGCGGTGTTTCCAGTGGGGCTCTCTGGCTTGGGGACCCAAACCAAAAGTTAGTTTAGGAAAGATTTGGGAAGAAGCCCATATTCAAACAATTTGCACTTCTGAATATTTTGGAACCAAGACTGAATGGCTGATATAGTATTGTTCAGCAGCAATATTTTCCTAATTAACCTCTCCTGCAATGGTACAGTGGTCTAAGGTGAGGTTTACATATGTTAGGAGATCCCAGACAGGGGTAGTGGCTAGTTAGGTTTACAACCGCAAGGTTTGGGTGTATACCCTCTTGTTTTTCCAAATATCTTAATGTGCATCATTAATTGGTACACATTATCACAGTTCCCTTTCTCACCTAACAATTAATAGGAACACAATCAATGTAAAAGTCTACCATTTATTACACTAACCTGTAGTATAATACTTGAGGAATTTGCCCACGGGTTTGGTTTGTGCCATTACTGCTTAAACTGCAGGAGCTAAAGGTGAAAGTGACATTATCAGAACACTGCACTGTGGTCATTCCTCCATCACCATTAGCTGTACGGCTTCCATAGTTACGGAGACGGACTGCATATTTCATATTCTCCTGAAAACAAGACAGTCAAATCATTAGGCTACATTCATAATTTGCTACTTTCTTTATCCACAAGGACAACTGGTATTTGAAGTACAGGATAAAAAGTACTTAGAACATGAACCAGGCAACCATTTAAAAAAAAAAATAATAATTTAAATAGCAAATGAAATTGAAAGCAGAGATACAAATGACGAAAGCTCATTTTACCGTTCTAGTACACCAGATTTAACAATTGTATTACCTTTAAAGGTACAGCCTTGTCAAGTCTGATTTCAGCAATATCACTGGGTGAGTCATCAGTAGTGTATGTGCCCTTCATAAGCTCTAAAGATGTCCATCTGTGTGAATGAGCTGCATCCCCAGAATGGTCACTCTGAAAGCAAAGAATAAAATTGTTACACGACATATATTTACTAGTTAATTGTGACATATCTATGCAAATAGATCTGAAAAACAGAAAAACTCATGGTATCTAAACTTATTTTTTCCCACCACTTACAGGACTTCATATAGACAGGCCAAGTGTCATAGCTAACTGCCACAGTATTTAATTCATACTCAACTTAGAATTTGAACTTAATGCACCAATTGACTACTGAAAACAACTAATGCTATATGGTATTTTGACATTTTCCTTGATGGCTTGTGCGGGAATCAGCTAGAAAAAAAAAAACTTGGTTTCCAGATTCCAACATTCCTTGACCCAATGATTATATGTATGGATACATATTAAATTTTCATATGCTGTTTCTGATGAGTTGCAACACTAATTATTATATTTTTTTTTTTTAAAGCAGAATGGCTGCAGTTGAGTTTCCTGTAACTGAAACTAGAAGACCAAACATCTATCTGCCATTATATTTTAAACAAATGATTCAAATTATTTTAAAAATAATTTCCTTTTCTTTGTAATAAGAGTACCTTGGAGTTGATCCCAAATAAGGTTTTATTAGTCCTCAATGGAGTCAAAACAACTCTACTGGGTTTATTTAACGTTTAAAATATTATTTAGCAGACTTAAGGGCAAATTCCAGAAAGAATGCTGATCAGGAAAAAAACAGGTCCCTGGCATTCTGCACACCTTATGATATTTGGTCTTACATATCTTATGATATTTGGTCTTACAATATTCAGTTTGACAAATGTAACTTCGTAAAAAGTTCTTGATAATATAACGAATACACATTTTAACAGCTTAATATAAAATTTAAATAAAAAGATCTTATACCAGGTGTGAAAGCACTCAGATCAACTTACTGATAAACGTCAGCAAGTGTTTCCAAATACTACCATATTATTTACAAACATACTTACATCATCAACCAAAACTTCAAGCTCGTATTCATGGATTCCTCCTCCTCCATACACACAAAATCCAACCACAACCACCCCAGGTTTGTCCACAGAGAAGCAAATTGCATCTGGAGAGCCATTTCCAGTGTTCCAGCTCCTTCCCTGACTTGTTTTTGTAAAGCGATTAGGGCTGGACTTGACAGAATGCAAAGAATTTAGCCCATCAACCTAAATGAAGATACAAAAGATATGGCAGTCATACACATACAAATACATATTTATATCTTCCTACTAAGAGAGAATAAAATTCTGTGTATGCAGATTACCCCGGAAGCTGCCCCCTGACTTGGAACGATTCTGTTCTCAAGCTTGGTTATTAGTACCTTGGTACTTTTCTTTGTTGTTAGAACCTTGACCTTGAGGAGGAACTACATGATTGGTTATATGAGCAGTTCTTTATTTTTAAAGGGTAACTAAAGTCTAAAATAGAATAATGCTACAAATGCTGTATTTTGTATACTAAACATAAACATGAACTTACTGCACTAGAAGCCTAATTAAACAAATGATTAATGTTTTCAAAGTTGGCCGCTTAAAAGATCTTTCCACAACCAAGACTATACACATGCTCAGTGTGGTCTGCACTTCAGTTGGGAGGTTAAGCTTAGGGATCGTCATAAATTATCAAAACAGTCAAATAATATCTGCCAGAGAAGCTGATCTAGCAAGATTGATTAATAATCAGAATATGCAGACTGCACTTGGTCTGCAAATATGAATCTCTACACAGTCGCCAGCTGCTTTAGGGTGGTGGCAGACGTGGCTATTAGGGGAGATTAGTCGCCCAGCTACAAATCGCCTCTTCTTCGGGCAACTAATCCCCCCTAAATGCCTTCCCGCTGGCTAGAATGTAAATCGCCGACGGGATGACAACTTCGAAAAATCAAGCTTAGAAGTGCCATCCCGCCAGTAATCTGCTGAAGACCAGAAAGAGAGATTTTTGTACTCACCGTTAAATCTTTTTCTCTTGTCCTATATTGGGGGACACAGGCACCATGGGGATGAAGATCCTGCTGCTGGAGAATGGACACTAACATGTTAAAAGTGGCTCCTCCTCCCGCCCTGGGCTACTCTCGATGGAATTCTGTGGTTCTGGACATAGGGAAGGAACTACGATATCCTGGTTCAGATGGAATTCCGATATCACCTTTGGTAGAAATTCTGGAGTAGGTCTGAGTACTACCTTGTCCCTATGTATGATAGTAAATGGCTTCTTGCAGGAGAGTGCGGCGATTTCCGATACTCTTCTGGCTGATGTGATGGCTACCAGAAATATTACCTTTTCTGTCAGCAACTGCAGAGATATGTGGTCTATTGGCTCGTAGGGTTCTTCCTGAAGAACTGATAGAACCATGTTGAGGTCCCATGGTGGTACTGGACAACGATATGGTGGTATCAGGCGAGTTGCTCCCTGAATGAAAGTTCTGATGTGATTCTTGTAAGCTAACTTCTCCTGGAGTAAGATTGACAATGCCGAGACCTGAACCTTCAATGAACTTAGGGCTAGCCCTTTTGTCAGTCCTTCTTGTAGGAATGAAAGAACTTCTCTTTCGGTGGACGGCTGAGGGTCCATTCCTCTGTTCTCGCACCATGTGATGAAAGTCTTCCAAACTCTGTGGTACACCTTAGCCGAGGTTTGCGTGCGCTCAGCATGGTAGGTATTGCTTCCGATGGTGCTCCCGACCTTCTTAGAATTAGGGCTTCAAGAGCCATGCCGTTAAATTCCACTGATGAAAATTCGTGTGAGTAACTGGTCCCTGTGTGAGTAGATCGTTTCTCTGAGGTAGATGGAACGGTTAGTCTCTTGCTAGTGTCACTAGGTCTGCAAACCATGCTCGTCTGGGCCAGTACGGGGCCACCAGAATGGTTCTTGTTCCTTCTCTTTTTATCCTTTTGATCACCTTCGGAAGAAGCGCTAGTGGAGGGAATATGTACACCGTGTGGAAGTTCCACAGAGTCACCAGTGCGTCCACTGCATGTGCTTGCGGGTCTAGGCTTCTTGCCACGAACCTGTGAACCTTGCGTTGCTGCGTGATGCCATGAGATCTATATCTGGCATTCCCCACCTTTCCACTATTAGTTGGAAGACCTCTTGGTGTAGGCTCCACTCTCCCTGGTCTAGCGTCTCTCTGCTGAGGTAATCCGCTATCCAGTTTTCTACACCTGGTATGTGTACCGCTGATAGTGCTGGAACATTGTTCTCTGCCCACGTCAGAATTTCGTTGGCCTCCTTTAGGGTCATGGGGCTTCTGGTACCTCCTTGGTGATTTATATATGCCACTGCTGTTACGTTGTCGGACTGTATCCGCACCGCCTTTCCTCTGAGCATGGGGGCCAGACCCTCTAGGGAGTACCGAATTGCTCGAAGTTCGAGGAGATTGATTGCTAGCTTCTGTTCCTCTTGGTTCCACAGACCTTGAACTGTTGTCTGATTTAGAACTCCTCCCCAGCCTCTTAGGCTGGCATCCGTTGAGAGGACTGTCCAGTGATGTGGCGGGAAAGGTCTTCCCGTTATAGTCCTCTGTGGAAGGGTCCACCATTCGAGAGAGAGTTTTGCCGGTTCCAGGAATAACTATCCGACGATCTAGGTCGGTTCTGTTTTTCCTTCGGTGTCGGAGTATGGTGTGCTGAAGTGGTCTGGTGTGGAATTGTGCGTATGGGATGGCTGGAAAGGAGGAGACCATCGTGCCGAGGGTTCGCATGGCTGTTCGGAGAGTGACTGACTGGGGTCCTCTGAGTGCCCAAATCGTGTCCTGTAGGGTATTGGTCTTGTCCTGGGGAAGGAATGCTCTCCCCAACCTGGAGTCTAATATTAGGCCTAGGTACTCTGTCCTCTGAGTGGGAGAAAGGTGGGATTTGTTGTAGTTGATGGTCCATCCTAGGTAAGTTAGGGTCTGTAGGACCTGAGATGTGTGAAGTCTGGCTCTGATGGGCCCTTGACAAGTAGGTCGTCCAGATAAGGGATAACTGTTATTCCCATCAGTCTCAGTCCCTCTAGTGCTGCCGCCATTACCTTGGTGAAGGTACGTGGATCTGACGACAGGCCAAAGGGAAGTGCCACGAATTGCCAATGCTGACCGTTGACGAAAAATCTGAGATGTGTTTGATGTGTCGTATGAATAGGTATATAAAGATACGCGTCTTTGATGTCTATGACTGACATGAATTCGTTGACCTCCATGGAGGCCAAGACTGATTGTATTGATTCCATCTTGAAGCGGCATCTTTTGCCGAAGGGATTGAGATCCTTTAGGTCTAAGACCGGTCGCAGGGAACCATCTTTTTTGGGAACCATGAAAAGGTTGGAATAGTAGCCTGTTCCCCGGTCTCTGTGTGGTACTGGTTGAATGGTTCCCGCTGTTACCAGATCTTGGATGACCTTGAGGAATTCTTTCTTGTTGCGATTGTCTTTGGGCAATCTGGATATGAAAAATCTGTGTGGTGGTCTTTGTGTGAAGTCTATCAACAGTGCTTGTGATACTACCCGAATGACCCAATGATCCCGAATCTCTTTTTCCCACACCTCCCGAAAGGATTTTATGCGGCCTCCTAGTGGGATCCCTTCAGGGGTGTTCATCCCTTCATGCTGAATTGGTTTTGTCCTGAGAAGGTTTTGTGGTGGTCTTGGCGGACGACCAGTTGGATCTCTGCTTATTTTGGTAGCGAGGGCGATAGTTGGAATTCGCTTACTCTGTCTGGACCCTTGTCCTTTGGGCCTTGTTTGAAGGGACGAAAAAAGGGTCTTTTCCTGAAAGTTGTTTTCTTAGGTCTGTTTGTGGGAGTAGGGTGCTTTTGCCACCCGTAGCTTGCGATATTATTTTATCGAGTTCTTTTCCAAGAGTAATTTTCCTTGGAAGGGAAGGCTGACTAGGGATCGTTTGGATGTTAAGTCTGCTGACCAAGTTTTTAGCAGCAGGAATCGACGAGCTGCTATGGATTGTGCTGAAGCCTGTGCAACCATTTGGGCTGAGTCCAGTGCCGCATCACCAATGTATGTGGCAGCATCCGCCATTTGTGACAGTAGGTTATCAGTAGTTGGGTCTTCAGAGCCTATTAGCTGTGCGGTCTGTTCTATCCAAACCTCCATGGCTTTTGCTACCCAAGCAATGGCAAAGATTGGCCTGAATGCGGACCCCGATGCAAATGGCCTTGCAGAATCCCTCTAGACGTTTGTCAATAGGATCTTTGAAAGATGCTGCGTCTGCAACCGGTATGGTGGTATTTGTGGAAAGTCTGGAGACTGGGGGGGTCAACCACTGGCGGAGATGCCCATAGGTCCATACATTCTTGAGGGAAGGGGTATGTATGCGAGAATCGTCTGGAAAGTTGTACCCTGTGGTCAGGGGTTTTCCATTGGGCCTTGATAATTTCCTCAAGCTGTTCGTATGCTGGGAATATATAAGAATTCTTCTTTTGTCTTTTAAAGATATTCTTTGCTGGTTCTACGGTGGAAGTGGATTCTTCAATGTTAAGGGTGCTTAGGACTGCTTGTATGAGACCCTCTACCTCCCTTTGTGTTCTGGGAGTGTCTAAGTCTGGATCTAATTGGTCTGGATCCGAGTCTTCCTCTGAGGATAGCTGGCCTTCCTCCTCTGAAGTATTGAAATGATCCCTTGGAGAGTCTGGAGGAGAGTATGAGGGGCGCTTATTCCCTCCCTGGCGCTTATTCCCTCCCTGGCGCTTATCTGACCTGGGTGGGTGAGACAAGTGTTCAAGTACTTTGTCTAAGGTCTCAGGGATGCGGGCGAGGTTTTGTATGCCTGCAAGCGAGAGTGACAGGGCCTTAATCAAATCAGACTCAGGACTGCTGTTAGAGGGAGTAGGTGAGGGTTCAGCTGGCCTGCAGGCCAGACACAAAGACTCAGCCGAAGGTGTAAGAAAAGGAGATTTTGTGTACTCACCGTTAAATCTCTTTCTCTTCAGTCGCTTGG
>CM044434.1:113835217-113847595 GCA_024363595.1 Xenopus borealis | reverse complement strand
CCTAGTGGCATAAGCTATACCCCACTGTCTCCTGTGTCCCCCAAGCCGACATGGAGAAATTTTGTTTTACAATTTGCACAGGCAAGAAAGGAGACCTGCGTATTTTGGCGTGTATGAGCTGAGGACTTGGTGGTCCTGGGCTCTTTTGCCTTGTCTGCCATAGTGCTCCTTCCACTAGAAGCTAAGGAACTGTGTTGCCTTAGGCCTATGTATAGAGAAGGCAGGGGGACCCAGCTATGTTGCCGGGAAGGAAGTGGTTTAATCCTCTTTGTTCTATGGAGACAGAATAAAATAGAGTATTGGGTTATACTCTGATATTTGTATGTCTGCGGTATCTAACGTGCGGGTATAGAAGCGAATGGAGCGCTGCTGTGCCGCGAGTCCGCTGCCTGTAGTGCCCGGGGATAGGGTTTGAGTACCCAGTATAATCTCCCGTAGTGCTGCTAGAACTGCGGTGCTCAACCGGCAGAATCCTCCCCAGTCTGTGCGCAATAGGAAGACGGGGCCGGAAGTGCGTCTCACAATGAGGTGCAAGTGAGAAAAAATGTCGTGAAGTAACCAGCGCCGGACCTCGCAATAGGATGGGCCCTTAGAGAAGGCAGAGTTCTATTGTGTGTAGGCGAGCTTATGCGCAAGAGGAAAGAACCCTGAAGCACAATTAGTCGCTAGGTCTCAAGTCCTTGTTAATGTAGCTAATACCTCAAGGGGGTGAGAAGTGATTTACTCACCAATGTTGCCAGCTGTTCCATGTCCTTACATATATATATATATATACATATGTATTACTCCCTGGTTAACGACCATTCGCAGAAAATACCTCACTCACACCGCACAGGTGGTGGGTGCATTTCACTGCTGCAGCCTCCGTGGAGCGGGAAAACAGTGTTGGGGGTTAGGAGCGAGCCTGCAGTCCTCCGTGGAGCGGGAAGGCTATGGGGCAGAGGGGTACATCAGCTGGAGGGGCTCTTGACCAGGGTCAATGTCCCCTGAATGTGGCTTGGCTGTAACCGGAGTCTGATCATTTGCTCCTGCCACCTAATTTTCTGTGTCTTCTCCTTCTGAGGACACTAAACGAAACTGAGGCTAACAGGAGGAGGCATGGGATGAAGCCCAGGGCGGGAGGAGGAGCCACTTTTAACATGTTCGTGTCCATTCTCCAGCAGCAGGATCTTCATCCCCATGGTGCCTGTGTCCCCAATTTAGGCAAGAGAAAGGTTATTCAGCCTTAAATGTTGTGCTTAGGACTGTAAAATGTCACACTTTCTGAGCCTCAACATTAAACCCTAAGCACATTTCTACTTTATTGGATTCACTCAGCGGACTATTTACCACATTGTGTAAAACATTGTATAAAAACAGATCTTTCTTGGCAAATAAATGTAAAGGCTAAACAAATAATTTTATAGTTGGATTAAAATACTGTGAATACCTCAGAACCAAGAGCAGAAGCTGTAAGCTCACTGACAATGCTAGCAAGAAGACCACACGTGTTAGACACCAAATGTGATGAGAAGAGTTCATTTTCTCGCCTCAAGCTGTTCCTTACAGGCAAAACAACAATGACCAACATCTTCTCCAGAACCTCACGGAAACTGGTAATCCCAGAGACATTTTCTTCACTCTTAAAAAGAAAGGGTATCCTTCATTTACCAATACACTACAGTGAAAAAAACATATTCAAAGCCAAAGGCTGGAAAGACACTTCTGCATACAGAACAAGGATGGATTCTTACTTCAAAATACCAGACGTTTGCAATAGGACAAATTAAAAAGAAAAAAGGGATAATAAGCACTTTCAGTTGGGATTATGTAAAAAAAAAAAAAAGTGCATATACACGATCCAGAAAAATACCCAATTTATTTATTTACATATTATTACACAGAAGTAAACCATTATATGCTGCCTGCTCTTGAAGGGACCAGTAGTTTCCAACACCCTTAGGCTCTGTTCACAGTGATGGATTCTGGGACGTGAAGTCCCTCTACTTTCCATTGTGGGTGGTACACTGATTCTCTGAAAAGCAGAGGCACTTCCAAGCTCCAGAATCCATCCCTTCCAAATGGAACAAGGTGATAGAGGGGTTGGATTGCACTGTAAAGCTAAGGGGGTTGGGAAAGGATTTGTCAATCTGTGGAATAAGTCAAAAACACACAAAAAAAAAATCCAATTTATTTACACAAGGCCAAGATGTGGGTGGTGGACCAAATTTGCCATAATTCAGCAACTCCCAGAGCCATCTATTTAAAGCCTTGAACTTCCTGGCCCACTCTGGTGACATGAGAAATGGGGGTGGGTTGTTATGTGGATGGATAAATTGACATGCACATTACTGCTTGAAAGGCTTTCCACCTCCCTCCAAATATGCCCCCTCAACCATGTACGATTTTCATACCTGTACCTGGAGGTATCATGGAATCATGGAAGGTAGGCAAGCAACTAATACTCGTTTTCTTTAAGTTTGTCAGTGGACATTTTAACAGACATAGGGGGGAATTCACAAAAGTGTCGGTAAAATAAATAACCCAGAAGTGGCGGTCGACAAATTTGTAAAATGTCTTACAAACGGCAAATTCACAAAGGCAGATGTTACCATCTCTGAATGTCTCGTAAGTCCGACAATTTTCTAAAATGTCGTATATCTTTTCATCGTACAGACGACATTTTACACGACTTTTTAAAGACATTTTAAAGACATTTTACAAGAAATTTTAAAGACATTTTAAAAGACAATTTGACCGACATTTTCATTTTGGAGAGCCTAATGTGTCGGAAAAAATGTCTGCAAAAAAAAATTAGTTTACGAGTAATTCATAAAAATGTCGGGGAAAATGGTGCAGAAAAAACCACGCCCACTTTTCACTACACTTTTTCAAAAGTGTCGTATATGTCGGAAAATTGGTGGGGAAATGCTCTGTGAATTTGTTGTCTGTTGCTACAACATTTTAAAGACATTTTAAAGACATTTTTTCCTTCCCGACACTTTTGTGAATTCCCCCCATAGGATCTAAGCTAAGTGAAAATGCTTTTAGAAAAGGTAAGAAGAATTTCAGGCCATTTTTTTTTTTAAGAGGCCATCATTTAAAAGGCAAAAAAACCATCATGCATAAATTTAAGGGGAGAAATTACTGAAAATAAAGTAGTACATACCTGGCTTAATTTCTCCATAGCTGAAACAAGCAGAGGAAACCGATGAGCCAAAGCAGTGTCATTTTCAGTACTGACTTGTTTCACCATAGAACGCAGAAGTACCTCTCCGTCATAAGCAATTGGAAAGATAGAGGTGAGCTTCACTGAAGTATGGCAGAGAGCTGACATAACTGCTGCCAAAAGGCGACTGCTGGATGGTTTGAAATTTGCTTCCTGAATGTCCTTAAATGTAAGAATATTGTAAAAAAAATATGTATTCTGGCTGTGTCTCACCTAAAAATGTCCATATTACATAAATTTTTATAATGCAGGATAATGGAATTATTCTCTTCACACACGGAAGGAATTAAACTCTACACAACATAAAGGGACAACTAATATACTATGACGCAAATTTAGCAAACCAGATTATATCCCAAGAAAATAGGATAGCCATTGCTCCCATCTATACCTTTTCCTAAAATAATTACTTTAATTCGTTAAATCCTCAAAAACTGTTTTTTTAGTATATGTAGCAACACATTCTCTTACTTAACTGTAGGATGAACTATATTTATGTTAAAATATCAGCATATGCAGGCATGAATGTTTATGTTGTAGGTAGGGAATTACCTGATCCAAACAATTTAACAAGTCACACAGACATGCCCACTGGAGGGCAGGAGTGGGATAAAAAGAATGAAAGCAGGCAGTAAATGTATTATGACACTCCTGGAGAACAGCTTCCAGCAGGCTCATGGGTTGGCTGAGATATCCTTCAGGGTCATTGTCCAGCTTTGTCATGCAATTATCCACACCTTCAGAAAGGATTTTTCTTAACAATGTCCTGGTTTTACCAATGCATTCAGCCAATTTGCTAGTTTCTTCTACAACTGCTTTTGTGGTAGCTAAAAGCAAATTATATATAAAAAATATATATATTAATAAATGACAAAAGATGCACATGACGTTAGTTGATGAATTGATAAAACAGTTATGTAAGATAGTCTAAATTTACCCGATACTGGATAGATTTCACAGATGTAGACTTTCAACAACCTCAAACAGCAGGTCCCTACAAAGCGTAACCGTTCCAAATCCAGCAGTGTTGCAGTGTATTGGAAACCTTTAAGACTTCGAAGTTCTTCTACTCCAAGAACTAATGTGGTCCAGCTCCAGTGTAGAATGCTCAACAGGGATTCAAAACAGTCCTGAAGATCAACAGCAGACGTACAATGTTAAAATGAGGTTATTGTAACAAAAAGATACTGATTTCACAGTGTTGCTATTAGTTATCAATAAACAATGTGCAGTAAATACTTAGCTTACAAATTATGAACATTTCAATACTGCCTTTTTTTTGGTGTGTTGATATACCTATATTAGTAAGGCAGGTATTGCTATATTGTTTTTTATAGGCTTGGTATTTCACCCAGTGCTTAGGACACATGAACACAATCAAAACAAAGATACTGGCAGTGAGGTGTTTAAAATGCCTAAAAATATATGCAGGGTCAGACTGGACCAGCAGTTAGGGTTGCCACCTTTTCTTGAAAAAAATACCGGATTTCCAATATATTTATCTTTTTTTCCTATTAATAACATTAGGATCAACCATCAAAAATACCGGCCAGGTGGCAACCCTACCAGCAGTACAGCAGGATCCAGCACCAAAGTACAAAATAATTTTTCTTTGTCATTGTCTGTTCTGCTAAGTTACTTCACTGGTCTAAGAAGCCAACTCTTAAAGGAGAACTAAACCCTAAAAATGAATATGGCTTAAACTGCCATGGTTTATATACTGGACTTATTGCACCAGTCTAAAGTTTCAGCTTCTCAATAGCAGCAATGATCCAGGACTTCAAACTTGTTACAGGGGGTCTGCGACACTCACATGCTCAGAGGGCTCTGAGCAGCGGTTGAGAAGCTAAGCTTAGGGGTCTTTGTAAATTGTCAAGCAGAAAAAGAGGTTGACTTGTCATATAAGCTGATGCAACAATGCGGATTATTAAATTCTGATGCTAGCTGCACTGGTGGTGCTGTGTTAATATCTGTATTAATTATAATCCGTTTTATATTGTGACATTTCTATTCTATGTGTACTGTATACTTTGAGTCCGTCCCTAAGCTCAGTAAGTGACAGCAGCACAGAGCATGTGCAGTGAATAAGCAGAAAAGAAGACGGGAGCTACTGGGGCATCTTTGGAGACAAAGATCTTTACTGGTTGGGCTGGTACAGAAGCCCAAAACATAATGTAGAACATTTCTAGCCTACTTCTTTAGTTTGACTTTCCTTGTTCTTTAAAGGAGAACTAAACCCCCAAGAGTCTCATCCACTACCCTCCATAATGCCCATTCACTGCTTCCTCTCCACAGAATACATTCGTGAAAATGCCCCCCAAATGTGAAACTCGCGTATTTACACGTATAATTTAGTTCAGATGCAGAAAATGGCTCCCTTGAGCTCCGCTGCACTACTCTGCACAGATGCACGAGTTTTCACAATTAGGGGCACATTTTTCAATAATGCACTGGGGAAGAAGCAGGGACTATGGAGGGTAATGGGGGGGGGGTGTTGGTTATACTTCAAGTAGCCTTCTTTTAATCTCAGTAGCTACTGTAGTTTACACCATCAGCCTCTCTCATAGAGGATTATTATTGTAGATTAGTATACTAATCCGAACAGAAGTAAATTAGGTATTATATATTTAAGTAAGTGCAAGTGAAACACAAAAATGCCTTATATACATATTGAAACTTACCACAGACACTGTCCGTGCAAAAGATTTTTTCAGAATGTGTACTGGCTCACTAGTTTGTGGTTTTCCTTTCGTTGCACTGCCATCACTTGTAGGAAGTCTAACAGAAGTAAATGAAACAGGTAAATAACCTATGTGCATATGTCAGTGTATATTTTGCGGATATCTTGTGCTGCATTCATAAATGTAGATGCCTTACCTGTACAGTAATTGTGGTATTTGACCTGCATTGACATCTGTACCATTATTTGATTTCTTAGAGCTTTTGAACTGGAAAACAACACTGTCAGAAAAAAGGAAAATAAGACAAAGTACCTTAATCAGATGCAATGTCTAAAAAGGTAAAAATGTTTTATGTCAATTATACTAAATTTCAAAAAGACTTAGCAGTGTTAAATACATGTATTGTGCACTCTAATTATGACCACAGGAGGGCAGAGAACTGACTAGATCATCATAACGAAGCAGACGAAAATGGCCTTTGAAAAACCTATTAAATATTGACAGTATGTACAGTAAATACTGTATTGTAAACTGTGATAAAGGGCGCAAGGACAACTTGCAGCACTACAATAATGGAATACAAAAGAAATACAAAAAGTATCAAGTTATCAGTTAACATTGCTCCTCCTGGAGAATCCTGTACCGAAATCCATTTTCAATATAAAAAGTAGTTGAACAAGTTGTCAAGAGAAAGATATAGGGCTCTTCTAATGTTCTTCTGGCTAGGAAAGATGTGAACATTTTGCCAAGGTTTACAATGTTTGTTCTAAACAGAATAACATAAGACTGGCCTGCTTAGACTAGCACTCATCAAATTTCCATTCATGTATCTGAGTTTACTTATCCTTTCAAAAAGCATGATACAATATTCTTCTGTACACATGGTTACTTTTGGTCAATAACCAATATACATTTCCCCATTCTAGTGCTGTGGTCCCCAACTAGTGGCTCGTGGGCTTCATATTTCTCCCTAACCCCTTTGATGTTGCTCACAGTTGCCTCTCATTGCTTTGAATTCCTGGCTTGGAGGCAAGTTTTAGTTGCATAAAAACCAGGTGAACTTCCAAACAAAGTCTCCTGTAGGTTTTCAGTCCACCTAGGGGCTAAAGAATAGCCAACCACATGCCTTATTTTGCACTTCCAGGAACTTGTGTTGCTCCCCAAATATTATATATTAGAATGAGGCTCATGGGTAAACAAGGTTGGGAACCTCTGTTCTAGTGCAAATGTTTGACTGTTTGACTGAATACAAGGATTTTCCAAATCCGTTAGAGATTATATGTATGCCCATGAATGCAAAAGTCATATACAGCTGTGGCTTATGTAAGAATACATGCCAAATATGGTCAAAATCAGCACGAACACTGATCAATTAGAATTACCCATCATCAGTTGTAATGGAGGCTTGACCATGAGAACCACAGTCACTGCTTGGACCAGACACTCGTGCCCACGCAACATACCACCAACCAGCTTGCAGCAGGACAGGCTCATCGAACATCATTGCATATTTTTCCCTAAAAAATTCAAGCACATAAAATGTTATACCTAAGGATAGACATTTAAGGGAAGAAGCTGTTTTTCTGTGTGAAAGGACAATCTAAAATTGTCCTTGCTGTCTCCCATCAAGTTAATTGCAATTAATCTACTTCACATATTGAGGCTGCCATCATTTTTCATGTGTTGAAAGGATTTACAAATTAAAATGTGTTCTATAACAATTCACTAAGCAAAAGGCAAATGAAAAACAGCAATTTAGTATTTAAATTGACATTATTACTTAACATGAAACATAGTTATTCACCTGGCGGCACAATCATATGCAAGCACATCCGTTTCAGCAAGGAGGTCTCCATCTGTTTCATGATCTCCTCCATCAGGCCCCAACTCAAATAACTATTTAAAAAAACAAATATTTTAGTTTTCAATATTTTATAATCCGTTGTTCATAGCAATCAATGATCTATACTAAAGATTAATTACATGGTCTTAAAACTTCCCCCCGCCCTTCACATTAAAGCTTTGAAATCAAGGACAGAGGTATTTTACCACATTTTATTTAATTTACTTTGTTTTTATTTGGATTTATACATCAACAACTCAATTGACAATTAAACAGAGCATTGACATAAAGCAAGACTGGGGAAAAAAGAGCAAGACTATTTCTCCAGAAATAAAAATCCAAAATCAGTAAAAGGAAATAAAGAAAGAAAACTTAACAGATACTGTTATGAGAATGTTTCACCTAACAATTGAGTCATTTGCTCTCTTTTCTATGCTCATAAACCCCATTGAATATCAGTTATCATGAGACCTGCTTTATATAGCATCCAAACATCCCATATATTGTTGACGGTTCTATGGTATCCAAAATATTAATTCTTCATTCAACATTATATAGTCAATTTTATCAATGACTTTTATATATGAAAGTGTGTTCTGTGCCAACTGGCTGCTATATGCATTTTGGTAACCATACAGATATGCTGGATTAATCTCTGAGATAGGATTCTTGAATCTTCCCAGTAACAGTTTCAGGTTTTGTTGTGAAAGTGGTATGCATATTCCTTAGTAACAATACCACTGGGCATGTCCACCAAATGTTGCCACATTTTTTTAATAAATAATTGCAATCATAATATTAGAAAGATACTATCAGCAACCAAGGTAACATGGTTCTCAATGACCCAAAAAGGAGGTGTAATGGGGGGAAAAAACACAAACATAAACCATCTGAATATAAACTACCTTTATCTTTGCTGTGTATTCCCCTCTGCCACCAAACAGGCCAAGCCCTCCAAGTAAAATGTCTGTATCAGCACAAAAACGAATAGCTTCAACGGAGTGGGCAGAGTAACCCCAGCCTCCTCCATGACCTAATATGGAAACGAGTAAGAAAGGTAGCAATAAGAAAGTAGCAATAAGTACACAAAAAAGCTTTATGGTGTGCGATTTTTAAAATTACATTAGACTAAACGCTTACTTTCAAATCTATTGACAACACTATAATCCTCTTTGGAATACACCTTCATCACAGACTGAGTCTCCTCTTCAATGCTTGAAACTCCCATTTTTAAATCCTGCATTGCAGCCAATGTGTCAAGGCAGCCTTAATAAAAAATGGAAACAGATTGACAAATTTAAAGCAATATAAAATCAAATAAATTAGTTTCTGTAAAATAGTTCTAAACATGTAAAGCATGGTGGGCGGAGAACTGTTAATTTCCATTCATCCAAGATAATTCTTACTTAAAAATCTACTGGCTGTTTCTAATGTAAATACTACATTATTTCAGGAATTAAAAAAATATGTGCAGAGGTATAAACAGCAGCCATCACTCAACTATTAAACTTTTAAATAATGGTCTTAGGCCATCAGGCTGTAATGACTCATAGTAACATCAGTGATAATTGCAATTTTTTAGGAGCTTTAAATCTTAATTAGGTAAAAAGTTACATTAACAGTCTGACAAAAACTAATTATAAAAATTAATTATCATGCAGTATTTCAAAAACACATATGGATGGACATAATGGATGTACATTATTGGCAAGAACGTGCACATATTATATTGTAAACTGTGGCATACCATCACTTATCTTACCTAGAATATGCAAAGCTGCATGGGATCGAGTTGTTACAGCTTTCTGTCCTATAGGCAATGCAAGTTCCGGACTAAGAATGCTGCACCGAAGCTGCATGTCTGGAGCTGAAGGGAGCCTGGAGTCAGCTATCACTGCATTGTAACACCACAATTCTTTAGTGCTGCCCTGAAACCTAAAACAAGAGAATCAATTGCTACCACATTATAATGAACAAAAGGGAATATGCTGTATTAACACACACATCCAACCATTATATTTACAAAAAAAGCACATAAACACTGGCTTTAACAATTGGATCATTCAGTGTTTACACTGGAAAAAAAGCATCATTATAGTGATCAGTAGGAAATTTGTGTGAGAAGCATATCATTTCAGACTTCCACCATTAGCACGATTAGAGAAAGAGTCCTTAGTGCTTCACTGATGAGAAACGTGTGTACAATGGGCCATTAATGGGGCTGGCCGAAATGAATTGTTCCACCACTTTTACCTGAAATTCATGCCAGAACATTGAGCACTAGAGATGAAATCAACCAAATTGCCTGTACAAATATTTGTATTTAAAGCCAGCTTAACAAGAAACACTTAAATCAGGCACATAACAAGGCAACTAGAGATGTTCATTCAGCTGTACGCTAAACGTGGTCTCAAGTCAGACAATGACACGAGTAATCAGATTTCTCCCAACTTTAATATTTTGCATTTCAACACACTGAAACTAGGTTGGCTTTGGGAGAACTGCAATGCGAGATGCGGAAACAAGTTTTGGAATTTTCAAAAAGAAGCCCAATTGCTAAGAAAATTAAGGGTAATTTTCAATAAAGAGGCATGTTGCTTGAAATGTTCCTGTAACAGGAATGTCAAATGAAATATTATGTGAAGTGGGTAACTTTACAATGCATTAGATTCTACTTTTATTTATGGTCAACTACATTGTTTATGATTTATATATCAATATATCTATTAAAACTTCTAAACAAACCACACTTGCACAATTTACAGATGAAAAATGCTAGAGTTCCAGCTGAGGGTTTTTTTTTTTTTTTAGTTTGTTTCTGCTAAACTGCAGACAGGTACAGGGTCAAGCATTTTTTGCAGTTGAGGGAAATACTTTAAAAGGTAACTATTAAAATATTCACCTCCAAATGACATCATGAACTGGATCCAAGCAAACACCAAAACCTTGCAAATCCTCTTGCTCAGAGTCATTAAAGGTTGCACAGCTTCCATCAACTTTGTTAATAAGAAGACATTTAAATGGAGGTGGTTCTGTCATGTAGGCTGGGACCAAACCTGCGAAGGAAAGAAATTATAGGTATGAAGCATCTTTAATAAACATCTCTTGTTTTGAACCATGTTCCTTTTTTTCTACCATTCACTCTCGGGCAGAAAACATGTGACTAATAATTTATAAGCTGTAGGTTAATAGTCATAGCTGGATGGGCAGCACTGGCAATAACAAGGCTGTCAATGCAAAAGTCTGAGGAATTAAAATTTCAGAACTGCCTGCATTTTTGTGCCCATATATGGAAATATTTTTTTTTCTTTTTCATTTTAGTATGAGTTGCAGATTTGGGTTTCAAGGACAAAGACTATCATTCATCATATACAACATGGACTTCCCCAGCTAAGGCTGGGTTTGAAAATAATTCTATAGCAGGACAAAACTCTCCTCACGGTTTAGTGGAATGTGTGAAATTGTAGACGATTCCAGCTTATCAGCCATAGGTTCAAGAATATATAGGGCAGCAAACATGTTTACACCTGAATTTCAGGTGTATCTAAAAGAGCAGACTAATATTTTGCCAAATATTACTCTAAACTGCCTTAAGGCTGAGCCCTTACCACTGCTCCAAAACTTTCCCATAAGTAAAATTTGCTTTTCATGCCTTACACTATAGCGAATGTCAATGCTACAGCACAGGTAGACTGACAGTCCTCCTATCCACCTACATATATTATTAACATTAATATTAACAAGGTGTACAGTGCTAAGAATCCAAAGATGAGTTAATCATATCTATATGGTATGGCTCATCTACAGATAAAATACCCAAAAAGTAGGGAAAAAGAGAATAGGATGATTTACAAATCATTTAACCCCTCTATTAATTGCCTAAAATACAAAGACAAAACATCATATGTTAAAACATATGATATAGTAACTTGCCTATTATATGCCGGCTTGCAAATATTTCAGAAGTAGCAAGAACATGGGAGTTAATTAGCGCTTCATCTATCCTCAAAAAAGTCTGATCTCCACTTGCTCCAACCCAGGTTGCTTTTCGTCCATATTTGGAACCAATGTTGGGCATGGGTGCTGGTTTAGCATTCCAGTAGGGAACATCCAAAATGGGTCTTCCAAGTTGCCCTTTCTGAAATAATCAAAGACTTTAAATAATGATTTTCATAATTGTGTGCTTAACATATTTTAATCCTGAGGGTAATTTAAGTTAATTTTATGTTGGTAAAAGACTTCTTCCGGTTATCAAAGTTAACTGACCTCCAACAGAGTAGGAAGTCGCCAGGCTCCCAATATTTCACAGATCAAGGTCAAGACAAGTACTCTGGAGGATCAATGCCATAAAACAAGTGTTCTTTTATTGTATGCACAACATGTTTAGGACCATATAGGTCCTTCCTCAGGTGCTAGCATCTTGTGCATACAATAAAAGAACACTTGTTTTATGCCATTGATCCTCCAGAGTACTTGTCTTGACCTTGATAAGTTAATTTTATATCTAACAGAAATGTAAAGAGGTGAAACCATAATTAGTTTGCTTTTTCCCCTAACACTTTTTCATAATTTCATAGTTCTATAGAAGGCTTGTTGGCTCTGTTGCCATGGTCAGCATTGTAGTGTGCCCATTATTTCCCAACTGA
>CM044434.1:113796844-113817132 GCA_024363595.1 Xenopus borealis | reverse complement strand
AACATTATGTTCTACAGAGCTTATCTGCTGTGTAACTTGAGCCTTTTGTCCTTTGACTAGCTGCCCCCATGACTACACAACAGCTTATTTATATAAACAATAGTAGCTTTTCTGAAGCAAACATCAGTTTTACCAGTGCAGGGTAACACTGCATTATATTTTTATTACTTTAAAAAAATAAAATTTTTTGATGTTACTGGTCCTTTAAAGGAAAACAATACCCCTTAAACAATGCAGGTCTCTATAAAAAGAAATTGCATAAAACAGCTCATATGTAAAATCCTGCTTCATAAAATATACAATTTTCATAATAATACACTTTTTTAGTAGTATGTGCCATTGGGTAATCATAAATAGAAAATTGTAATTTTAAAAAATAAGGGCCACCCCCTGGGATTGCATGATTCACGGTGCACATAAACATACCAAACAAACTATACTTCTTAGGTCACATGAGCCAATTAACAGACGGAGTTCTGTCTTTTGCTCCCACACTTCTTCCTGTTACAGTTAGAGCTGCAGTATTTCTGGTCAGGTGATCTCTGAGGCAGCACAGAGACAATCATGTAATGGTGGTTCAAGGCAAGAAATGTTAAAGGGCAAAATCTACTTAAAGGGGAACTATTGCGAAAATGAAAATTTAATATTAGTTTCTAAATACAATCAACTAAAACTAATGTACCAATTTTGAACATTAGTATCAGCATCTGTTTCGCCTCATTATGTCTTCATTCAGGAGTTGGGTGTCAGAAGAATGAGCCAATATATCTTGCAGGGGGGCTTCTTTTGCCTAGATGCATAAGAGCTCCCTCTATTAAAATCACCAGAAATCCTGTCTCTACAAGCAGTATTTGTGCAAAAGTCAGTTATTCTGTTATTTTGTTTATACTGGAATTAGTAACGTGAGTGAGCTCTAATTCATCTGCTAAGAAAGGAAGCCCCCTATAAGATATATTGAATCATTCATTGGACACCCAGAAAGTTTCTTACTTCAGTATGACGAAGCTTGTATTACATTTAAATTTTTGTGATAGTTCCCCTTTAAATATTTATTTCAGTTTGATAAGATTCTTTAATACGTCACTTAATTTGATATAAACTATATCCCCCATATGTAATAAAAAGCACTAAGTTTGCCCAGGAGCAGTAAACTATAGCCACCAATAAGATGTTAGCTTTTAAACAGGTGACCAGTAAAGGCTACCAGCTGATTGGTTGCTATGGGTTACTGCTCTTGAGCAAACTTAGCGCCTTTTATTACATAACCCCATATATTGCTTAAGTAGTCATTTTGGGGGTATAGTTTTACTTTAAGTCTGTGTACCAAGGCACTTTAGCATGGCAAACCTTTGATCTTCAGGAGCATGCTCCTACTGCGCATGCACCAGAAGACACCAATGGATCCAGGCAAAAAAACACTTGTGAGAAGATGGCCGTGAGCTCTGCTGGAGAGCACCTAGAAAGAAGGGTAAGTAACAACTTAGGGGCATTTGCCCCAGGGGGGGGTAGGCCAGGTGTGAGAAGGGCCTATGGGAGGAGGCATTTGGGGCAGACAGGGTTTCCTTGTCCTTTAAGAAAATCCCCACAATCTATACACATGCAGAAGCTATGAATGCAAAGTAAATAGAATAAGCCACACCTTTACCTAGAAGGAGATCCAATGGTATCATCTCTTTCAAAGCATCCAGAATTCCTCTTTGCCTTGCCTCCTGGCCATCAAGTTCTTGAGCACAAGCTTTACAACATCCACAAGCACCACAACCAGATTCTCCTGATCCGCAGCCACAAATTCTATAAAATTTCCAATTAGACCAATGAATCCAATACAAAAACCATTAAGCACCACAACCAAAATATCAAGAAGCCATTACTATTACTAACTGTTGCAGGAGTATTAAAATGTGTTTTCAAAAACTATGCAGGACTTATCATGAAAGCACTACTGTATACCTACCCTCCTGGCACTCGATCAGGTCGTCCACTACTAACACAGCTGGCTCCATAACCTGTGCATTCTCCACACACTGTACAAACCATACATTGCTCCAGCTTCCATTTATGCATTCGAGGGGGGCACATCATAGATTTTTCATCTTTATCATCAATTTCCTCCTCAAGATCCTCATCCATTGCTGTTGCCATGTTTTCAACTCCAAAAACTAAGCAAAATATTTATATTACACACACACACATATTTCAATCTGTCTCAACAAAAAGTATGTTCTATATATTATGTAACTGAACCTAGAATGTTTTCTGTATTTCTGTACACTGACCAAAAACCTGCCATTTAAGCCTCAAAACATTATTTAGGAGAACACATTCCATATAACTAATGTAACCACAAATCAATGCATATTGTAGCAATTATGGCTATGAAAACTTTTTACACTGTGGGTGCCAATTTGACAGGCTTCCACCAAATGAATGAAAGCAGCATTTTTTCCCTGGGCTGGTGCTTCTTTTCAGAAATAACTGTACCAGCCTGGACTTTTCTCTTCCCTGGGGTTGGGTAACTCATGCTGAACTAGGGTGTGTATTACTGCTTTAGTTCTCCTTTAATCATGAAATTGTGCGTGTGTATTTGACATAAAAGGGAACAGTGGAACTATCATTTTAGCACAAAACAAAATACTCAAACAGGGCAAAATATATCAGTTAAACTATAATACAAAATAATAAAAAAAAAATGTTAGAAAGCAGATTTCTGACCTTTGCCTCCTTGATTCATAGCACCTGTGTCCCTTCCACACTGGCCCTTGTTGTTGACTCCAAATGTCCAAACTTCCCCTTTCTTTGTAAGTACACAAGTATGGGCTTTGCCCATAGTAACTTGAGTCACCACATGTCCTTTCAAGTCTGTCACCAAATCTGTAAGGATACAGATTTTTTTTTTTTTAACATTTAAAATTAATTACATGTGAAAAATTACAAGTGCACTTGTGCACATGTACAACACAGCCAAACACAGTCACATATGCACAAAGAAAATTATTAGCAGATACTTGCACATGTATACTTTTTGTAACTCTTGTAGCCAACAGCAGTGGTTGTAATAATCTCATAGACATCTTAGGGCTCATTTAAGAGTGGGAATACAGCCTGTTTTTCCAATACTTTCAGCATGATTGTGAATATAAAGGTGAGATGCATCAATGTTTTTGGATGCAAGTACCTTTAATGCAGTGGTCCTCAAACTTGGCCCTCCAGCTGTTAAGGAACTACAAGTCCCACAATGCATTTGCCTGACTGTGGCTGTCAGACTCCAGTCAGACTCCATCATTGCATTGTGGGACTTGTAGTTCCTTAACAGCTGGAGGGCCAAGTTTGAGGACCACTGCTTTAATGAATAGCGTTAATTTGTGCAACAACTGCATCCAAAATGAAGTGACAAAAAGGAAAACTAGAGTTTTATTTGGGATTTGATTGGAAAACCCATTTAGAGGAGTATTACATATATTATATATATATATATACAACATTATATTATATCTATAGCGATAGAAATACCGGCACACACCGAGTGCTTTCCAATAAATCGAATAGCCAAAAGTACTGGAGGCACTCAAGGACATTAGTATGTTAATTTATTGTAGCTTCATATAATCCCCCACATCAACATGTTTCGCTTCTTGAACCGTCGTCAGGATGGTTCAGGGAGAACCGAAAGGCGTTTATGTGGGGGCAACAATAAATTCACATACTAATATGTCCTTGAGTGCCTCCAGTACTTCCTGTTTTCTTTCTCTCCCTCTCCATACATATACACACATTTTTTTTTTATAGATAGATAGATATACATTTAGATTTTATTGTAAATTAAAAGTGCATAACTGCAAAACACTAATAAAAACTATCACATTTTATCACAATCACTTACTTGAGCTGTCAGCATAAATGGCATCTTTTCCAAACATGTACAGCTCCCCATCCTTGCTTATGATGGAGCTGCTCCCATTATTGCAGGCAGTGGTTACAACAAATTTTCCATCCATTTTCATAATTCTTTTTGGCTTATAGGGTTTTGATTGTCGACGGCTTTTTGCTGTGGGTCAAAACAAACAAGTGATGAATAAAAACACAAAATCAATAGCTGCTTTATTAAACAACCAGTAACACAAAGAAATAAGTGTTAAATAAATCAATAAATATTGTCCTGTTCCCGTGCACTGGTAAAAATTGTGTCTGCATCAAAATACTACCATAATTTATATAAATTAGCTGCTGTGTGATCATGAGGATAGTCATTCAGTTTGAAAAATAAGAAAAGGCACACACAGAGTTTAGTTCTCTCACAGGATGAGAAACGGGCCAAAAGTCATTAATGGCTCTTTAAAAAAAAACATATAATTAAAACCTCTCTCACATATTAAACAGGAAATTCTTTACTTGTAGGTTTCAGATAAAAAAAGTGAAATGTAAAAAATATAAATTTTCAATTTTTGACACTACTCATCCTTTAAATTGAACAATTTTAAATATTTCCATAAAAAATCCATATAGCAAGTCACTGTGTAATAATGCATCAAGATTTCCATGAAGAGCAATGCAAAATAAAACATTAAAATTGCCTACATATGTCACAATGGACACTTGCTTTGAAACAATTGTTTTCTATTACTGGGAAAATTCACTCCTCACATTTCTATATACCATTTCTCCAGAGCTCTTGTATGTGTATTTTCACAACAGGGAGGTTATTATGATACCTGTAACTATTTTTTTTTTTTTAAGCACAAACCCTAAAGGAACTACACAAATCTGTTCATTTGAACAAAAAAGGTGATTAAAAAAAAAAAAAAAAAAAGAATACTGACACTTACTTGACTCCCCATCTTCCCCTTTACTAGCTGTGCCTGTAAAAAATACACTTCCATCATCAGCAGTGAGCAATGCATGAGAACCATCATGGCCAACTGAGAACTGAACAATCTTTGGAGATTTTGTTATGGGGAGCTCAACCCATTTTCCTGATGAAGGCCCGCCCTGCTTGATTCCAAGGCTTTGATATTTGCCAGTGTAATACACCTAAATAATGTACAAAATAAAACAAAAACATATTAAGCGAAAGCTAAAATTGCAATATGATGTCATGTTTACTAAGTAAAAAGTAACTACAATAGCTTTTTTTACACAATGCAACCTCTTTAAATGTCAAATGTGTTAAAATTATTTTTATAAACCATTTACATTGGTAAAACCATTATAACTGTTTAAAAATAACAGAATAGAATTTACCTTTCCACTAGCAGTTCTCATTAGTGCAAACTCCCTTCCTGCTCCTAAAACAGCAAGTTCTTCATCAAAGCCTGTACCTAAAACAGAAACAGAAAAATAGGGAAAAAAAACACTTTAAAATTGTAGTTAAACCATCACAATCAAATCACTGAATATGCACAATATAAATTGAAATTTGCCTAAAAGGAGATACAAGCAATTAAAAATTCTGTACAAAATTCTGTAAGAAATATCTCACTCTCCATAACCTATGACTGTTTATGCTCTCTTCATGCAGAGGTCTGGGTCAGATTCTGATTGACAGATAGGTCTATTAAGTCTTTTAGGGGGGGCTCCATTTCTTAGAAGAATAACTCTACCTACTCCAGCCCAAAGAGGTAACAAAATAATCAGAGCCGGTTACTTTTAAAAAGTGAGCGCCTAGGGTTCAACCCCCCCCCCCCCAAAGGATATATTAGACTTGTCAATCAAAAACTGACTCCATCTACTGCATGAAGACAGAATCAATGAGACAGGTTGCTCAGAGGGGGTGAGTGAAGAGTAACTTGATTATTGCATAAATTGTACAGAATCGTATTGTACAGAATTGTACATTGATCATATTTAGAAAGTTTCTTATTTCAACAAGATGAAGCTTATATTAAAAGGATACTGTCATGGGAATTTTTTTTTCAAAACACATCAGTTAATCGTGCTGCTAAAGCAGAATTCTGCACTCAAATCAGTTTCTGAAAGGAGCAGATTTTTTTATATATTTTATTTTGAAATCAGACATGGGGCTAGACATAGGGGCAGATTTACTAAGGGTCGAATTCGAGGGTTAAAAAACCCTCGAATACGACCATGGGAATAGTTAGGAAATAAAAATTCTCCAAATTCAAATTCGGAGGATTTTTACCGCTATTCAATTGGTCGAATGATTGAATAGTAAAAATTTGATCGATTTTTTTGTTTTATTCCATTAAACTTTTTGAATCCCAATTCGGTAGCACTGATCTGGCGAACTAGGCAGTCAAAGCTTTACTGCAAGTTGGAGTGATATCACCCCCTCCCTTTCCCCCCAGCAGCCTAACAACAGAACAATGGGAAGGTAACAGATAACAGCTCCCCAACACAAGATAACAGCTGCCTGGTAGATCTAAGAACAGCACTCAATAGTGAAATCCAAGTCTCACTGCGTCACATTTAGTTACATTGAGTAGGAGAAACAGCCTGCCAGAAAGCAGTTCCATCCTAAAGTACAGGCTCTTTCTGAAAGCACATGACCAGGCAAAATGACGTAACATGGCTGCCTACACACCAATATTACAACTAAAAAATACACTTGCTCTTTCAGGAATTACATTTTATATTGTTGAGTGAATTATCTGCAATGTTAGTGTAATTTAGAAATAAATAATGCATCATAAAAATCATGACAGAATCCCTTTAAATTTCCATTTTCGCAATAGATTCCCTTTAACACTCAATGGTGAAATAAAACAAAAAAGTTAGGACCTAAGCAAAAAAAACATCTTTTATAAATGTACATACTTATAATGTGCAAATCTTTCTCCAGATCAAAGAGTGAGATGCCACATGCATGTAAACATTTTCTTGCAAGTTTTAGCTGGAGTTCCTGTTGTAATACAGGCTCTGTACTAGTTGCGAATATTCGAACAACAAATCCATCCTGTGAAAAGGGACAACAAAATGAAAAAGGTGGAAAGAAGCCTTACATTACAGATAATCAAGCAAACAGTGATAAAAAATATCAGAGATATAGCACATACAATATACTAATTCATTTGAAAAATATGTTTGCAAAACAGATCTGTAAAATATTAAAAGATAAACAACCAGTTAATAACTCACATGGAAATAAACCTTCACATCTACCAGAAGAAAACGAATGTCAAAGTAGAAGCAGACGTGTAATGGGAACAATTGTTAGGCCCCATTAGAGAAATGTCTGCCTTTAATGGTCTCAGCAAGAAAACATGAGAATAATGAATACACATCTAAAAAAATATACTGGAGATAAGCAAACCAGTAGTATTTTCAACCACTAAATTATTTTGTAGCTGAATAAAGAATTGTCATGTATTAAAGGTCTGCTAAATTGAAATATAAAATACTGCATAACGAAAAAAAATACAGATGAAGACTCTTTGGATTGTGTGTTTGACACAGAATAACTAAACACAGATTTCCCATTTGTCCCATTTAACACAGAACATTGTATCCCAGCATCACATCTAATTAAAATGTTCACCATTGTGAACAATGGTGCTTTGGTATACTAATGAAAAGGTTAAATGTATTAAATGAGTTAAGATAATTGAAGAAACTGTGTTATCTAAAGTTAAGCCTGAGTCATGATGCATTTAACAAATCCAAGTGACTGCATCTGTATTTTAAGCAGCTTTCAATAAACATTAATTGCAAAAATTAGTTAAAGTTATCTGTATAGTCCCAGTCAAGACCACTGCACCTGCTGCTCTTTGACAACAAAACAGAAATAAAATTCAAAAAGATGCAACTTATTAACTATTTGTTAAAGGAAAGTTAAACTAAAGACGTTGGCTAGAAATGTTGTACATTATGTTTTGGGCCACAGGCAGACACAGCCCTTTAGCAGGGAAGATCTGTGTCTCTAAAGATGCCTCAGTAGCTCCCCATCTTCTTTTCTGCTGATTCACTGCACATGCACTGAACTGCTATCACTTACTGAGCTTAGGGACCGACTCACAATAAACAGTACACATAGAATGGATTGTACATGAAAATATACGGCTGATTAGTACTTAATATAGATAATTACAACATGGCAGCACAGAAACCACTGCAACTAGCACCAGAACTTAATAATCAGCCCTGAAGCATCAGCTTATACTACAGACAACCCATAATTTTCTGCTTGATAATTTGTGATGATCCCTAAGCTTAGCTTCTCAACAGTTGCTCATAGCCCACTGAGCATGCGAGTGACGCAGACGCTTTCCAAAATGGTGACCTCCTGTGACAATTTTGAAGGCCTGGATCATTGCTAGAAATTTTAGGCTGGTGCAATAAGTTCAGTATATAAAACATTGCAGTTTTAGCCCTATTCATTTTATGATTTAGTTCTCCTTTAATATACACACTACACAGAAAACAGGTTCAGTAACTTACATCTTTAGAAGCAGCAATCTGGTTTATAAATTCTCCATCAGTGAAGAGGATATTCTGTCCTTCAGTGTTACAATCTTTAAAAAAATAAAATAAAAGGTATACTATTAAAGGAGTGGATTCATTTTCGGTATTATAGAACAGTTACATAGTTAAATTGGGTTGAAAAAAGACAAAGTCCATCAAGTTCAAGCTCCCGCTGTTTCCCTAAACTTGCATATGGCACAGGCAAAATTTCCGAAAAATTACATATAAGCTGTGATTTACTCCAGAAACTGGTAGTTCTAACACTAAGGGGCCGATTTACAAAATTCACGTGAATAGATCGAAGTTCGAACGAATTCGAACGAATTCGAACGAATTTCGAACGTAGGATTTATTCGTTTGGTCGAATATGCAAATTTTGGCATATTCGATAATCGAATAGGGAATGGTCGAACGATCGAATACATTTGAATAGAGTCGAATGAACGAATATTCGATCATTTGACCAGCGAAGGATTTTATTTTTAAAGTTTATTCGATTGCCTACTTCGGCAGATTGGACCTACCGAATAGCAATAGAAGACTATGGGAGCACTCCCATAGGCTTCTGAGGCTAAGTCCTGATCGAATAGGATTCGTACGATCGAAGTCTTCGATCATTCGAATCATTCGAATGATCGAATGATTTATTCGTTTAGTCGAATGATTTATTCGACTGATCGCATAAATTTGTATTCGATCGTCGAATGATCGAATATCGAATAAAAGGTAGCCTAGAGCTATTCGATTAACATTCGAAAATCGAATACTAATCAAATATCGAGTATTTGGAGAATAATAGTACATTTGCCCCTTAAACTCCAGCTAAGATGTCTCCATATATATTGAATATTATATATCCACAAAGATTCAATTGTATCCTCTTGTTCAAGGATAAATGCATATTACATTAGTGATGTGCAGAGATAAAAATACATTCACACCTATACCTAACCTGCTGAAAATCATCACTTGCATTGAAAGGAACAGCCCCAGTGTGGGAGAATGGAAACTAATACAACTTACATCTAAATTGCCATTTGTGACCCATGTGTTGTGTGCTGTGAGAACTGAAAGTAATAGTGAACAGCTAGGATACTTTGTGAGATCGCTTTACATTGTTTCACACCTTTCCACCTTACATTTATACATAAAAGGAATTCTTAATTGTGGGCATTTTCACACCAAAATCCCCTGTGTGCTCACAGCTGAAAGTACACTTTAAGAAAGACACTGCATAGAAAGAGCCCTGTGACCATTAGCCTAAGAATGATTTCAGATGCATGCAGCCTATTGATCAGTATCCAAAGTTCATTTATACAAATGTAACAGGCCAGCAACTCAGATTAATTTTTTTGCGGCCTACCTGGCACTGTAACTGCCCCATCCAGTTCCAGTGTTTCTGGATTTATCCTTTTGGCTGTCATGCTGTGATTGCTCGTGTCTCTGTAGAGTAAATAACCCTGAAAGGGAGGACAGTCAAAGAAACTAAAGCATACCGTCGTTCACATGGATTCCTATATAATAGCATTATTAGCAGGTACAGCTTCAGAAATAAAGGAAAAGATTATATACTACTGCAGGAGCACCAAAAAAAGGGAGTAACGGGGGGAAAAAAAAGAAATCAAAACCAGTTTCAGGCACTAAAAATGGGAGTAAAGGAAATCAGGGCAATGTGACACATGTCAAGAGAATAGAGACCAGAGGAGTGAATGTTAGCTGCTGGGAGATCAAGATACAGTAATAACAAGAGAGCATAGTAATTGGTTACATAGAAACTACTTAAAGGGAAGATTCACCTTTAAGTTAACTTTTAGTATGTTATCGAATTGCCAAATCTAAGCAACTTTTCAATTGGTCTTCATTATTTTTTTTTTTATATAGTTTTTAAATTATTTGCCTTCTTATTTTGATTCTTTACAGCTTTCTAATGACCCCATCTAAAAAGAAATGCTATGTAAGGCTACAAATGTATTGTTATGCTACTATTTATTACTCATCCTTCTATTCAGGCCCTCTCCTATTCATATTACAGTCTCCTATTTAAATCAATGCATGCTTGCTAGGATTTGTTTCTGACACTAGACCAGATTGCTGAAACTGCAAACTGGATAAGCTGCTGAATAAAAAGCTAAATAACTCAAATACCACAAATAATTAAAAAAAATGAAAATAAATTGTAAATTGTCTCAGAATGTCACTCGCTACATCATACTAAAGATTGATATAAAGGTAAACAGCTCCTTTAAGAGCAAAGACATGAATAGGAAGTAACCAAGATTGGAACAAACAAAAAAATTCCAACTGACATAAAATACTTAAAAGATGTGTTAGAACAATTACTTCAAAAAGAAGCGTAGAAGCAACAAGATCAAAGCAACAGATGAGTTAATGAATGCAATGAAGTAGGGGAGTAATATTAATAATAGTATAAATTCATCCACACCCTTACCTGAGCATAACCTAACCATGACTTCTTTTCTCTTCTACTTTTAATGCGGGACGTGGAATTATATATGTGGCCCTGCAAAACAAAAAATTATTATTTGTAAAATTTATATGGAGCACAAAATGTTTCCTTAGCAAATTTCATCTTGCAGAAAGGTGCCCAAAACACCCAGTCACCTCCCAATCATTGATGGTACCAGTACTGGTGCTATTCAGTACCGAAAGTTAATTTGTATGCAGCACAGTCCATATTTTTTACATGGTTCTACCTACATAAAATGTCCTGTTTGCCTTTTTTGGTACAAAAAGACAAATATATATGTACGCACAAATAATTGAATTACAATGAAACCTCAGTTTTAACCTCCCTGATTTTAAGTTTTCCCTCATTTTACTATGTTTTTTTTTTTATGGGCCCCACGCATATATAATGCATAGTACATTTCCCTGGTTTTACTTTTCCTGGATTTTACACCCATTTTATTTTTTTCAGAGGGCCAGAAAGAATTGGTGCTCTACTGCATTTCTCCTACATCTAAATCACCACAAGAGTTGGAAAACTACCATTTTATTATTGCTTTATCCTTAGTATAACAATTTTATTTTTGACAATAACAATATTTCCATTACCCTCACTGTCCCACTATATCCGGAGCCAATTTTGTAAAGGCCATCTTTGCATAAAAGATAAAGGAAAAAGCCATCACTCTGAAGGAGGCACTGCTCATCTTCATCAACAGGAATGTCTCGAAGAGAGCACTTCTGCATCAAGGCAGCTTTTTTAATCCCACTAGTAAACCAGTCCTGGATCTGTATTTTTCCCACCAGCACTGCTTGGACACTTCTCTGTAAGGAATTTAAAATTGTTGGCACCTAAAAAAAAAAAAAAAAAAAAAAAAAAAAAAAAAAGCAGCGGACATTAATGCACTTAAGTTCAAAGGTAAATAATTTTTTTTTTTAATTCACAATTCTTAAACATATAGTTTTAAAGGAGTTTTTCACCTTCCAAACACAACAAATCTCCCTGAACCGTCTACCCGCCGGCTAGAATGTAAATCGCTGGCGGGATGGCATTCTGAGCGCTTTGTTTTCCAAAGTCGCCCGAAGTTTCCTCATGAGGCAACTTCGGGAAAACAAAGTGCCTCAAGTGCCATCCAGCCGGCGATTGATATTCTAGCCAGTGGAAAGGCAGTTCAGGCAGAATATTTGTCGCCGGGCAACTAATCTCCCCGAATCTGACCGTGTGTCTCTGCCCTTAAACTGCTGGGTTTGCTTCAGAAACACCACTATTGTTTATATTAATAAGCTGCTGTGTAGCCATAGGCCAGTCATTCAAAGGAGGAAAGGCTCAGGTTACACAGGAGATAAGCTCTGTAGAACATAATGGTATTGTCTTTTATTCACAATTTAACCTGTGCCATTTAGCCTTTTTTTAATTTCAACCATTGCTTCACAGCAACTTATTTATATAAAATATAGTAATGTTTGTGAAGCAAACAGGGCAGTTTTACCAGCGCAGGGAAAAAATACATGCTATTTTCATTACTTAATAAAAAAAAAAACATTTGTTTTTTGGTGTTACCGTTCCTTTAAGTGTACTAAAAAAAAAAATCATGTAAGTATGAAATAAACTCAATAGGCTGGCTCTCCTTTCAAGTATTATTTATATCTTAATTTGGTTCAAGTATAAGGTACTGCTTTGTAATTACAGAGAAAAAGGAAACCATTTTCAAACAGTTGCATTATTTCATTATAATGGATTATATGGAAGATGGCCTTTCTGTAATTCAGAGCTTTCTGGATAACCGATTTCCAGATAACGGATCCCGTACCTGTACTATTTTACTTCTGTTCTTTACTTGAAAAAAACTACTCTTTAAAACATACTGTGGAAAAGTGGCAGTGTATTTTCTATAAGCTCTGCTGTATGTGGCCATCTTTAATGAATGAAAAACCAAGCCCTACTTGGTTGATTGCATTCATAAGACCCTTAAATTATCCATAACCACAAAAAGCCCTACCAAAGACAACAGGTATTTTAATTACAATGTGCACATTAGTAATTTCATTAGAGCATCTTTATTTAATGGTGCATTAAACTAGAAGTAGATAAAATACCATTTATAGGCCTACTTTGAATGCACATTCAAAAGGTCTCCTTTGATGTGATAAAAAGTGTTTTTCTGGTGAAATATTAATTTATTGAATATAAAAAGTACCTGAATAGTTTGGCAAGCATGGCTGCCATTATTAGCTAGTATAGCAGAGATAGCCTGCAATATCTTTCCTGTTTCACCCCATGACACCACCAAGCTGAAGAGGCAGGCACAAGATACTGCAGTTAGCGACTGTCCAGTGCTATCGTTTGCTCCTGTGCTGCGGACTGTGATTTCCAAAATGAGCTGAAGTAGAGATTCTGTGAATAATGCACAAGAACAAAGAGAGAGAGAGAGAGAAAAGCTTATATCTAAAAATAGTACAAAAGTAGTTACGCAAATACATAGGAGTTTTGAATACATGCGAAAGTATTTGTGTGAAGTACACCAGGAATTCCAGGAAAATCAATGTAATTGGGTACTAACTAAAAATGTTGCAGGGCTCTTCAACAAGTATAAAATGCAAGTTTTAGATTAATATAGCAATTAAGTGAGGTACATATACCAAAGGAGTCCCAATAAGAGATGAAAACATGACAAATCCAAGGTTTCCTTCACTATAATACTACTGAGCTCTAGTAGCGCGTCACTGACACTCAGTTTAATGTAATGGGACCTATTATCCAAAACGCTTGAGACCTGGGGTTTTCTGGAGAACAGGTCTTTCCATAATTTGGATCTCCACACCTTAAGACTAATACAAAATCATGTAAACATTAAATAAACCCAATAGGCTGGTTCTGCTTCCAATAAGGATTAATTATATATCTTTGTTTGGATCAAGTACAAGCTACGGTTTTATTATTACAGAGAAAAAGGAAATAATTTTTAAAAATTTGTATTATTTGATTATAATGGAGTCTATGGGAGACAGCCATTCAGTGATTCAGAACTTTCTGGATAATGGATCCCATATATGTCCAAGCCAAAATTTAAAGCAGTAGTTTCCCTTTAAAGAGGACCTGTCACCTACACATAAAAAGCTGTATAATTAAAATCCTTTGCAACACTGAACTCAGATTCTTTGCTTCAGTAAAACATTCATAAATGTCATAAAAGGGGTTTAAATATTGATGTCAATCAATTATTACCAGCCACACCTCTATGCCAGAGGCAGAAAGGTGGAGCAGTCGATTACTTTCACTTTCCATTCAGCAATTGCTAGATGTCACGGTTATCCTAATATTCCCACTTCCCTCCTCAGGCTTTATAATTGTGTAGGGTTCCCCATTGTGGTGCACACACAAGATTTTGGGGTGATGCACAACTTGCCTTAATAAGTGGGCACAGAATGGCACCTGCTTGCTTGCTGTGATATGTACTTCCAAAACTGAAGGAAACAACATTTAAATAAATATAGTGTAAGCAAAGTTTAATTTGATTAACTCACATGATAGCAAAGAATTTGGAAATATTTCTTAGGGTGACAGGTCCCTTGTAAAGGGTACTTGTTGGCTAAATATATTATACCCAACCACATGTGAGGGCTACTAGAGCCTACAATCCAGTTGGGTGTAACAGAAGTTTTTTTTTTTTTTTAATTGGCCCCCCACCCTTGCCAACACTAGGCCACCCGCACTCAAAGGGAGCTCCCAGACTAAGCAGCCATGTTGGGGCACATGCATGTGCATAAGGAGCGAATGTCATAACTTACACATTATGCGCATTTTTCATTTCTTAGCTTTCCATTTGGGCCCTCATCTATTTATCTTATAGTTTGTTTTTTTTATCATTTATGGAACAACAAATTCTCAACTCTACCAGCAAATTGTGTAGAAAATTGTGCCTGTGAACAGAAGCTCAAAAGAAAATGAGCCAAGCTTCAAGAAAAACCTAAGCAAACAACCAAAAATGGTTAAATCAGAGGAAGGTTAGTGTTTTGGAATGGTGAAATCATAGGTTCTGACTTTAATCCTACAGAAATACTGGGGAAGGACCTGATGCAAATGGTTCATACAAGGAAGCTCACCAAAAGTAGAAGCTTTTTGTAAGGAGGACTGAGCTAAACTTCCTCAAAGCCAATAAGCAGGACCAGAAACATTTGTGATTACTTTTATCACACACAAATTTAACAACAAACATTTCGGACATGCTTTAAAAAAAAAAAAGAAATATTGAAATTTAAAGTTTTCAGAAACTGCCTTATATAATGTAATACATATGAATCAAAGGCCATTAAGCTTTAATGCCTATTTAAACCAGCGAACTTCAAACTGTTAAATTAAACTATCTGAAAGTTATCCTGCATTTGTAACTGTATAATTCTGTCCACCTCTCTGCCTCCTCAAGTATGAGTATATGCTAAAGGCCTAGAAAACAGAGGCCCCTAGAATTAAAATTTGAAACCTCCAAGAAATGTAAAACATTATTGTAAACTACCAATGAAAATTTCAGAAAAATACACCTGGGCTCTTCTGTTTTACACCTACATCCTCCATATGGGATGGTAAAGAGTAGGCCAACATGCATATGCAAGTAACAAAGAAAGACATTTTTAGCTTTTTAAACTTAACGCAGTGCTAAAATATATTCTGATACTTGGCATGGTAGTTATCACTACCCGATGCAAGACGAAGCGGATAATTGCATTACTCACTGATCAAATTTCACTATTGTGGCATGTCTGTGAGTGCCCATTCACTCATTTGGACCAAATAAAATTTTGGATAGGTGTAGTGTTTGCTTCTAAACAAAATTAATATTTTAAGGGCCAATATTAAAGAGATATGGACACCGGAAATTAGACTTTTTTTTTTACATCTATTATTATAACTGGCTTTGAAAGCTACTTCTAACTTTGCCATAAAGTATTTGCATGATGCTTTTACATTACCTGTCTGATCCCCCATGTTCCTGTATAAGGGGGCTGCCATATTTGTGCAGCAGGAGTTTGTTAGCATTAGAAACTGTAACTAACAGGCTGAGATGAGACAGTCAAGTTGGCAAAGTCAAGAGTGTCAGAGAGTCAGGCTTAGGAACTTTTATATACAAAAACAAACCTCTCAGCAAAAAATTATCAACATGACCTATAGGTAACATTTAATGTACATATGTCCAATGTTAAAATTCATTTTTTAGTGTCAGTAGCA
The DNA here is from genome assembly GCA_024363595.1 of Xenopus borealis. NCBI lineage: Eukaryota > Metazoa > Chordata > Amphibia > Anura > Pipidae > Xenopus > Xenopus borealis. Next base: position 113,801,027 of record CM044434.1, on the reverse strand, counting down.
CTTTAATAAACTTGGCTTGGCCTGCAACCAGTAAACACTGTTGTTGCCCGTTATTAATTAGATGATCATATTGATCAGGATCATATTGAAATCTTTGCACCTCTAGTATGTTATCTAAGATCAAAGGATATCACCTATGAAATTGATAAACAGATAAACTATTTAGTACTTTATGGGGAAACATACAAGTTTAATGAGACAGACACAAGGACACTTTGATAAAACCACACTAATCAAGGGAAATGAATTTCACAGAACAAATGTAGTTTCTAAACAGCCCAAATACATTACTGTAGAATACCACTGTACATGCCCAGGCAAGAAAAACAGTTTATTGTCAGCTCCTTTGCAGCCCAAACTTAGTTTTTGTTTTTTTTTATTTGGCTTTGTAGATTTGAAGACAGCATACATATAAAGATAACCACAATCATCCTAGTAAAGTACTTGTGTAGGCTGGTAACATTTCCCTCATGGATCATAGTATAAGAAGCATTTGGGCCATGTATTAAGCATGTTTAGAATCAGGCCTTACCCAGCACCTCTGGGGGTTCAGACTGGAGTCCTTCTGGCTGCTGGCCCTGAAGCACATTCAGCAAAGCCTGCAAGCTCCTCAGGCATAACGACGGATGGGAAAACCGGGTTTCTTTAATCAACTCAAATACTTCACATAACCCAATTTCAATAATCTGAAACAACACAATAATGTTACTACATTGTATGTACTGTATATTTATCAACTGAATATTGTCAGATTTTAGGCAGTTTCTATTTATATGGCTGCAGAATATATTGGCACTGTAAACATACTGTACATGCTTAGAATAAATAACACCCCTGATGCCTGTATTTTCAATAACTTTAGAGAGGACTGCATTACTTGGATATATTTAAAGCAACCATTCAGTCTAAAAATTAAAACTGGGTAAATAGATAGGATGTGCAAAATGAAAAATGTTTAATATAGTTCTTTAGCTAAAAATTTAATCTATAAAGGCAAGAGTATCTGGATGTCTAACAGAACAGAACAATACTTACTGTGTTCCAGCTCTGTAACTCTGGAGTTAGTCAGCAACTTTAAGGGGGGGGCACATAAGACAACTATTTAGCGAGTTTGCAATTTATTCTTAGCATTTAGCTCATATTCAAAAGCAAACGGTTATGACCCACTTGGCCTCCCCTCAAGTCATTGATTGGTTACTGCCTGGTAACCAATCAGAGGAAGCCAAGAGAGCTGCAAAGCAGGAAGTATTGTTCTGGCTATTATGTTAGACATCCAGTCACTCCAGCCTTTATACAATATATTTTTGGCTAACTATATTAGAAACATTTTTTTATTTTGCACTGCCTATTTCAGCAATTTTTATACTGTACAATTCCTTTAAAATATACATTTTATAAATGCATGGCTTTTTTGCAGTCTATATAGAACAAATGTTTGATATTAAACATAACAAATTTAGCGATACCTGTATTGGTTAGCCAAGATGATAATCCAAGCAACTTTTTCAAAGTTTTGGTTTAACTTGCCTTTGGAAGCTTAATTAATGGCTCTTTGGATTCCTCCTCATCATCGCTATCCGACTCCCCACTCTGGACAGAATTCTTGGCCGATAAAAACAAAGAGGTTTCCTTTCTTTGCCACTCCAGAACACAATGTCGTACACTGCAGTAAACATTGAATGCTGAGGGGTTGCTGTGGAGTTTGAGGTCAGGTACGAAGAAACCATTTTCCTGGTTGTCCCCCTAGACATTTAAAGAAAAGATTATTAAAATATATGCACACACAACAATGCTAATATTTTGCATGATATAACCTGATAAGGCAAATGATTTGACCCTGCTATGTGGACATTGGGGAATACCATGACCATATATAATAGGATCCCACTTTAATTCTTCCAGGGTCAGTAAATCCCAGGAAAAAGTAAAACTAAGGAAAGAAAAAACCCAGGTTGCCTACATGAGACCACAAAATAAATAGGCTTAATTCCGCTAAAATATAAAATCCAGGGATGTAACGCTAGGGTTGTAATGTACTGTAAAGATACAATACCACTGAGCAATTGTTTCTATAGAGGTAAATGAACTACCAGGTGACACCTAATACATCTTTTTAAAATGAAAGGATAAATCATTACTTAAATCACAATCTGCAGTAAGTCCAAAACAGACATCCAGAAATTTTGTAGAGAGGCTGGCACAAGCCTGGAACCCATGAAATAGTAAAGCCACAGTCAGGTTGTAAAAGGTTAAAAATCTTACATTTATTTCCAAAATTTAAGAACCATTCGCCTGGCGCGTTTCGCGTCCTAAAGACAGAGGGGTTTTAGCACTGAAGGGGTCGACTTCTACTTTAAATCATGATCACTACACAAACTACCCAAACGACCCTGATCAAAAGTTTACATATGTGAAACGCAAAAGTTGGTAAACCTGCATTTTATATAGTAATGTTTTATCGTACTTAACCATAGGCTTGAGTATAGACAGACATGGATCAGTAGGAGTAGGGGAAAATTACATCACATTTGTTCCAAATTTAAAGGAAAAATATGCCATATAAAAAATGCAAAAAATATGAAAAATATACAAACAATGCAAATGCAGAGAAAAACCTAATTGTAATATAAAAACAATTATCAATAAGGAAAGATGATTATATAATGCAGCTTTATTTACTTTTTTGTTGGATCGATATGTAAGTTAACCAGTGTGCCATGCACCAACTTTTGCACTTCACATATGGATTGTCCAATCCCTTGGGCCTCATGGTGAGTGATTCAACAGATATATTGTGTTTTTTATGCTTTAAATGATTTTGTTCCAGACTTCTGTCTTTTCGGCTCACAAAAGTTTACAAACCCCCTTTAACATCAATGACAGCTTTAAGTCTTTTGTGGTAGTTGTGGATGAGGCTCTTTATCTTCTCAGACAGTAAAGCTGCCCATCCTTCCTGGCAAAAATCCCTAATTTCCAGTAACTTCTTGGGCTGTCTTGCATGAACTGCACGTCTAAGGTCTCCTCAGAGTGGCTCAATGATATTTATATGGCCACATGGGTCATATCTGTTGCGTTTGATTCTGAGCTGCATGCTGAGGATCAATAGCAAACTCACTAAACAGATATTTTCATTTTTACCCCCGTAAATTCAGTGTAATTTTGAGAGCAGAAAAGCAGAAAGTTGTGTTGTGTCCTGTTATGCTAGACATCCAGTCACTCCAGCCTTTATAAGTTATATTTGTGGCTATTAGAAACATGTTTTATTTAGCACAGCCTATCTACTCATTTTTATTTTTATACAGTACAATTCCTTTAAGGTAAGCAAGCCTGTGCTGTGAGACAGCAGCTTGCTCCAAGTTTCCATTCCGAGAGCTGTTAGGTCACTTCTGTGTGACTAAGAGCAGCTGCCAGCTTTAACAAACACTACCAATGCAACTATTTGATGACTGTGATGAAACAATTATTTTAAGGGCTCTAGGATTTCTTTAATGGAATTGAAACATAGAGAGAAGCGCTCTACAAACATTAATTCAAGCTCACACACACAAGAATGCTTAAAGTTCCCTTCCCACAGAAGTTTACATTTTTAAAGGGAAACCAACATGATTTTTATGGTGCTGTTTTTAATACGTGTTCAACAGCCAATGCAGACATGCATTGTACCACTAGGTGAAACAGGATAGCTCCATCCAGCGACTGTCAACCCTGAATAAAGTTCACAAGTGGGACAGAGACATTGGTTATTATGCACTATATATATTCTGTGACTTTTTTGTGCACCTATTATATATATTGAGTTTGCAACACTCATGTATATATACAGGTATGGGACCTACTATCCAGAATGCTAGGGACATGGGGCTTTCCGTATAACAGGTCTTTCTGTAATTTGAATCTTCATACCTTAAGTCTACAAGAAAATCACGTAAACATTAAATAAACCCAATAGGCTGGTTTTGCTTCCAAAAATGATTAATTATTAATGATTATATATTAGTACGAGGTACTGTTTTAATATTACAGAGAAAAAGAAAATAATTGTTAAAGATTTGGACAATTTGATTTTAATGGAGTCTATGGGTGACGGCCTTTCAGTAATTTGGAACTTTCTGGATTCCGGATCCCATAGCAATTTATATATATCTTTATATATAATATACATATATCACTTTTTTTTTTTTTA
>CM044434.1:113782128-113794935 GCA_024363595.1 Xenopus borealis | reverse complement strand
ATTTTTTTTTTTTACTTACCCCGCCTGCAAATTCTTGCCACCGGAGTTCACAGCAGCCATCTTCTTTCTTAGGTCATCTCTGTAAGTTTTGGCGCATGCGCAGTTGGAGTAGATTTCTGGAGCCGAAGAAAGAAGATGGCTGCCGTGAACTCCCGTGGCAAGAATCTGAAGGAGGGGTAAGAAAAGAAAAAAGAAGGGGCATTTGCCCAGGGATTGGGTAGGCAAACATAACAATTTTTTTTTTGAAAAGTAAACATAATTTCAAGCAACTTTGCAATATGCATCAATTTAAAAAATATGCAGACTTTTCATGATTTTAATGGTTCCGAAGCATAGCCCCCGCTGACTACTTTGCTGAGCTGGCTGACTACGGTTACTTTGTATCATCAGCCAGCTGCCCTCAGCCTTCATCCTCCAAACCTCACAATTCCATGCACATGTGATTTCAATAAGGATAGGAACATAACAGTGTAATGCATTGTAGGCTATGTAGTTCCTGCATGCTGTCTGTAAGATGTGGAGAAGTTTTTACAATTTGGAACAGTGTTTCAGTCCCTCCCTCCCTGCCAGGATTTCAAATGATGAAGAAAGAGAACTGTTAAAACAGCTGTATTTCAGCATTGAAAATTGCATTTATTCATACTTTTTGAAGAAACGGGTAACGGTGATGGGTGTGTCAGGGGTTTGTGTGTTATGTGGGCCTCTTTATCAAATTTTTGGTGTGGAAGCTGGAGTTCCCCTTTAAAGGCAGCAGTTGTGTATGTAAATTTACAGCATCTTCTCCTGAGGCTAGATAGACAAATGTCTAGCAGGGCTTTTGGATTTGTTTGTACACAAAAATACAAATTGTATATTACATTTTTTAAATAATGTCTATCCTATGTAACTAGGCTTAATACACAGCAATAGAGAACACATGGTTCCATAGAACGGCTTATTACTAATAAAGTTCCTAATGGAATATTAGGGGATCTATCACAAAAGGTACCCAAATTATACCCTCCTAATAGAGAACCCAAGTACGACACGCCAATTGAGGTTATGAGTCTACAAATGGCTTTTAAAGCAACAGGTTGCAAAGTATATATGAACTTGAGCCATTTGGTGTATTTTTAGGCACCAAACAAATTTGGCTTCAGTTATGCAGAGACTATAAAAAAAAGCGGCGGGGGGGGGGGGTAGTTAAGAAAAGGATTATAGTTAACTTGTTTTGCACAGAAAAACATTCTTACCAATTTTGAATTATACAGAATATATGATATCCCTACAGTTATGTGTTTTATAGAGCATAAAACAAGCTCTGTAGGGTCATAGCAACCAGTCATCAATTAGATGTGATCAGCCAAAAAAAAGTAGAATAATAAGAGCAAAAAGTGTATTTGTTTTTATGTGTTACTGCCCAGGCGCAAATTTGCCTTGAGATGGGAAATGAGACAAAATGTATTTTCTGCAGCAGGTCAACATCTCATCCATGTAAATTATAATAAACTTTTTACATTCTGGTTAGCGATTGTCGCCAGAAAGCAAGAGACTGGCACTGAATGATAGAGGTGGAAGTTGGATTTATGACGTTATGTGTTAACCCTAAAAATCAATAGGACTACAAATGGCATGTTTTATATACTGAACTTATCGCACCAGCCTAAAGTTTCAGTTTGTCAATAGCAGCAATGATCCAGGACTTCAAACTTGTCACAGGGGGTCACCATCTTGGAAAGTGTCTGTGACACTCACATGCTCAGTGGGCTCTGAGCAGCTGTTAAGAAGTGAAGCTTGGGGTCTTCACTAATTATCCAGCAGAAAATGAGGTTGGCCTATAACATAAGAACTTGCCCTTTAAATTTTTATTTGACTGCCTACTTCGCCAGATTGAACCTACCGAATTGCAATACAACACTATGGGAAGCCCCCATAGGCTTTTTTTTCTAAGTCTGTTGCCGAATTTCAATGGTGTGATCGAACGTTTGATTCATACGATTTTGACGAATATTTGAGCGTTTTCTCTGTGACTTTTCGTAGAATTGTTCGATTGTACAATTCTGGCAAATAGTCGAAAATGCAATCAAAACCAACGTATATTTATTCGCCAAATATTCGTCAGTCGAATTTGAGGGAAAACCCTCGACAATTCAACTCTTAGTAAATCTGCCCCTAGGTGTACTGTATATTGTGAGTCGGACCCTAAGATCAGTAAGTGACAGCAGCACAGAGCATGTGCAGTGAATCAGCAGAAAAGAAGATGGGGAGCCAACGGGCATCTTTGGAGACACAGATCTTTACTGCTAAAGGGCTGTGGTTGCCTGGGGTTGGTCCAAAACATACCATGTACAACATTTCTAGCTTACTTCTTTAGTTGAAATTTCCTTGTCCTTTAAGTATTGGAGGTGTGGTGGGGTGCAAGCTATTTAAAGCTCATATCTTTTTAACTTAATAATACAAATTATGCTTGTAAAATCGGGACACATCAGTAATTCTCACCTTATTTCGACTTTTCCCTTTTGATTTAGTCTTTTGCTTCCGCTTCAGTTTTTTCTTACTTATGATTTTCTTATTCCTTAAAAAAAGGAAAAAAATATTAGGTCTGCATTAACAAGAAAATAAACTTGAAATAATTATGCTTGCATGAAAAATTGCATTGCTGCAGGTTTTTAAAACCTAAATAAGTGGGGTTTATTTTCATATGCTGCTAGACAGTTCTAAATCTTTGCATAAATATGTAAGCACAGAAGGCCATTATCAGTAGGCCTAACAAAGGTATTTTGTACAAATAAAAATCTCAACCATCCGTCATTCACATGGGTTGCTTTTTTTTTCTATGGTATACTATATTTGGAAATGCATCTACTTAATAAAACGGATATCTGATTCTCCAACTGCTATAGTTCCTTTTTTATCTTAACTTTCTTTTTAGACCATCCACTATGCATCTTTCATTCTGTATTTTAAACCACTGCTTGGCTACTAGGAACAGCAAGAACAGCATATCAAACTAAAAGTTCATTTGAAAGTTTACAACCCTCCATATTTGCTACTATGAAAGGACATGGTGTCTGAACAAGCAGCCTGGAAGATAACTGTATCAATGAAGCCTTTACCTACTAATTACCCAACTTCTAATCAGTTGTATCAATATATGTCTGAACCCTGAAAAAATAAAGGTTGGAGTTTCTGATGTTCGGTTCCTATACAACAGAAAGGTAGAAACTTGGCATGGCACTACTGATGCCAGGCAACATTGTCTTGAGTATCACCAGACCAAAAATAAATAAATAAATAAAAAGCTGCAATGACCGCAAGACATTACAAAAGACATAAAAGTGTCAGCTCAACCTTATTGTTTTAGGATCCTACATATTATATAGCAGTCAGTTAAAGGGGGTGTTCACCTCCCAAACACTTTTTTCAGTTCAATTGTTTTCAGATTGTTCACCAGAAATAAATACCTTTTCCAGTTACTTCCCATTGTTTATGTTTTACTGTTTTTCCAAAATCTAAGTTTAAAGGTCAAGTTTTTTAGAAAAGCATATATTGGTTCCCATCACAATAAAACAATTTTGTAATGTATGTCTATTACAAAATGTGTACCTGTTTTGAGGTACACGCTATTGTACTTGAAAAATTTGGTGCAGGAAAAGATTAAATGCCCGAAAACTCGTACAATATCCAGTGCAGATCATGGTACCGTCATATGAAAAATTTTAAAGGAGATGGAAAGGGGTTTGACACTTGAGGTGCTAAATGTTAGGCACCCCCATTACCCAGACCGGTGCTCCCAACAGCTGGAAACCTCACCAGTCTGGGGTTCTAGCGAGCACCACAAAGAGATCAACTTCCTGCTTCCTCTGGTCTTCTCAGGCTGCGCAGTAGAGCGGAAAGCCAAACTTTAATGAAAAGGTCCGCTATTTTGCTCTACTGCGCATGCTATTTCCATGAAATCAAAGCAGCAGGAAGTTGATCTCTCTGTGGTGCTTGCTAGAAGAACCCCGGCCCAATGCGGTTTTTGGCCGATAGGAGCACTATACCCGATACCTGGGGTATCAGGTAGGTAAAATTAGTCACTTGGGGGTGCCAAACTTTGACACCCCCAAGTGTAAAATCACTTTCCTTCTTTATTTCTTTGGAGTTTTGTTTATCATTGGTTGAGCTTTCAAAGTAGCAATTTCCTGTTAATACACAAAATGCCTTATAGAAACAGTAGTATTTGAGCTGCGACAATGTTTATTGGATTAACAGAAAATATGCAATATGCATCATAACAAAATAAGAAAGGTTCATAAATTTGGGCGCCTCAACCGATTTATTACATAAATACTTAGTTGAGCCTCCTTTTGCAAATTTAACAGCCTTTAGACGCCTCCCATAGCCTTTAACGAGTGTCTGGATTCTGGATGGCGGTATTTTTGACTATTCGTCCCTACAAAATGTCTCCAGTTTAGTTAAATTTAATGGCTGACGAGCATGAAAAGCCTGCTTCAAATCACGATATTCAAGTTGTGGGACTGTGACAGCCATTTCAGAATATTTTACTTCTCCCTCTGCATAAATGCCTTTGTAGATTTCAAAATGTGTTTAGGGTCATTGTCTTGTTGGAATATCCAACCCCTGTGTAACTTCAACTTAGTTTGACAGTAGGTATTCTGTGTTTTTCCTTGGAATGTGGTGTTCTCAATATGTAAACTTCTAAGTCTCTGTGTGGCATTACTATATAAAGAAAATAAATTTACAAATATTAAATGAAGTCTTGGCTTATACATCACCTAAATATTATCTTTTCTATAACAGATTATAGGTAAGGCCAAACTAAGGAGGACTTTGTTTAAACACAACAATATTTTTCTATTGAATAAAGGAATTATTTCATGTTTGGGAGACAAATGTTATGAATCCAGCAGGGAGCTTTTCCTCAGCAACATGAGCATGTCACCAGGGAAACCACATACTCAATTTGGCTTGCAGTCATACAGGTAATAGCAGCAGAAAGCAAACCTACGAAAGCCAAAAGGAAAAGGGAGAAGGAATAAATGCAAGCGTCCAGGGTTGCTAGAAAAGATAACTAGACTACAGTCTGACTGCTTGTCGGGGTAACTTGCTCACATGGTGACATAGCAAACATCAGAAGCGGCTTGTATGGCCCTAGAAGATAAGATGGAAGGCTAGAAATGGAATTACAGAAAAGCAAAAAGGGCAATGTTTTCATACATGATGTTTGTCATGTTTATGTTATTATTTAGTGTATGAAAGAATGCCCTTTTTGCTTTTCCATAATTCAAATTATATCCTTCCATTGTACAATGATTTTTCCTGTATTTCCCCAATTTACTGTAAGCATCACACACAACCACCAGTTCACATAGAATTTTACATCTCACCCGGATTCCACTGCATGCATCACTGTAAGTTGATAAGGAGCCTCAACAATAATCAGTATGCATTTTATTTGGTAATAAGAACAATAGCTTCCCACATATACCAATCTTTGCTGCCTTCAGATCATAAAATGGATGGAGTGCATATGAGAGATCAATATAAGCTATGGCTGTCTTCCAATTGTTCTAATTGTTTGAGGAGCTGTGGTTGACCACACTGGCTAATGGTAGATCACCAGCCAAATTTTTAAACCTGCCAAGTTCCAGAACTACCCAATTTGCATAGCACATGGATATATGTTGAGATCAGTGTGGCAACTATGCAGGTTCTGATACGATATTATAGTTACGTGTATGGCAAAACTTAGTTGATTTACTCACAGAGGTGACAAACCAAATAAGCTGGAGAATTTATATTAACTTAACCCAGTTAAGATTTGTTCTGTTCAGTATTTATCTTTCCCCCAACAGTAATGTGCGGGTCGGGATTTCCCCGACCAGTACTCGACTAAACGCCCATCAAGACTTCTGGGTTGCTTTTATAGACCCACGCCGGTCCGCAGATGATGCCACAAATGGGGCGCAGCGAGCAGGCACAGCATCTATAAAAGACGAACCCGGAAGCTGGTATTTGACGGTGGCGGGTGGGGAAAGCAGGAGAAAAGCTCAAGCCGTACCTACAAAGAAGAGTACGCGGTTGGTCTGAACCCAAACAACAGTATTGAGCCAGCCTGCACATCACTACCACCTATTTACCCACCAACAGCCAAACAATTCAATTATAATGGCAGGAATATTAGCTGTTAGAGCAAGGCCCGAATAAACCAGCTGACGCAGTCCCAGAACAGACACAAAAAATCAAAGCTGCTCAATTATCTTTATTTACGGCCAGATATTAGTCGGAGGCCCATGGGAAGTCTCCAATGTTCTAAATGGCTCAAATCTGCCCGTGAATAGCCACTATACAGAGATCAGCTTGTTTGGCGAGGACACCAAATGAGATGATCTCTTCCTGAAATTCCGACCTTGAGGTGAGCAATAACGGGGGGGGTGGGAGTTAAGTTAGTGGGTGGAACAATGAGGAAAATACAGGTGGTCAAATAGAGGAGCACATCAATGAATCGATGCGATGAGTCCTCAATCCGATGGGATTTTTAAACCAGTCCAAATGGCATCTGGCCGACTTTCAGACATGGAGTAATAAGTTCAGAGAGTAGATAAAAGAAGTTCTCAAAATAGTGTATAACACGCTTTAAATACTGAACAATATTAATTAACAATGAATCATAACTAAACAGCACTACATGCCAGGACTTGGGGAAGAAATCGAAGTACCATTAGCAGCAGTAGCAGGTGGACATGGGGTTTTCACTTAAAGGAAAAGTAAATGTTTTTCTTTTTCTTTCTGTAAATTTGCTCTAAACAGCCCCCCAGATTAATGTACCTTAGTCCCTGCTGCAAGTCTGCTCTGGTTTCTGTGTTATCAGCAGCAGGTTTCACCTTCTTCCTGGTGCAGAGTGAAGCCTAGCCCCTTAGTTTACTGAGCAGTCCATTTGCTGCTGTTCCACAATAGAGAGGAAGAGGGAGACAGTGTTTCATTAGTAAGCTAGTTTCCCCAAGCAAAAGCTGCTACACACACTGCTCTCTGCTATGTCATAGTATGCAAATGATCTTCTGGACTAGTCCAAGATATAAGGTCAGCTCAGAAAGCTAAGGGGCAGGGCTTCACTCTGCACCAGGAAGAAGGTGAAACAAGCTGCTGATAACACAGAAACCAGAGCAGACTTGCAGCAGGGACTAAGGTACATTAATTTGAGGGGCTGTTTAGAGCAAATTTAGAGATAGAAAAAAAAAACGTTTACTTGTTCTTTAAACCAACGGACAGTGGTGCTCAAAACACCTGTTTTCATTAACCTAAAATTGCTTCCATTTTCACTAAACCCAAGAGAACAGCTGTAGTAAAAAAAAAAAAACCCACAGGAATTTAGGTGGCCAGACCGAGTCGGCAGCTTATTGGTCTAGTGTGCAACTTAAAGGAGAATGCTACCGTAAATAAAAAAACCTACCCCCTACCCTACATAGACCCCTATCTCTGCCCCCCCCCAGCTTAGCCGATACCCCTGGTAAATGCCCCAGCATCAACACACCTTCATTCAACACATACCATGGATTATGTATTCAGTGCAGCCTCATTCTATAATAAGATTTAGTAGTGAAAAAAACAAAGTATCATAACTGTGAATCTCATTAATGTCCACTAGAATTCTAGTCATATTCTCATAGCATTAAAGGAAAACTATACCCAAAAAATGAATACTTGAGCAAGATGGTTTACATCAAATTAAGTGACATGTTAAAGAATCTTACCAAACTGGTATATATATTTAAGCAAATATTTTCCTTTTACATCTCTTGCCTTGAACCACCATTTCGTTCTGCCTCAGAGATCACCTGACCAGAAATATTTCAACTCTAACTGTAACAGGAAGAAGTGTGGAAGCCAAAGCCACAACTCAATCATACGATACCAGGAGGCTGTCATTTTTTTAAAATGGCTATTTTCTATTTATGATCACCCAATGACACATGCTACTAAAAAGTATATTATTATGAAAATGGTTTATTTACATGAAGCAGGGTTTTACATGAGTTGTTTTATGCAATATCTTTTTATAGAGAACTACATTTTTCGGGGGGGGGGGGGGTATAGTTTTCCTTTAACTACAGGAAGCCTAGTAACCAAATGAATAAATATAGTTAAAATGCGAAATAAAGCAAATAATTAAAATGAAATTCAGAATGCTTCAGTTACTGCAGGTCCTTTTACGATGAATGTGTTAAACCTGGTTGTTATGTCAGCATCCTTAAATAGCTCTGTGATGTAACGGTGCAGTAGAAGTAATGCTTCAAGACACCACTAGCATTACTGACAGGCAATACAAATCTAATTCATTTATTGCTCTGAAACTGCATCTCAATCAGAGATGGTTAAAGAAGCTAAAGGGAAAAAAAAATAAATAAACTTGTGTTCACTGACAGTAAAAGGAAACCTACTGCAATATTACTTTTTGGAGAAATTCATTGTTTTTCAGGATGATATTTGCATTTTAATATTAGGACATTTAATAATATTGGTGACACTGAAACATTGCTCATACAATCTCATGTATTATATACACATAAAGAAATGCAAAGCAGTGTGCCACTATTTTTCTCAAGGAATGCAAATACTTCAGAATCAAATACATTTGCCAAAACCTTTTACTTCATAAAAATAAATAAAAAAAAGTACAATCCCCATATGAAGGTAATATGCTCCAGCAGATCATAATGGTTCATACAGGAATTCAAAATTAATTACAGACTTTATAAAAGTCTAGTGGAAGTCTTTCCTAACATTATGATCTGTCAGACTTCATTGTAGGGAAGTAATAAAAATAAATAACAGTAACATCTAAAAATTAGAGAGGTTTAAAGGAATGATACACAATATACTGTTGCCCTGCACTGGCTAAATTGGTGTATTTGCTTTAGAAACACTACTATAGTTAATATAAACAAGCTGCTGTGTAACCTGGCTGAGCAGGAAACCTATATTCTTTTGGATGCCACCAAATTTAAATGCCTTTAAAAAAAAATCTTTGCTCAAGTCAGTGGTTGACTTTTTTTTGGTCCTTATTGCTAAAGACCCACCTTGTAAGTATAAAAGTACCTGCCTTATTTAAAAGCCTGAAATCTGGGTCTTCATTCCAGAATTAGGAGAAGGCCGAATAACAAATGATGTTCATTGCAGGGTTAAACATTGCTGCTCATTTACATAGATCTCGCCTATCAGTACCATCAAACATTTCCAAAAGAATTAACAAGCTGTAATTTCTTTCTCTGTAAGAATAGATCTGATTCAGGTCACACACATGCAGTAAATATTCCTTGAGCCCTGCGCATGCACAATAATCAGCAGTTTTCTCTGTCAAGCAATGATGCTTTGGTCATGTGACTCACCGGAACATCACTGACCTACTGCCCCACCAATAAGATTTATGGCTTTGGGTTGTTAGGATGCCCTTTACTTCCCATCTCCTCATTCAGCTTTCCTTCTAGTGCAGCAGAGCAGGAGTTTTCAGAATGTGCATGCACATTACAGTGGAGAAGTTTATATAAAATGTTCAAAGCTATAACAACTGATTTATATAAATTTCCCCCATTTCTGTTGTAAACAAGTAATGGGCAGGTCAGGAAAATCACAACCCGGCCCTAATCCACAACACGTTTCCACCGTCAGCCCCATACCCAACCAACACCTGCAAATAAGTGATGCCAGTCACAAAAAACCATACCCCCGAAAAAAACACCACTAAAGAATTGTCACTACACAATTGTAGCCCAGTGTCACCTGCACTTGCGAATGGACAGCCAAAATTCAGCCCCGAACCCACCCAACCCGCAGGTTCTATGGGTATCCAGTCAGCCCGCACTACTAGTGTAAACACATAAATGGAGGAATTCTTCTACAGATATGAAACCGATTAACCAGAATGCTCTGGGGTTTTCCAGATGACTGATCTTTCCATTACTTGGCTTGGAGCTTGATATCTACTAGAAAATAATGTAAACATTCCATAAATCCAATAAACTTGTTTTGTCTCTGAAAGGATTGATTATATTGTTGTATGGATACAAGGTACTGTTTTACTATTACAGAGCAAAAAGAAGTCATTTTTAAAAGGGAGATGGACATTTTGTAATTCGGATCTCATACCTGAACAAAAGCTCTGCCACATTGCTACAAATTACCCAAATTACAAACCACAACTTAAGGAAATAAGCAGGGAAATTGAAAAGAAAAAGAGTAAACCGGAAACTCTTTTGTATAAACATTTTTTTGAAAAAGGACATAGAACTTCCCAATTGAGATGCCAAGTATTAGAGAAAACAACGTGAGAGTTATTGGATCTGGTTGTTGCAAACCCAGACACCGAGAGGGTTAAATGAGGAATTTAATCTGTCTAGCTACTTGTAACTAGATCAATTTTTCCTCATCTCTAATTGTTTCCTTATTCCATTTACAGAATCTCCTAATTGTATCAAATAGAATCTATAACATTGGGAAGGTATGGCTAAATATTCCTTACCTGATTAAAATGTTACTGTTGCAGGTTTTTGATCCCTTGGGGTTTAGTTTACTACTTAAAATAGTTGCTATTTTTATGTGTGTGTGAAAATTATGTTTTCTCCTGACAGCCCTCAGACTGCATGAATCTCTTCCGGGATATTTTCAAAGGACTTTCTATATGCACACAATTGAATTTATATATTATTTGATTGATCATTACCTTGGTTCCTCCTTAAATTTGCATAATTGGAGGGGTGGCTATCCATATTATACGGATTTAAGGATGGTGGTGGGTGGTTTTTGAGCACCTGACGAAGGGGGTACACCCCCGAAACGTTGTCATTGTTGGAGAGACAATAAACACGGGAGCAATCCCTTAAACATGTTACGTGTGCTGGATTTTCTTTTTGTATATACCTATTACCCAAGCCTTAAAACATTTTGAACTAAATTTGAAACTTATTATAAAACTGTACCCAAAAAATTTTTTTTTAATGAACACAAATCTTTCACTTCCTCCACTCCCATTTCTCAAAAGGAGAGGATATACATTGTACACTTCTAAACTGTTACATTTTGATACTTTCCTCAGCTATAGTCAGCAGCTTTAATGTAAACATGCTCAAGATGCTCTTTTAAGCTCGATTGTATTTTATTTCTTTTTATGCTTTCAGTAAAATAGCAGTTCTACACTTTTAACATAATGAATTTGAAACAGGGACATATTCTGCTGTTCTATACATCATCCAGAGCATCAGAAGCATAAGTTGCAGATGATGGAGGAGTATCCAAACACATCAATGATCAGTTCTGTTGCCGCATCAAGAGATGCTTCCTACATTCGTTTATTTAGCTTCTGATGTTCTTCAGGCCTGACAGTACAGCAGGGAGTGTTCCTATTAGAAGCGAATATTTGCAAAGGAAATACTGCTAATATGTCAAAAACTATCATTTAAATGGCAGAACTTCTCAGAAATGTGATTGGCACAATGTTTAACCAGTTCAGGTAGGTATTGTCCCCTGCGATTGCTACCATTTGTGAAACTAACTTATGTAGCACATTTTAACAGTTTAGAAAGAGAGTTGTTAGCGGTTACTAGGAAAATCTAATGGTAAATGGTAAACTGAGCATGCTCATGCCCAGAGCAAAGAGGTTTAAGCTGAAGGCAGGAAGTCTGATACAGAAGCCATGTACACCATAGAAGGAAAGTAATGCAGTGTTTCTTTTGACAGAGGACTCAGAGCAGCATTACTTTGAGGGTTTAGGGATATACTTAGGTGGGCCTTTCTGATAAGACTTACTTAGTTTTAACCTTTCCTTCTCCATTAAGGCCCTTAAGAAACAAACAATAATTAGCAAAGTGTTGACTTGGTCAAGCAATATAAACTGCTCATCAGTAACGTGCACTATTTTTTTTCGACTACAAAACTGCCGAATGCTTTAGCAAAGTAAATCACATCCACTGCCATCCCCAAATCGAGATCCCTGCTTACATTCTCATAAAAAGAAATTAAGTTAATCTGGCAAAATCTATTAAGCATAAAACCATGCTGGCACAAACTCATAGTATTGTTATTTGCTATGATGTCCAGTATCCTATCCTTTATTAATCCTCCGAAAAGCTTTCCAACCAACCTCAGACTAACCAGACTATAGTTTTGAGGCTGAGAACGGGACCCATTTTTGAATAGCGGCACCACATTAGCAATTCGGCAGTCCATGCCAGACCTCAATGAAAAATCCTGAAAAATTAAATAGAGAGGTTTGGCAATCACAGAGCTAAGTACCCTGGGATGAACCCCATCTTGCCCTGGATCTTTGTTTATCTTAACATGTTCTAGTCTCTTGAATTTCATCATGTGTGAACCATGCATCATTAGATGTATTATTAGAATTGGGACAATTAATAAAGAAACCTTCATTAGCTGGTTCCTCATTTGTGTAGACAGACTAAAAGTATGCATTCAGAATCTGAGCTTTTTGCTTGTTCTCATCAACCAGCTAACCCCCCTCTGATAATAAAGTTTGTTCATGCTTCATTTTTTTACTATTAACATATTTAAAAAATAATTTTGGATTCTTTTTACTGCTTACTGCAATATCCTTTTCCATATCGACTTTAGCCTTCTTGCAGGGCTGGGCCAAGGTAGTTTGGCACCCTAGGCAAGGGTTTCAATCAGTGCCCCCTACACCCCCGTTATGTACCTTATAACACATTAATGAATCAAACTGTACGTGTGCCAGCCAGCAGCACTCAAGAAATTGATCCCAAAATATTGCCCCAAATCTGTACCTGTGCCACCAGCATTGCCCCCTAAGTCTGTGCC
>CM044434.1:113751999-113780253 GCA_024363595.1 Xenopus borealis | reverse complement strand
TTTGAAAAGGACTTTTATTATACAGATTTTTGTGTCTGGGTGACGGGTCCACTTTAATCCCTCTGCCCCTCCTAAAAAGGGTGTAACCGTTTCACACGTTTCATCCCACCATGTCTCAGTGATACCAATTATATCAGTGATTTTCAACCTTGTGCCTCCAGCTGTTAAGAAAGTCCCACAATGCATTTGCCTGACTGTGGCTGTCAGACTCCTTCATTGCATTGTGGGACTTGTAGTTCCTTAACAGCTGGAGGCACAAGGTTGAAAATCACTGAATTATATCATAATTTTTAGAGCATGCAATTAATTCTAGGTCTCCCATTTTACCTGACAAACTTTGTGCATTTGCCAGCATACAGCAGAGGTTACTACTTTTACTTTTTAAATGTGCATTAACTATTGTCTGCAACATTTCCCTACAGCCAGAGATAATAGTCGTTATAATGCCCAATAAACCCATGTTCATTTTATTTTACAAATCTGTGCTCCAGCTTTTGAATGGGAAGAAGAGAGAGGAAAGAGGGCACCTAACACCAGGTTCCACCATATAAGGGCTGTCAGTAAGGCAGTCTTTGGGAGTCAGAGTTGCTAGACATCCATGGTGCATATACTGTGCATATCAACCAACAATTAAACATAATTTTACCTACCACCCCCCCTTCCCACAGGACCGCCCTGTGATGCGGGAGCTGTAGAAACATGACCCCCATGCCATATCAAATGGTATGTCCCTGGGGGTTCTGCATCACAGGGGTGTGGTAGATAAAATCCCAATGGAATATGACAGAGAACATTTCTCGGAGGATCCATCATCACAGGGGTGCCTGTGGGTGTGGGTAAAATTACAGTATGACATGATCAGGTATCACATGGGGACCTTGGGGTAGTAAGTAAATGATAACGTTTAATGATTTAATAAGCGTAATATTTACAGAAGGGATGGGCGGAACCATCCTTCATGCTTTGTCAGGTGCCTCCTCTATCTCTCTGATTCCTGCCCTTCAGCTTGATGTAAGCTGCACGATGGAAGAGGTTATATATCCTCCATCACTGTGCTCTAGAATGACCCTTGTGTGTGCAAGACCTGGCCTTACCTGCCAGACTGACCGGCCTGCTGCTCCCTGTCGCTCACTGCAGCCGCGTAGATATGCCGGTACCGATCTGCAAGTGCCCTTCCAGAGAGCAGGAGCATACCGACCAACAGTCCCGCTTTACGCGGGACAGTCTCGGTTCTTTAACACAGCCTGCTGTCCCGTATATAAGATTGAACGTCCCGCAACGACGTTAATATCCAGCTCTCTGGCTCCTGCCGGACAGCTAATTCCTGATGTCACAAGTCTCATCTCGCGAGACTTCGGCGCGACTACATGTATATAAGCGCAATGACGTTACACGTAGCTACCTTAGTAGGAGTGACGATCTATTTTAGTGGTTTCACAATCAAGAATAGCAGACGCTGTGGTCTGGTCAGGGAATCTTCTGTTTCTCCGCAAGCAGCTACGTCTGCTCTGGAACAAAAAAAAAAAAAGGATACGGTATTTTCTTCTTAGCTCTCATAATGTTTTCGTCAGAAGTCATTTATATTTTCTGGAAAGCGGGACATGGTGCATACCTCCCAACTGTCCCTTTTTTGGAGGGACAGTTCCTCTTTTGAGAGCTCAACCCGCTGTCCCTCATTTGTACTGGAAAGTCCCTCTTTTCTCTGCACTGAACAGCCAGAAAAAGAAACAAAGATTTTAACTTAATTGGCTTTTGGCAGAGAGTCCAGAACAGCTAATAGGTGCAAATAAGATACTCTGTAACACTTTAGAGATAAGAAAATAAGTAATTGTAACAGTTTAGATAAGGAGAAATATTTTCAAACTCTGCCAAATTTAGTAAAATACATATGGTAATTAGGGGGTGCGGCCTAAAAAATGGGCGTGGTCACAAAATGTTGACGTGCGGCGGGCATAAAAACTTTTTGTCCCTCTTTTTACATCCAGAATGTTGGGAGGTATGAAGGTGGATTTGATTGAGTAATCGTTTTAGTATCAGTTCTTAAAGGATTCAAGTTTTTTTTGTTTTTTTTAAACAAGGACAAGATTTTTCACACAGTGACTGAAAGTCAATAGGTGACAGGTGATGTGTGTGTTGCTACCTTTGCCGATGGCTGAACCTGGACAAAAGGGGGTGGAGCGGTGATGACATAAGAGACAGGCACAATGAAATAGGTGACGTGACGTCAGAACAGGGATATTGCATCACTTAGATACAGCAGGCTAAATTTAGATCCAGTTTTCTCAGTTTTGTAAACTGGACTGAAAGTTTTGATGTCCAGTTCAAAACCACATCTGTTATATGTTGTGTTTGGTAGCCGAGGATGAGGAGAGTATAACAGTGCTTTATTAGCAGGTTCATGCAGCCATTACATAACAGCAGTAAGTCTTACTTTCACTTTCAAGTTGTACAGAAAGTCCTATGTATGCACAGTGCCACCTGCAGGCCATTTGTATAAACACCACATATTCCCCCTATAGTAGGAAAGCATTTGGACAAATATATAAACAGTAACAATTAAACCGTATGTATCTTAAAGCAATATATACATTCTTTACATGACATAGTCCTTGGTCCATGCAGGTAGTTTCCTGATTCTCTCAGTATGTCTTATAGGTTCACTTTCCTCTGCCCTATTGCAGTTGGCATCAGGAGTAGAGAAATGTCCTTCATCAAATGGAACATCTCTAAAGTCATTTCTAGCAGGAACAAGACGACTTGCATTCCATATGCGTCCATCAGACAGTTCATATGTGTATGGTCCTCGCTGGCGTCTCACTTTAAGTGGTGTAGTAAATTTAGATTGCCCTTGTTTCAGTATTCCTGGTTTCTTAATTCTGACTAAAGATCCAGGCTGAAAGTGCACCACGTTTTCTGTCAGTATAAGCCTTACATTTGGCTTGGTGATAAATGCAGTGAGGTCTCGGCTTTCTTCATGCAGTAATACTTGATGATAAGCACTCTGAAGATCCAGGGTTGAAAAGAATTTTGCTCCTCGGAGTTCTGAAAATATTTCCTCTATGTGTGGCAAGGGATGATTATCAATAACCACTGCTTTATTAGGTTCACGGAGATCAACACACAATCGAATACCTCCAGTTTTCTTCTTTGTTACAACAATTGGTGAAACCCATTCAGAGGATTCTGATTTTTCAATCACATCTTGCTCTACCAGTTTCTTTAGTTCCTGTGAGACAGTCTCCCTTATAGAGTAGGGCAATCGCCTCAATTGGCGTACTGGTTTTACAGCTGGTCTCAACTTAACATTGTGTACAAAGTTCTTAGCACAGCCCAGTGATGTGTTGCTTTGTGGTGAAATTTTAGACACAAGCTGTGTGGCAGGCACTGGTGCTGTAGTAATAAGACCATCAACTAATTGTAGGTTTAATGCAGCAAAGAGATCCCTTCCAAGTATAGCAGTACCTTTATTCACAACGTAAAAGTCACATTTTGCAGTATTTGATTCAAATTGTACAGTCACTGGCAAGCAACCAAGCACAGGGATTGGATCCTTTAAGTAACTGACCAGTCTCAGGGCAGGTGCACCAAGCGTATCTTTTGCAAAGTTTTTCAAGAAAATAAGCTCTCCCTAGGGAAAATTGCCCACTACCATGTTACAGTCTAGGAAGAGGAAATTACGGTAAGTATAAGAGTTTCTGATTTCCTGGTTCTTCACATGGCAGTGGGCACTAAGGGGACCTTAGCAAGCCATAAGAACAGACAAAGGGTGGGAGTATTTTATTACTGAAATACTTTATTATTTGTGGTCCATTGCATAGTTAAGGATTGATCTCCCAAAATTAGCTGTTAGCTGAATCAGTTGTCCTGTTTATAGAATTTTATGAACATATTTAGAGACAACAAAACTGAGGCTTTACACAACTCCTCTGGGGACACCTGGGCCTGGAATGTCCAGGAAGCTGCCATTGCGAGTGGGCTCTGATATCTAGTGGGACAGGCACTGCAGATAACCTATAAGGTTCTGTGATACATAATATAATCCACCAACCAATCGAAGAGTTCAAGGCTTTGTGACCCAAAATGGCTCATGAGGGAATAAATAAAATTGTAACGAATAAAGCTTACCCTGGTGGTCTAGTGGCTGGCGGGGATGCCCGCCGGAGACGCCCACCGCATGCGTCCTTCTCCGTCTGTGCAGGCTCTTTCTATGGCACATGCGGCCGCTCACTTCCGGGTTTATTCGCCGACGTGATGACGTCATCGCGCAATGGCGCAAAATGCCTGTCCACTGACTATTCTATGTTTTCCAATCCTGATCCCGGCCTGTCTGACTATTCTCTACTCTGCTTGTGCTGGCCTGGCCCGCCTGTTCCATGCTGTGTTGTCTGGCCTGTCTTCCAAGTGGCGTTCTTTCATATAATAATGGTGAGACAATCATGCCCCTCAGCTTGTCCAGAACCTTTAGCTTTGCTCCCCTCTTAGTAAGACCTGGCGGCATCCAATTAGCCGAGGGCTCCTCCCGAGGTGAAAGGCGGCTGCTATAGGCAGAAGCAAGAGCCAAGATCAGGGAGCCTAGCACTGGTTCTGGATTTAGAGAAAAAAGAAAATGGACGCCAGAGGTCATGCTTCTGCTATTCCGCAAACTACTGAGCTGCTTTACTCAACCCTCCTCAAGTACCTAGATGAACAAGAGGGAAAACAGGACTATATTATTCAGGGTCTGTGATCTCTCTCTGATAGGCTAAATGCAGTTCAGCAATCCTCTGCTGCAATCCCTGAGGGGTCTGTACCATCATCTACTCCGAGTATTAGAGGTTTTTCCCAAAATCCCCTTCCCTGATAAGTTTAGTGGGGATAGGAGTACATTTTTGGTTTTTCAAGAGGCATGTAAGTTATACCTCAGTTTTTTCCCTCACAATTTGCCTACTGGTGAAGATGAAGTAAGGTTTGTTACCTTACTACAAGGTGACCCACAAGTCTGGGCACTAAGATTACCCCCCTATGGGTTTGCCCTGCTAATGCATATCTTGTGTGCCAGTGAATTTTCTTCATACTCTGTATGTGAGGTGGCTGAGCACCAAGAGAAGACACTTGGGTATGTAAGGTGTACGGTTACCCTCAAATTATTTTGGAACTGCCCTAATAATATACCAAGCATAAAGAATTGTGCACAATATAAAGAAACTTATTATTAAAATTATCAAAATAAAGTCCACTTCTGTAACAAGTTATAGTATATAATATTTTCTTTAAAATAAGCACATATATAAGAAACAATTATTTTATGCACAAAAATAGCCCTATCCATCCTGAATGTGTCATTACCAAATATATATAGTGGAATATTAGTGACCAAATTTTTGACACACTGCTCCAAAAATCTGCATACACAAGTTTATACAGAGGGTTAATCCTAGCAAACTATACATGTCTCAAAGAACAGATTACGACTAATCCAAAATATGTTGTATAAATATGCCTTTCTACTCAAAACTACACAAAACAATGCTTTCCTAAATCTTTTTTGTATAAAAAAAAGTAAAATTTTTCAAAAACGACCACTTAGCCTCCAGTTTAGAGCAAACTATCTCCTACGTACATGTAATCAGATTCCTAAGATTCATAGGTTTACCAAAGTATCATCTTGTTAAAGCAACTAAAATGTTCTGAAAGCTTGCTATGATTATATTAGCTAGCCAATAAAGTTAGCACCTTTATACCACTTTATTTTTATTTCAAAAGGATTGCCCCTTAACATACCCCAAAATGCAAATACTCCATATATTCTATAATTTCTGTAGTTTTATTTACTGCAAAATCACATTTTGGGGCAGAAGTATGTTGCTTGTGTGGACCCAAAAGGAAAATAATATATATGAATTTTGCAATTCAACTTCTGCAAAAAAAAATCAACCTCCCTTCATAATATATGTTGTAAGAACCCAAAAGAGTCAAAATCACCTATCTGGTGATTTTGACTCTTTTGGGTTCTTACAACATATATTATGAAGGGAGGTTGATTTTTTTTATATATTTATGAAGCTGGGATAGCGGCAGAGGTTAAGAAAAGATGACTGTGGCATGTTCAGTGCATACAACAAGCTATTGAGGAGAATGTGTTATTACTGAAGAGTGAGTAACTATTTGGATTGGTGTTTATGTCCCATAAACTGGTATAAATACAACTTTGAAAATGGTAACGGATAGTTGGAGCCGCTATTTATTTAGGGGCAGATTTACTAAATTCATGTGAAGAATTCGAACTTTTCAATGGTCTTTTCAATGGTCGAAGTTCTTCCCCTATTCGACCACCTAGTTCGCCAGATCCAAGCTGCCGAATTGGGCTTAATTATTTTTGATCGAATAAAAAAAAATTCAATCGATCGATAAAATCGTTCAAATCAATGCGGTAAAATCCTTCGAATTCAATTAATTTAAATGAAATAATTTAGTTAATTGTAGGTGGGATCAGCCCAAAACAATAGGTACTATCTAATTAGAAAGGCTTGCACACTGAATAAAGTGGTAATACAATGAAAATATTTGTATTTATAAAAACATAGGCAATCACAAAGACTAGGGCTGATTTACTAAGGGTCAAATAGCCATCAAATAACCATCAAATAGGCTACTTCGCCAATTCGATTCAAACAATTGAATAGTAAAATCCTTTGGCTTCGAAATTTGAAGTACTGTCTCTTTAAAAATCCTTCGATTTTTTTACTTCGCCAAATAAAAGCTGCTGAAGTGCTATGTTAGCATATGGGGACCTGCTAGACCATTTTTCTAAGTTTTATTTTATCGAAGAAAAATCGTACGTTAAAACGACGCGACGCGCCAAAGTTGACGCGACGCGCGTCAAAAGCGTCCCGTGACTCGTTTCGTGAATTTTTCGACAATTCGCGAATTTCTCTAGAAATTCGCAAATTTTTCGGCGAAGCGAATCTCCCGAGATTCGCCCATCACTAGTCAGTACCAGTGCTAGGGATGCTCTCTATTGCTATTGGTCGAATTTCAAATGTGACCATCACATTTTTTTCGGAGGTTATTTTTGATCGAAAACGTTTTTTCAGGATTTCCAGGAGGTCCCCCATAGGCTACAATGGCAATTCAAAGGTTTCAAATAGTCGAACTCAAAGGAATTTAAAGAGACAGTAATTTTTCAATTCAAATCGAATTTTGAGCTAAGTAAAGTAATCTTTGTCAAAGTAGCCCAAAATTAGTTAAAAATTTAAATTTTTAAAATTAGAATTTGTAAATGTGCCCCTATATGTATAGGATTCCTATAAAGACTAATAAAAAGAAATCCTGTAATATAAAATTCCCCAGAGGGATTACCTGATAAATTTTATCCCCATGGTAACACTGTCACTTTAAGCTAATAAAAGCTTGCTACACTGCACATTTTAAATGTTACTGGATCTATTGATGCTTGTATTAAAAAAAACAATAATCTAAGGCGAAATTAAACATTTCCTTTTTTAAAGATAGCTTTTCAGTGGGCTAGAAACAATAGTCTTGTCAGACTGGTTTTTGTAATGATTATGTCTACGCTGTAGCCTGGGGTTTGCAGGCTGTCTGGTTACTAAACATGTCATATTTAAAGGAAAACTGTAACAGACTAAAAACCTGTCAATCTCAGCTGTCAATCATAAATAGATTTGCCCAGCCTATTTGCTTCAGGCATAAAGGCAGGACAGGCACTAACGTTGACTTTCCATTATGCACTTCCTAGATGGTATTGAATGCCTCACATTCCCCATCCGTTCTCACCATCTATAATTTTGTAACCTGAGTATGAGCATGGGCATCAGATAGAATACTTTTGCACCAAACTGTATAATATGGATTTAATGGATATTACAACATTGCCTAGAATTATGTTTTCTTTCATTAGGCGAAAAACATTTTTTTAGTTGAATTACCTTTAACCTTGCTGTGCCCCTTCACCCTACTACTCTACATAATACCCTATGCTCAAATTGCAATCAAGGGAGCTGCATCAGGGACTGGATGGGCGGGAATTTTGACAGCTGCTTGTAGCAGTAGTAATAGCATTTTTATTTACCTCTTTTTCCCCTTAAATATTAATTTTGTAACTGAGCATGTGTGATATTTCATATATATATATATATATATATATATATATAAATACAACTTTGTATGTCTGTGTTTCCTCTGGCTTTCTCTCACACTCCAAAAATATACATGCAGGTTAATTAGCTCCTGATGAATTTGACCCTAGTGTATTTGTGTGAATGTGAAAGGAACCTTAGTTTATTAGCTTCACTGGACAAGGGTGACTTCTGTAAGCCACTAATTAAATGATAATAAAAATAAAATATAACTTTATGTGTGGCTAGCTAAAGAAAAGCAGTGACCTATAAAAAATTTCACTATTACACTTATTACACTCAAGTCCCGTAAATTTCCCCTCAATAGATTAGCCGCAGGCAGGAAAAAGAACCCCCCTTATCCTACGGTGCTCACCCTTGCCTCAGGTGGGCCCGGGTGCTTAAGCCCCGGACCTTTCACATGCGAAACACTTCCTCCAAATTGGCAATAAATGATAACAGGTTACTCACCGCTCCACTTCTCTGGTCCGGGTGCACTGCCCCGAACCCGCAGCTTGGGGAGACTATCACAGCAAAAACACCACAATGCTATCAACAAAGCATGTTTATACCAAATGATGCATGGTATCCTATCAAATATTTTAACTAATATTCTCTTTGACGGCACAATTAAAAATAAATGCAATCATGATTTTTTATTAATTTTATTAATACGTAAAAGTATGAGTAATGGTTAAGCACTGAGCCCAACATATACTGTAGGGAGCAGGTATAACAAAAGTAAATTCCTCTACATAAGAATGAAAGCCACAACAATCCAACATTTAATAAAATCAGGGACAGGCTGGCCAGAGTAGCCAGTGGGCCTAACCCCCAGTGTACACCATTCTGGGATAATTCCTATGCACCTTTTCTTATTTCCACCATAAGACACTATAACCTCGTTTGGCACTGTCTCGTAATTGGGCTCTGGATGTCAGGTTCCCTGCTGGATCAAGTAAAATGTAACCTTTTTTTTTTTTTTTTTTTTTAAACACCTCGTAAATAAAAAGGATTTAAAACATCACAGTATTGCTTCTATGATTAAGTCAGATATCCTTTCCTTAAGATAATGGAAAATAAGCTTCCCTAAGAAGTGTAGGAAAGCTTTTGCAGGTTGTCATGGTTTCTTGTTTTCCTTCAAGCATTTCAGTGTCTCAGATGTGCCTTGCCACAGGTTGGAGTTAGAGCATACTGAAATAAGGTCACGGGTTCTTAATTATGTCTTACACTATAACTCAGCAGATATTGAAGATACATCCAAGGGAAATATACATAAACAAACCAGATGTATTTTGAACAAAGTAATTTTCTTTAGCAGTAACAAAATATTATAATATTTTTTGTATGTAATATATAGCTTACACCCTACCAGCTGGATCCAAATATTTACATATAAGCATCTCAATAGCAGCAATGATCCTGGATTTCAAACTTGTCACAGGGGGTCACCATCTTGGATAGTGTCTGCGACACTCTCATGCTCAGTGGGCTCTGAGCAGCTGTTAAAGGGGAATTCCACAAAAACATAACAATCTTTATGAAAAGTTAACATAATTTCAAGCAACTTTGCAATATACATCAATAAAAAATATGCAGACTTTTCATGATTTTTAATGGTTTCTGACAGTTCTCTAAGCCTAGCCCACTGCTGTCCTGCTCATCTATCTGACTACTTTGCTGAGCTGGCTGACTACTATTACTTTGTATCAACAGTCAGCTGTCCTTAGCCTGCATTCTCCAAACCCCACAATTCCCTGCACACATATTTTCGATCCCTAACCTCAGTAAGTGGCAGCATCACAGAGCATGTGCAGTGAATTAGCAGAAAAGAAGATGGGGAGCTATTGGGGCATCTTTGGAGACACAGATCTTCCCTGGTAAAGGGCTGTGGTTTGCTTGAGCTGATACAGCATTATACAGCATTTTTTGCCTACTTCTTTAGTAAGGCTTTAGTTCACCTTTAAGTCATGCAATAACTAGGATCTGGATAGTGTAGGTTATTAATTCTAAAAGTCAAACATGATCCAGCTAGGGTAATTTAAGGATTCATTTTATATTGCAAATATGTCTGATTTGGATAGAAACAGAAAAATACCTGCAAATAGCACAATCCCCATTACTCTGAATGTTTTCCTTCTATTATTTGTCATATATCTACCACCTGGCTGATTTCTAATTGTAAAGCTGGCCATATACATTAAGAAATATTCAGAGGGTGGCTATACAGGGACTAAGTAATTAGTTAGAGTTCACAGGCAGGTGTATTAGAGACCTCTGGTGGTCAAACCAAGGTATAAACTGCAAAAGAAAAATATTCTCTATGACACCATGCTAAAAAAAGTATAAATTTATTAGTACATAAATAGATAAAAAAATTCCAGTTACCCCAGCAGGAGCCTGACGCGTTTCGTGCCTCTCAGCACTTAATCATAGGCCATAAGAAACCAGACATCGAATCACTTCTTAAATACAGGTTAAATTAGCCAATATTTCTTTTCATTGGTTAAAATCAAGGTTCAGATGGTTCAAAGCTCAATTGGTAGGCCAGTCCACCAAAGGAGGTCTGGCCTGCCCTCTTAGGTCAGAAGAGGTACTGCATGTATGTTAGAAATATATTGTTTGTTGAATCAAATAAACAGCAAGGGGTTTGGAATACAGTGCAATAGAATAGATACAGAATAAATCACAAATGTCTTCTCATTTTATGTATAGCAAGTGACATCAAAAGTGTAATTTAGTCCTAAAGGTAAGCGCGTTTGTAAGTGAAAGATCCAGTAAACCTCTCTTTTCTGTAACAAGTTGAGGAGATCTCCACCTCTTATTCCCAATTGTACTTTCTCTATTCCCTGTACTGAAAAGTATTTAGTGTCACTATTATTGCATTCCTTGAAATGTCTTGTGACATTAGTTTTACAGATAAATTTTGGGTTATTGATTTGACTTAGATGTTCCCTAATTCTTTCTTTAAGGGGACGCTTAGTGCATCCAACATATTGTTTATTGCATTTCTTGCAGGTGACCAAATAAATGACTCCTGTACTGTTACAGTTAATGTAACTTTTTATCTTGTAGGATTTCACGGTGATTGCGGACATAAATTCCTGAGATTTTTGTATATGGTTACAGGTTATACATCTCCTATTGCCACATTTGTAGCAACCGCTATACTTCATAAATTGGACCTTGTTTGGAGTTTTCTCTCTAAAATGGCTCGAAGTTAGTGAGTCCCCCAATGTATGGGCTCTGCTAGCTACATTATGTATCCCCTGATCCAAAATGTGGACCAGGTCTGGATCCGCATATAGAATTGGAAGAAACTTTTTTACTACTTGTACTATTTTGTTGTATTGTCTACTGTATCTCGTAATAAAACAAAACTTGTCCTTAAATTTTTTGTTGTTTTGTTTGCATTTTTTTGGGACCAATAGTATTTCTCTTTCTGTGTGTCCTGCTTTTGTGTATGCTTTCTCTATGTTGGCTCCAGAGTAGCCTCTTTCACGAAACCTCTGTTTCATGTCCACGGCCAATCTGTGGAACTCTTTATCAGTGGAGCAGTTCCTTCTGAGTCGAAGGAACTGGCCCACTGGTATCCCTCCAATTAGCTTCTTGGGGTGACAAGATTGTGCATGTAGGATTGTGTTTCCACTGCAAGGTTTTCGGTATATAGTAGATGTGATGGTGCAGTTGTTACTTGATAACATAACATCTAAAAATTCAATTTGTTCGCCAGAAAACTTACTTGTGAACTTCAAGTTCATATCATTAGAGCTAATTTCCATAAGGAACAAATTGAACTGTTCTTCAGTTCCTTTCCAGATACATAGTATATCATCTATATAGCGAGTATATTTAATTAAAATGCTACATGCTACAGATATGTGGGTTTCCTCCCACCAACCCATGTACAGGTTGGCGAAGGATGGGGCGAATTTCGCACCCATTGCTGTCCCACAACTCTGTAGATAGAAGTGTGTATCAAATGTATCAAAACGCGTCAGGCTCCTGCTGGGGTAACTGGAATTTTTTATCTATTTATGTACTAATAAATTTATACTTTTTTTAGCATGGTGTCATAGAGAATATTTTTCATATACATTAAGACCCACTAATTTGTTGAGGTCTATCAGGGAGTCCATCGGGAAGGGCCCTTAATGGCAGAAGAGCTACTTTTTCTTAAATCCAACCATCTTTAGTTGACTGTCCTGGAGTTACCTTTTTGAGCATAATCATTCCTTGGCCAGGCTTAAGTCTTTTTCAAGGCTTTCTCCTAGACCATAATTGTATGAGAAGTACCTGTAGGTGGCACTTTCTGTAGCCTTAGCAACAGTGTCTAGCTGTAGGTTAATCACAGATATAGAGAGGTAGGATTGCAATAAAAAGCATTTTGCCTACAGGTCATGTGAGAACAAAACACAATGAGCAATTGGTAATTTTTATTCAAAATGGTTCAACCCCAACAAGACATAGAATCCAGCATAACAATTGTCTCATCTGTAGGACTGTTTTGGCACAGGTTTACATTCATTTATCAGTTGAATAAGCTTAGCAAGTGTTGCCATGCCTTGCATACTTAATCAACCTTCCAGGTATATTCTGTTATAACATTGACATTTCTTTGTTAACTTATATGTTTATTTCATTAACATTCCATTTGACAGTCTTCTCTTGCTTGTTACCTAGCAACAGAAGATTAGCTTCCAATATGCTTCTTCTGTGTTGCTGTCTGTTCCCTGCTGCATACAAAAAAACTCATATTTCATAGTGAAATGGTTTGCTGCAAATCACCCATTTTATAAAGGTAGTCTCCTGCTTCAGAATGTGGCTTGTTTTTAAAATGTTCTACACCATCCAAAGAGATGCTAAACTTAGTCCCTCTAGGAATTGTGTTCAAAGGCTGGCACCTCCCTGCATGATATCATTTATTGGGATAAGTATC
Organism: Xenopus borealis; assembly: GCA_024363595.1. Taxonomy (NCBI): domain Eukaryota; kingdom Metazoa; phylum Chordata; class Amphibia; order Anura; family Pipidae; genus Xenopus; species Xenopus borealis. Next base: position 113,767,200 of record CM044434.1, on the reverse strand, counting down.
TTCTGACCTAGGCATTGGTTAATTATATGCAAATTGTGTTACTTGAATACCACTTATATGTTGTCTGCACTACATCAACTCTATGCTTGACGAAGGGGTGTGTCCCGAAACGTTGCACCGTCACATTAAAAAACTGCAAGGGCATGGGTCAATCCAGGCAGAAAAGGTTTACAAGTCGAGAAGGCAGGCAAGAATTCAAAACCAGAATAAAAAGAATAATCACACCCAGGAACTTCACAGAGTAAGACCTATAATTGGGCAAAGTGTGGAATACTGTGGTGCCTTAAATAGCCCTCAGTTTGGCGCCAAAGATGACGTCATCACGCAGGTGTTTTCGTGCCAGCGTTTCTGTGCCGGTATCTAATCTGTCGCCTCTATGTGAAGCAGGTGTTCCTGTGCCGGCGTATTTGCACTGGCGAATAATCTGACCCAGATGTCTTCTTGCTGTGTCCTGGTGAGACCTTGAGGGCGCCGCCATCTTTTGGGAGACACGGCGTCTTCCTTACCACTAGCAGTTAGACAGGTAAAAAAAAAAAAAAAAGAGGTTGAACTTGATGAACGTGTGTCCGTGTGTCTTTTTTCAACCTAACTTACTAAGTTACTATGTATTCATTGTAAGAGCTATGTTGGTTCACTAAAACATTCTGTACAACTAATGTGTTGCATTATATAATCTGTATTGTAGTGCAATGCCCTAATTCTCCCCACCCAAAACAATGGGGTTGAACTGAAGAAGCAACTGGGATATGTGGTAAAACAGTATCAAGGAAAACTCTTAAGGGGCAGCTCTATTAAAGAATGAATTGAAAATTCAAATTCAAATTTTTTTTATGGTCAAAACTGTCAAAGTCGACTAGGAAATTAACCAAATTTGATTCTAGTTTAAAAAAAATAATAATTTGGATTTGATTTTCAAGATTTATCATACTATCATACAAATTTGACAATTTACCACCAAAAACCTGCCGAATTACTGTTTAAGTGGGAGAGATCCATCGATCCATCAATCAATTTGGAGGAGTTTGCAGCATCCTGACATTGCAGGGTTTTTTTTGGAGAAAAAAAACTAGAATCGAGTTTGATCGAATTTGATTCGAATTGAATTCGAATTTTCGGGTCGTTTAAATTCGTCCCAGTTAAAAAAAAATTGATTTCAAATTAATGGGAGTTTTAAAAAACTGACATGAATTCGAAATTCAACCTTTTATAAATGTGCCTATAAATGTCCAGTGGTCTTTGAATTAATTATACTCAGTACTGTATAATGGAGAGATTCTCATGAACAGACGTAATTTGGGAAAAGTCCATGGCAGAAAAGCTATTCGGAATCCTGTCCTGGTAAAACATAAAGCAATGGTGTAAATATAGAGTTAACAAGCCTTCAGTCGTAGTGTGGGTTTTGTGAAAATAGGTGACTGGACCATGAGGTCAGCTTCCTCTATAGCCGCTCATGGTCCTGGTCTCAGCTCACTCTTGTGCCTACAGCAGCCTTCTTTGGCTTCAGGTGGAACTCTCTGCTGTTCAGATTCCACCAGTACTTAATGTGAGAGAACCAGGGAGAGAGTTCTGAGTGAGCAAGGGAACAAATGTATAAGGTCGTAGACGTGGAACAACCCGGGTCAAACCAATAGACAATGTGGTGCCAAATCAAGGAGCAGGAGTATAGTCACAGGCCAGGGCCAAAATGATTGGGCAATGTATAGTACAAAATTGTGATTCGAGAGAATAGTCAGTAAATGGCAATGGTCAGGACAGGCAACAAACTTAGAATGGTCAGGGACAGACAAGGTCAATAACAGTCTGAAGAGACTAGAATAGTACCCAGGAATTATTGAATCCATTCGATGGTCGAAGTTTTACAAAAATTTACTTCGAAAATCAAACTTTTTGCATTCGAATATTCACTTAGACCCTTAGTAAATCAGCCCCATAATGTAGTGTTGTGCTGCACTGGTAAAACTGGTGTGTTTGCTTTAGAATAACAACTGTAGTTTTATATAGGTTGCTGTGTAGCCATATGGGCAGCCATTCAAGCTTACAAAAAGAAAAAAGGCTCAGGATACACATCAGATAATAGATATGCGCTGTAGTATAAAATGGGATTCTTTTGAACTTATCTGATATTTACTGCATCTCCCATGCTTGAATGGTTGCCCCCATGGCTACACAACAGCTTGCTTATATAAACAATAGTTGTGTTTCAGAGTGGAGTGGGACTTTGCCTGGTAAGGACTGTGCCAGGGTTGGACAACCACACAGACAAGGGTATTATTGATATGTGATTGTTTTTAACTTTGCACTCACCCAGTTATATAAAGTCCTATCTGTTTTATTATTGTTTCCTAGTGGGGCCATCCACAGGTCTATCCCCGGATCCCACTAGGTGAAGGCACTGCTATTGAGAGAAATTCCCAGTACCCTTTCATTTAGCAAAGGGAATTCATTTAATGATATACATCCTATATAACATGTGGTGTCAAAATAGGGTTATATATGTTTACTGCATATGTATAAATATGCATATTGTAGTTTGGTACATTTGAAGCCAATCACAATATACTGTACACGTAGAATATAAATGTCACAATATAAGGCTGATTATTAATTAATACAGATAATTACTACATGGCAGCACATAAATCAGTGCAGCAAGCAGTGCAACAAGCATCAGAATCAGTAAGTCTTTATACAGCAGTTCATCTAATGGTTTAAATACATGACATCTTACAAGCTTATTAAGTTCGCTTTCTTACCATAGGTTTCCATAGTTCACCAATACTCACTATATAACCCTAACTGTGGTAATGTCCACATCTTTTTAAGGCAAATCCATTAGAACTACCTTTACAGCAAAGATCCCCTTTATTTGATGCTACTGAGACCTCTTTTCTCAAAGTCTCAGTGAACATCCATTTGTCATTTGCCGAATATTAGGGACAAAATTATGTTACACCGATTTTTGTACATATGTTTGTATGTTGATTGAAGATTCTCTTTTCCTAAGGAAAATCCTAATTCTTGAACAATTCTTGAAAAAATATATGTAAAATACACTCTCCGTAAACCCCAGTAGAGCATGAATTACAGGTGACTCTAGGCCCTTGCAGTTTAGGTTAAAGAAGGCATTGCAATCTTTTTTTTTTTTTTTACAAACTTCCTTTTCAGTCGTTAATGACCTCTTGAATCATTTTCTCACATAGTGGTGGAATTGCTTCCATAGCTAGATCAATGAAGATGTTAAGGATCAGCTAGGCTTATTAAACATGAATGTGTCACTTATAACTACAACTTTAAATTGCTTAAAAGAAAATGCAGTTCATTTTCATGATACCATTTCCCGGATTTTTTGCCATTTTTCATAACAATGGGAAATGTGCACTTCAGAATGAACTGAACTCTCTTAAGCAATCATTTTTCTATTGTTTTCCTCCTGTGATCAACTGCTGCCATCTGCTGGTGCAATGCACTATTTCTTTATTTGCCTTAGCAGAGATACTGACCTGGTTAGGGTAAGACAGGCTAAAAGGAGCCAAAAAGCCTTACACACATAGCACTTCTTAAATACCAAAAATTAGATTTTAGCTCTAATTTGAGTTACAATATTATTTTTGGTATTTAGGCAGTGCTATGTTTGTAGCATGAGATATGTACATAACTTCTGTTTTCAGAAGGCTTTACACTGCATTTCTTTACTTTACAACTATAATTATCATATGCTTTATTTTGCGGCTTTCCAAATTGCTGGTAGATGAAAGGTTAATGTACAATATGATATGAGCTATAAAGCAGTTCTGCCAAAACACAAGAAGCTGATGTACAGTATAAGCTTATCACTTTCAACAGTGAGTCCAGGTGCTCATGCTTCATATCTTCAGCAAAGGGTAGTAAATCACTGAAAAATATAATTGTAGGCAGGCACCAATCCGGAACACCAAAGAGTAGAATCCAGGAGCCCAACATTTAAATAATACAAAAATATATTTTACATTATAAATAAAATAAAAGCATTACACGTTGTGTCGCCAAAGGATATATAACCATAGGCTCATAGCTATTAACAAACCACCCCTTCTATACTGATTTTTCTGAAACGGAGATTCCAAAACATTATGCTTAGTTGACAATTTGGCTGCTTTGTTGATGATCTTCTGTAGTCATTGGTATAGCATGCTCATATCTAAATATGACAAATTTAGAAATTTGAATTTTGATTTTTTTTTTAAAAATAATTAAATTTGGACTATTCCCAAGTCGAATTACAATAAAATAAACTTGAAAACTCACATTTTTAAATTCGAATTCAAAATTCGAATTTTCACTTCGACCCTTGATAACTCTGCCCCTTAGAGTCAACAGAAATGAATAGTATAATATATTATATATTAAATATACTAAATCTGTTGTCAGTCATTGATTTTTAATAAGCTTTTGTTAAATAACTCCCTGAGAAGAAAACAAATAGATATAAAACAACATGAAGTATCATAGCAATGTTTTTGAAAAGGATAAAGGTATTAACACAAAGATACAATAGTTATATGATTGTATAGTGTTTGCAATTATAACAAACTCTATCTATCCAATATAAGTAATTCTAAAACAATTGGACTTGCTGAGTAATTATTGAAGACGTTTCACTACTCATCCGAGCAGCTTCTTCAGTTCAACTGACTGGTGTGGGAAGTTCTTGGCATATAAACTCTTCCACTAATCCAATCACAATGGCACATTGTAACTCTTCAAAGAGGTGACATCTGAATTTGATTCTGTGTAGTTACTGTGATGGAATTACCAATGTGTCATGCAACTTCTAGACTAGGTGTTACTTGTGTGAGTTGCATGAATGGATGTGTTAAGTGTTCTGAAACCGCTTTGGTACTGATGTGAGAACAGCATTGTATGTAGCAGACAGGTGCATGACACATTGGTAATCCCATCACAAAAATTCACGAATTTCTAATTTTCACGATTTTTCATGAAAATGTCATATTTCACAATCTTTGCGTTCATTTTTTGCCGTTGCCATAAAGGCTGGAGTGACTGGATGTCTAATATAATAGACAGAACACTACTTCCTGCTTTTCAGCTCTTTAACTTTGAGTTAGTCAGTGACTTGAAGGGGTCCACATGGGACATAACTGTTCACTGAGTTTGCAATTAATCCTTAGCATTCAGCTCAGATTCAAAAGCAAGAGTTATGACCCATGTGCCCCTTATTGATTGGTAACCAATTAGTGGAAACCAAGACAGCTGAAAAGCAGGAAGTAGTGTTCTGGCTATTATGTTAGATGTCTAGTCACTCCAGCCTTTATACATTACATTTTTGGCTAACTAAATATATTAAAAAAAAATTATTTTGCACAGCCTATCTGTTTACCCAGTTTTTATCTTTATACTGAACAATTCCTTTAAATAAGGGCCCTCAGCTGGGAGCTAATTGGGAAATAGACTGCACCTGCCAGTTAGTGCAGAACTGTTGAAATAATTAGCAGTGCCAGGTTTAACCATAGGGACCTTATAAAAGGGAAAGCCTGTACTTCTATTCTGCCGAAATAGTAGAGAGACAAGGGAACAGACTACAACACAAAAAAATTCCTTACAGAAAATTTATTACATAAACTGCGCACTGGCCCAAACTATAAAATTCGCAAACTTTCCGCCATTGTCGGAAGAGGTCGCTAAACAGTTTCCGGGTTCCCACAAGCTATATTACAATGGCACAAAGGAAATTTTGTTCTTACAAAGGCATAACTGTTTGTGAATATTTTTTCCGTTACTGACTTTTATTACATTCCCCTATTAGTGCCTAATCTTTAATGCAACAGTACTTTGTATTTATTATTGTATAGACCCCTGTTTTTTCTATTAATTTAATACTGTACAGTGCTGCATACATACAGATGGATGCCAGAAGTAAAAACCTACATGTAATGCAATGAAGCTAGAAACAAGCATTTATAGGGTCATTTACTGCAGTTACACAATTTCCTGCAGTCAGTTAAACAAAACGGGGGAACCCTGCATTATACCACTGAATAAAAATGAACATTTGTTAAAGGGGAAGTTTATATTACATTTTTTGCCCAGAGAAGAAGTCTAAGCAACTTTATATTTGCTATTGATTTTTTTTATTGTGATTTTAAAATTCTTCATGTCTCCAAAACAAAACTTCAAATTCAAACTGCTGTGTTCCTGCCAACCAGGTGTCACGGACGCCGCCCGGAGCATTTCCAGGAGCTCCGGGCGGCGCGTCCTCCCTGCACGGCGGCGCATCCAAGATGGCGGCGCCCATAGCCGCCACGTGGTTTCGGCGCCGGCCGTGACATCATTGCGCCGCGCCAGGCGCGTTCCGGCGCCAAATTCAAATATAAAAGAACGCCGGAGACCCAGGTTCAATGCCCGAGTATAGCTCTTTGTAGCTATTGTGTTCCTGGGTCTCCTGTATTGCCTGACTTCCTGATATTGATCTTGAGCCTGTTCCTGACCTTTCTATCCTTGCTGCCTACCTATTGGACTTTTGCCTGGACTTGACTTCTCTATTGGATTTCCCTGAATTGTACCTTGCCTGGACTCGCTGGATAGGACTTCCTTCTTGATCCTGACTACACCCCCCACGTGGGTGCCGCAGGCCCCCGCTGACACCAGGAACCAAAAAATTATTATAGATATTTTGTAAATATTTTTTTGAATTACTTTTTTATTTTGGTTCACTTTGGTGTTGACCACTCATTTGGACATTCAATCAGGGACTTTATCAAGGGTTGAAGTGAAAATTCGATTGGGAAATCTGAATTTTCGAGTTTATTTCAGTGAAATTCAACTAGGGAATAGTTAAAATTCAATTTGAGTTTTTAAAAAATTTGAATTTATCATACACTGGCCCTTTAAGAATTCAAATTCGATTATTTGCCACCTTCAACCTGCAGAATTGCTATTTTAGCATATGGGGGATGTCCTGGGATCAATTTGGAGTTGTTTGCTGCCTTCCTGCTGCCATCAACTTCGATTTGAGTGTGCGGGCCGATTCCATTCAAGTTTTAAAAATGTAAAGAACTGCATACTGATTGCCAGCTGCTCATAACTAGACACGAGTCAACTGTAGACCTGCACAAAAGCAATAACATAAAAAAATGAAGACATAATGAAGTCCTGAGGGCTCACTTATGCAAATGTGACTGTTCAGTTTGCTTTTACTGAGCAAACTCAAGCTATTTGTTCATATATTTTAATGATGTTAGTCCCAACAAAATACTCTGTATTAGTTACTTGCTCTTGAGGCTCAGGGCTACTCTCCAGTTAAAACAAAATCTAAGGTCGTGGTCAATATATCGGAAGTGTTTTTTTACATTGTAGTGCCATCTCTAACATGATGCCCTTGAAATTTCTTGTACCTTGGTGTTTTCTGGTGTTACCTTTCTGGTCCAGCGTCAGCATGGTACTTCTGCTGGCACAGGGCAGCCTGTCTCTGTAATAGTGTTGGGAGAGAATTTGTAGAATAGGACATAGAGACCACACTCACTGGAACTTTTCAGCCAGTGGGGGGGAGGGTTACCACATTTATTTTGCCAGTGCAACCACAGAGATCAAAGTTTTGGGGATGCATTCCCTCTCTATGCCAGAGATGCCAGGAGTGTCCCTGATCTGTGTGGTTGCATTGATATTATAAATGGGTGAGTTCAGAGTCTTTTTCCTGTTCTATGTATATCCTGGGGCATTGAAATACATCTAGGGGATCCTGCACAACAAAATAATTAGAAGGGTATGTGCAGCTAAAAAACCTTTGTGTGTGTGGAATATAATTTATACCTGATACAGCTTGACATACAAGAATACAAACAAATCATGGGGCTTTTTTTTAAATTTATGATTAATGCAAAATAATATAAGGTTACTCCTGGAACAAAGGGCTTGGGGCCTATTGTACTAATTTCACTTGTGCTAGCTGACTCTCACACTACGGAGCATATTTATTATGCTGTGTAAAAATGGCTGGATAATACACCACACATCGCCACACTTCACAGTGTAAAAACATCACATCTTGACGTTATTTGCTCCAGTAGCTCCCTGCTAATTCACTGCAAATGCTCTGTGCTGCTGTCAGTTAGTGAGCTTACAACTCACAATATACTGAACATATATATATATATATATATACAGTGTATATATATATATATATATATATATATATATATATATACACACACATATATAATAGGCATGTCACAACATAAGGCTGATTAGTTAGTTCTGATTATTGGTACATGGCAGCTCAGACACCAGCACAATTACCAGAATGTAATAATAAGCCCTGTACTATCAGTTTGTATGACAGACAACAAACCTCATTTTCTACTTGATGATTTGAGATGACCCCCTAAGCTTAGCTTTTCAACAGCTGCCCAGAGCAGATTGAAAATGTTCGTGTCACAGAAAAAAATCCAAGCCAGTGACAGACCTCCAGGCCTGGACAATTACTAATACAGAGATGCCCAACCTTTACGTTGGTTCAATAAGTTCAATATATAAAATATTGCGTTTCTAGCCATAATTATTGTCTGTGCTTTCCTGTGGCACATATTGAGTACCTGGTCTATGTATGGGGCTCTTATGGGGTTATGTAATAAAAGACACTACGTTTGCCCAGGGGCAATAACCCATAGCAACCAATAAGCATGATTAAAAGCAAACATCTTATTGGTTCCTATGGGTTACTGCTTCTGGGCAAAATGACTCCCTTATATATATGGGGATTAATATATTCCTAATCTTCCTACCCTTTCTAGATTCATTTGTGACTGGTTGCCCAGTATCTCTCCACATGACTATTGATGATAGCAAATGCAATATTAAAACAACACAATTTTTTAGGCAATTAATATAATTTTGATTTAAAGTGGATCTCACATGGTTTCAGGTTTCTACAATTAGCTGAATTCAAGGTAAAAAAACTTTGGAGCACTAAAACTAAAAGCGACAGGTTTTTCCTTTAACTATATCTAGTTCTTTGTTCTACTTCTCTGATGCTTTCTTATGTCCCTGCATACCAGAGGTCATCTCAAAGCATTCCTTACATGCTTTCAGTGTTTTTCACATAAAATCTTACGAATCCATTTGAAATTCGATAAGCATTCGACTATAGAATGCTTATCGAATAGTTCTAGGCTATCTTTTTGCTCGATATTCGATTTCTCGATGAAATCGTACGATCGGATACCGATCGTTTGATTTCACCGAAAATTGTACTTTTGCCTTCAAGCCTCTGAAAAATTTGTACGATTTGAATGATCGATCATACGAATGGTATTCGAGCAAGTCTTTGCAAAAGAAGCCTATGGGGAGGTTCCCATAGGCTTCTATTGGTATTTGGTAGATTCAATCTGGCGAAGTAGGCATTCGAAGGATTTAAAATTTTAAATCCTTCGATCATCGAATGATCGAATTATCGAATATCCGATTATCGGTATCGAAGAGGCCAAATTTGCATATTCGAATATCCGAAAAAATCGTACGATTGGTATTCGAACGAATTCGATCGAACTTCGAATCCTTCACACAAATTTTGTAAATTTGCCCCTAAGTTTTCCCAGGAGCAGTAAGTAGGTAGAATTTACTGGTCACCTGTTTAAAAGCAAAGATCCTATTGGTTGCTATGGGTTACTGCTCCTGGGTAAACTTAGTGCCTTTTATTGCATATGATACTGTTTTACAAATACACACAATAAACAACTATCTCTAAAAATGATTACTTTACAAAACAGAGAGCCGTTTGACATTCATGCACACTCCCTTGATAGGTGTAAGGTATTTTACAGGTGACACCCTTTTCCACACGCCACCTCCTCTGTGGATGAGTCACACAATGAGCATTGCAGGAGCATAGAATATTTCCTGAGTCTATACATACCTGTTCCCTGCAGGTCACTGCCTCATAGATTGCCAGTGCACAGTGATTGCTGCTGAATACAGTGACCAAGGTAAGTTCTATTGGCAGATGTACAGGCACAATCATGTGAGTTTTTGATGAGAATGTTGCTAATATGAGTATTTATTCCAAACTTACCTTTCCTTCTATACCTAAACTGGATTAAAACAGTTTCATTACACAAAACAAAGAATAAAGCATAAGCAGCATGGAACTAATTCATAATATATTCATTGGGGCTCATTGATAATGTTAAAGATATTAACATTTTATTTGACATGCTTATTTTACATGAGCTTTGAAAAACTGGGAGCTAAAATCCAACAGCAAAAAGGGATTACTCAGTGATTGGGGTTACCTGTTCAAAAGCACAAGTAAAGATGTGCAATATACATAGGGAAGTGCTATTTGCTTTAGAAAACAAAGGTTCTGAATAATGAATTTTGAGCAAGGTAAAGCTATAGGAATGTAATAGGAAGTCGGATGGTGTCTCAGGGTTGATCCGACGCGACTGTCAGATGAAAATGCTGCAAGCTGTGTCTTCATCGTGTCACGACGGATCAACCCTGCGTCACCATCTAACTTTTCTATTACTTACTTTGTTTTCTGTCACATGCATTTTTGCACACAGAGCCGAAAACGGACGTGAATTGTCCATGTACTTCTGTCCTCAATAGCTGTGTGTTCCCTATGGAGTGATCTATACAGTAATTATTATTGTAATTATATTGTTATTTGTGCGTCTTCATCTTGACCCACATTTAACCATCAATTGTGTAAAAGTAAAATTATCAACAAAATATCATAAAATGCTCTACCAATAATGTTTTAAAGGATAATTCCACAAGGGAGGCTTTTCTTGCTTATTAACTGCCTATGACGTGACAGGTTTAACTGCATATTTGCACAGACACATTCTATGGCAGACAGAGGCCAGAGCAATGTCCTGTTTACTGCAATACTAATGACAACTATAGTCTGTTATCATCTGTGTCCCACACAACAAAGTTTAAAGCTTCTCCAGCCCCGTCAGTGTTGATGAACTGCTTTTAAGAAACAACCCACCCTAATCTGGTAAAACCAGTTCAGGCAGTTAGGTTTTGTCACGAATAGACAGAAAGCTGCATTTTTATACTTACAACAGCACTAAGTCAGGTGGGATCTGCTATCATATTTGTATGCAGGAGTCCGTTAGCATTAGAAACTGTAACTAACAGGCTGAGATGGGACAGTCAGGTTGGCAAAGTCAGGGGGTTATTTATCAACACTGGGCAAATGTGCCCATGGGCAGTTACTCATAGCAACTAATCAGATTGCTGCATTCAATGTTCTACTTGCAGCTGGCTTCAAAAAGCTAATCACTGATTGGTTGCTAAAGGTAACTGCCCATGTGCATATTTGCCCAGTGTTGATAAATGAGCCACAGAGAGTCAGGCTTAGGAACTTCAATTAACTATTATATACAAAAACAAACCTTGCAGCAAAAAATGATCAACATGACCTATAGGTAACATTTAGGGGCAAATTTACAAAACTCACGTGAACCCCCTCATAGGCTTCTTTTGCTAAGTCCTGCTCGAATACCATTTGTACGATCGAACGGCTTGGTCGTTAAAATCATACAAATTTTTTGGTTGTTGGAAAAACTTACTATTTTTTTGCCTGGGAAATAATAAAGAGCAGTGTTGTACAGTCGAAAATGGCTTATGCCAGTTGCAGCACTTGGGATTATTGATCAGAAGCACATATAATGCTTTATATGTCACTCTCCTTTCTCCCAATGGCGGTTAATTCATGGTGATTCTGTAGAAAATGTTGTTTCCAGGTATGAATAAAATGAGTGTATGCCTTACAGTAATGCTGTAATTATATGGCACTGGGAATTAATAACAATGCGATTAAATATGCAGTACTCACGGCTGTTAAGATGTCACCTCTTTAAAGGCCCTGTTGCCTTAAGCTTCTTAATAGGGCTATAATGGCAATAGCCCAGAGCACATAGCCATTGGTGGTAGGGCCAAAGCCATAGGAATGTAAATCCCTATAAAATATTTTTGTGAATTGTTAGTAAAATGTTTTGTGGGGAACATGTTAACCCTCTTAATCACTTACGAAGACACTCATTTAAATGGAATGCAACTTGGAATGTGCTAATACCAAAAATGTGTGGTGGTTTTTGCATACAGTGAGTGCATACGGGCAAATTCACTAAAATGCGAAAATTTGCTAGCGCCGCACTTCGCCAGGCGAATTTTCACCAGCACTACTTCACTTAAATGAGAATTTGCACTCAGGGCGTCGAACGTTAGCAAAGTAGCGCTTCCGTTCGTTCACCAGACAAAGCGCATATACGCTAGCGATGCCTAATTTGCATACAGCGTCAATTTCAAAGTATAATAGAAGTGTATGTTACAGCCACTACGTTGCACTACACAAGCCCAGGAAACCTTTAATCAAAAAAAAATAAAGTTGTCCTATTGCCCTACATGTGCCCCCTACAGTATATAGTTGTGTTGCCATATGTTAGGAAATGTAGGTGGGAAGGAGGGGACTTTTTCCATGTTTTTTTCCAACTCCTATCTATTGTATTGAACTTCGCCTGGTCTGACAAAACGAAGTAAAGTCTAGCGTAAGTGGTAACGTTCAGGAAAATTTTGATCTTAGTGAACTTGCGTAATTATGATCCTTCGTCAGTGCGCAACTTCGCCTGGCGTAAGGGTGCGAATTTGCGCAAGTCTATCTGCGAAGTTGCAAAATTACGTCACGCTGGTGAATTTGCCCCATAGTGGGAAGGGTAATGGTTCAAGGACAAAGCCATGAAGGATCTTGACAGTGAGTTCTAGGGACAAGGAGGGTTTATCAAAGAAAGAGACAAAGAAGACGTGGTTAGAAAACTATGAACAGAACAGTGATGCACATTGTTTGCCAGAGAAGAGGTGATCCCAGCGGAGGAATTCAAGTAAGAGATGGACAAGAGATGGACAGTGGGCAAATGGTAGGATGTAGAAGGGATTTGATCCAGAGGGCAGTGGCTGGGTGTGTGGTAAAGAGAAGTAACTTTTTTGCGAGAGAATTTTTACTTTTTGATCAGGGAGCAAAATGATAGAATGGCATGACTGGTGATGGTGTAAGAGTGTAGAGCCAGGCACTCACAGGTTAACTGCAAAAAAGTTTTAATAACATGGCATGTTTTGGGCAAAGCCCTTTTTCAAGTGTTACCCAGAATGTATCCAAACATACAATATAAAGAACAATCCACACCCTCATGTGCAATTAAGTGGTATGGGTCACTGCTGTGGGGGTAGTAGCATAGTCAGCCTAACCCATAGTTACATATAGGTAGTGAAGGTCCAATTGGGCTCAAGTTCGTTACCATCAAAACATAGCAGGTGAACATTAATTACTTGAATCTTTGAGTCCATAGTGCATTTTCCAAAATCTTTGAATGTACAACTCCCAGGTACTGCTATCCGGGCCTACCAAAAGGGTCATTTGCTGTAATAAGTTCATCTTAAAGCACAGTATAAGCATCAACATTCATATAATCACAAATCAAGAAACAGAAATCAAAAGGTTATCTGCTCAAAAATTATCTTTACTTTTATATCTGTTAACACTCTGGGTTTTCATAAATCTTTAGAAAGGGCAGCAGTATTTTCTGTATACTTTATCTGTGAAAAAGAGGAATAGATGTAAGAAATCACAAAAATGGTACAATGCTCCAATATTCATTTGAACCGATGGGAACCAGGCTATTTAGCCTTTTTATCCACACTGCCTCCTGTTGGAGGAGTAGTTTTTTAATATATCCACCTCTTTGTGGTCTAAGTACAACTTCAAGAACTAACCATTTGAGTTGTGACTGATTGTAGCTATTGGTGTAGAAATGTCTTGATACAGATGTGTCTGTAGGGGTATTTTCTTTGTAATTTCTGATATCGGACTTATGTTTTTTAATTCTTTTTTTACTGGCCATATTGTTTGCCCAATATTAACTTTACCACAGGGGCTTTTTATTAGATATATTACTCTTGTCGTTTCACAGGTAGCGTAACATTTAAGTCTCCTTTAATCACAGAGGAACAACACACACTCTAAGCAGGAAACGTGCCTTTTTTTAGCAGATCCAAGATAACTTTGTCTTGTTTTCTTTTTAGGTTCCGCTGCACACAAATGAGCTCTCAGAGTACGACTTTTATCATAGCAAAACAATGAAGTTTCTGAGCAAGTTTAAAACAGAGATTTATCTCCCTGTAGGATAGGCCAGAATCTCTTAATCACTTTTTCAACTTGATTACTCTTATGGTGGTACTGCACTGCACAGCACCCTTGAATTGTTTGTAGCAGCCTTTGAACCCAAGGAGTTTCTTGAAATACTATCCACCTCTAATGCTGTTCGATGGTGGGATGTTTTATTATAACCTTTCAAACAGAACAGTTCAGATGAGGATTCTGCCACTTCCCAACACTTGGTGTCATCAGAGTCTATTCTACACGCCCATAGGAATTGCAGTTGGAACTTTTATTCTGCAGACAGGGCTGTTTTTAGTGCAAAATGCCAAATATTGCTTTTTGGTGCTGAAATCTGGAAAAGCCACAAAGGGGCAGCTTGCTGCCCAGCTACATCTGAAGCACTGGAGATGAACAATACATAGTTTTTTAAAAAGAGAGTTTCCTTGGACTCACTTTCACTTACTCACTTATGGATGGTATAGAGGTATAATGGCTAAACAACATTAATCTTAGGTAGAATATCAGTGAAGCCCCACACTCCCCAACTATTTCCCAGAATTAATTTTGAATCAATAATTATAAAGTGCATCAATTATTACTGATATTCTACCTAAGATTAGTTTTTTAAATATCCTGTGCACCAATTCCTGTTTCTACAGACAATGACAATTTGCACTTGTGCATTAATGAAGGTAAGGGAATGGAGGCGACGAGCGCCAGTGACCTTGGGGCATCTGCTTTGTAAATATGGAATGGAAGGGAGGTCAAACAGAAGTGAATAAAGAAAAGAATTGAAAGCTAGTAATAAAAGTTTTGGTTCAAATGATGAAATTGTGGATTTGTAGTGTAAGAAGTCTTGCAGTAGCGATAAAAATTGTTTTATTGTCCAGTAAGTCAGTTATTGATAATTAACAGTTTTCTCAGTTTTTTTCCTTTATACCTCACTCGTAGGGATGGCGCGAACTGTTCGCCGGCCAACTAGCTCGCGCGAACATCCGGTGTTCGCGCTCGCCGGAAGTTCGCGAACGTCACGCGACGTTCGC
>CM044434.1:113690454-113743657 GCA_024363595.1 Xenopus borealis | reverse complement strand
GTGTTAAAGTTCGCCTTCCCATTGAAGTCTATGGGGTTCGCGAACCGTTCGCAAACCGTTTTCCGGAAGTTCGCGAACTTTTTTTCGGCGGTTCGCGCCATCCCTACTCACTCGTGTATACCTCACTCACACACCTGCACACAGAACATATGTTTCAGGGTGGCAAAACCATTGTAAATATGAATAGGCTGTATATTTACTGCTGTTTTCACCTACTTCAATAAGCCATTTTATAAGATCTATGACTGTCAAACAGAAAGTCACTTGGCATTTGGATTTTACTTCTGAGAGGAAATATTCAGTTTCAGAAACATAGATTGTCATGAAAAAAATATTCTGTAGATATGCAATAACTGGGATATTATGGGGGTTATTTACTAAAATTTTCTCACCTTATTTAAAAAAACGATCCTAACCCCCAAACCTGAATGCCCTTTACCATTTTACCACTATTTTTTCTCGATAAAATCGATGTGACAAAAGTTGCAACAAAAGCATCAATTCAAATTGTGCAGTTTTTTCAAATGGTTGCTCCAAAAACGGAAATTTATCCAGTACTTTCACATTTAATTTTTTAGCAGTTTAGGAGAATAATACATGGTTTTCCTCTAAAAATTCAGATTTTTTTTGGCCTGCTCCTAAATGTTGGATACATATTCTATTTCAAACCTCAGTATCTTTAGCTCATCAACTTGAATTTTTCACTTCCATTGAATAGTGATATTGTGCCTAAAGTGAAATATGAGTCACTTATATTAAGCCTGTTATCTAACAAACTGTCAAGATATCCTCTTAATAATAAATAATACAATTGAGTGGGGACATACAGAAAAAAATGCTGCCATTGATTAGCTCGGCTTTTATGTTCTAATTATTGTGCAGAAATAGAGCGAGAGAGAGAGAGAGAGAAGGGGGTGGGGGGGGTGGGACAGCTCTTTTTACCAGGTGGGTATAAATAGTTGTAAATCTGTTGAAAATCTGTTGAATTATATGGCACTGCTGCCAAATAAAACTCTCATCTTCTCTCTCCAAAGCTGGTCTGTGATCAGCAGTAAAAATTAGAATTTCTTTCATTTCCTTGGGAACAAGCAAGAGTTGTAAAAAATTATAATATATTTATACACAATAATACCACATGTGCAGTTACCCTCATGAGGCTTCAGCATTACATGGGTAAATTTGTGTTCAATTCAGTATAACTTATCCAAGCTACATTTTACGTTTATATGAATGTAATGAGCACTAGTAACTGGGGGATGGATGTCATTAAATGTTTAATGCAATACACATTGTCACGCAACTGGCGTCAAATCATGAAACCAGGAACATAATTTACTTATGAAAGTAAGGCAGGGGCACAAGACATTAACTTGCTAATCTAGACTTGATTGTATTGCTATGAAATAATTTCTAAAATTACTAGAAATTGACAAATATTATCAATAAATGATAGGGCTTAACAGAATGGGAAATAGTCATGGTTTTTAATAAAGATTTGGAAATAAATCCTTCAAAGTTAAAATTATAAAATGTAGGTTGTTGTCCTGGTACCAAACAGGCGTTTGACTAAACATTCTTTGAAGAGGTTCTGTGCAGGGGTTATTGCAAAAGCAGGCAGTTTCACTGGGTGCTCCAAAATATTTTGTGTATGTGTGGAAGCTGAGTCACAATTGTTTAATAATAAGTTTTACAATCACGTTGAACAACTTTTTTATCGGATGAGGTTAGGCAGCTATGAACAGGTTTAGGTTCCAGTGGAAGGTTCATAAATACCTAATAAAAGCAGTATTTGGAGTTTGTAAAAATGTTGCTTCTGAGCCTGTACTACTTGTTCTTAATTGCAAGGCCTAAGTAAAAAAGTTGAAGCAGTTGTAAGCCTGTATATGTACCTTTCCAATAAACCTTTGGAGACAAAAATCTTATGCTAAGCAACCCCTGAGGAATCTTTGTGGACATACAGGAAAAATATGCACAGACACAAACATGTCCTTAGTGACACCATAATGTGCAAAGGAAGAGACAATATGTCCATTCAACCAACTGACCTATAAATTTGTTTATAAATATACAATATCATTGTTTTGATATTTTTTATAATGTATAATGGAGACATTTAGGGGGTTATTATTATTAAAGTCTGGTTTTTTTTCTGGTTTTTAAAGACTTTTAAAGGGGAAAACACCACTTAACTTTTTTTCAGAAGACTAAAGTCAGAATAAAAGTACTCCAACTCAAACCTGCTGAGGTCCTATAGAAGTCAATGGTATTTGTCCCATTTAAAATTGGAAGATATAATTATGTGCACTGGGTTTTGTACAATAATCCGACCATAGTTTTCAGGTGTCAAATCAGAAAAAAATTGAGCAATTCGAACTTTTTTTCATGCTTTTATCGACTCTTTTCCCACACCAGATTTTTCTGAGTACATTTATTGATAAATACTGTTAAAGTGCATGGGAGTTTGGTCAAAATGGTTTAAAGAAAATAGTGAGAAATTTAAATTTTTTTTGTAAATAACCCCCTAAATGTAAATATTTGTGAATACTGCCATCCAAACACTGCTTTATATATGATCTCTATAAAGTACGCACCCATACTAAATGCATTCTACTATGTGCCATGGTATATGCAATCACTTTGTTGCATGTATTTTTTTATTCTTAATAGTATCAACATTTTAACAAAGTGCCTTGTGTAAAATCCCACTTTAAATCTAACTGCAAATGTAGCCAAATAAATCTCCTATTTAAAGTTTAGAAATGATGTGCTCTTGCTGTCGCCTGGAGCCTAAAATGACATTAATCTGATCCCACAAGGATATATTTTGGGACAATTATTCTCAAATGACTACCTGCAAGTGAAAGGTTAATTTGATTCTGGTTAAATTTTCAAGAGGAAATTCTGTATGTGGCTGATTCAAAAAGTGCAAAAGTGATAATGTCTTGATGGATCTTTAGCAGGGTCAGACTGGAAGCAAAAAGCAGCCCTGGCAAAAATATCAAAGCAGCCCATATATTCATGCGCATGCAAAGCATGATATATATTTCCAGCCCCAAGATTAACTAGAACTAGGGTTAAATAATAGTGATGGGCGAATCTGGGGCGTTTCGCATTGCCAAAATTTCTACTAGAAATTCGCGAAATGGTGAAAAATGGGCGCTGATGTCCAAAAATGGACGCCCGCGTCCAAAATGAGATACCGGCGAATTTTCGCCCAGGCGAATTTTCTCTGGCATTTCACAAATTTATTCTCATGCGGCCTATCGTGGGAATTCGCCCATCACTATCAGGTCCATAACCATATAATCCCCAGCAATATTATACACCCCTATGTGCTGGAACTGATCCTTGCAACAAATATCTCCCCCTAGTTTCTATCACAACTATTCTTTCTGATGGATTAGTGGCCCTATACTTACAGTATATTCTACATTTTCCTTTGTGTGCCCCTAGCTAGACCATGCACCCAGGCAGATAAAAAGCCAGAACAAAAAAGTACTCCAACTCAGGCTTGCCAAATTCATGTAGAAGTCAATGACAGATGTCCTAATGATATCCTGATCTGTGCTGGGTTTTGTTAAAGGACCAGTAACATCAAAAAATGAAATTGTTTTAAAGTAATAAAAATATAATTCAGTGTTGCCCTGCACTGGTAAGGGCTAGGGCAGATGGGGAGATTCGGGGGCATTTTGTCGCCTGGCGACTTCTCGCTGCGACTTGTAGCCCCCGAACCTCCCCGAATAGCCAAGTCCTGGGGCGCACCGGCGTTACTTGAAAACGCCGGCGCCTATTCACACGGAGTGGCGCGCTTTTTGAAATCGCTCCAAATTGACTCGCGACAAAATGCCCCCGAATCTCCCCGTCTGGCCTTAGCCTTAAACTGCAGTGTTTGCTTCAGAAGCACTACTATTGTTTATATAAATAAGCTGTTGTGTAGCCATGAGGGCAACTAGTCAAAGGAGAAAAGGCTCAAGTTACACAGCAGATAGCAGATAAGCTTTGTACAACATAATGTTATTTGTTATCCATTACTTATCCTGTGCCATATAGCTGTTTTTCAATATCCGCCATTGCTACTTAGGGTTTATATGATCTATAGTAGTGTTTCTGAAGCAATCAGTTTTAACAGTGCAGGGCAACACTACATGATATTTTCTTTACTTTAAAACACTTTCATTTTTTGGTGTTACTGTTAATTTTAGGGGGAATGTAATTAAAATTATTAAAATTTTTGTGAATTTTTAGCACTGCTCGCAATGTGAAATTGTTCGCCAAAATAGTGCACAAAACTGCTAAAATAGACATAAAATTATGACAATTCAATGCAAATTTTCTGATACAGAAAATACTGTAGTTGTTCAACTACAGTGTAAACTAAAAGCATGAAGGTTCCTGCCACCCCACATCAAATTGTTAATTTTTGAACTTTTCTTGTAGATCCCATTGAGAAGTCATGTCTTTCTTCAGAATTAATGCTTCTTCAGGAAATGGTAATGTAACATCATCCATACACAGAGAAGTAAATTCCTGCACCACCATTCTCCTATTTTTAATTCAATAAGGAAAAAACAGTGACAACCTATAGAAAAAATAAGAAGGGAAATCATTTAACTTGTACACATATAAGGTCTGTTATTTGGAGACCAGTTATCCTGAAGGATGCCTCCCATAAACTCCATTATATCCAAATAATCGAAATTTAAAACAATGATTTCCTTTTACTCTTTATTAATAAAACAGTATCTTGTATATGATCCCAACTATGATATAAAAAATCCTTATTGGAGTCAAAATCAGCCTATTGGGTTTATTTAATGTTTACAGGATTTACTTGTAGACTTAGGGTCAAATTTACGAAATTCACGTGAAATGATCGAAGTTCAAATTCAGTCGAATACCGATCGTACGAATTTTTTCGTGAAATCGTATGCAAATTTATCCTCTTCGATCATCGAATAGATCGAATGATCGGATATTCCATAATTTGATTATTCGATGATCGAAGGAATCAATATTTTAAAGATATTCGACTGCCTACTTCGTCAGATTAAACCTACCGAATTGTAATAGAAGCCTATGGGAAGCTCCCCATAGGCTTCTGAGGCTAAGTCCTGCTCGAATACCATTCGTACGATCGGATCATTCGAATCGTACGAATTTTTCGGGCGCTCGAAGGAAATTTCACGATTATTTCGGGAAATCGAATGATCGGTATCCGATCGTACGAATTCATTGAGAAATTGTGTAGTGAGCAAAAAGATAGCCTAAAACAATTCGATAAGCATTCGATGGTCGAATGCTTATCGAATTACGAATTTGGTCGAGCTAATTTTGGGGAATAATAGTAAATTTGCCCCTTAAGGTATGAAGATCTAGATTTAAAGATCCATTATCCAGAAAGCCCCAGGTCTGGATAACAGATCCCATACTTGTAGTAGACAAATACATTACTGATTGGTTGCTATGGGTGATGGGTCTGGTGCAATTTAGCTTTTTAGTAAATGAGAAGCATTGATTTTTTGCTAGTACCAGTTTATTAAGTGCTAATTTGTTGAATGCATTTAGGAGAAACTTTACAACTATTTGGAATAAGTGCTGCCATTTTTGCTATTGCCAGTGAACACCTATGCTATGTGAACTGAATATTCAGTGACAAACTCGGCAATAACTGTTGGCAATCAAAGTCAGTTTTATTTTGCCTGAAAGTCATATTGATATTACCTGTCTCAGACAAAACATTTTGTACTAACTATATCTTCATTTCTCTTCCCCTAATAGAGGCCAAGAGGGCCACCCTGGGGTCAGATAGCAGGCAGGATGTTATACATGACACAAATAAAAGAAGAACTGTTCTTCAGGACAACAGCTGGATAAAAAAACGACCAACACAAGAGGAAGATAGGTTAGAATATGAAATACATTTTTTTAAACTTCGTAAAAACCATAGCCTGGTCCTTTTAAAATGCTGTTGTCATTATTTATTATCTGTGCACCTGCCAAGATAGGGATGCCAAGACATTACCAACATTGGATCTATGTTTACTGAATTATTGTATCAAGGTCTATAACCTGAAAGGTTAAACTGCTATGGGAGTGTTGTGTTTAAACACCCATTTCAGAAGCATTACGGATGCTGTCATGGGAAAACATGTTTTTTTCAAAATGCATCAGTTAATAGTTGTAAGGGCCGAAGGCTCTGGTGGAGTTGCGGACCAAGGAGGAAGCAGCAGTCCGATTGCCAGTCCAAGTACACGGTACAGGCGGGGATCAAGAACAAGACGTGGTCGAAATCCAGGCAAAGGGTTGGTTCAGGCAGCAAAGAATCACAAGTCCAAAAACGAACCAGGGTCATACACGAGCAAAATCCTTAAGAAAGTCAACATAGGCACACCCAGGAACAGCAAACGTGAACCTATAATCGGGCAAGAATCCAGAGTCCAAAGCTCCCTTAAATAGGCCCAGATTGGTGCCAAACGGACGCCGGCGTGATAGTCAATAGTGCAGCTCCATCAGAATTCTGCACTGAAATCCATTTCTCAATTTTGAAATCTGACATTGGGCTAGACATATTGTCAGTTTCCCAGCTGGCCCAAGTCATGTGACTTGTGCTCTGATAAACTTCAGTCACTCTTTACTGCTGTACTGCAAGTTGGAGTGCTATCACCCCCCCTAACAAAAGAATAATGGGAAGGTAACAACTCCCTGGTAGATCTAAGAATAACATTCAATAGTAAAAGCCAAGTCCCACTGAGACTGACATTAAGTAGTAGAAATAACAGCTTGCCAGAAAGTAGTTCCATCCTAAAGTGCAGGCACAAGTCACATGACTGGGTGCAGCTGGGAAACTGACAATATATCTAGCCCCATGTCAGATTTCAAAATTGAATCTAAAAAAAAATGTTTGCTCTTTTGAGAATTGGATTTCAGTGCAAAAGTCTGCTGGAGCAACACTATTAAATGATGCATTGAAAAATGACAGTATCCCTTTAAAAGAAATCTAAAACAAACTGAATTTTTGTTACCAATGAGAGTCTGTTGGGATTAATGGGTAACCATTTTGTGCTATCCTGTTCCCTCTGAGTTCACCTTAATTGTAAGAAAAATATTAATTACTCAAAACAGTGTTTAGATGTGTGCTCTTCTTCATTTTAGTATACCTTCTCATTCCAAGAAACAAGCAAATCAATCTTTTTGTCTCCAGTGCATGATAAGTATTGATACTGTTTCCACATAGCCTTCCAACACAGACACTTCATATAATTATTATTATTAACATGTATTTCTATAGCGCCAACTTGTTGCGTAGCACTGTATATAAGCCAGGATATTAGTAGTGATTTGAAATTCTCAGCCTGCACCTGACCTTAACCTGACTGATCAGGACCACACCTGACCCTAACCTTACTAATTAGGGCCACACCCGCACCGACCCGTGCTTCCACATTGGTTTATATACCCATGCCCACCCTGCCCTGTTTCTGATCTTTCAGAGGGGGCTGAGTTGTGGAAGTGGGGCACTATTAGGTTGTGGGTGGGGAGGGTGGCAAAGGCAGCAATAAGTGTTCAGCCCTCTCCAGTCCATAGCCAAATTATTTTGTGCGATTGGTGGCCCGTACCCGCCTGACTCACAGGTAAACTCAAACATCACCGGGTATATTCCTCCACATATAGGCAAGCTATAGGGTATGCTATGAGTAATAATATTTAGATAGCTTGGGGAGAAATTATAATTAAAATAACGTCAGTGTTATGCTTGCTTTATAAGCTTAATGGCTGATATTTTAGATGTCTTTATAATAAAGAACTCAGGCCACATTGGCAATGACAGTAGAAAGCTTAACAATGCGAAGGGAACAATGCTGTGACAGTTTGTAACAATATATTTCTTAAAATAAATGTATGAAAATGAATTAGAAATGTATATTAATGAATAATTTAAATACTTTTTACTATGAAATTAGAATGTTTTTGCTATAAAAAATTTTTAGTGGAAAAAAAACTAGAATTTTTAGAGCTTTATTATACCCCGAGGATGGAAAAAGTCAGAATCTGAAAATCTGGCAACCTACTGAGGTTTTATATATGTAAGTCAATGGGAGAGGCCACTATCCTACAGTATCCAAAAACATTTCCAACTACTTTCAGGTAAAAGCCTGAAAAATTATTACATTTTTTCATGTTTGTCCCCATTCACATTAATTCATGCTTTTTAAATAATTAATAAGGTCAAACCATGGTTTTTAGTTTGGTCAGACTTTTTTTGTTAAAATATTCAGAAAAATTCAGGTTTTGATAAATAAGGCCCTAAGGTTAGGTGATGGAGGGAGGGAAAAAGAACTTTAATATAAAAGGGGTTGAATTAGGAAAGGAAGAAAGATAAAATAGTTTTTAAAATTTCCTGTGCACAATCCCCAATAGTCCAGACCTGATGCTGAAAATTTCTGTATGTGCAAAATAGGAGGAGAAGCGGGCAATGAACAGCAGCAGGCCTAGTGAAACCTGCTATTTAAATCCAGCCCTGGGTAACTGCCCAGTTGCAGCTTTGTTGGAGTTTATAAATGAGCACCTAACTTATCATATATATAGATGTTTTTTAGTGTGTAATTTCCTGTTCAACTTTTATTTTACAGCAAAGATGAAAACTTTGGACAAGATATACAGAGTCACAACAAATCCCAGGACAATCTGGACAGGTAACTTAATGTTTTGTTCTTTTGTGTATGCTGGGATATCTACAGATTAGAAAAGTGATAATATCACCATACAGGCAATAATGAATGTAACTGTTATGCCACACAAGGAATTTAAGCGCTGCAATATTCAGATTAATAGGTGCAGATTTATGAAATATGAAATAATTAAATCCAAAAGGATTCTCAGCAGTTCCATCGTTTTTGTGAACATTAAGGGGCAAGTTCGATCGAATACCGATCATATGATTTTTTCGAAGGATCGAATATGCAAATGTGGCCTTTTCGATCATCGAATACCGAATTATCGATCATTCGATGATCAAAGGATTTAAAATTTTAAAATCATTTGAATGCCTACTTCGCCAGATTGAATTTACCGAATACCAATAGAAGCCTATGGGAACCCCTCCATAGGCTTCTTTTGCAAAAACCTGCTCGAATACCATTCGTACGATCGAACGCCTCGATCGTTCGAATGGTACAAATTTTTCGGAGGCTCAAAGGCAAAAGTAGGATTTTTTTCGTGAAATCGAACAATCAGTATCCGATCGTATGATTTCATTGAGAAATCGAATATCGAGCAAAAAGATAGCCTAAAACTATTCGATAAGCATTCTATAGTTGAATTTCGAATAGATTCGAAGGATTTTAAGAGAATTTTAGTAAATTTGCCCCTAAATATACCCAATAGGCGTGTTTTGCAGATTTATGAAATAATTGAATCCCAAAGAATCCTCAGCAGTTCCAGTTCATCTTTTTTTTCCAGTATATAAAAATTTTCCTTACATTTACCAGAGTTGACTGTTTTAGCATGGGTGGGGTATTAGTATTCACCGCAGTTTATAAGCATCACCCATCATTCCTCCCCAATGTGAATCTTATGCCACAATTAATTAATAATTCATGAATTAATAATAATTATTATTTTCTACACTGAAATGAAATGTTTCACTCTGGAAAATTATTTTTTTTAAATTCAAAACTATCTTACCATCAAAACTATCATCTTATAAGTGGTATTCATTGGTAACCCAAGCCATGATAGTTAATACATTGGGCTCTAACAAACTCTCTGTTGGAACAATATATTTTCTTTTTGTGAAGTTATTTTGCATTTCCACAAAAGATGATGAAAACAATACGCTCTTGAGTTTAATGTTTATATTGCTTATTATACTGCCCAACTGTTGGTTTTTATACTCATGGTAAAGTGCAGTCTGAGGCAGAAGTGGAACAGTTGCAGAGAGTGATTTAAAATTGTAATGACATTGGTTTTGTATTATATACCACACTGTACATAAAAATATCAATCTAACATCAATTACATTTCTAGCTTGATGATTTCTTTTACTACGTTGTATCTTTTATCTTTGTAGGACTGCAGAAGATGAAGGAATAAAACGCATACACAATAGGTTTAAGTCTGATGACGCTTTGGACAGGTATTTTGAAATAAACACATGAACAGAAATGACCCTACATCCCTGTAAAACTTAGTGGGGTGATTTATTTTTCATCAACAAGCAAGTTTGCCCCATTGTACAAACCCATGACAATCATTACGATCATTATTTCAACTGCAGTAAACAGGTCTGTTTACCTGTTTTTTTGTAATCCTGCAGAGAATGAGTTGGATATCACATTATTTGTCCTGTCTATTGCCAGTTTAACTGAACTCACCTGTCATTTTAATATAATTATGAGGTTTTCAGGCCTGGTTTTTATTGTTCATTATATCTTCTAAGCTGGGTCACATGCCTGGTGTGTTTACAATTTTACCATTGTGGTCAAGAGGCGAGGGGTCAGAAGAGTAGAATTTAACTTTTAAAAAACAGAAATTTGACTCTTAGTAAAAATGAGTACAAAAAAGCCTCATGGTAGAACCAAACCTGCAGGGCTTTATTTTTGGTCCGTACTCTCTGAGGCACTGGACCTGGACCCAGTACTTGCTATTCGCTTGGCAGTTGGCACATGTGACATGTGCAATAGAGCGTCTGTACTGTAGCTACGTGGTATACTGCCTCCTCCCTACCCAGCTCTACCTCAATCCTCTGCCTCAGTCGCAAGCAACAATGTTTCCTTTTTTATAAATAAATAAATATATATATATATATATATATATATATATATATATATATATACAGGTATGGAACCTGTTATCCAGAATTCTTGGGACCTGGGGGTTTCCAGAAAATGTATCTGTCTGTAATTTGGTGCTTCATATGTTAAGTCTAGTAGAAAATCACTTAAACATTAAGGGGGTTATTTATCAAACTCCAAATGGCAAAAATCCTTTTTTCTTTTTATAAAATAGGACAGATTTTTTGGTATTTATTAATCTCCGAGGATGAAAAAATCTGAATATTAAAATCTGGCATCTCAGACCTGCTGAGGGTGCATAAAAGTCAATAGGAGAAGTACCACTGATTTTTTTTATGTGTGCTGGGTTTCGTGCAATTCCACAATGTTTTTGGAGCTTTCGGGTAAAAAAAATCCAAAAATATTTTTGTTTTTGGAAAAAGAAATTTGATTTCCTAAATAAACCCATTAGGTTGGTTTTGCTTCCAATAAGGATGCATTACTTATGTTTTAGTTTAGATCAAGTAGAAGATATTGTTTTATTATTACTGAAAAAAAGGAAATCATTTAAAAAATTTTGAATTATTTGACTAAAATGGAGATTATGGGAGATATCCTTTCTGTACTTTGGAACTTTCCAGATACCAGGTTTCCAGATTACAGATCCCATACCTGTATATAAACTGTATACATTTATATATATGTATAAGCACACATGGCCCCCAACACTTAAGCTTCTGTACTAGAGCCCTATGTATGGGCCCTATGTGTCCACAAATTTGTGCAAAATAGGGATGCACTGAATCCAGGATTCGGTTTGGTATTTGGCCAGGATTTGGTCATTTTCAGCAGGATTCGGACGAATCCTTGTGCCTGGCCGAACCGAATCCGAATCCTTCAAATCATGTCACTTTTTGTCACAAAACAAGGAAGTAAAAACATTTTTAAGTGTGTGGCTGGCTTTTGCCCTTCCTCTAACTAATTTGCATAGGCAAATTAGGGTTCGGATTTGGTTCGGTATTCGGCCAAATCTTTTGCAATGGATTCGGGGGTTCAGATGAATCCAAAAAATTGGATTCGGTGCATCCCTAGTGCAAATATATAATTTAGGACTAATTCACATAGAAGATGTTTATGAACATGAGTGATAAATTCCACAAGAGTAACTGCCAGTTGCACTCAAACAGTGATTAGTTTTAACTCTACACTTCAAATACCCAATATGTTTGTAATCAATCCCATAGTTTTTTACAAGTGCACACAAGAGATAGTTTTTGCCAAAACACAGCAGAAACATTGCTATCGCTCAGATATGTTGCAACCTACCTATATTCCAACCTAAACCTATTCCAGTGACCAACACTACTAAAAGCACATAGTAGATATTATGTAAGAAACAGGTCATACATATGAAAACAAAAAATAATGTATTTTCCTGCAGTAATGTATAGAAAACTGCTTTTATTGTATATAGCTTATCAAGGCTGGATTTCATGAAGCGGCTCCTCAAGGCCATATGGTTCCAGCGCTGGCTTCTTCCTGCACGTTACACACCCCAGGCTGCAGCACAGTCCTAGTGCCGGCTCCTAAGCATACCGCTCTCGCATGTTCTTGATCTCAAGCACCAGAGCACTGGAGAGTTTGAGTCCACAGTGCTACTTAGGGAAGTGACTGGGTGGTCTGCTGCCCCTAAAATTTTGCTGCCCTAGGCCTTTCTGGCCTCGCTTCAAATCTGGGCCTGCAGCTTATGTGTTATTGTTCAGTTTGAAGCAACTTTTGCTAAGCTTGCAAAAACACTGCCCTAATGTAACCAATTAATTTACAAAACATGTTATTGCATGCATGTGTTTCCTCCTATAACCTACATTTCAATCAGTGCAAGCTGCATGTCTTGATAACACTTTGCTTTATATGCCGATTAACAATGAAAATGCTAACTATTGTTTGTTGGTCCTTGTCAAATTGTTATGTTATTGACATTTTTAGGACACATATTATACAAAGTATGCAATCTCAAGACCTCAAGAAAGTTACATACTTTATAGGCTGCTTGAATTTTATTATCTACACAAAAACAAATAGATATAATGTTTTCATATACATTGTACTACCTTTTTGCAGTATTTAGGCATAGCAATATTTCCAGCAGATGTGGATCAAATGTCAAAGAAAAACAAGTTGGAGGTTATATGAGTTCATACATTTAACTCTGCTATTCTCTGTCAGGGTATTAAATTGCTTACTAAAGCAACAAGTGTAATCTAAGAGAAATAGCCATTGCCCTGTCAGTGCTTTTATGTAATGAATATAGTGAAATATAAAAACTTGATATTTCATACAAATGCCCATATTTAACTAAATAGTTTTATTAGCATTTCGCAATAAAGATTTTTCTAAACAGTAGTTACAGTTTTTGCATTTAAAGTACTATGTTTTCCTACAAAATTCCTTTGAAAAGCGCTTCTGAAAGAGGAAACAAAGCTGCAACTTTAGAAAGATTGCCTGCGAGGTAGCCTCTTGTACAATACATGGCATTTCTTTGCACTGTTAAGAATATTAAAGTGCAATACTAGTGGCTAAGGAGTTAATTTCATTGCAGTTGTCCTAAAACTATATATATCGTGTTATGTAATAAAAGGCACTAAGTTTGCCCAGGAGCAGTACACAGCAGTAACCAACAGCAACCAATCAGCAGGTAGCTTTTATTTGTTATCCATTTAAAACCTATAAATCATCTAAAACATCTTATTGGTTGCTAAGAGTTACTGGTACTGGCAAACTTAGTGCCTTTTATTACATACGGGGGTGGGGATTAGTTATTGACATTTCATTTACTTAAAAGCAAAACTTTTCACCAAACATTAGGTGGTGATGGTCATTTAGCAACACATGGAAAGCCATAGACTGCAAATATTTCAGAATATCACCAAATAACTCTGTATATTATAAAGAATATGCAAGTACAGAGAAGAGATCACATTCACAGGATTTGAAGAAAACTGTAAGCTTATATTGCTCTGCATCCTGAAGTCTTCTGAGCGGGATCTCTTACACTGAATAACTTATCTCCACTGGGTCTGGGACTATGTGTTTTGTATTAGGAAATGTGTTTTCACATTTTAACTCTACCTGGGTAGAGACAATAAATGGTTTATATTCATTTAAATTGCTAAAGTTAATAACAAGGGAAGTATTTTTTAACGTTCAAGTCCTCCTTTTGTGCACTAACATTTTGTTGGGCCACCCGTAGCTCAAAAAGGTTATAAACAGATAATAAACAGGTTGATATATATATATATATATATATATATATATATATATATATAAAATCCCATGGTACCAGCACTCTAAACAAGATAAAGTCAGTGGAGCTCGATCAAGATATTGTAGATTCAAAAGGAGGGATCAGCACTCGCTATATTCCAACAAACGTGATACTTTTATTATAGATGCATATCAATCCGATGTTTAGGTCCCTATTGGGGACCTTTCTCATAGGGACCGAAAATTCGTATGATTCGAACGATCGAGGCGTTCGATCGTACAAATGGTATTTGAGCAGGGCTTTGCAAAAGAAGCCTATGGGGGGATTTCCATAGGCTTCTATTGGTATTCTGTAGGTTCAATCTGGCGAAGTAGGCATTCGAATACATTTTTAAAAATCCTTTGATCATCGAATGGTCGAAATTTGCATATTCGATACTCTGAAAAAATCGTACAATCAGTATTCGATCGAATTTGATCGAACTTCGATCTCTTCATGTGCATTTTGTAAATTTGCCCCATGTAATAAAATCCATGGAATTCACATATCTGAAATTCTCTTCTAAAATCATCTAATGTACTGTAAGAAGGGAATAAGGAGCAAACACGAAGGTGATTTAAGTTTATTGTTTTCAAGTATACAATCATTGGCTGTTATTAACAATTCTTATGTGTTGTGTTATAAAATGTGCATGCTTTACTAATATGAACTAACTTACATGTCCCTTTAATTGGATGCACATACAGTATATGAAGACTTGTAGCAGATACCCTAAGCATACCTAAATTTGGTCCCATTTCTAGAGTGGTTTACAGTGAAACCTTGATTTTAAGTCCCCTGATTTTAAGTTTCCCCGCATTTTCCATTTTTTATTTGTGGTCCCACCAATTTATAATGCATTTCAATGGGTGCATTTCCCTGATTTTTACATCCAAATTTTGTCCTGATGTTCCCAAAAACTGCTTTTTTTCCTCTATGAATGTGATTTGTGAAATAAAGAGGTTTAAAATACTAACCAGATTCTGCCTGTTCTACCTGCAAATGGTCAATTTCAATGAGTCTGCCCCTTACACAGTCCTGCACCAATCACTTATTACTTTAGGTTGTGTATGTGACTGACACATGCCCCCCATAGTATAAAATTAACACTGCAATGCTTAACCCTTGTTATTAATACAGTAAATATTGTATCTCAAAGTAAAACAGACTCATGTGTTTTTATCCTTTCAGTACTTGAAGAAAAAGTTACTTTAACACATTTTCCAGATTTTACATAATTTTTTCCTTGTCCCCTGAAAAACGTAAAATGGGGGTTCTACTGTATATTGTACCATCTCCCCACTGTGTTATGAGGGTATTGTCCCTAGAAGACTGTTGGGTTCATATGAATTTAGGAATATAATGTTGAATTGTGAAAATGAAACATGCATCACATTATTTCTATCCCTCTGGTGTATGTATGTCATTTGTGCTTCTCTAGTTTTGTATTCTTAATAAGGTTATTATCCCCTGTGGGGATAATTAAAGATGGGACATTGGCACACTGTAGTAAAGGTGTGTGGATGGACCCATAGAGAGTTTCAACCTGCAGGTTATAATGCTGAAGGCAACAACCTAGAAAAGCGTTGTGTTAGATATCTGAACTTTTTAATGATTGTGAACTTCAATTAGGAAATTCAGGTTTTTTTTCTTTTTTACATGCAGTGATAAATCAGAATATGAAAAGAAAAGGTAAGCAAGTACAAATAACTCACTAATCCATGATGTTGTTGTGATAATACCATATTATAGCTGTTTTATTGTATTTTAATAGACAATCCTGGACTCCTGGAAGCAGAACAACAGCAACAACTACAAGTTCAGAGGATAAAAGGTGAATCAGAATAATTTAATAGCTAACTATATTAACTGTATGAAAATATGCAAATTACAGTTATAGCTGTATAGTATATTTGTTTATTGTCTGTTATAAGCTATCATACCCACAAGCATTTGTCTGTCTGTTGGTATACAAGAACTTTCAAGCAAAGAAAATGTAGTAATATCAGGCTTTATAAAATGAGTGTCATTATAAGATGCAGTTTATTTATCAGAATGATCGCTGTATTATAGTAATCAATCATGTATAAATCAAAGCAATTGCTAGTATTTTTTGTGTGGTCTGGCTTTTCAGTTTCCAAATTGCATCATGTAGCATTGTGCAGAGTTTCCTAGCCTTTAAACCATACTCAAACATGAAAGTATCACAATATTTACATTCAATGCTGCTTTGTAGATTTTGGAATATTAAGTTATTTCTAGTGCTGGATATTATTCCTGTGTGAGTATATAGCAGTGCATGTTCAGTTTTGCTTTGACGTAAGCATCATATATACAGTTCCTTTGTATACAGTGTAGAACTGGGGAATTACAGTTTCCACAACACAGTGTAATGCTGTATTAAGCAGTGACTAAATAATATCTCATCTGAAGAGACATGAATGCAGGATTATGTAGCAATATGGACAGAGATTTTCCCCAGGGCAGTAATACACAGAAACCACCTAAACCAATAAGACATTTGCTTTCAGCAGTCTGACCACAGTAAACAGAGCAAAGCTTATTGTTAAAGTAATTGCTGATTGGTTGTGATGAGTTACTTGGCCAGGAAAGCTTTTCTACTACCCTATAATGTTTAATCTATTTAACCATAATGCATTTGAGTGTGCGTATTAATAATGACTATAATAGGATTATTTGTAATTAGGCTTTACACAGATAAACAGCAGCAAAAAAGAACACAGTTCTCACAAAGGGGCAGATTCACTAAAGGGTGAAGTGATTAATACGTTTTGTGAGGAAACATAGGGCGAACTTCGGAAAATGAAGCGCCACGTGTGTTATCCCACTGGTGATTTTTAATTGTAGCCAGCGGGAAGGCAGAGAAAGGCAGTATGGGGAGATTGTACCCCGAAGAAGAGGTGATTAGTCGCCGGGCAACTAAATCTCTCAGAATCTGCCCTTGTGCCCTTACCCTTAGATTTATCAAGGGTCGAATTTGAGGGTTAAAAAACCCTTGAATTCGACCATCGAATTTAGATAGAATTAAAATCCTTAGAATTCTAAGGATTTTAACGCAATTCGATTTATCGAACGATCGAATAATAAAAATTTGATCGATTAAAATTGTTCGAATGGAACGATTCAAACGATTTTAAACATTTGATTGAATTTTTTTTATTCGATCTTAAAAAGGTGAAAAAACCCTATGGGAGCTTCGCATAGGGTTATACAGCAATTCGGTAGGTTTAATCTGGCCAACTAGGCATTCAAATAAAAATTTAAAGGGCAAGTAATTCAACCATAGAATGGTCGAATGATCGAATAGACTTTTATTCGAATCATACGAATCAATCGAATTTTTACAATTTGATGGTTGAAGTCTCCAAAAAAAGTATTCTAAAATTTGAATTCGAATATTCATTAAAATTCAATCAAATTTCGAATCATTCACATGAATTTAGTAAATATGTCCCTTACTGTTACTTATAGAATACACTTATGTTGGTATTATATTGATATTTGCCTTTATGTGGATTACAGAGGAAATATTTGCTCCTTTAACCAGAAACCAAGATAAGGATCGATTTATTAATGAATGTCAGACAGACAGATCCTCACTGCAGTGTTTTTTCACATTATATCAATACAGAGCTCAGCTTTGCATTAGATGGACTTGAGTTACATATCTGACCACTATGTCCTAATTCACTGCTATTTAGTATACAGCTCAGCTATTTATGGCTCATAGCGTCAACAAACTGGGCTGCCCATTCTGCATAACCTTGTAGAATGTTGTCCTTTCATGTCAGCATAAACCATTTAGTAAGATTCCATAGCACTCTCAATCAATGTTTTACTTGCATAGAATGTAATATAGATCCCTGGTAAGAAATGTATCTTCCTGTAACTTGTATATTTCTGGCCATAGAGGTCACTGATGCTAGATCATTCAGCAGGGAGACACATGACATTTTCATTTAGGCTGGTGAGGTTTCATGTAGTTAATCTATATGAAATAATGTTTTCTAGTCACATCATTATAGCTTCACTGTTATTGTGAGTATACTTTATTTTCCAAGATGACAGTTGCCCCCTTCTTTAGAGCACATCTACAAGGCATAGTGCATGTTCCCCAACAGACTTTGGATGCAAAAGATTCTGGGAGTTAAAGGGATTCTGCCAGGAATTTTATGGCTTACATTCTATTTCTAAATGACACTGTTTAGATTGCAAATAATTCACTCTACTATTTAAAATTGTGTTCTTCAACCAACAAATGTCTTTTTTAAAGCTGTAATAAAGGTGTGGAGGCAGCCATGTCTGTGCTTTGAGCTTTGAGGAGGAGCCTGCACTTCATTATGGAACTGCTTTGAGACAGCTATTGTTTCTTCCCTTTGAAGTATACAACAACATGGGTTTGTACTGCCTCCACACCAATATTACAGCTAAAAAAAAGACATTTGTTGGTGAAGAATAAAATTTTAAATAGTAAAGTGAATTTAGCAATGCAAACAAATCCTTCAGCAGAGATGTCAGAGAGCTGCTATCTGTTTAGCTGCCCATTGTTCTGTTGACAGGCTGCTAATGGGCTGCTGGACGGAGGGAGAGGGTGATAGCACTCCAACTTGCAGAAAAGAGTGACTTAAGTTTATCAGAGCACAAACCACATCACCTGAGGGCTCCTGGGAAACTAACAATATGTCTAGCCCCATGTCAAATTTCAAAATTAAATATAAAAAAACACTGTTTGCGCCTTTAAAAAAAAAAATTTCAGAATTCTGCTGGAGCTAAAAACTTGTTTTCCTGTGACAGTATCACTTTAACGTTAAAATTGTAATTGAACAAAGATTGTAGGGTTGGTGGTTACAACCTTTGTTTATGAACATAATAGC
Organism: Xenopus borealis; assembly: GCA_024363595.1. Classification (NCBI taxonomy): domain Eukaryota; kingdom Metazoa; phylum Chordata; class Amphibia; order Anura; family Pipidae; genus Xenopus; species Xenopus borealis. The sequence goes on along the minus strand of CM044434.1, from coordinate 113,724,686 downwards.
AGCAATGTTTGCAAATATACAGAGTGGTCTAATGTATACTTTGTATTAAACCATCCTCACATCTATGAATTATAATTCATTGGGAAGAGCAACGGCATGAATCACTATTTTTGTTGGACTTGTTTGCTGTGGCAATACATTCCCTCTTGGGCTCATCTCTGAGAAAACAAGATGAATGGTTGCATTGTTCTTCATGCTCAGTGTCCCTATTGTTTTACATTTGCTGTCACATTATCCTAATTCAAAACACAGCACAAACAAAAAAAGAGGCAAAACAAGCATTATGGTAAAAGTTTTATTGCATTGCACTGGTAGTTCTGTTTTTAGCTTTATAAAATAGTTTAGAACATGAAAAAAATACATTTCACATTGGTCTGCTGCTGTCATTGTATTGTGCAGTTAAATACATGGGTGAAGCCTCACACATATGGGTTATATGCAAAGTTAGTGCTGAAATTATCATAGCAAATGTCAGGATTTCAGAGATAATAAATGTGTAATGAGAATTAATTACGCTAGTGCTTTCTTGGAAAGCCATGCCACGAGTATACCCATTGTATAAGTGCAGTGTAAGTATGGAGGATTGATATGTGAAGAGAAAAGTTCTGCATATCAGATCACAGAATATGAGTAATAATAAGTAGATAATGAAATTAAGGTATTATAAAATCACAAAATACAGTTTAGCACATTTTGAAATACAGTATGCTGTATGGCCACAGCCCACATAGATATAGTCAAGAACAGTCATTTCAATGTGCTAGCTGTTGATAAAAAGTTAAATGTAGCTAGCATGGTCTGCTACTAGAAGATTATGTAAGGCAATGTCTTTTTCTTATAATAAAATAAATATGGTTATGACAATGAAAGTTAAGGCCTTCAGGATAACTGTATTGATTTCTCTACTTAATGCAGAAAATCATGGACGCCCATGAACAAGAGCACCATCACAACTACTGAGACAAAACAGTAAGAATGAAGACCTGTGCACTAATGCATGTTACATGTTAAGGTTTATGAGAAGCTGGCACTGACATGGCAGATACATTTTAAACCAATCTAAAAAAGGAGCCTCCTGGCTAATGGGTTTAATGTTTGTTCTTCTACATATCTACATTATTCTGCCATCAGAATAACCAGGTAGGCACTATGGTCAGATGCACCAGCAACCACATTGGTAGGCAAAAAGGAACAGAAAAATTTGAAACCTTAGTAAAGAAATGTGCAATAGCAATGAAAATGAAAAATGAAGACCAACTGCATATTGTCTACAACATATTATAAGTCCCCCTTTAATGGCTAATGGTCACTGTGTGTTTGGTAACTCATACTAGTGCCAGTTCACAGGGAGGCCCATTTATCAAAGGTTGAATTTTAGTGCTTTGAGATATTTTTGAAACTATGATTAAACTCTATGGGGTAGATTCATCAAAAAGTGAAGTTCCGCCACTAGAGGGGAATTCCACAGCTCTCAATTCATTTCTATGGGATTTTGCAAGGCGTATTCATCAAAGGGTGAAGTGAAAGTTCACCCTTTGATGAATACGCCTTTACAAATCCCATAGAAATGAATTGAGAGCTGGGGAATTTCCCTCTAGTGGCGGAACTTCACTCTTCACTTCACTCTCTGATGAATCTACCCCTACGTATTTATCTAAAATCAAGAATGCCATTAAAATTATTAAACCTCTGAAATCCTTTGGACAATTACTAGGGAAGGAATCTCAGAAAACTTCTAAAAATGTATTAGAAATGGTCCAATAGAATCAGCACAGTCCCATTGACTTCTACAGAACCTCAATAGCTTTTGCTAGACAAAGTTTTGTATTAATTTTAAAGGAATACAGAAGTACTCAGGAATTTTTAGAGAAAATTTGAACGTTTGTTAACAGGCCCCCTAACTTCAATGCCATATCCGCCTCTCAAAATCAGCAACAAAATGTTTGTGAAATCAATAATTATTAATAATTAATACAGGTATGGGACCTGTTATCCAGAAATCTTGGGACCTGCGGTTTTCCAGATAATGAATCTTTACATAATTGGGATCTTCATACCTTAAGTCTACTAGAAAATCATGTAAACATTAAATAAGCCCTATAGGCTGGTTTTGCTTCATATAAGGATTAATTATATCTTAGTTAGGATCAAAAAGGAAGAAAAAAGAAACAATTTTAGAGAAATCTGGATTAATTTATTATAAAAGCATCTATGCGAGAGAGCCTTTCCGTAATTTGGAACTTTCTGGATAATGGGTTTCCAGATAACGGATCCTATACCTGTAGTACAAATCGCAGGTGATGGTGGTTCTGAATTATGCAGTGTTTTAATATAGCAGCAACGGGTTTATATATATACTATGTTACAGGAGTGTTTGCATCTGGCTGGATGTCTAATATTATTGCTAGTAAATACACACACTTATTGGCAGCTTTAGCAAGGGTTGTAGGGAATTCTAATAAAAAAAAATCTAATTTTGAAGTAATCTTTGTGTACTTTGACTATCAAATAGGCCAAAATTCAATTCAAATTCAAAATTGAAGTACTGTCTCTTTAAAAAATTAGAATGTGACCCTTTGCCACTTTAAACCTGCCAAATTGCTGTTTTAGCATATGGGGGACCTCCTTTAACCTTTAAGGAACCTTTTGGAAATTTTTGAAAAATCTAAAATTTTTTGGAGGAAATTGTTCGAATTCAACAATTCAATCGAATGATTCGAAAGATTTTAATCCACTCAAAAATGGACCTATTCAATCGAAAAACTGTCCATTTATTTTAATGTGATTCGACTAGGGAATAGTCCAAATTCAAATTCAGAAATTTATCATGGACTATTCACCATTTAAAACATGCCAAATTTGTGTTTTAGCCTATGGGGGACCTCCTACAATCAGTTGTTTGGTGGACTTTTGAAAAAAAATAATTTTTTAAAACATTTTTGTGAAAAATTTTAATCGAATTCAATTCAAATTTACAGGTCAATCCTATTCACTGAAATTTTAAATGAGAGTTTTAAAAAAAAAAAATTCAATTGCTAAAGTTTGCTATTTCAAGTTGCGAAATGACGTCATCCTGACAAATTCCTGCTAGCGTTAGATGCTTTGCACTTTAGTGATTTTTATCAAAATCTGAATTTTTCTTATATTTGAAATAAAAAAAGTCAGACCAAACTAGAATATAGCTGTATTTATCAATAAGAAAACACAGAAAAATCAGACCAGGAATGACAATATGACTATGAAGATTTTCATGATGCCTGGGTAATCATATCACAGTAACCCCACCGAATCATTAAAAAGTAAATTTCAGATGTCACCTCTCTGAAGAGTTACAATGTGCCATTGTGATTGGATTAGTGGAAGAGTTTATATACCGAGAACTTCCCATGCCAGTTCGTTGAACATAAGAAGCTGCTCGGATGAGTAGTGAAACGCCTTCAATGATTACTCAGCAAGTCCAGTTGTCTCAGAATTACTTATATTACATATACCATGGCCTGGATATATGAAAATCTTCATAGTCATATTCAGATTATTGTCCGAAACACAGCTCAGATCAATTGACACCTGCCATTGACTACGTGACATTGGCAGGATTGAGATGGAATTTTTCTTTTTATTCGAACCTCGGGTATAATAAATCTTGGACTTTAATAATTAACGCCCATTGGGGTAGATTCATCAAAGAATGAAGTGAAGAGTGAAGTTCCGCCACTAGAGGGAAATCCCGCAGCTCTCCATTAATTTCTATGGGATTTTTAAAGGCGTATTCATCAAAGGGTGAAATTTCACTTCACCCATTGATAAATAGGCCTTTCAAAATCCCATAGAAATGAACTGAGAGCTGCGGGATTTCCCTCTAGTGGCGGAACTTCACTCTTTGATGAATATCCCCCATTGAGTCTGTATGGTCACAGAAAAAAAGGAAACCACTGAAACCACTGACTGAGAAGCAGAGATATAGACATTTTAGTAGTGCCTTTTCAATAAATTTAAAGTTTACCTGTTTCCTAATGCTTTATAGCGTTGCCTTGCTTTAATTACGCATTATTTTTTCATTACAGTGCATTTACATATTTATTAATTTGTTGAAAGTCAATTTTCCACAAACTTCTTGTAATAAGAAATAATACTTGCCCTGGTGGTTCAGTGGTGCGGTGGGGACGCCTGCCATGCCGCTCCCTTCCTCTGCCGGCTTCCTAAGTGCATGCGCAACGCACACTTCCTGCTTTTAAAGGCATATGCGTGCTGATGTATGACATCAGCACGCAATGGCGCCAAAATTCAAATATTTAAAGGGGACTTTGTAATTTTTGTATTGCCCATGATAAGATTTGTTCCTGGTGCCTGTTAGCTTTGCTATTCTGATTCTGTGACCTGTTTGATTCCTGTTGTGACCCCTGCCTGCCTATTGACGATTCCACCTTCTATATCCTGACCAATACCTGTTTACCAACTCCGATTCTGATTAACCCTCTGATTGACTTCCTGGTTTGACCCTTTGCCTGCCTGACTATGTTTGTTCTCTGCCTGCCTCGACCCGGCCTGATCTGACTACGAATCTGTTTAACACCTTGTACCATGACCTTCTGCCCAAAGACTTTACTATTACAGTTGTGCCCCTTTGCTTATCTAGAACCACTCACCTTGCACCTCTCTTATTAAGACCTGGCGGCATCCGATTCGCCGAGGGCTCCTCCTGAGGTGAAAGGCGGCTGATATAGGCAGAAGCACTAGCCTAGACATGGCTGCTTGGCATCAGTTCTAGATTTAGGGTGCCAACTGTTATACTTCTGAATCCAAAACCAAATTCATTTATGTAAGCTTTTGGGCATCAAAAAAAGCTACTGTACACTTGTCTATTCGCCCTTTGAAAAATATCAGATATGGTGGCTTTTAGAGAATAAAGTAATTTAATTTACTGCCAATAAAGTCCTACCAACCAGCAGTTCAAACTAAAAAAAACTTTTATTTTTAGCACACTACAATAATTTTGTGCATTGCTTTTCTAAATAAATTAAGTCTATTCCTGTTTCTCGTAGTTTAATTTAAATGTCTTATTGATATTCTGCTTCTATTATGTGAATGTTACTGGGCCCAGCTCCAAGTAGCAAATCTTCGACCCTCACTGCCAAAATCAATTTGCTTTCACTGAACATTCTAAAATGACATTGACTGTTGTATTGATTCTGGAAAAGGAAATCTTTACATTGTACTTGCAAGAATCTTTATTCAGATTAGACCAAAAGCTTGGGAAAGTTAACCTTTTTTTTACCTTTGTTTACCTTCCAAACACTTTTTTTCAATTACTTTACCATTTTTAATTTTTTAACGTTTTTCCAAAATCTAAGTTTAAAATTTAATGTTCCTGTGTCTGGTGTTTGAGTCTGGCAGCTCAGAAATCCAGTTTCAGATTCTAAATGTGTCCATTTAGAAAAATTTACAGGGTCAGTGTAAGAGCTGCTTTAGAAGGTGAAACATTAAACTTTACATGTGAATATTAGAAAAAACATCAGGGGAAGAAAGGATGATTCTTCTTAAGGGTTGAAATGTGTTAGGCACTTTTCATTATATAGCTTTGTGTACCAAGAATTATTATTATTTTTTTTTGGAGTGTGTGTTCCCAAACTGTTTTTACTGTACATTTTATCGTTATTTGCAGAATCTGTAATAAAGAAACAATTCTTTATGCAGTGAGTTGAAAATTTCACAGAATTAATGAAATGAAATAGGGAAAAACCTCCAGCTACTTCACATAGGCATAGGAAGATTAAATCTTTCTCCCACCTGCTTTCACTTTCTCTTGCTGCAGGCAATATCTCTCCTAATCCTCCAATATACTTATCTACCATCACCCACATTATGGCCACCCTCTATTTAAATAAGGTGTGTCCAACCCACAGCCTGTGGGCTGCATGCGGGCGGAAATGGAAATTTATGCGGCCCATGTGACGTAAGGAGGATTGACCAATAAACACATCTGATTGGAGAACCAATCTCTGAATAATGGAATGAATGGGAGGGATTTGAAGGTGGGAGCTAGGCTAGCAGCGACGGAGGCAATGGTGTTGTTAAGAAGGTGGCTCTGCAGGATGAATGGAGCTATAGGCTGTCCTGTGTGAGGGTCGATGATAGAGTGTTCTTCTTTCATGTTAAGCTCACTGATAGCACACGGAAGGCCTTCGAAAGCTACCAGAACAGCCAGGTAAGATGAGATAAAGAAGAAGTGGGACCAATCTGGAGTTGAGTGAATTTCCTAAAGGGCTTTTGCCTGGGCACTGCTACCCTATTACAGGAGTTTGCAGCAGGAGTTTGGAGGCCACCATTATTCTGTGTAACATGCTCAACCTGTGATCAACAGAATCAGCCATCACAACATCACCAGTTCATTCCACAACCTCATTGTCCTGACTGTGAAGAACCACCTATGCTGCTTCAAATGAAAGTCCTTTCAGTCCTTCTAGTCTGAAGGGGTGGCCTCTGGTGCGTAAAAAGGTCCCCTGATATTTGTCTATAATGTTCTCTATATCAGCAATCTTCTTCACAACAGGCTCCATATATAGACTGGTATCCTGTGTTATGATTACCACTTCAGTCTGTCATCTTGTTAGGCATACCAAGATGGAGTGCTGCTACAGGTCTATAACACCGGGTTGGTGTCAGGTGCTGTCAGATACAGGGCCCAATGCTGCCCAAAGCCCAAAAATTGTATACAGCAAAAATCTGTGGCACAACCGATGTGTTGGATCTGTGTTCAGTGTTTATTCAGCTCACGAACAGAGAGGTAACGTTTCGGGCCTCCACTGGGCCCTTTGTCCAACATTACCTCTCTGTTTGTGGGCACATGTTTAGGGCAGTAGGACAACTTTATTTAATTTATTAAAGGTTTCCTGGGCTTGTGTAGTGTAATGTAGTGGCTGTAATATATAATTCTTCTATTATTCGCGCCGTATGCAAATTAGGCATCGCTAGTGTAAAATCCATTTGCCTGGCGAAGTAACGTTAGCGCAACTTCGCTACTGTTCGCTGCCCTGAGTGCAAATGCGTATCTTATTGAATTTGCATAACGCTGGCGAAAATTCGCCTGGCAAAGTGCAGCAAACGTCGGCGAAGGCAACTCTAGTGCATTTTCGCTCTTTAGTGGGGAAATGTAGGGGGGGGGTTACCCTCCTTCCCCCCTACATTTCCTAACAAATGGCAGCACAACTATATAGGAGGCACATATAGGGCAATAGGACAAATTTATTTAATTTATTAAAGGTTTCCTGGGCTTGTGTAGTGGAATGTAGTGGCTGTAACATATACTTCTATTATACGTTAAAGTTTCCGCCGTATGCAAATTAGGCATCGCTAGCGTAACTGTGCTTTGCCTGGCGAAGTAACACTAGCGCAACTACACTACCGTTCGCCAACCTGAGCGTAACTTCATACTTTAGTGAATTTGTGTAGCCCTGGTGAAGTGCGCAGAACGCTACAGGAAGCTAACGCTAGTGAATTTTCGGATCTTAGTGAATTAGCCCCTAAGTCTCTTCTCCTCTTTGCCCTAAATAAGACCTTGCTCTCTCAGAATGACAATTCTACTGAGACAGCTTGCATCCATGAATTCCAGTGTAAAGAGTGCTCTCTCAGTATCTCCTAGCACTAGAACATTAGTCTAGTCCTGGCACCTATTGGATAATGCCTTTACCTTGTGCAATTTCCCCCTCCAATATGTGCCTGTATGTTAACCACCCACCAACTTAGACTATAAGCTCTAAGGGGCAGGTACCTGCTTCCCATGGTGTCTCTTACCTCATAGCACTTAAGTTCTGTGTCCTTATATGAGCTCTGTGTACTATGTACTGTATATTTATTATGACTTTTCCTCCCTGTGTGTAATTTTATTTATTGTACTTTTTTTTTATATTGTATGTTTATGTATTGTACAACACTGCAGCTCCTTAACAGCATTTTACAAATAGTTATCCATACATATGTTACATCAAAGTACTGTATACTGATAGGTTTGTGATGTTTTGTTTGTAGATACAGTGCTTCCACATTATTGGTAAAAATATTATTATAGCCCATATATGTTGATTTTAGGCAAATGTTTATAAGTACAATAAATGTGATTAATATATTATATATAAATCATTTTATGGTGTTTAGTATATATACAGATACACTGAAAATGTGGTGGTACATGTTTGACAACTATCAATGCTGTGCTCACTTTGTAGCATCAACCAGCCAACTGATAAGTCAGCAACAGCAGATTGGGTTGACAGCGCCAAATCAAGGTAATTTCTAATATTGTTTAATTATGTACTCACTCAAAAATAATTTTTTATTATCAAAAGAGCTCAGAAATAGTGATGGCCGAATTTATTCGCCAGGCGCGAATTTGCAGGGAATTCCCGCGATTCCTCGCTGGCGAATAAATTTGTGAAAATTAGCCAGCGTAAAAAAAAAAGAGTTGCACGCTGAAAATGATGCAACGCGTCGGAAAAAAAAAAACGCGAAACGCATCAAAAACGTGCCGCGACTCGTTTAGAAAATTTTTGGAAAATTTTGCTGGAAATTCGCAAATTTTTCGGCTAAGCAAAACGGGATAGATTCACCCATCACTACTCATAAATTAGAAGGAGAATGTTATATTGACTTAAATACATATATGAAACTGTTTTAAAAAGTAAAGAAACTATTTTCTTGTGATATAAAATATGACAGTATTGGATAAATGAAAAAAATTTTAATTCAGGCCTTTAAAATACATACATGTGTGCCAGATGCCAGATGGTTAAAAAAAAATTACTTTTTTGATTAAGAAAACAACCATCCTGTCTTGTTTTATCTTTGGAATTCTAGAACTAGTCTTAGAATCAGAACCAAAGCAGGATCAAAACAGAATAGATCAATAGTCATTTCTATATCTCATCCCATACCTCACCCTTTGTGGCCCTTTGGGCCTGTGGCTCATAACGCTCTAGTCACAAAATCACATTGAAACTGCCTGTTACCACTTTGCTTTGGGTGTTGGGGAATCTGACTCTATGCTTGCCATAACTTGTTCTGTCTAATAGCAAGACAAAAGTGCAATTTTATGAGTAGAAGGATTTTTGTTTCAAGCATTTCCTAACTATGGGAAATACCTATTATTTTCTTTAGTTGGAGAGACAAGTATACACTGCATGCTGTTATTGGTTCCAAGATTGGTTTCAAAGATTCCATTTTTTTAGATTCAGTGCAAAGACCTTCCCGCTCTTTTGAGTGTTATTTTGTCAACATTGTTTGAAATATTGAATGACGGCAGTAGCTATTGAAAGTGCCTGCTTAGTTTTCTATAAGTTAAATGAAGGGGTTCATGTTTTTGCTAATAATGTCGTTTTTTTTGTAATCTCCTCAGCTGATCTGAAGTAATAGACTTTTTATCAGTTGCTATAGTAACACCAGCTTGAGCTTTTGAAATCCATGTGTGTGAAACATGTGTGGAATTGCATTACATTACTGTTCATGGATAGATATAATGTCAACAACAAATTTTGTCTGTCTTCCTCTCTTTATCAATTTTGCATGTTTGTGTGTGTTATATGAGAAAATGTGAGTATTTCTAGTTTGGTTCTTAAAGACAAATGTTACCACATAATGTCTTTGATTTTAAGATTTGAAAAATCTGAAGAAAAACTACCTGCACCAACATCTTCATCTTTAGCAAGAAGTATATTCAGTTATAGTTTTTATAATCAAAATAAAGTTAAAATTGTTCCAACCATTCTTCCATTGACTTCTTTAAGCTCCCCACCCTCAGTTCTACATATTTTAAAGGTAGAATTTTAGTTATTTTTTTCTTTTTTGAAATGTATTGATTGTAATATAAAATGTGTAACTTAGAGTGATGCACTAAAGAATACGAGTACCTTGGAAACCTCTAAAAATTTTAGTTTTTCAGACAATTCCTAGCAAAAAAGAAAATCTGAAAACCTCTAAAAGTCCAATTTGATTAAAAGCGGTCCAATAAGATCACTGCAGCTCCCATTGTCTTCTATAGGACCTCAACAAGTTTTACTTGGCCAAGTTTGGTATTAAAGGTTTTCGTTTTTTTTTCACTTAATAAATTTAAAATTTTAGAGCTTTTTAGAAACATATGAAAATAACGGAATACGGAATAGCAAGTCCTAATGGGAACTAGAAAAAACAGAAATGAATGTTGGGAAAACAAAACTACAGGCTGAAAAAGGCACATTATCATGCTCACGTGGTTTTGGCGTATCTGCGTTTTTAAAAAATGCCATGTAAAAACACCCCATGTGACCTTGCCCTTAAAGAAGATCTAAACCCCCAATAGTAAATTAATGTAAACTTATTTACAGTGATCCTCTGAGCAGGTTTCTGTTTCATTCTGTATTTGAAGTAGTTTCTGAAATTTTAGAAGTTTTGGACTACTGTTTTTATTGGCTTCTAAAGGTGGCCATACACGAAGAGATCCGCTCGTTTGGCGATGTTGCCAAACGAGCGGATCTCTCCCCGATATGCCCACCTTGAGGTGGGCGATATCGGGCTGATCCGATCGTGGGCCCTAGGGCCCAACGTTCGGATCAGTATGGGCGGTCGGATCGCGGGACCGCATCAACGAACAGATGCGGCCGCGATCCGACTGGATTTTTAATCCTGCCTGATCGACATCTGGCCGACTTTCGGCCAGATATCGATCGGAAAAGCCCGTCGGAGGGCCCCCCACACGGGCAGATAAGCTGCCGACACAGTCTGTCGGCAGCTTTTATCTGCCCGTGTATGGCCACCTTAAGAAGGGTTATAACTTTTGGCATTGTCTATCTGTCTATATGTGCTATGTTATCTGGGTCTATTTGCTATGTTAATATGATTATGCTAATGAAAGATACAGGCTTTTTCCACAGAGGATGATCAGTTGATTGATCAGACAACTGTGTACACTACAGAACTACAGATGGAGACAACTTATTTAGATATTTGGTTCAGATAATCGCAGCAGCCACTCCATTTACAGGAGAAGTCAACCTTTAGGGCAAGGCCAGACGGGGAGATTCAGGGGAGATCTGTCGCCTGGCGACTTCTCGCCACGACGAATCTCCCCCGAATCTCCCCGAATAGCTAGTCAGCGATGTGCACTCGCTAGGCGTAAAGTCGCCCGCACTTGTTCACACGCTGCATGTGAACAAGCGCGGGCAACTTTACGCCTAGTGAGTGCACAGCGCTGACTAGCTATTCGGGGAGATTCGTTGCGGCGAGAAGTGGCCAGGCGACAGATCTCCCCGTCTGGCCTTGCCCATGTGCTAAACCCCATGCCCCTCCATAAGCCCCCCGCCGGCCTACTCCCCCCCCCCCGTCGGGCAAATGCCCCTAATTTGCTACTTACCCCCTCAGCGCAGGTCCTGACCTTGGAGTTTGCAGGCGCCATCTTCTCCCCAGCTGTCTTCTTCCTGGATTCTTTGTTGCTTGGCAGTGCATGCACAGTAGGAGCATTTGCTGGTTCAGCTCTACTGTGGGTGCGCCGAAAGTCACGAAGTTTCAATCAGTTTATATAATTTATCATTTGAAAAAATTGTAACAAATTGCACAATAAACTTTAAACTTTAGGAAAGATATTTTACATAGTACAGTGACTTATTTTCTGTATATCAGTGTCATTTAGAAATAAATGTGAGATTTACCACACCTTGACCATGGATACAGTTCTAAGTTGAATATTCATCACCTAAAACCTGCTGAATTAATTTACAAGTCAATGGCAGAGGTTAATTGACCCATTTGAATATGTTAAAAGCCATCCTGATGTTCGAGGTTTTTTTTTGGAGGATAATTCGATTTGAGTTTTGTTCGTATTCGATTCGAATATGAAACAAATTTTCAGATCATTCTCATGCGATCAAATTTTCAAATTTTTTAATAAATAATCTCCCATTCAAGTTATGAGTACATTCGAAGTTATTAGAGCAAAACAAGTTCACATAAATGTGCATATTTAGTATATGCATTTATATGTTTTAGTTATTGGTAGTGAGACAAAATACAGAAAGAACAAAGGATGTGCAAGGGTATAGATGAGTTTATGTCTGTGTCACAGGCAGCATTATTAGACACTGAACTGGAAATACAGAAAGATTCAGTTCAGTCTTTTTTTATCATGTATCAAAACCTGTCAAATTTATCAAAGCTGATTAATTGATGGATTAATTCTTCAGGATGGGGTGGCTTGCTTTCAGTAGCAGTACTGAGAACCATATCCTTTCCAAATCTTTGCTTACTGATGAAAATGGCATGCAGGGAGAAATAATTCAACTATAGTGATGGGCGAATTTATTCGCGAAACGCCAGCGAAATTTCGCCTGGTGAAAATTCGCTGAAAAAAACGAGTCGCGCTGTGTTTTTGATGCGACGCAGCGAAAACGATGCGACGAAAACTACGCAATGAAAACTAAACTGGGTAGATTCGCCCATCACTATTCAACTATTTTTCATGCTGAAGACATTTAAAATAATAAATCTCAGTAAGCTGTAACCAATCTGTATCAGTAACTGCTTGATACCAAATGGTACTATTAACTCGCCATTAATAAACCTGTTTCATATATTAGAGTAAAGTGTTTTTCTCTATACATTGATCAATCAGGGGCATGCATTGTAAGAACTTAATGTAAACAAATAGGGGTTCTCAATCAGCAATAGTGTGGTGCAAGTCTATAACATGAATGGCTCAAGTGGAGGGTGTATTGAATAAATATATTTCATACTGTATATCAGTTTTCTAATCTAAAAGGTTCCAGGGCATGGTATGATAAAAAGATAATCAGCTGCTTTAATTGTGATAAAAGATGGCAAACCTGTATTGTCCCTCTAAAAGCCACCTTTGTTTATGCCATACTATAAATGCCAGATATTGGTTAACTTACTATTTGTACAGGTAGCATTGATTCAAATGTGAGATATAGAATAAAAACAATTAATTTAATAAATGTAAAAATTTTTCCCATAGGACTGATGAGCTTGACAAACTTATTGACATCAAGTCCTCTGCTAACAATGAGAAATCCAGGTAATGCTTCTCAAACACATATAACGGGTCACTTACAACGTAGCAGGAGTTTTAAGGTGGGCAAAAGTGAACCCTAGCCTCCAAGTACTCATTCAGATTGGATTTGCAGCAGGAAAAGTGTTCTCTTGTGAACCTTGTGCCAGATTATCTATCCAGTGGCAATCTTAGCCTTGTCCTTACCACCTACCTTATTGCAGTTGTAAGTACAGGAACCCACTGTGGATTGAGCCTGCTGGTACTCACTAACTTGCACAAGTTAAAAAGAGAGTACCGAGTGGGAGGGATGACAAATATGTGTGTCACAAATACAGCTCTGCCAAATTTATTAATTTAATTTAATTTTACTTTTCTCTAGGACTGATGAGCTTGACAAACTAATTGACATCAAGTCCTCTGCTATTAAATCAAATCCCAGGTAATATTTCTCTAAAACATTGAATGGGTCACTTACAACTGCCAGTGATACAAGTGCCGACTTGCTGTGGAGTGCAAAAGCGAGTCCCTCGGTACTCAGTTTGGATTTGAGCCAGGGACAGTGTTCCTCTCTAGACATTGTGCCAGATTTTCAATGCACTCTGAGGTACTGAGCATGCCAGCTTTGGACTCAGGGTAGACTGGTTTATATAGCCTATCATAGGGCAGACTGTAAGTACAGGGCACTGTTCCAGACTGTGCCCACAGATGCGTCCTAACTTGATCATTTAAATGATATGCAAGTTGGGCATGGGAGAGGAAAGACATGTATGTGTTTTCGCCCATCCTCTCCTCATGAATACAGCTTTGCAAAAAAACATTAATTAAAAATGTTCCTATTTTTTTATTTTTTCATCAGGACTGATGAACTAGAAAACCTAATTGACATCAAGCAATCGGCTATTAAAGCCAAACCCAGGTAATGCTTTTCTTAAAAAATACTGTATAAACATGTAAATGGTTGTTTACAGCTGCTCCTGTTGTTGAAAATAAGATATGAGGTTCAGAGTTACCACCTGCCATAAGCAGGGCCAGATTTGGATTGTGGGCACCCCTAGACCATAAGCAATCAATTTAGCTTGCAGGGAAGATCAAAGATTAAAAACCATGGTGGATTGCACCCTGCATTGCACATAGCAAATGTCCCCTATACATTTGTACATAGTAATCAGATTTAATGGCTAATTTTAATTTGATGTCATATAGTGGGTATTGGATGTATCTGTTTCAAATTACAACAACAGTAAAGGAAGTAATTCAGAAACAACATGCCTGTGCAAAATATATGGCTAGCTGAACTCCACAGAGATTTTGAGAATAGGAGACTGAGATAAGTATTGATGAGTTCCTATTTTCTATTCCCTGAATATTCATTTCACTTTTTGTATCTTCTCATTAGAACGGATGATCTTAACAACCTTATTGACATCAAGCCTTCTGCTGTTAAAGTAAAAACCAGGTACAACTTGGTCTAACAAAAAAGAAAAATGTGTTTGCTGTGAAGGAATTAATGACTATAAGAATTGTACACATATGGGCAAAAACATCTTATGCATGCCTTCCGTTTTGTACAATAGGTTGCCAAGGGGATGCCCAAAATATTAGTTCTAGGTAGTTCTAGGTAAATCTATGTATTAGCTATTAGTTCTAATTTTTCATCACATGTATTCTTTTGTGACAGTAGCAATAACTTTATATATGTCTAAAAAGTTTAATTACAAAACAATTAAATAATTGCCTTAATAGTAGTGATGGGCGAATCTCCCGAGATTCGCTTTGCTGAAAAATTGGCGAAAAATTAGCGAAACGAGTCACGGGACGCTTTTGACGCGCGTCACGTCAACTTTGGCGCGGCGCGTCGTTTTCGGCGCACGTTGCGTCGTTTTCGACTTGTTTTTCCAGCGAATTTTTCGACTTGTTTTTCCAGCGATTCGCGAATTTATTCGCCAGCAGCGAATCGCGGGAATTCACCGGGAATTCGCCCCTGGCGAATAAATTCGCCCATCACTATTTAATATTATTGTACTAGAAGCATTTACAGTTATATGTTATTTGTATTGCAATAGGTGGAGTTAATTTGAGTGAGCTTGCAGTGTTTTGCAGAACAGCTGAAAAACTTTTGCCAACATTTGGGAAACTGTTTGCTAAAATGCATTGTAGTCAGTGGCAAAGCAAAATAACATTGCAGTTATGGTTTTAGCTTTGCTTTAGCATATACATTTTCCTACCTTGTTAGAAAAATGATTTTCCACTATGCTACCATGTTCATTTTTCTTCATTAAAATGAAATAACAAATTTGCAACTATCTATTCCATTTGGTATTTCATTAAAATGTAATAACATTTTGTAAAAATGTGTTAGCACCAGTTTAGGTGGGCTTTGTTTTCTGCTCCATGTGTATTTTTGGGGGGGTCACTCAAGTATTATCTGCTCATGTATGCAATTATTACTAATTTATTATATATATTGCCAGATGAATCATGATGTTTTAAAACAAATTGTTTTCATTAAACATGAATTTTTAGTATAATTACAATGCATAGCATAGAATTTTTATAATCCGATCGTTCAACCAATTGAATTGTGGTAAAATCCTTCGAATTCAAAGGATTTTAATTCCCGATCTATTCACATGGTCGAATTTCGAATTTTTTTCAATTCAAAATTCAACCAATAGTAAATCTGCCCGTAACAATTTAATTGAAATTAAAACACCTGAATCCAAACCAAGGTAACTTCTACTTTGAGCATATTATTCTTTTTGTTTTCTATCTGTTAAATATTCAAATAATTTATCTTATGGGTATTTTAGCACATGTATCATCTGTAATGCAGATTGGTGATAATGAATCATGTATGTACAGTATGGTAGCACTACATTTCCACTGAATGGAATCTAAATAATGCATGTTCAAATTACAGCCACCTGACCAGTCTTTCTACATAGATAGTCAAAACTCCCAAAGACCCTCATAGGGTCCCATTATATATATTCAGGCAGATAAGTCAATGTAACTTTAGTATCTATTATTTTACATTTTGGTGTTGGGTTATTATAAAACAGCTGATCCTGTGCAGCTGTTTTGTCGAATTTAAGTATCTGAAATCTGACTGAGGGACATAATTCATAGGCCAGGATATTCATGAACTGGCAATCAGTGAATTCTGCCAAATGCCAGAGAGGCTACAGTAAGATTATATACACAGTCACTATTGATGGGAGCTTGTGAGGGGTTGCTGGTTTGGACTTTGTTTTCTTGAAATGCCAGGGCCTATTTTGAATCCCAGTCCAGGCCTGGGCAAAGACCACAGAGAAGAATATGTAACCTACTTAGCTCCATCTGATATAGCCACTGAGGATGAAGCTACTCCACACTGGCATTTGGACAGCAAAGTGTGTGTCAGGTTCTCTCCATCAGGCTCATTGTTATGGACTTTACCAAATCTATTGCTGGTAGTAGGTTACCTGGCGCAGACAGTCTATAGCATTGTCCTATTTCCAGCAAAAAACATTTGTGCCTGGCCCCTAGTGATTTATGTTGCTGTAAAAGTTTACCAGCCAATGCCAGTTCCATACATATCTGACCAATGGCATTGTGGCATTCAATAGCATTGGAAGACTAATCTGCAGGATACATGTTTTGCAAGGCAAGTTGCTTTTTGTAAAAAAATAAAATAAAATAAATAAATATATATATATATATATATATATATATATATGATTTAAATATGTGTGTTAAATAAAATAATGCACTTATTCCCCTGAACAAGTGAGTGCTGATCCTTTGCTACATATAATATATATATATATATATATATATATATATATATCCCACAAATGCTCCACTGTTCATTTTATTTAGTAATAAACCTAATTTTATTGGGTTTAATATCACATTTCTAGGGATCAAGGTCTGGATGATCTCATTGCTGGGGATACAAACAAAGGGTAAGAATATTTATTTCTATTTTACATCTTTCTCTATAATCACAAAATTTGTAATAAAATAAAATTTTAATGTGGCCTACATCCAAGAACCATTTTTGCACATTGAAAGAGATATCATTATTTACTAAATTCACATAAAGGATTCAAAATTCGAAAATATACGAATTTTCGAATGTTTTTGAAGACCACTTCGAATAGTGAATTTTGAAAATTTGATCGAATCGAATGATTTGCATAATTAGAATAAAAATCTATTTGAATATTCAACATTCGAATTACTTCCCCTTTAAATTTTTATTCAACTGCCTAGTTCGCCAGATCAAAGGTACCGAATTGGGTTTCATTATTTATGATCAAATAAAAAAGTTCGATCGAATGGGTAAAATTGTTCGATTCAAACATTATCTATTCGATCATTCGACCAATTGAATTTGAGGTAAAATCCTTCAAATTTGATATTCCAATTCAAATGATTTTACTTCCCCAACAATTCCCAACTATTCCCATGGTTGAATTCAAGGGTTTATTAACCCTTGAATTCGACCTTTAGTAAATTTGCCCCTACTTCATTTTTTAATCATTAGTAAATGTAAATTTGAAATAGTAATTTTCTGGCTCTTCACATTCTTTACAATCTCTGACTCCTGAAACAATGTCACAAACTAGCTCATTAAAGGACCGGGGGGAAGCCAGACTCCTGTTACAATGCTTTAAGAACTGTGACAACAGAATGGGGAAAAAATGGTTTAAAAAAAAAACCATTGAAATGTGTAAATATTGTATATATAATGGAAAACCGCTTAGAATTGTATTAATTCATGATGCAAAATACTTCTAGTTCTGCATTATAAAGGGCTGCTTTTGAATGTATCAGATGAATCAGCATTTCCTTTTGAGAATTCTCTTTCCAAAAATGAAACTGCTTTCAGGTTCTATTACTAGCTGAAAATTAGCATAATTAGCTTTTCTTCACTGTTTGTTGCCTGACATTTCTGGTGCAGCCTGTTGTAATCTAATTAGAGATAAGCAGGAACACAGAATTTTGTATAGGCAATCATATCATAGTCTCTATAAAACCTTTTTAAAATGTATTTTTTTATAGTTCTCTCTCAAAAAAACACAACTGAACTTTCTAATAACCCTTAATCGAAATGAAGTATTGAAACTAATTATCTCAAGGGGAATTTAGGCCTTTAATTATCTTGCCAGAAAATAGTCATTTGATTGGAATAAAGAAGAAGAAAGACATCATTCCCATACATCTCTGTGCCTAGTTGACATTTTCTCTTTGACCCATGTTTCATTCTATTCCTGACAAAAGCACCTTCTCAAGACACTCAATATTATATAGTGGTAAATGGCACAATGTTTTCTATTTTCTGTTTTCTTTTGAAGTCCAAAAATTCAGAAACTTTATTTGCATTTTGTGCAATCTTCTTTCTCTCAAATCTTGTTTTTAACCCTTACACCCATAATATGTGTAGTTTTAAACATTATACTCTAAACAGTGTAAATGTTACAGACCACAATTTGTTTCCATTTTTTTTAGAATGGTAAAGCCAACATCTACCAACACCAGCAATGTAACAAGCCCGAGTTCTACAACAACTTCTTACGTATTTACTGAGGATAATCAGAGTGCTCCAAGCAGAAACTCTACTACAACATACACAGTGACTGAAGCTACCCATAATCTACCAAACAGCCGCTCAACCACAACTACTAGAGTTACTGAATCTACAGATGCCGGAAGTAGCCGTTCAGCATCTTACGATGTCAGTGATAAAGCTGATGCACCCAACCAAGGTTCAAATGTCAGCAATACTCAGGAAACAAGGTAATGTAAAAAGGTTGAAAAAACTAGTAAAAACTTTGGGAATATATAGTTCTAAAATACTTTTTAGATTCAGTAATCATCAAGACATCCCTAGCCATAAACTTTGCCAGTATCAAGGAGGTTTGTCTTGATTTGATTCATGAGATTCTGTGCAAATTCTGTTCAAATTTGCAGGTGAACACATGCCAGACAAAAATATTTGTCAATAAATATAACCTTAATCTTGTAGATGTTCTAATCATACAAATGTATTATTATGAATTTCCAGTTTTCAGTAATAAGTTGGTGAAAGGAAATGTTTGGTTTGTAGTTTTTAAATTGTATGGAACCACACTATTTAACATGTAATTTTATCATTTATGGATCAGTTGTAATACTTGACTTGATTTTTTTTTTACTAAAACATAACTTTTGAATGTCAGGTATAAATGTGTATATGAAGATTTTCATTCATCCAGGTCATGGTATATTTATCAAAAGTAACTCAAAGCAACTGGACTTGCTGAGATATTTTAATGAAGACTTTCCAACAATCCAACAATTAACAACCACTGTGAATTTCAGATGTCACCTCTCTGAAGAGTTACAATGTGCCGTTGTGGTTGGATTGTTGGAAGAGTCTAAATGCCGAGAACTCCCCTACACCAGTCAGTTGAACTGAAGAAGCTGCTCAGATGAGCAGTGAAACGTCTTCATTAAAATATCTCAGCAAGTCCATTTGCTTTGAGTTACTTTTGATAAATAAATCAAATGTGAAATAATTACTTCTATGTCACAAATGACACCTCTCCTTTCATATAAAGTGACAATGAAAGTTCACATTGCTGTAATCTGTTTCCAAGAGCAACTATCTTGTAAATTATATCCTTATAAACTGTGAGATCTGATGTCATCAGTTATAAACTGTGAGATCTGATGTCATTTCTGTGACATGACTCACTGAAACTTGTGTATTATAATAAATATAGTACCCCCAGTTGCAAAATATGAGGATATTAGAAGTTACCTTGGCGTTCCATGACCTGTATAAAAACAGGTCATGGTCATGAAACTCCTCGGTAACTTATAATATCCTTATATTTTACAATAGGGGGTACTTTATTCACTATATATTCAAGGGTCACACACAAAAAACCGTAACTTCCTATTTCGTTTACAGAGATCCAGCTGTTCATAGATCATATCAAAGCAACAGTGCAGCAAACTCTATCAAAACAGTTTATTCTACCTCTGACCGGTAAGTGACTAAATGTAAAAACACACATCAGCTAACATTATCAGCATCTAATGCATAGAATGGCTTCTACATAATTAATAATTAGAATTCATATCTCCTGCTAAAGGTCAGTTATTGAAAAAGATATGTGCACCTATTGCCGCAAGCCACTTGGAGTTGATGCCAAGATGATCCTCAAAGACCTAAGCATGTGCTGTCATGCATCTTGCTTTAAGGTAAATGAAAAACCAAATATACAGTGAGGCGGATGAGTTAATCAATATTTGTATTAGTTGTTATATAAAACAATTTCCCTTTGAGAACTTCCAGTACCCATACTTAAAGGGCAAGGAAAGGCAAAGAAATAAAATCCAATGGTTACTTTCTTTAATGAAAAAGAAACCTATCTCCAATATACATTAATTAAAAATGTGTACCGTTTTTATAAGAAACCTAACTGTATGCAGTGAAATTCTCCCTTCATTTACTGCTGTGGATAGGAATTGTCAGACAGTCCCTAACTTCTGGCAGGGAAACAATCATACTTATGAACAGCAGGGGGAGCCCCTTCCTTACTTACCAGCCATGCATAACTCAAGCAGCTTTGTTTTTTGATCATTTATGATGATCCCTAAGACCCCACTGAGCATGTGTATGTAGTCTAGTCTTGCAAAGATGTATAACAAAGTTACAAGATGACAGCCACCTGTGGCCAACTTTGAAAGCATAAATCATTTGTTTTATTAGGCTTGTGGTGCAGTAAGTTCATGTTTAAGTTTAGTATACAAAATACAGCATTTCTAGCCTTATTCTATTTTACACTTTCCTTGCCCTTTAACGCATTTCACCTATTTCCTAACTACTGTCTTTGCTTCTATATTTACCTAACATATAGGAAGCTATTAGAAACTCATTTAATTCTAAAGCACCTTGACAACCAAAAGTTTTAATTTTGCTTCTGTCTGTCTGTTCTGGTTGTGTATTATTGTCATATTAAATTAATATTAAATTCACCCACTACCTCTTACTTCTTATAATCAATGTATAAGCAAAGGTTTGAATCCTTTATATTTTTACAAAATATGCATGTATCATAATTGTTAGAATATTCAATCTAATCCCATGTAACTTTAATTTTTTTAGTGTGAAGTATGCAAAGGAGATTTAGGAAGCATGAGAGCAGGTGATAGCATGTGGATATATAAGCAGGCTATTCACTGTGAACCCTGCTATTTTGCTGCAAGAGGTAAGATTAAGATTGGCATAATATAGCAGATTTACTTTTATTCTGTACAGTCACTATTAAGGAGCGCTCACCTCATAAATACACACTGTTGTAGTGTCAGGTGCTGAACTGGAAGACCCACTCCTGTCACCAGGTTTTTTTGGCATATTCGATCATCGAATAGCGAATGAACGAATATTCAATCATTCGATCAGCGAAGGATTTAAATTTTAAAGTTTATTTGATTGCCTACTTCACCAGATTGGACCTACCGAATTGCAATAGAAGCCTATGGGAGCACTCCCATAGGCTTCTGAGGCTAAGTCCTGATCGAATAGGATTCGAATGATCGAAGTCTTCGATTGTACGAATCATTTGAGTGATCGAATTATTTATTCGACTGATCGAATAAATTATTCGACTGATCGAATAAATTTGTATTCAATTGTCGAATGATCGATTAGCGAATAAAAGATAGCCTAAAACTATTCGTTTAGCATTCGACGAGCAAATGCTAATCGAATATCAAATTTGGTCGAGCTAATTATGGGGAATAATAGTAAATTTGCCCCAAAGTATCAGAATACAAACAGCAACTTGTCAAGAGTATTCACTTAATTTTGCTGTAGTTAAACCACTACAGGTTGTAGATGTGTTTACCTGTTTATCAGAACATACATAATTACCAAACAATGCCCTGGGGATCATTTATATCCTTTCACAACTTACACTTTTTATTACTAAGCTATATTTTTTTGGTGTATATTCTTTATTCTCAGTTTTTGAAATAAACAAGGGGATACAAAAGGGGAGGGCTACATATAGTTGTATAACTTATAACTTCATAGCTCCATAGTAATGTATATACATATATATATAACACACAGTCATTGCTAGTATGTGTATTTCTACTTTCCCCCTGATTAGACTCTATGGTGTCTTTTCTTGAAGTGTTAATGGACACGCATACTGACTGTCTAAAAGTTCATCATTTGTTTCCAAATGCATCTGTGTTTGATTCTTTCACATTAATATATTGTTGTATTATTATTTAATTGCAGAGAAATGGATTATATAAATGAATCACTGCAAACTCAAGTGAACCAAGATAAAGAGAAGATCTTAAAGATGGATTGCCTATTACACACCTATTAATCTACAAATATTATTTCTAACATTACTGTTATACTGAATTTCTATTTGGGTATCCTAGTGGTGATACAAGATGTATATACAAAGAAACTATATTAACATTATTTAGTTATCGGAGATCATGCTGTGCTGCCTCCTGTTTAGCTTTTTCACTAAGCATTCATTTATGCTTGGTGTGTATACACTAATTATTAACAGGCAAGTGAATAACCTAAAAAATATGATTGTGGTGATGTTGGTGTCCCAAAAATGGGATCTTACATCTCCATCTGCATCAATAGATACTATGACATGTCCAAAAAATACATGCCATTATATAAACACTACAATTTTTCAAACTTTTTGAAAAGTGATCAAGGTAAGTGTAAAATGTTAAAGCACTTACCTGGTAGAGCAACATGGTAGTTAATTCAGTAGATACTTTTTAGTTTATGGAGCACATTCGCTCCAATTGCACACTAGATTTCCTAGCCAGTTTGGCATTATAAAGGAGTGATGTGAGCAAATGGTATTTTGTAGCTGCACCCTAAATACATGTGTATGGCTGCTCCCAGTGGCAGATCTTGTCTTGCTTTGCTCATGCGAGTAACCTATTGAATTAGTTTGCTACACCACAACTGGGCCTTCCTGCATCAGAAATCTAATACAGACACACAAAATATTTAAATGTGGCACAGGGGACATTAGCCCTCAGTTATAGCTAGTGGCTTATCCTACACCAATGAAGGGCATCACGAATGAAGTGAAGATTCTGACAGATCCTCGCACTGCGCCAAAACTCACGCATCAAATCTGATGCAACGAAAAATAAGGTAAGAAATACAAATGTCCGACATTGCTATTGCTTACCTTATTTCCGTTGCATCGTATTTGACGCCTGCATTTTGGCGCAGTGCGTCGGATCCGCCAGAATGACGTTGAAGATACTTGTGTAGTTCTACCCTTAATTTACATCATTGTTTTGTCACAGCAAATCTCAGTGCAGCAGGCTTTGCCATAAGTCCAGTGTTAACTGAATATGCAGATGGTTTATCTAATAATAAAATATCCTTTGCTCTGTCGTCTGGATTTGTGCTGACAGCTGGAGGAGCAGCACCATTTTCCTCTTGTATTGGCTCTTGTGAGCTATCCAACATGGCAGTGGATCTAATAAAGTAGAGTAGGCACGGCCCAAACAAATTCTTATTGCAACAATCAGGCATTTGCTTAGTCCAACTGAACACAACGGATCAGACTGACTTGGACTACAATAAAACCCAATAGTGTACTTTAAAGGAAAATTCAACACCCCAACTAATAAAAACCCCTACCCTACATAGTACCCCCTCCCTGTTCCCTTACACAAGTGTTAACACTTGTAAATGCCCCTAATCCTGTGCAATTATTCCTAATTATGGTGAAGACACCTAGCCATTTGCAGTAGTGCAAAAGAGCACAACAGGATATAAGAGTTTTAATAGCTTGTAGTCCGAGTAAGGCTTGATGAATTTCACAATAACACCTACCTGGCAAAAATAACGGCCCATGCAAGCACAGGTTTCACAGATTTTAATTAATAAAAAAAAAACCTGTGCTTTCTAGAGCTGAAGTCTAAGTAACCATTTTTATAATTTTTGGTTGAAAAGAGGTTACCAACTTTTTTTTTATGGCAATTTAGTTAAAGAGATTAAAGAGTTGTTGCCAAGTTTGATTCCAAACACCTGCAGAGCCATCTTTTGGTAGGTCTGGAAGGGCTTAATTAAAAGAGTTAAATTAAAAGGCAGCATATTTTTAATAGCAACTTGATTTCAGAATACCTTATGCAGAAGGCAATACAAGTATGGGGTCTGTTATCCAGAAAGATCAGGACCTGTGGTTTTCTGGGTAAGAAGTCTCATAATTTGGATCTTCATACACCCCATCTACTAATAAATTATTTAAACAATATATTAAACCAATAAGATTTTTTTGCCACCAGTATGAATTAATGATATCTTAGTTGGGATCAAGTACAATGTCCTGTTTTATTATTTCCGGAAATATTTTAAAAAAATGTGAATTATTGATAAAATGCAATTTATGGGAGATCGCATAATAGCTTTTCGGAAAATGGATAAACACATACCTACATGTTAGATCTCATGCTTTTTAAAAATGCAGATTTAAAAAAATTCTTCTGCTTTGTTCACAGGTTCTCTACTGTTTATGATATCATACAGTAGCTCTATACAAACATATGTCACAAATGTGAGGAGAGTAAACTCATATTTTTGTATAAAGCCTGGTTCAAGGTGGCATCTATACCCTTGGAGCACATGCTCGGTGTCACACAATTCTTAGAGGACCATAGTCTTACTGGAGAGATTTCTGGGGATCAGATCTTGGCTTTTGTTTTCTAACTTATAGGTGGTTGTTTATATCTAATTGACAATTGGTTCCCATGGGCAATATCTCCATTCATCTCTCCAAATTTTTTACCTCCTTAGAAACTATCCCATAAACTATAACTATAAACTATACAAGCCAAAATAAAATTATTTGCGTTATTAATTGTTAATAAGTGTCTGTGGCTAACTGAACCAAAACTGAATATGACTACAGAAAAATACATTTGGACCCTGTAGAAATTGGTCAGATGTAAAAACTTCAGTATGATACACCATTAAACTAATACACTGTTTTAAATTTTTGTTGAATGGCATCACGAGAAAGCTGACAGGAAAATACATATTATTAGAACACTCAGTGCAGCCCTTGTGTTAGAAATAAACTCGCTGGGACTAATAATTTAAACATTTTGGCAAACCATTCTGTAACATTCTTTTTATATATGCATTTGGTTAGTAGAAAGGAAGAAAAATCAACATTGTTTGCAAGAATCTCAGTGATAAAGAGCTTTTAAAATGTTGCAATGATGGATTTTAATTTATATTGTAGCAAAATATAAATGCAGATTCTGAAATTGTTTTGCAAATAAGCAACAGATTTCTTCACATGCACCAGTTCAATGCATGTCTTAAGGAAGAAAGATTTCAGTCGGAAAGCTGGATCTTTATTAAATAATAGTTAATTGCAGCCCTGATCATATCAGTCTTAATTATAGCACAAAAGTCAGCATTGTCTTCTTGGGTGGAACCACAAAATAACTCTCACTAAAAGCAACAACAATTATGCATAGACGTTGAACATGATTTAGTTAAAGATTAGATTTAGCAGGATGGGCCTGCTTTTATTTTCTAGTAAAAATACAAATAAAGCTCCTGAAAAACCCAACAATTAAATAATGTCATTTCAATATCCAGTGTTACAAATTACAAGGTAAATGTTTATCCATTCCATTTTGATGGAAAAAGCAGAATCTTTTTGGTATAAAGTGCATTTCTGACTGGGATGGTGGATTTTGCTAAAAACACTTGCACAAATAAAAAAGGAAATCTAAACTTGCTATGGCTAGAGAATTACGGGATGCCACATTCATCAAAATTTTGCACTCTTTTCCTTCAATTTGGTAAGTATGGTTTATTTAGGATTTCAGTGTAACTGTCAGGAACTACCTCCGGTGTGAGGTTGGCAGGTTGGAGCCTATATGCTGTGTAACCAAGGCTTGATGAAAAGGCAGAGGCCATATGATAGTGAGCAAATTAGATTTAATGCAAATAACAGAAGATGAAAAGAAGAGCCAAGTCAAAACTAACTAATTATATGAAACAGGCTGTGGTGGAGACAGGCAACAATCAAGCGTAAGTCCTTGGAGCAGACAGATGTCAGAATTGGGAAATCAACAAATACAAGGATCTGGGCCAAGAAAGAACCTAAGCTGGAGCAGGAACAAATACAAATACAAGCATGGAGGCAGGGACAGAACTAGAGGTAGGCACGTGCCTAGGGCACAAAGCTGGGGGGACCAGACCTTCTCTGCTGCCTGCCTACCCCTAGTCTAGTCCCCTCTCTCCTCTGATATCAATGATCCTCAAAGGGAGGCATAATGACCAGGTTGGCCTTAGTAAGAGTGAGTAGGCGACACTGGAACAGGGACTGATGTATAAAATGATATATAATCTGTGTAAAGCACTACAAAATATGTCAGTGCTACAGCAATAAAAAATAATATTAGACAAGTCACTAGTTAGTTTCTGACACACAAAAATTGTGTTAGTATAAAGTGGTGCATTTATGTTTTCTCAAACTAAACCTTCAATCTTGTCGTAAATGCATTTATATTTTTTTTCTTCCACCCAACCCCTCCACTCTCACTTTCCTCTTTTTGTTAACATTCACTTAACTCCTGCTCCCTCCACTGCATTATTAACCCCATTAGCCTATATATCTGTGACTCTCATCTCCTTTAATTAATGGACTGTATCTGCTTGTTTCTGTACATCAACACAGCAACTTGAACATGGCTGTTATATGAGCATGTCACTTCCATCCTCCAAGTGCCCAGTCTCACTTCGGAAAGAGACAAAAGAGGGTTTTTGTGGTGATTTGCTATAATTTTTTGGCTGATGAAACAAAAATAAAAAAGACATCTCATCAAGCATTAGAATTAGAATACAAGCAGCGTGTGCAATGCTTAGAGACTGGCTTCTCTTTGTTCCTCCCTTGCTTTGCATTTGTGGGAGGGAGCCTGGTGCACACATTAATATTCCCACTGACAGGAGGCACATGATTCAGTGAGAGCTGAGCAAGATGCAGTCCATAGCCCTGCTATATGGGAGCTATCAGAGATCCTGACTGCAGGAAGCTGGGTTTATCAGCCAGGACAGCATCCTGGAACATTACCTCCTAGGTGGAATTACAAATTAAGGCTGTTGGATATTTGAGACAGTGGCTATAGAAAGCTGTGGCAGTGTGAGCCGTGGCAGTGTGAGCCATGGCAGACGTGAAGTGCAGCAGCAGCACTGGTTCTCCCACTACTAATGGGCTGGTGGGGAATGCAGAGCTGGAGGTGAAGAAGCTGCAAGAGCTGGTGAGGAAGCTGGAGAAGCAGAATGAGCAGCTGAGGAACCAAGCAAGTGCTGTGAGCAACTGTACACCAAGCCCACACCTGCTGCTGCAGCATCAAAATCCTCCTTCCATGGTGCATCAGCCAGGGACATGTATACGCTCTTCTCCTGTGCTCTCACGGCCCACTGGGCTCTGCCTACCCAGTCCCGTACCCACTTTACTCTGCACTTCAGCAGTGGCCAGCAGCCTCTTTTCCCCAGATTCCATGGACTATTACAGTAACAACAGGCTGCCGTTTTCCTGCATCAATGCTGCAGAGGGGCCACATAATGACTGTACAGTTCCAAGATCTTCCCTACTGGATGAGGTGGAGATTTTGGATTTGGAGGATGGGTATTGCAGTGGCGATGAGGATACCTGGTAATAATGCACTGGGGAGATAGAGGGGTTTGGAAGGTTCAGACAGGAGCTACTGTATATCTATCTGACGTTAAAGTCAAAAAGATTGTATCATTTGTATTCATAACATTTACATTTGTATCTTTAAACAACTCTGTACTGGGCTAAGGTTTGTGTGTGCCAATTTGCATTCAGCTTAGTTTGCTGTTTTTGGACTGGGTGTGGAGCTGTTTTGCACAGTACTGCTGGATATGGGAAAACAAGAATGAAAGGATATGAAAATAAGCATTCCTTCTGGTAACATAGGGACATAATAAGTTAGGTTGACAAAAGACACATGTCCATCAAGTTCAACCTTTTAACTCTTTTTTTTTAACCTGCCTGCTAGCTGATCCAGAGGAAGTCAAAAACCCCATCTGAAGCCTCTCCAATTTGCTTCAGTGGGGGGAAAATTCTTCCTGACTCCAAGATGGCAATCAGACCAGTCCCTGGATCAACTTGTACTATGAGCTATCTTCCATAACTCTGTATTCCCTCACTTGCTAAAACACCATCCAACCCCTTTTTTAAGGGGGTAAAATCCTTATTTGCCAAAGAAGATTAAGTCTGTTATTCCTCTGTGATTGGGAACAGTAATTCAATCTGCACCAGGAAATATGATTTGCTCTTATCCCAGCCTAAATCTTACAGAACAGCCATCATTTAATTATTAACTACTTTAGCAATTGAAAATGAGTTTAGATTCAAATACTAGTTGCCAACTGCTTTTGTGTTTTTGTGACTTAATTACAAAAATCTTGGCATCAAGTGATATTTGGAGCAGGTTGCATGTGATCAGTGGAAGGACAGAATGGTGTTTTCTTTTGCATCACACCATATTTCAATGCACTGTAGGATCAAAACTGAAATTCTTGCTTTGCAGTTGTTTAAACCCATTTGTGACACAGTTCAGAATCTTTATTTAACAAATAATCTTATAGAAAATATGTACATAATAAGTTTGTTGGCAAAGAGTATGTATAGTGTATAGTGTTTGTGATATAGCAGTCTTATGATATCTAAATTTATCCCTCACCTGGTCTATTTCCAGCATCATAAGAGCACATGTTCAAGAGGGAACATGGAAGACAGAAGCTCTTCCGCAAAGGCCAAACCATAACGTCTTTGTATAATTCACACATTGTTACATCTAATGAAAAGCTGAGTGAATCAATTTTATTTTAATTTGAGCCCTCGAGTGCATCCAGGGGGTGAACTTGGGGGGATCAGAACAAGTGCTTTGTTACCCATCTGCTAAGTTGGGAATTTTTAAATAACAAACCAAACTTTGTTTTCCCTCATTAAGTTGCCCTATGTGTATTTTACTCCAGTTTGCCAAAAATGAGCAAAATTACACTTCATCAATAACCCATAGCAACCTATCAGTTGCCATGGGTTACTGCAGTAGGAAAAATATGCCTAGCATTAGTAAATAAGTCCTATGGTGAAATAATTCACCCATGAGAACCACCGGTCAGAAAGAATATAAACAGCATTAATTTAGATTTAGAGTATTTACAGTTATTAATTGAACTTAAAATTGAGTTTCTGGACTTGCAGTATCTGGAATTGATTGCAATGGTTTGCTGTTTTATGATTTGTTTTTGAAAACATTGGCAAGTTTTTATTTGGGAGTCATACTCAATATTTATATTTGACTCAAACAAGCACCCTTGATTCCCCACTGCATACAGCTTGAG
This sequence comes from Xenopus borealis, assembly GCA_024363595.1. NCBI lineage: Eukaryota > Metazoa > Chordata > Amphibia > Anura > Pipidae > Xenopus > Xenopus borealis. The sequence continues at coordinate 113,695,215 of CM044434.1, read as the reverse complement.
CATTTTAAACAGCAGAAATGATTTTTTTTTAACATACTGTATGTGCTATATTGCAACAGTTTATCAGTATGAAACAGATCCTTCTGTTCTTCTTCTAAAACTGGCCATACAGATCACAAAATCTCATAATAAAATTATTAAATAACCAGATCATGATGGTGTATCAACAGTTTCAGTTGGGGGCCATTGCGGACCCATTAGGTATTGAGTGTTTCATGCATGAGCAAATGTTACATAGTTGCTCGGGTTGAGAAAAGACAAAGTCCATCAAGTTTAAACACTCCAAAATGAAAATCCAGCATCCACACACACACCCCTCCATACTTTCACATAAATTATAAATAACCATATCTATACTAACTATAGAACTTAGGGGCAAATGCATTATAGCACGAAGCGTCTAACTCTAGCGCTAATTCGCCAGCGTGACGTCAATTCGTAACTTCAGAAATTCACCTACTCTGGCGAATTTACGCTAGCGAAGTAGATAGACTTGCGCAACTTTGCAACCTTACGCCAGGCGAAGTTGTGCACTGACGAATGATCGTAAATTCGCAAATTCACTAAGATGAACATTTTCCTCAACGTTAGCACTTACGCTAGACGTTATTTCGCCTGGTCAGATCAGGTGAAGTTCAATACAATAGATAGGAGATTGAAAAAAAATGTTACATTTTTTCTAAGTCCCAAAAAAAGGCCGGCGTATTTTAGCGTAGGAGGGTGATAGTCTGAAAAAGATCAATATTTTTTTGGGGGGGGTTACCCTCCTTCCCCCCTACATTTCCTAACATATGGCAACAGAACTATACAGGGGGCACATGTAGGGCAATAGGACAACTTTATATAATTTATTAAAGGTTTTCTGGGCATATGTAGTGGAATGTAGTGGCTGTAACATATACTTCTTTTATAACTTAAAGTTCCCGCCGTATGCAAATTAGGCTTCGCTAGCGTAACAACGCTCTGCCTAGCGAAGTAACACTAGTGCAACTACGCTACCGTTCGCCGACCTGTGCGTAAATTCGCACTTTAGTGAATATGCGTAGAGCTGCGAAAATTTGCCTGGCGAAGTGCGGCGAACGCTAGCGGAGCTAATGCTAGTGACTTTTCGGATCTTAGTATCACAATAGCCTTTGATGTTATGTCTGTCCAAGAAATCATCCAAGCCCCTCTTAAAGGCATCAACAGAATCAGCCATCACAACCTCACCGTCCTCACTGTGAAGAACCACCTACGCTGCTTCAAATGAAAGTCCTTTTCTTCTAGTCTGAAGGGGTGGCTTCTGGTACGGTGATCCTCTTTATGGGTAAAAAGGTAATTATGTCCCCTTTCAAGTGCTTTTTTTCCAGAGAAAATAACCCCAACCTTGACAGTCTACCCTGATAATTTAAGTCTCCCATCCCTCTAACCAGTTTAGTTGCACGTCTCTGCACTCTCTCCAGCTCAGTTACATCCCTCCTAAGTACTGGAGTCCAAAACTGCACTGCATACTCCAGATGAGGCCTTACTAGGGATCTATAAAGAGGTATAATTATGTTTTCATCTCTTGAATTAATGCCCTGTTTTATGCAGAACAGAACATTATTTGCTTTAGTAGCTACAGAATGACACTGCCCAGAATAAGACAACTTGTTATCTACAAACACCCCTAGATCCTTCTCATTTAGGGAAACTCCCAACACACTGCCATTTACTGTATAACTAAAAGTGGTCGTTGTTGTACTGGATTTTCAGACCTGACCTACTATATGCCATTCCTCAACCAAATATTGGTGGGGTAAGCCTGTGCATTAGCCAATAAGCTAGGGTTGCCATCTTTCCCAGTGCAGTCGTCGGGGCGGGGGGAGGGGGTAGGTGTTCACACAACAGGGTGTAATGGTGATGTATTTGGGCAGGTCAGTGATGTCGGGGGGTGGGGCTATGATATGGCATTTGGCTGATTACAGCATCAATCTAGGAGAGTCCTGCCTGCTTTTCCAAATTGGTCAAAACTGGGCAGGTGTGAACCTTACAATGAGCTGCTGACCCTGTCTTGAGTGGGCAGCGACTCGCCAGTCAGTTGCCAGTGCAAGCTTAATTTATAGTAGAATGATCAAAGCCAGTTGCTTACTGGCTGTTGTGAGTAACTTAACTGATGCTGTTTTTTACTCGTGTTAGTAGAGCAGCCCCAGTATAGTAGTTGTTACTCTTTATATAATATATATGATGTCTCTTTTATGGCCAGTTTCAAAATATTGTGGAAAATATTAAGCTTAAATGTTGCTTTCAGCAGCCTATTACTTACATTTCAACTTTTATCACGTAAATTATCTTTTTTTTTCTTTTAGAACCAATCTTAACAGACAGCTAGACCTCCAGACTGTCTTCTCAAAGAACATATTTTCAGACATCACCTGACTTGACAGGGTCCTTGTACAGACGTACAGGCAGGGCTTAGAGAGAGGTGAAGTAGCCGCACCTCTTAAACCCAACAGCAATGCACTCACCAAAAAAAAAAAAGTATAACATCATTTGGTTCATATCCATAAACATTGTGGTTCCCCTGCCTTCATAATGGTAATTAATCCCCACCCCTGCCATGTAGCCCATTATTCATATTTCCCTTCCACAACAATATTTTTGTCTATCAACCTTTGGACCTCTGTGAGGAGTTATAGCAAATCACAAATAGTTTGGAGAGTAGGCCCATGATCTAATGATTTAGATACATACAAGTCCAATTCTGCACCAGATTAAACACCTTCAAAAAATATAATTGGGGTTATGTAATAAAAGACAGAAACTTTGCCCAGGGGTAGTAACCAATAGCAACCAATCAGCTGGTAGAATTTACTAGTTAACTGTTTAAATGCAAGCATCTTATTGTTTGCCTTGGAATACTGCTTCTGGGATAACTTAGGGGGGGAATGTAATTAAAGTCGCAAAGAGCAAAACATTGCGCACCAATAAGATTAAAAATCCACATCTCGCGATGTAATATTGTTCCTTAAATGTTTATTGCATTGTGAATCGTTATTGCATTGCGAATTGTTATTGCGCATTGCGAATTGTAATTAAATCTGTCTGTGTATGGCCACCTTTAGTCACTCTTGGTGGCAAACAACATTAATATAATTTTTAACTAATTTTCTCATATTTAATATAAGGCACTATTAGGGGAATGTTAGTTAAAGTAAAACTATACCCCAAAAATAAATTTTTGAGTTTATATCAAATCAAGTGACATATTAAAGAATCTTTCCTACTTGGTATACGTATATACTATGTAAAGGGAAGAAGTGTTGAAGCAAAAGACAGAACTCTGTCTGTTAATTGGCTCGTGTGACCTAACTTATAGTTTGTTTGGTATGTTTGTGTGCACCGTTGGATCCTACGATCCCAGGAGGCTGTCCTTATTTTAAAATGGCAATTTTCTATTTAGGATGACCCAATGGCACATGCTACTAAAAAAGTGTATTATTATCAAAATGGTTTATTTACATGAAGCAGGGTTTTACATATGAGTTGTTTTATGCAATATATGTTTATAGAGACCTACATTGTTCGGGGGGTATAGTTTTCCTTAAAATTTTCCTAAAAATTATTTTAACGTGGGAAAAAGATCGACTTGTTTGGTGACCTCAACAAATGATCAGATATTAAGGTGGCCATACATGGAGAGATGCGCTCATTTGGCGATGTCGCCAAACAAGAGGTTCCCTCCCCGATATGACAACTTTGAGGTGGGCGATATGATTGGATCATAATGATCGGCAACAGGTGGTCAGATCACGGGACCACATCAGTGAACAGATGCGGCATTCCGACAGGATTTTTAGTCCTGTTCGATCGACATCTGCCCAACTTTCGGCCAGACATTGATTGGGGAAGCCCGTTGGAAGGCTCCATACATGGGCTAATAAGCTGCCAACTCTGTCTGTCCGCAGCTGTCATATAAACACACATATTTCTAACTCAACAAGCAAATAAAATAAATAACTGCTTTTACAAACCAAAATTACAAACTGGCATCTGCCTTGAATGGAATCTGCAATATCTGTGATGTTACTCGTAAAACCTCTAGCACTCCTGTATCATGTATCGTTATCATATTGTAAATCACAGTCATTTGTGGGTTACAAATACTGGAAATCACAAGCCATACATAAAGTCATTTGATGATAATTTTGGAACTTACCAGTTTGCGTCATTATTACTTTAGGTATGACACAAATAATCCATTCCATGCTCGTCATAAGAGACTCAACTACCTCAAAATAAAGCTAATCATTAATCATATAGTGTTCCTTTCTGCCATAGTATAGTGATAACAAAATATTGCTTATAAAATATCAGTGAACAGATTAATACATTTAAGCATTAATAATACACAATGACATTGGCATAATACAATTAAAATGAATATGTTGTTCTTCTGTTCTCTCTCTTGATTATCAAAAGCTGGGCTCTTAAAGCTGATCAAACAAGATAACAGTGGAGACAGACAGGTCCAGGCCCGGGGTGCCATTAGGCCGTTGGGTCCTAGCAACTCGTGCACCCCCCTTGTGTAAGCATGCATTGGAGCGCTGGGGATTGCAGAAATATGCATGCCCAGTGCTCTGTGGGTTTCAGCTGGGCGGCTTGCAGCCCCTAAAACCTTGCCTTTGTGGCCTCATTACAAATCCGGACCTGGACAGGTCTCTCGGTTATTTTGCCTGAATAAGGTGTCATTTTCCATCAGTGGTGGAGTTTTTGTGACGTCTAATCACCATGTACCCCCCC
>CM044434.1:113665789-113690258 GCA_024363595.1 Xenopus borealis | reverse complement strand
CCCCCCCCCCCTGTTAAAACCACAACCCCCCCACCATCTTATCCAGTTATGTGACTGTGATCAGAACAGGGTTGGTCAGGGAATAGCTCACAGCCTCAGCCAGCCATATGGACCTACAAGGCCCACCAGGTTAGTCTGACACTGAGCAGCTATAGCTTGGAAAGTCAGACAAAGGAAATGCTGGATTGGTTATTGTGAGTTACAGCACTTATGCAAAGGCATGCCTTGTAGATGACTACTAATTGCAGTTTAGATAGATCCTGTTACTTTCTGTCTGCTACAATTTTTATCAAGCTTTATCAGATAGGTTTGTATAAATATACCAGTAAACCCTTAACGCAATGCTGTTCTGAGTCCTCTGTCAAAAGAAACACCATATTTCTTTCCTTCTGTTGTACACATGGGCTTTTGTATCAGATTTGCTTCTTTCAGTTCAAACCTCCAGGGCTTGGGCTTGAGCATGCTCAGTTTGCTCCTCTGCCCTTCCCTCCTCCCCTCCCTGCTGTAATCTGAGCCCAGAGCTATAGTGAGCAGGGAGAGACTCAGGCAGGAAGTCATGTCACACCAAGCTGATATGGCAGCTGCTATCCTAAACAAAAAGAGAGAGCTTCTACAGCTGTTTGCTCAGGTATGGTAAATCATTCTGCAGAATAAATGTAGTGTTATAGCTTGTACTAGTGTGGATAATCTATTGGCAATAAACTGCTTCAGTAACTTTCATTCTCCTTTATGAAAATAACACAGCACATCTTCCAACAATTGCCCTTTTAACAAAGGATGCATGCACTGAAATATCTGTGTCGCCAAATCAAAGGTGCAGGTGTTCTTAAAGGGGTGGTTCGCCTTCAAGTTAACTTTTAGTATAGTGTAGAAGGGCCAATTCTAATAAACTTTTTAATTGGTCTTCATTATTTATTTTTCATAGTTTTTTAACGATTTGCAATTTTATTCTGTTTCTTTGCAGCTTTCAAATGGGGGTCACTGACACCATCTAAAAACAAATGCTCTGTAAGGCTACAAATGTATCGTTATTGCTACTTTTTATTACTTATCATTCTATTCAGTCCCTCTCCTATTCATATTCCAGTCTCTTATTCAAATCAATGCAGGGTTGCTAGGGTAATTTGTACCTTAGAAACCAAATTGCTGACACTGCAAACTGGAGAGCTGCTGAATAAAAAGCTAGATAACTATAAAACCACAAATAATAAAAAATTAAAACCAATTGCAACTTCTCTCAGAATATCACTCTCTACATTATACTAAAAGTTAACTCAAAGGTGAACAACCCCTTTAACAGCTCCTGAAAAGAAATATGTGCATGTTATCAGGCAAGTCCTAGCAGTTTAAGATTTTAAGAAATATAATAAATGGCAAAGATATAAAGAAAACAGGTTATTAGAACATAAACATTTGTGAGTGTTCTTATTGTTTGACCTGTCTTTTCAGTACATTTATATTACACTTTCTATTTCTTAAAGGGGTTGTTCACCTTTGAGTTAACTTTTAGTATAATGTAGAAAGTGATATTCTGAGACAATTTGCAATTGGTTTTCATTTTTTATTGTTTGTGGTTTTATAGTTATTTAGCTTTTTAATCAGCTGCTCTGTAGTTTGCAGTGTCAGCAATTTGGTTTCTAGGGTGCAAATTCCCCTAGCAACCCTGCATTGATTTGAATTAGAGACTGGAATATGAATAGGGGATGGACTGAATAGAATGATAAGTAATAAAAAGTGGCAATAACAATACATTTGTAGCCTTACAGAGCATTTGTTTTTAGATGGTGTCAGTGACCCCCATTTGAAAACTGCAGAAAGAAACAGAAGAAAATTGCAAATCATTAAAAAAGCTATGAAAAATAAATAATGAAGACCAATTGAAAAGTTTCTTAGAATTGGCCCTTCTACAATATACTAAAAGTTAACTTGAAGGTGCCTGTGTGAGTACAGGCCCCTTGACAGTAATGGCATGCGTTTACTCCTGTGTAGTGATGGGCGAATTTATTCGAAAATGACGCGACACGCGCCGAAAATGACGCGCCGAAAACGAAGCGATGCGCCAAAGTTGACGCGGCGCGCGTCAAAAGCGTCCTGCGACTCGTTTCGCAAATTTTTCGCCAATTCGCTAATTTCTCTGGAAATTCGCTAATTTTTCGGCGAAGCGAATCTCGGGAGATTCGCCCATGACTACTCCTGTGCTGTGTCCGTGTGTATGAGCCCTTACGATAAAGAAATCATACCAATTTAGACCATGTTTAGTCCATGTATGTTTACACCAGACAGTCCCCGTCCACCCAAAACAGCACTCCTTTTGTCTTCTTAATTTAGGGCTGACTGTTCATCTGGGGAGTATGTTTTCTGCATACAATTGGTGTAGCTATATTGCTCCATGTTTCCTTGTAGTGTCCTGCTTTCTTATTTATTTAATCTATTTCATCATTTTAACTTATTAGATCTTAAGCTAAACGAATACATATGATATTTTAGAAAGCCAGAAGTGGATTGTGATTGGCCGGATGGCATGGAGTTAGTTTAGGCCTCTCTGGCTGAAGGTGAAACACAAAAACAGGCATAGGAGACCCTGGTATGGCAACAATCACGTTTCTTCAGTATTTTATATCAATATCATAATTAAATTGTGGCCATTGTTATATAGATTCAATATCCTGGTATGCTGGGAAAACAGATTATTTTGTCCTTTCCATGTCAGGAACAGCTGACTGTGTTTACTCAGCTTTGTGATGCAAATCAGATGACAATCAGTGTTGCTCACCTTCCTTTGTGTGTGTCAGATAACTCAGAAATGCTTTATCTAATGTGGCTAGAACTTTCCTTTAATGTTTATGGAAATATCATTGTGCCGAGTTTGATTGGAACCATTTTAACACTATAATATAACCTTTCTGTACTGGGTGGATGACAAGCTTATTACAGCTGACTGATCTGGCCTTTAGTTCACACAAGACTGAAACAACTAACTTCAATGTAGGTCATGTGGCCAACTTATTCTCATGGTGGTAACAAGATGATTTGCAGATCTTATTGAACTATAATTCTCAGCACCTTTCAGCCATAGGAGCTCTGGTGGGTAGCCGTTTGCTCATTCCTGCATTTTACTTTAGGTTTGATGTTTATTTCTCACATGTAAATACCCGAATAAGCCCTTCTATTTATAGTAAAGGAAGGAAGGTTTTTTTTTTTTTTTACAGGTAATTCAAGGAGATCATGTTATTAAATCTAGGATTGCACTATATTTTTCCATACGTGTTGTTTCCTTTTAATAGCTAGCTCTTTTCATTTTTGGTATATATATATATAGGTTTATATATAGGTTGCAACAGTCAGCAGATTGAGCAGTACCATTAGAAGCAGCGTGTGCAATGCTTAGAGACTGGCTTCTCTTTGTTCCTCCCTTGCTTTGCATTTGTGGGAGGGAGCCTGGTGCACACATTAATATTCCCACTGACAGGAGGCACATGATTCAGTGAGAGCTGAGCAAGATGCAGTCCATAGCCCTGCTATATGGGAGCTATCAGAGATCCTGACTGCAGGAAGCTGGGTTTATCAGCCAGGACAGCATCCTGGAACATTACTAGGTGGAATTACAAATTAAGGCTGTTGGGGATTTGAGACTGTGGCTATAGAAAGCTATGGCAGAGGTGAAGTGCAGCAGCAGCACTGGTTCTCCCACTACTAATGGGCTGGTGGGGAATGCAGAGCTGGAGGTGAAGAAGCTGCAAGAGCTGGTGAGGAAGCTGGAGAAGCAGAATGAGCAGCTGAGGAACCAAGCAAGTGCTGTGAGCAACTGTACACCAAGCCCACACCTGCTGTTGCAGTATCAGAATCCTCCTTCCATGGTGCATCAGCCAGGGACATGCATACGCTCTTCTCCTGTGCTCTCACGGCCCACGGGGCTCTGCCTACCCAGTCCCGTACCCACTTTACTCTGCACTTCAGCAGTGGCCGGCAGCCTCTTTTCCCCAGATTCCATGGACTATTACAGTAACAACAGGCTGCCGTTTTCCTGCATCAATGCTGCAGAGGGGCCACATAATGACTGTACAGTTCCAAGATCTTCCCTACTGGATGAGGTGGAGATTTTGGATTTGGAGGATGGGTATTGCAGTGGCGATGAGGATACCTGGTAATGATGAGATTGGTGCAGACAGGAGCCAGTATGATTGTTTAAGCTGAGCAGATACATAGCTGTGTTTAGTATATGTTTCTCTTTAAAGCAATCACTCTCCTGCAGGGCTATGGCACATGAGCCTCCATTTCTGGCAATAGCTGCTTGTGTGTGCTGAGCACATCTGTGATTTGCATGTAGATTAGTTTGCAGTCGTTCCTCTCTATCTGAGGATATGCTTTTTTTTTTTTAATCCTGAAAGACTGAATGAAGGAGAGTACGAATATTTCTGGCAGCAAAGGCCCTAATTAGCTCAAATAGCTTTAGTCATTCATAGTAATAGCCTGTTCCACGCAATAGGATTTGCTTTTCTCTCGGGCAGATATTTATATCTGTTTAATTCACCTGTTAACCCTTTCAATGCTAGAAGGCTATTTCTGATGATTTCTGACAGTTGACATGTTTAGTGCTGCTGCATTAGCATTTTATGGCATAGAAGTAGAAAAATGTGGGGTCATTTCATTTGCACTTCATACATTCATACAATGTTATAATTAGCCTTTTGGCTAATTATCCGTGGCACACTTAATGCAGATTCCTATGGGCATGGATAGTACTGACATTTTTAGTCTATACGGTTTAGGACTTAATCGCCTTACCCTGACATATTAAATCCACATGCTTCATGACTAATCAGCAATTATTATAAGACGCAGGCTGCAGTCTTGACTGGCTTCTATGCAGCCATGTAGAATGTAATTGCTAATTATTTCTTTACATTTTACATTTTGTTTTCTTCAACTACTGGATTCTGCAGCCCACCTTTTCCTATACTTTCATACATTTTGATTTTCTTCAAATACTGGATTCTGCAGTCCACCTATTCCTATACTGTAATACCCTCCCATCCTGTATTCACACTTTATTTAACTCTACTCATCATTTCAGATGTAAACAATTGTGATGTCATTAAAACCCTCCCTTCTCTCATAGTATATTTACACAGGGCCGGACTTACCTAGTGCAAATAGGCCCCTAGACCTGCTGTCATTTGTCGCCCCTGTCCCTTCCCTTTTATTTACTCAAATTTTCATCATTGGGACGGAGCAATGGGAATTGGCACACAGGAAATTTACATTTCTATACCAATGTGGGTGTGGTTGGTCAGCATGCCGCCCCCTAAAATCCTGCTGCCCTAGGCCCGAACCTATGTAGCCTCTCCACAAATCAGGGCCTGTATTTACATATTGTCTTCTTTCCCATGAGTATATTTAACCTTCATATATAATCTCCTGCTATTGGTTCTCTCTCTTCGGAATACAATTTTAAAGGAACAGTAACCCCAAAAAATGAAAGTATGTTAAAGTAATGACAGTATAATGTACTGTTGCCCTGCACAGGTACAACTGGTGTGTTTGCAACAGAAAGTATACAATAATTTATATAAATTAATAATTATAGTAAAATAAAAATGATATGATGATTCAAAACTGAGAGCAGAAAAGACACGGGTTACACAGCAGATAACAGATGTGCTCTGTTTTATACAACAGGAGTCTTCAGAATCTGTCCATTATCTAGTATGCAGGTGCAAGAATGGCTGCCCTCATACAGGGGCGCTCCGCCGATGAGGCAAGTTGAGAGTTGGGTGGCAAAAATGCCGCTCCTGATACTTTAAGAGCCAAATTTCTATTGCCGAGTGCATAATTGTGCCCTGCACTAGCGTCCTGGCCCTCTCCACTGCCCTCGTGGACCCCCAAAGAATTTTATGTGTATTTAGCACACAGTACTAAACCATAGCCTTTCAGTACAATCCCCATAGGAAACGACCCCTAAGTTTAGCTTCTCAACAGCTGTTCAGAGCCCACTGAGCATGTGAGTGTCACAGACACTTTCCAAGATGGTGACCCCCTGTGACAAGTTTGAAGTCCTGGATCTTTGTTGATATTGACAAGATAAAACTTTAGGCTGGAGAAACACATTCAGTATATGAAATATGGTATTTTTAGCCATATTCATTTTTAGGGTTTAGTTCTCCTTTAAAGGGGAAACTAAAAAAAAAAGTTAAGAAGGAGAGAACAGAATAAGAAGGAAAAAGAAAGGAGCAAAAGCCCAAAGGCAGATAAAAGAAGAATGGTAAAGTATGGGGCAGAAACAATATTGTAGGCGGAGAGAAAAGAAAAAAGGATAAAAAGGCAGGAGGGAAGCATTTAGTACAACTAGGATACAGAGAAATCAGGTCATAGAAGCACGAGAGGAGAAAAGTGTGGAATTTATAAAAGAAGAGAGAAGCGGCACAAAAAAATATTGTAGAGTCAGAAATAAAGAAATGCTAGCATACAGGAGGTTGCTATATCTATGAGTATACTGTATAATATGCAAGTACAGCAGGGCCCTGTATTAATATAGTGCCTGAACAAATATTCATTTATGTTTGGTTTAGAAAAAAGGTATGGATTAATAGGGACATAAGGGCATGTAAAGGACTTAAACTAAACAACTATGTACGGCAATACACAGCCACCAGTAGCTCTGAAGCTGAATTGTACTGGCTAATATAATTATTATGCTTTAATTATTTGGCAACATTTTTTTATTTTTACAGAGATTTTATATAATTTACACCAATTCCTACCCTAGTAGATCTTACAGTCCAATTACACACAGCAGAGTAGTCAATTATATCAAGAATCCGTTAACCTGCTTTTGTGTTTATGGATAATACCAAAAAACTAATGTAAATATAAGCTGTCCCTTATGATAAAGCTTTTCAGAAACATGGGTTGCAATAAAGGGAATATTAAACCAGAGGTATTACAATCCCCTAAAGGTATTTTTATGGATCGGTTGCAATATTTTTAGTTAAAGTAGATGATAAACTTGAAACTTTTTCTGAAAGATGAGTATAACAAACAGGGAGTATGTACACTTCCAATGGCCTTAGATTTGAGGACTCTGGAGGGTAATACTCTGCAGCAGCCATGGTTTGGCCTATATATTTAAAGGAACTTCAGGAAGTTCCAGCAATTCCAGCAAAGAAAACGCAATTATGAAGAAATGCAGGAGGACTATGAGATAAGAAAACAGTGTTTGTTGAGATGTGTGTATGAGTGTTCAGTTATAATCAATGCCTTGAGATACAATTTGTCACATGACACACAGAAACTTGTATATTATTTAAAATAATGTACTTCTAGTTTAGGATATTATCAGTCACCTTGGAGTTCTATAACTGGTATAAAAGTACTCTGCCTGGAGCCTCAGGAATCTATGATTTATACAATCTTCATATTTTACAATAGGGGGTACATTATTCCCTTAAGGGGTGCTTCACCTTGACATTAACTTTTAGTATATTGTAGAAGGACCTATTCTAAGAAACCTTTCAATTGATCTTCCTTATTTATTTTTCATAGTTTTTTAATGATTTGCAATTTTCTTCTGTTTATTTGCAGTTTTCAAATGGGGGTCACTGACACCATCTAAAAACAAATGCTCTGTAAGGCTACAAATGTATTGTTATTGTTACTTTTTATTACTTATTCTATTCAGTCTCTCTCCTATTCATATTCCAGTCTCTTATTCAAATCAATGCAGGGTTGCTACGGTAATTTGTAACCTAGAAACCTCGTTGCTGACACTGCAAACTAGAGAGCTGCTGAATAAAAAGCTAAATAACTATAAAACCACAAACAATAAAAAATGAAAACCAATTGCAAATTGTCTCAGAATATGACTCTCTACATCATACTAAAAGTTAACTCTAAGGTGAACAACCCCTTTAATTATCACACCCTAACTATGTAGCCAGCCTGGCTCTTAGTTGGACAGCAGGCATTAATGAAGATGCCATGATTTTTCAAACAATTCGCAATCAGTCTTTATTTTTAATGCTTTTTGAAATATTTCATTCTCACAGTCCATGAATGGGGCTGATTTACTAACGTAGGTAATGAAATTCAGAATTGCATTGGCCATTAGAAACCAATAAGATCTTTCCTTTCATGTAGTAGACAAATCAAAACATTTTTTATTGGTCGCAACTGGCAACTGCATTGGTGCAACTCTGGATAATCACATAGTAATTTAGATGAGGTTTATTTACAGATTCAGTTACTAATTCACTAATGCTGATAGTCACAAAATTACGTTCATTATGAGACCTGAAGATAAACCTGAAAATCTAAATAAAAGGTTTTATATCAATAGTGAGTGAAAGGCATTCTCTTTTATCCAGCCAGAAGCCATAGCAACAATGTTAGTTTAGTGGTTACTTAATGTTTTTTTGTATGACCTATCTGAATTAAATATCTGAATATGCTGGTGTTAAAATGTCTCCTTAGGCCCTTTGCACTATGAATTTTGGGGTACAGGTCCAAGTCCATTTGCGGGCGAGAGAGAGTTTTTTTATTAGGATGCCATAAATAATTTAATTTCTTTGCTGTCAAAATGCAAGAACATCTGTGTACCAAGATTCTCAAGTAAAAAAGGAATCCAATACAGTACATCTTTAAGGCACGCACTTGATGTATATTAGAGGGTGTGTTCAGACAAACTCTTTCCTGGTAATAGTACAAATGATATCCAGACACACAGGTTGTGTTAACAGCATTCTGCTATAATCATAGACAAAAATGCTTATCCCAAAATAAACGCTGGCGTGGGCAGCTAGTCTGTTGGATGCACACCACTCTCTCTCCCATTCCGGTCTCTCTTTCAAGAGACCACAATGGGAGAGGCATGATTGATATAAAGCCAATTATGCAGCACTTGAGTTAACAAAACACTCACTTGTTCAGGGTGCACACCAATTAATGTGTTCACCATCACATTCTTTACTTAGAGTCCATAATGATCCGCAGCACTCCCTTATATTCTTAAAACGCCTTTATTGCAGCATATAATATGGCACAGCAACATTTCGGACCTCCTGGTCCTTTCTCCTGGTCCTTTCTGACAAAGTTTTTCAGCTTGAAAAAGGACCAGGAGGTCCGAAACGTTGCTGTGCCATATTATATGCTGCAATAAAGGCGTTTTAAGAATATAAGGGAGTGCTGCGGATCATTAGAGGCATGATTGATGCCAGCTGGCTTCTATACTAGTTTGTAAACAGCCTCACCTTCCTAAATGAGCCTATATAACGAGCTATAATTAACAGTGAATAGAGATTTCTTACTTAGATCATCTATTTAAATTAACATCAGCCAATGCCAATTGGTATTCAGTAGTATATATTTACATACAGTGGTGTGAAAAACTATTTGCCCCCTTCCTGATTTCTTATTCTTTTGCATGTTTGTCACACTTAAATGTTTCTGCTCATCAAAAACCGTTAACTATTAGTCAAAGATAACATAATTGAACACAAAATGCAGTTTTTTAAATGAAGGTTTACGTTATTAAGGGAGAAAAAAAACTCCAAATCTACATGGGCCTGTGTGAAAAAGTGATTGCCCCCCTTGTTAAAAATAACTAAGAACAAAAGTAATTGAGATCTATCAGTCTGGTAAAGGTTATAAAGCCATTTCTAAAGCTTTGGGACTCCAGCGAACCACAGTGAGAGCCATTATCCACAAATGGCAAAAACACGGAACAGTGGTGAACCTTCCCAGGAGTGGCCGGCCGACCAAAATTACCCCAAGAGTGCAGAGACAACTCATCCGAGAGGCCACAAAAGACCCCATGACAACATCTAAAGAACTGCAGGCCTCACTTGCCTCAATTAAGGTCAGTGTTCACGACTCCACCATAAGAAAGAGACTGGGCAAAAACGGCCTGCATGGCAGATTTCCAATGCGCAAACCACTTTTAAGCAAAAAGAACATTAAGGCTCGTCTCAATTTTGCTAAAAAACATCTCAATGATTGCCAAGACTTTTGGGAAACTACCTTGTGGACCGACGAGACAAAAGTTGAACTTTTTGGAAGGTGCGCGTCCCGTTACATCTGGCGTAAAAGTAACACAGCATTTCAGAAAAAGAACATCATACCAACAGTAAAATATGGTGGTGGTAGTGTGATGGTCTGGAGTTGTTTTGCTGCTTCAGGACCTGGAAGGCTTGCTGTGATAGATGGAACCATGAATTCTACTGTCTACCAAAAAATCCTGAAGGAGAATGTCCGGCCATCTGTTCGTCAACTCAAGCTGAAGCGATCTTGGGTGCTGCAGCAGGACAATGACCCAAAACACACCAGCAAATCCACCCCTGAATGGCTGAAGAAAAACAAAATGAAGACTTTGGAGTGGCCTAGTCAAAGTCCTGACCTGAATCCTATTGAGATGTTGTGGCATGACCTTAAAAAGGCGGTTCATGCTAGAAAACCCTCAAATAAAGCTGAATTACAACAATTTTGCAAAGATGAGTGGGCCAAAATTCCTCCAGAGCGCTGTAAAAGACTCGTTGCAAGTTATCGCAAACGCTTGATTGCAGTTATTGCTGCTAAGGGTGGCCCAACAAGTTATTAGGTTCAGGGGGCAATTACTTTTTCGCACAGGTTTGGATTTTGTTTCTCCCTAAATAATAAAAACCCTCATTTAAAAACTGCATTTTGTGTTTACTTGTGTTTACTTGTGTTATCTTTGACTAATAGTTAAATGTGTTTGATGATCAGAAACATTTTGTGTGACAAACATGCAAAAGAATAAGAAATCAGGAAGGGGGCAAATAGTTTTTCACACCACTGTACTTTAAAATTATATTACATTTAACATTTTCGTTATTAAGAAATACTAAAGGTGGCCATACATGGTGAGATCCGCTTGTTTGTCAATGTCACCAAATGAGCAGATCTCTCCCCAATATGCCCACCTTGAGGTGGGCGATATCAGGCTGATCCGATCGTGGGCCCTAGGGCCCAAAGATCGGATCACAACGGAGATGGTATGGTCAGTTGAATTGCAGGACCGCATCATTGAACAGATGTGGCTGCAATCTGATGGAACTTTTAGTCCCGTCCGATCGACATCTGGCTAACTTTTGGCCAGATATTGATCTGGTAAGCCCGTAGGTGGGCCCCACGTACGGGCCGATTAGCCTCTAACTCAGTCTGTCAGCAGCCGTGTATGGCCACCTTAAATCTTATGTATGATACCATACATCTAACATCTGCAAATGTCTATTCAGCATCTCAATGGGGAGACAAGATAATTTATGACCTTTATAATTTTATAAGTAATGCCAGTTACTGATTGGATAAATTACTCTGGACACTCATTTTCTCCATCATGGAGGTTTTGAAGCACTCCTTTGACAATATGCTGACAGTGGGGCTGTTCTTCAGGGTGTAGAAGGGATAAATCCTTTACTGCATACAAAGTGCTGTCTCGGGCTGGCTACAGTGTCATAGAGCACTATGTAATTATGTATAGCATTTATATTTTGTTTGCTACTTTATAGCAACAGCTGTAGTTTGTAAAACAATCTTATTTTGATAAATGTAGCGTGCTTTGGTTGCTGGGATGAGTCACTAACCTCAAAAGCTTCCTTGGGTTTTTAATAGTACACTTTCTCTCTTTCTCAATTCAGCTTACACTTACAGAAGTCACAGTGCTAATAAATATTAATAGACCATCTGCCGTATTAAGACAATGATACCACATGCTGACAAACAAACATGTTTTTGAAGTTGTTTTATATCAATGCTACTCAACATATCCACTCAGAAGGAATGCAACTATGTCTTGAAATGGAGAAAAGACTGTTTTGTTCAGTTTTTGTTGCATGGCTATAAATTAAATTGTTCAGGGGCAAATGGCATGCTTTTTTTTTTACAAAACTGAAATACTCTCTACCAGTCTGTTCTAGGTCTCCTAGGGCCCACCAGAGAAATTGACACCTTGGGCCCCATATTCCAAAAGTTAGATACCCATATTGCCAAATGGTACAGGTTTTTATGGTGCAATTAGGATAGGCTGATGGGAATTTTCCAAGGTTAAGAGATCCTCTGGTAATGCCAATCTGACACTGCTTTTGAGATATTTAAAGTTATACGGGGATGGCTGTAAAAATGCTCTCCTTACTCTCCATACTATTAATATTTTATGTGTTGTACAATAAAAGTTAATGGAAGTGCTGTTTTTTTCAGGAGGCAGGTTACCAAATATGTCAAAGGAAGCAGTTATTGCATGATGGGAAGTCCCTGTTTATATGGATATAATATTTTTTTCTGTAAAAGCAATTGAGAATGGCGTAAAATACAAATTTATTCAAATAAAATAGTCAAATAGTCAAAATGTCATATTAGATGTTTTTATATTATCTTTCATTTACATGAAAAAAACAAACAAATATATTGTTGGATCTAGAAGTGAATTTGCCTTCCCCTGACCCTATGGAAAGTATATAATATATATATATATATATATATATATATATATATATATATATATATATATATATATATATATATAACAATGCCTGGTGGGGACTGCAGAGCAACAGTCAGGAAAAATGGGAGACAGCTAGTGATGGGCAAATCTACCCCAGTTTCGCTTCGCCGAAAAATTAGCGAAATTCGTGAATTGGTGAAAAAATTAGCGAAACGAGTAGCGGCACGTTTTTGACGCGACTCATTTTTTTAAGCGAATTTTCACCTGCGTTTCGCGGGAATTCGCCCCTGGCGAATATATTCGCCCATCACTAGAGACAGCAGTATATAACTGCAAAAAGGTGATAGTAGGGTAGAGTGAAGATCAACACTTTGACCAACCTTCTGCCCTTCTCTTGTTGTTAAGGTGCAACTTCCACCCCCAGTTTTGTTTGCTTCTGTCTATACCAAACCCAGCCCTCCAAATCCAAAAACACTGTCTGCTTTATTTGTAAGTGCATGACCCAGTTCTAATTGTTTTCTTCCTTCTTCTTAAGCCTATTAAGCTGTTGATGCCAGTCTATCTTCTTAGTGGGCCAGGCGCTGGGTAAACTAAACATTTTTCAGGAGGCCTGAAGATTAGCTTTATATTCAGATCAGGAGCCAAGCAAGAAAATACTCTTATTCCTTGAATGTAGATTAAACTGTAACAGCTGAAACTGTGTGGCTGTGACATTTGTCTTATTTTAGTTCTACAGTGACATATTACAGTTCATTGAGTAATACAGGTACAAAGTGAAGTGACTTTGAAATAAATAAAATACATTGTGATACGGTTTGGTATGATTTGGTATGACTTGGTTTGAGGGCAGATCAGTCTCTAAATATTGTAGATTTACAAAAATTATAAGGCAAAAAATTTATTACAGGAATATGGAAAAAAGCTTGGCAGTTTCTGTGCTCCAAGTCTATAAATGTATCAAAAAATTAAACATATAAGACTATTTTCTGTTTATGTAATAAAATGTAGGTTTTTCTTACATACTTCTGTCTGGAGTGGGATACTGAGTCTTGTAATGAAGTTCTAAGAATATACTGTCATTGCATATTATGTTGCTAAAAATGTGGCTTTAACCCTTTCATTGCTGAACATATTTGCACTTTCCAGAAAACATGCGGTGCAACAAAAAAAAAACCCAAGATGTAGAATCTACAGAATTATCACTCTGGTCCCTCCTTGTTGGAGCGTTCATTTATATCATTCCTGAGATATAAAGGTTAGGGGGTATATTTATCAAGAATCGAATTTCGAAAAATTTTATAAAGTTTAATTTTGAATTGTCCCAAAAACTCGAATTTGGTTAAAAACCAGATTTTTACACTCAAATTTCTTTTCTTATTAACCACAGACATTTGAGTTTTCATTCGAATGTGTGAGTTTAGGTGCAAAAAAAAAAAATCGAATTGTGGAAAAAAAAAATCACATTTGATTTTTGATAAATGTGCCCTTAATGTTACATTTTGGAGCTGCTTAGAGTTGCATCTGGTTGTCAGGCATTCAGGAACACAGGTTGTCTTATTGGATTTACTCCTCCAACTTAGCTTATGAGCATTGCCTGTTGTGCTAATGTGTCATATGATTTTTTACCATTAGTGTAAATACAAAAACCCCAACCAGCATCCATCCAGGAAATTCACAGCTGTGTGTTTTTTCCTCAAAATTCACCACTAGTATGCAGTGAGAGGTGGGATGGATTGTAACAGAGTTTCATTCTCCCACCGGTACATTAACGCTGGTGAAATAAAACATTGCATGACATTATCCTTAGGACATACCCACTTCTTATTTCTATTAAAGTGGACCCGTCACCCAGACACAAAAATCTGTATAATAAAAGTCCTTTTCAAATTAAACATGAAATCCAATTTCAAATTTTTATTAAACCATTCATAGCTGTTTAAAGTTCATTTAAAAATCTCAGCTGTCAATCAAATAGTGTCTGCCACTCCTCTATGCCTTAGGCATAGAGGCAGGGCAGATAATTACTTTCACTTTCCATTCAGCACTTCCTAGATGCCACTGCTCCCCACACATTCCCCCAGTTCTCTTAACCATTTAATTGTGTAGCCAGGACATGGGGATAGACGTCATCGGGTCCCCCATTCTGGTGCACAAACAAGATTCTGAGATGATACAAGGCTTGCCTTAATAACTGTGTCCGCAAAATGGCTCCACCCTGCTCGCTATAATTATGAATTCCGAGACTGAAGAAAACAAGATTAAAATAATTTATACAGTGTAATTAATGTTCATTTTGCTTGACTAATGTGATAAAATATGATTTTGAATATTTTTTTTGGGGTGATGGGTCCACTTTAAAGTTACAGAACAGCGAGAATCTAAAAACTCTCAAAATGTGCCGCATGCCTTGCACTTTCTCTTGTAGTTTCAATTGCTGCAGCACATTGGGCATAATGCTTTGTGGGATAAATTTGACTTTCATGCTACATTTTTGTTGAATGCAAATGATTTTTTTCAGGTTATATGTCTCCCCTACAAAGAATCAGAGACCATTTGTCTCAAATCGGAGTCCAGTGCAGTGGTGTAGACAAGTTTTAGACAATCCGTCGCCTGAGATAGAAGCCGCTAAGAGATCCCTGTGCTTCAGATTAGAGCAAGGTAAGCAACATAAATTGATTCAAATTTTTCTAACTCACACTTTTTTTCTAAGTGATGTCATTTATTTAATTAGTTACTACAATGGTTATTACAAATGGGGAAACTAGATGTTACTGGGCCCTTCAGCAACTTCAAATTGTTCATTAATTAAGGCCTCAACAGACCCTCTACTCTCCTGGCCACCCCTGCAGGGTCTGCTTCTTCTATACTTACAGTATTACCCTGTATATTATATAATATAAATATACCTACTCCCTCTGGCAACACTGCTCTGCAAGAAAAATTGTATGACTTCAGAAGTGGCTGAGGATTTTGTTACCAATTCAGTGCAGAGGGCTGTGTGCTCTGTTATGATTCTCCCTGTGCCTTTATACAGAATAGTATAACGATAGACTTTTTGGCAGTAGACTTTCCATAAACTCATTATGGATATCTTTCCATACAGGAAGCAACATTTCAATTTCATGGAACTTTATCAGTTCTCACTAGCAGGAAATGAATAGATATTATTTGATAATTTGTTCGGAGGCAGAAATACATTTAAAAGACAGAAATCTAACATTCTTGGGGAAGGGATGATATAGTCTATAACTGAATAATGATATTGCTCACTAAGGGTAGGGACAGACAGGGAGATTCGGGGAGATTCTGTCGCCTGGCGTTTTTAACAGGCGACAATCTCCCCGAATTACCTTCTCCCTGTCTGCCGCTAGTATACTGACAAAGCGCCAGCGCCTGTGCAGACGTGGCGCGGCAATTTCCGGAATCGCCCGAAGATACTTCGTGAGGAAACTTCGGGCGATTCCGGAAATCGCCGAGCCGCGTCTGCACAGGCGCTGGCGCTTTGTCAGTATACTAGCGGCAGACAGGGAGAAGGTAATTCGGGGAGATTGTCGCCTGCTAAAAAACGCCAGGCGACAGAATCTCCCCGAATCTCCCTGTCTGTCCCCAGCCTTAAAATAACCATATAAACTAACAATCTGGTTTTAGGCAACAACAGTCCCCTGAAATTGCCCTAATCTGACTAACTAATGACCTTTTAACAGCTACAGTCAACAACCACTTATTAACACTGCTTGATTTCTCAGCTGCATTTGACACTGTAGATCATCTTCTCCTCCTCCATTCAAACCTTGCTAATCATTCCTGCAGTGTGTCCTACAAGGGAGTATCATCTTCTCCCCTACCTCTTTCTGTTGGGGTTCCTCAAGGCTCTGTCCTGGGCTCTTTATTATTTTCTTTCTATATTTTCTCCCTCTGCAAACTAATGAACTCAAATGGTTTCCAGTACCACCCCTATGCAGATGATACTCAAAACTATATGTCCTCTCCTGATCTCAACACAGACCTCTCTTCCTGCTTCTGTTATCTCTACTTGGATGTCACAATGCTATCTTAAATTAGACCTTAAATGGAAATGGTTCTCTTTCCCCAAACTAACACGCATACCATCCCAGAAGTATCTATCATAGTTAAAAATTCCACTATCAGCCCATCTCACCAAGCCCGGTACCTTTAGGTTATCCTAGATTCAGCCCTGTCCTTCACTCCTCATATCCAGTCACTTACTAAATCATGGCACTTTCACCCAAGGGACATCTCCAAAATACAGTAATTTATCACCCAAGTTGACACCAAAATTCTTATTCACTCTCTCATCCTATCACATCTAGAATCTCTATTTATTGGCCTACCCTACCAGTGTCCATAATGAATATTGTTGCCAGGATTATACACCATAGCAACTGTTTCTCCTGGCAACTGCCATGCCAATCCCTGCACTGGCTTCTACTAACTTTCAAAATAAACCAATGACCCATCAAACTAATGACCCTGACATTCAAAGTAGTTCATTAATCTGCCCCACTCTACATCTCTGAACTTATCACTAGATATTCCCCTAACACTAATGCAACTCCTCTACTGATCTGCTCCTCAACTCCTCTCTCATTACCTGCTCACAAGCTTGCATTCAAGACTTTACAAGGGGTGCACCCCTTATCTGGAACTCTCTCCCGTGGTCTGTCCAACTTTCTTCCAACCTGTTTTCAAAAGATCTCTTAAAACATATTAATTTAGAGAAACCTACCCTTCTGTACAGCTGCCAAATCAAAACCTTATGCTACACTTCTCACTTTGCTAGTTATTTCTGGCTTTGCCCTCTCCCACACATTGTGTTTCAATCCCTTCCCATTTTAAATAGTAAGTTCTTATGAACAGAGCCTTCATCGTCTTTTTAAATAGATTACTGGTTGCTATGTACAGTTGTATGTAATTTTATATGTTATATACATCTTTCTGTATATTCCTTATACAACCACATTTATTTGGTGCTCTAAAAATATTTTAATACAGTGAAATCTCAATTATATATCCCCTGATTTTAAGTTTTCTCTCATTTTACTGTTGTCCCACCTATATATTATGCATAATACATTTCCCTGATTTTACATTTTCCTGGATTTTACACCATTTTTTTCTGGTCCCCTGAAAAACATAATATAGAATAATTTCTGTAATTTGGATCTTCATTCATTCTATGTAAACATTAAATAAACATATTGATTTTAATAAGGATTAATGCAATCATATTTTAGATCAAATACAAGGTACGGTTTCATTATAACAGAAAAGGAAATCATTTTTAAAACTTGGATTATTTGGATACAATATAGTCTATGGGAGACAGCCTTTCCATAATTTGGATCCTTCCAAATAATGTAAGACAAGGAGCTTTGACAGGTCTAGGAGGGAAGGAGAAAAGGATTGAGTGAGGTGGGAGTTGTACCTTTGATTAGTTTTGGGTGATACAGCCAGGAAATAAGGTTAATTTCTGGCAGCATGGATAGTGTGGATGGAGTAGTGGGAAGAGTTGCTTTGGTTTGGGTTAAGAGTAATGAAATGAACAGGTGTCTTGATGTTGCTCTGGTCAGAGATTTGACTAGTATCTTATTAGATTTTTGCTTTTTACTAAAAAGATAACATTTTCTATATTTTTTAGCTTTTTAATATTTTTTTTAAACAAGATGTATGTGCAGGCTTCATACAGTCTTTCTTATTTTGGTGTACTATGTATGAGTCAGTGTCAGGGAACAGCTTGAAGAACGGATGAGATTTGCTTCACTGGTTCGTGTCTTTATGATGTCTCTTATCTTCCAGGATTCACTTGATCAGTCTGGTGCTTCCTTTAATCTCCCTGCTCTTGTTTCTGTCTGGCTCAAGCTGGTGCAAACTCCCATCATTTATACGCTAGGGTCATGGCTTGTTTCCCTTACAGAATTTATGAGATTCTGCAGTAACTTTAATGCCATTTACTATGTCTAAAATGTGCCTATTTTAATCCTTTATCTCCTTCTTTTGGCAATTCTAATTGAAAAAACTAAGCACACTACAGATAAAATAAATGTCACCCAACAGCACAGCTGTTATTTATATAATAATGTACTGGTTAATGCTTAACCCTAATCTTAATAAAAGTAAAACAATCTAAATTTGCATCTTTTGCTCATATGGAGGTGTATGAATAGGGAGTGAAGGATTTTCACTACACGTTGACTTGTCCCATGCCAGTTACAGCTTTTCTACCCAAGTTTAAAGGAAACGGGGTCAGACTAGGAAAAAAAAGGTGGGTACGCAACCCTCATTGGCCCCATCTGCCCAGATCCTCTCCTACCTGTCTGACACTCTGTACTCCCTGGGGGGAGATGAATAGAGGAGTTTTGGGGGGTTGGCGAGGGAGCCCTGAAGTTGGCAGAGGAGTGGTTTGGGGACCCTAAAGTTGGCACGGGGTTGGGGGACTAGAGCAGTGGTATGTGGGCCCCTGATGTGGCAGTCTCTTTGAGCCTGGACCCCCCCCAGTCCAACACTGACTGGGGCAACCACAGGAATTATAATTGCTTACCTGATTCTCCAGGCTGGTGCTCCTGTTAGCAGAAAACTTGGCAAGCAATATTCTTTATAACATTCCTTGTATACCCTATATACATTTAAAAAAATAAGTGTGTTAGTATACAACAAAAAAAAACCACAAAGGCAAATGAAACTTTGAAATCACTTTATTAAGAAAAAAACTTACTGAAACTCCGCTTCTGCTCCTCTTTAGAAAAGGCAACAGGGCGACGATCCATTGTGCGATGCTCGATTTCTCCTCCCTGGCTATCTCCTATAAGGAAGCCAGGGAGGAGAAATCAAGCGACACACAATGGATCGTCACCCTGTTGCCTTTTCTGAAGAGGAGCGGAAGTGGAGTTTTGGTACGTTATTTCTTAATAAAGACCAAGCGATTTCAGTGTTTTAGTTTGTCTTTGTGGCTTTTTTCACTGTATACTAACTTTTTTTTTTTATTTGATGTTACTGTTTCTTTAAACTCTCTTACAGGGTAATGTAATGAAAGGAACAGCATTTGTCTAGGTTTAGGTACCCATTGAAAGCAACTTGATATTTGTTTTCAGGCAGTATGATATCAGACAGCATGATTTCTATGATATTCTGCTTATAAACCATATGTGGATTTGTAAAATATTTTTAATGGGAACTGTCATTGATGTCAACACTGGTGTTGAAACCACCCCTAATCACCTTAGTTGTTTCATTATTTGTAAAGCTATAGAACTGACTGTAGAGATGAAAGGGTAACTATTTACCTGTGGTTCAACATGTTTTTATTTTAATTGTAAAAAGCTTTTAATTAAAGTATTGAGCATTCATTTCTTTTAAATACAGAAAGCATTTAAAAGATGAGCACATTTTTGGCCAAGTTTTAAAAGTAGTAGAAATTATTGCTCTTCTGCACTAGAACACGAGACCCTTCCTCGCTACATGTTACTATCTTTCATGATAGTTACATAGTTACATAGTTAAATTGGGTTGGAAAAAGACAAAGTCCATCAAGTTCAACCCCTCCAAATTAAAACCCAGCATACATACAACCCGCTCCACTCTTTCACACAAACCAAATATGCCCATAGCTATACTAACTGTAGAGTTTAGTATCAAAATAGCCTTTGATATTATGTCTGTCCAAAAAATCATCCAATCCCCTTTTGAAAGCATCATGATGTAGGGAGTGTAAACAAACTAGAAAAAATATATTGATTACTCCCTGGAGTAGTGCATACTATTATAAATTCATTATACATTTGCTGGATAGACAATCCCGGCACCTTATTTGCAGTCCATTTGATTCTTTCTAAAATGTTCCTCTCTGCAGTGCTTCCTTGCCTAAACTTAATTTTCAGTTACAACATGGTACGGTAACTACCACAGTAATGACACCCCAATTCATGTTTTCTGTGGTAGAACAGCTTTCATACTGTGAAGGCACAGTTCCACAGCATAAATGGTATCTAATAATCTATAGGTATAGAATAATTTAAGATTTAGGGAGACTTTAAACTCCCCCAAAATAAGTCTGCTATCATCTATCTTGTACCTGACCATGTTTCCTGTATCCTGTTTTGTAATAAAGCTACTTGGATATGTGTAGCACCTTGAATAATTCTCTTTATAGACTAATACGCTTTTTGGCTTGAGCAATCATCAATAAAACCTCAAGTGAATCTCTTTATTTCAAACTGGTTTTGAGCCAAAAAGTTTTTCTCTGCTCAAAACCATCTTGAATTAATATATTTTCACATTGGAGTTTTTTGGTGATTGCTTAAGCCAAATAGCTTGAGCATAAATGGGCCAATAAAGGAGAAGGAAAGTCATTAAACAACATGGGTTAAAAATATCAGCCATTGTAGAAAAATTACCATATTTCCCCAGTGCAGTTTTGCGATCCATAGTTTGTCTAGAAAACAGAAAAGTGCCAGCAAAGAATCAAGTACCTCTATCCACTTAGTGCAGCATCCTTTTCTCCTGTAGCAATGATTTCCCGGGGAAAAAACATGTGCTTGATATTCCAGAGCTGTCCCAGTACTTTTATTTTTCTAATTTGCATACTGTGCTGTGACACACTGCCATTATTCTTGACTCAAGAGGACAGCCTGCAAAATTCCAATCAGGTCACCCCCCCTAAACGGTCAGTTTAACCCTAATTTGGTTATTGTCTCTTTAAATAGCAATTAAACCTTGGCAATCCAGGGTCCTGAAAACTAGTGGGAACTGGGATTTACAGCACAGTGCATCCTGCTTGGGAAAACTGAGGAGCACACCTCAGGGGATTTCCACTAGGAAAAATAAAACACGCTCAGTTTGCAAAAAAAATAAATATAAACTTTATATAAAACTGTATTTAGTAACTGTAAATGCAAATCACACAATATTGCTTTACTCTGGGGAACCTATGTGAACTATGAACCCCTGGCTTAGTCCCACACTCCACGCTAGGTGGATAAATGTAGAATAAATCAGGTCAGTTCAATGTCCCTTCCCCAAGAGCTCTTATGTTCCCAGGTAACACACAGTGGCCAAAGTCTTCACAGGCAGGAGATAGAAACTGGCTCTCCCTGATGCTCAAAAACTTTATCAAAGTAGAGCAAAAAGCAGCCCTTCTGCTTCTCTCTGGAAAATCCTTTCAAGCAGCACTTTCACACTCCACAGATCTGGATCTGTCTGGCTGCTGCAGCAGGGATCCCTTTATAAGCTCTTTTGGTGACCCTGTACATTTGGCTCTTCCCCCCCCCTCTCACAGGGATGAACTGGGGCACCCAACCAACTGGATGGCTAGCCAGCCTGTAACTGGCTGGATGATGCCACAGACAGAAAAACAGGGAAAGATTTGTCTGATCCCCTACACCAGTTAAATTTATTACTGGCAAAGTGTTTAACTCCTTCTACAGGCAGTATTTTCTAATTACTTTCTAAACTCAGCAAATGCACACTAGGGAAGAGCAACTGAAGGAAGTGATGATCATTAATCAAAGATGGCAACTGCGAGTCAGGGGACATTGCTGCATTTCAATGGTGGACTACTCATGTCAGAACACATTTCTGGGGAAAAAACTTAGCAGTTCAGTAAGCAAGAAGGCAATGAAACTGTAGGTGTGGTTATGTATTTCAACATTTTCTTCTCCTAAAAAATGTATAATTGCACAAATTTGCATGATTTGTAAGGAAGTGTGCTTACAATTGTCGGTATCCAAAGGAAATATCTGCCTAAAAGTATATATACTTTTACATAATGGCAATATGCTACCCTTTATCCAACTGAAGCTGCAAAACATAGGGGTGTCTGTGTGTGTGTAGATGCTACTGCTTTTGAAAATGTTTTATGTGAAGGTAATTTAGAATCTATCATGTGGGCTGGTTGAGAAACAAAAATTGATCTCTATGATACAAAGTTAATTAAGCACCTTGTTTAAAACCTGTTACTATGTTCCAGTGTCTAGGAGAAAGCCCTGGGGTAATCATGGAGGCTATAGAGGCTCATATATATGGAGCTCAGATGACATCATTTTTGAAACTATATTTTATGCTACCCTGTGAAACAAAACCATCCTGTTAAGGCTTTATCATTTAGAATAGCATAAGCTGTGTATTGTTGAAAACCTACCTGGTGTCAGGCCTTCTACTATTTGATCCTGATGCCTTTCAATATACAACATTTAAAAAAACACGCAGCTTGACATTTTATTTATTAAGCTGGCCATAGACATAAAGATCTGATCATTCAAACGATCCGACGTCTCCATCTCCCAACCTGCCAGTTCAAATAAAGCAGTAAAAGAACAGATCAGATGATGTTCAGCCCCTGACAGCAATCGCACCAAAGTTTAGGTCCGACAAAGCTGGTGACAGTCTTCCATAGAAAATTACATAGGCAATACATGCAGAGATATGATCGTCAGCCGACTGAAATCTTCTAACCTGTCCGATCGACTGATCGGCATGGCAAGACAAATGTCGGGGCAATCCAAACACAATCCGAAAAGCGGATGAATCCTCGATCGGATCTCTGCATCTATGGCCAGCATTATGTAACACGTGCTACAAACATTTTGTTAATGTAATTGTTTTGAAATAACCTGTTTGTGCAGTTTATCACAAATGAAATGTCACTTTTTTCACTTGTTAATCACTGTTATTGTCCTTGTATTGAAAACAAACAAATTGTAGATTGCCCTTTTCTTCTGTGTGATTCATCTGTGGTTTAGAACACAATAATAGATAGTGGTCTGGCAAATGTTCAAGCTATTACAGCAAAGCCTTTTAATGTTAACAAAAACAAAAAAGAACTATTTGTTTTCACTTAATCTCTTGTTATGTATAATATCATAGTATAAAAGAGCAAGCAATCACTTTGAATTAAATACAGTACAGTATATGAAACAATAGAATTTCATATGTTGTGTCATTTAAGGTTGTAGAACATAACTATTAGTATGAATTTACATAACCATTACTCCATTATTTCAACAATATCTAGGATAGTTCACCCAAAATTACCCTCTTCTAGGAATATCTAAGAGAGCAAACTGGCATTTTACCCAAATCTCAAAGTGACGTTGCTCCAGGCATCCCTCATGGGCCTGCCCCAGATTATGCTTTAAGGAGAAGAGATGGGAAGTACACTCAAAAACTCTTGAAAGTATGGGCTTAATTGCCTTGTGACCTCCTTGTGATCTTGGGCAAGTCTTCTAACAAACAAAGCTCACAAACCTTGGATTGTAAGGTTTAGTAGGGCAGGGACTTGGCAATAACTGAATAGATCTTTTGTGAACAAGTAAACAGTACCTGGTTAACTTATATTACTTAAAATTTCATGCAATTATAATGGTTAAGATATTTCAGAATATGTTATAGAGACTCGACCCATGTTATGATTTGTGTTGAACATTAAAAAAATGTCCCTCTTCATACATTCCTTTAGTTTATTTAAATCATCTAATCACCTTTAATGCTTCTTAAACATACATTTTTTCATCTTGTTTCCTGTTGAAAATGCAGCATTGGTAATATGAGTGGCTCCTAATTTTTATTTTTAAATGCATACAGCTACTTTGGATCCATAATAATGTACCAAAACCATAGATGACCTACACATTCAAACAAAGGGACTGACAGGAATGTGTAGTGATCTTTCTGTTGTATTGATTTTACATATCTTTTGCACTTTGTTTCGACATTCTGTGCTATGATATTTTTTATCTAATGCTGGTAATAAACAGAATGAAATCAGAGGTGATACATTATGTTTCTTCATAAGGACCTGAAATCTTTGAATATATATATAAGTATCCCCAATCGTGCACTGTTTCCGGTATAAAACTTACATACTAATGAGTAATTTTTGTTCCCTTACATTTAGCTGGACGATGGAGGAGTCTCTTTTCCACTCCTGTATCCATGTCATTTCCTTATAGTCCTGTTGCGAGACTCACTCCATATTGCAACACTCCCAGCGTCCTTAAAAAC
>CM044434.1:113620905-113660589 GCA_024363595.1 Xenopus borealis | reverse complement strand
CATATATATATATATATATATGTATGTACTAATTGGATTATTCTTATGTTTGTTTTCCAGGTTACAATTTAAAGACTTCTCAACTGAGCCCCCAGTCTTCAGTAGACAGTGAACTGAGCACATCTGAACTAGAAGATGACTCCATTGCCATGGGATACAAATTGCAAGATCTCACAGATGTTCAGATCATGGCTAGATTACAGGAAGAAAGTAATTTAGTTATTGCATTGTCATTTTTTTAAACAAATAAGTGTATTGTATACAAGAAGCTTCATGCTATGGAGTGTTAATAATTTCACTTCACATATCTTGATTTTAGGAAGCTTCATCATGCCTACGGAGTCCTAATAATGTCACTTCACATATCTAGGAAGCTTAATCGAGCCCAGTACTGGGTTTTATTCTGGAATTTAAACTGTTTTAGCTTTTATGGTGTTCCCTTTTGCGATGGACTGGGGTGCACAGCTCCTTTCCTCAGAGGCCCACCACTGGGAGGATTTCCTATATAGGAACCTTCTGGTTAGAGAGGTTGTCTGCATTGGAAAATGGACCAGTGAACATTAAAATACTGTATAAAGCAATGAACTTCAGAACTAGTGGGATGTAGGGTCAGAGTGTATTAGATACATATATGGGGAACTAAACAGTTCCCGTCCTGCATAAAATTATATTGTGTGTTATGTGTGTTTTCAATCTACTTCATAGGTTTTTAATTTATGCACAGAGTTATTCTGTGCTAACATAAAGATGGCATATGTTTTCATATTCATTGTCTCATAATTGACTTATTATGAGATTGTAATTTTGATTAAAAAAATGGTTTTATGCATCTAACTTTGATGTAATGTTAAACTGCACTGGCAATTTTTTTTTTTTTACCAACCACCTTAAGGACTTAAGGACAGCTGCTATATTTAAAGAAATTACTGATTAGCGACGGAGGTAACCATTCAATTGTAATATTGCTCGGTAGGAAATATACACATTAAAAAGTTTCTTGCATGATAGGGTTTCTTCATGTCTAAAGTGCCCCTTTTGTTCTCTGTGTGCCACTGCTTTCCATAATAATTTTGAAGTTTGTTTTTGGAACAATAGAGTAGAATAGAGTCATTCTGTAATGTGAACAGTGTAAGAACCCCCCTTACCATGGCAGTTACTGGCCATGACAAAAGTCCGTTCATTATTCTAAACAATGTCCTATGTATTGCAGGCCTTAGGCAAGACTTTGCAACTACCTCTACTTGCAGTTCAGTATCACGGCCTCGTCCCAGCTTTTCATTATATTCTGGAAATAAACTATCATGCTCTAGTGATCAGGATTCCGATCGCTATAGTGTTGAAGACGATGATGAAGATTTTGACCATTTACCACCACCTCAGCCTCGACTCAGCCGTTGCTCTCCACTCCAGAGAGGCCTTTCCCATTCTCAGACTTTTTCTAGCATTAGAGAGTGCAGGAAAAGCCCAAGCTCCCAATTTGTAAATGGATATCCGCAATATAGCTATTCCTCTCATCCTCAAACACCAGAACAGCAACAAAGCAGAACAAATGCAGGTAAGGCACAGCTTTCCTTTCCAGCCATTAATTGCAACTGCTTTTAAATATTTTAATTTAAATGTGACTAACATATCTACAAAAATGCAAACATCTAGCATCAAGTTGTAACATGAGG
The DNA here is from genome assembly GCA_024363595.1 of Xenopus borealis. NCBI lineage: Eukaryota > Metazoa > Chordata > Amphibia > Anura > Pipidae > Xenopus > Xenopus borealis. Next base: position 113,658,916 of record CM044434.1, on the reverse strand, counting down.
AAGCTAATTTATCAATAAATACAAATTAGGATAAAGCATTTTTCACATTTGTCCCCTTGTCTAGTAAAGGTTTTGTTGCTTGAAATTTATCGGCTTCTTTTTCCAATATACTTAACACAAAACACTAGTCACGTTATGGCCACATCCATCTGCTTGTTGAACACGCAGCCAATTGACAGCACTGCCAGAAGTAATCTTATTAAAAGCCTTTATTTAAGTGTGGGCTCTGACTCGGGCACCAGCAATGTTCAGACCAACACCGGTCTTTTATCAAGCTACTGAAAACAGCATGTGCTCAGAAATTTATAGTGCATCATGATGCCCTCTATTGGTGAAACCCCTTATTACATCACAGCACAATTACAAAAGTTTTTTCAGCGTATCTGTATAAAATATATCACTTATCAGATATCACTTTTATGAAAAACCCTTCACCAAAAAGTAAATTTTTCATACAAATTATACTAAAGAAAAAAATCAAATTACCATTAAAATACTAACATTTAAAAACTCTGTACAAGACTTTATAAACCACCAATAGACCTTATTTAAATCATATCCTCTATTAAGACCATGGGGTACCAATATCTCTAACCTACATATCACCATGTCTTTTTGGTATGTTATCAACAATGTCAGCTGTTGTAGCCTATGGCCTTCTGTGAGAAAATCATATGAAACAGCTTGATCCACGATCTTGGTATTTATGGCTGACTTATGTTCCCATTTATGCTCACTAATACTATGAGGTGTTTGGCCAACATACTTTAACCTACAGGGCATTTAATTACATACATTAAGTATGAACTCTAATATGGATTTTTGTTTAAAATAGTTTGGCTTCTTGTTTATTTAAATGATTAAGTTATTGATTTATTCAGTTCTCAGTTTCAGTGAGTTAATGTTAATATGCAGAGTGACTATTCCACTGTGGTAAGTGTGGCCTGTTATTATATATGCAATATCCCCTTACATATGAATTATGAAGCATAGGAGAGGAAATATACTATATATATCTCATAGCAACTGAATTCTTTTTTAATCATTCATAACGCCCTGGTCTAGCTGTTGATTGATATGGGTAGAGGACAATTTTTGCCCATGTTATTGCATTAACTACAGCAGTATCAGAGCCCCCTTTTTCAATTTGCTGGGCTGTATAGGTAACTTTATATTAAATGTAATTAGATAAGCCCTTTTAGCTGGTTTTTATAGAATTTCCAACATGATCTGGTAACTTTTACCTTCTACATAAAACTGGCTTTCTACTTTAAACAAATCCACTTAGACTTAGGCACTTTATAAGAATATTTATAGCTTTTTTCTATATTTAATATTTTTCTATTTTGATGACTGTCAAATATACACTTGTTATTTACAAGTTTTTTTTCATCCCTTTTCTGCTTAGATAAACTCCGCAGAAGTATGCCTAATTTGGCTCGAATGTCAAGTACGATTAATAGCCCGGTTGTATCAATGGCCACTGTGCGCAACAGCCAGAGCTTTGATTCTAATCTGCACGGTGCAGCAAATGGAGTGTCCAGAATGCAGTCCAGTAGTATGTATTTTGTTTTTAGCACTGTAAAATGTTTGTTACTCACAATGATAAACATATATTTGCAATATATTCATGTAGGAATAACAAAAGCCCGAAATGTGGTGTTCAAAGAACAATGTACTGTGATCAACATTAAAGCCTACAGTTGAGCAAATTCTCCATTGGGGACTCTGTAGAGTTTGTTTGGGAAGAGTGGTAATAGGTTAGTTCCTCAATCCATCCAAGTGCAGAGAGAGATAATCAACTCATGGTGTAATACCTCTTCCTCTCCTTTGCTCCCTCTCTATGGTCCTGTCTTTTTAGAATGGATCCAGTAATGAAGAAAAAGCCAATGCTGCAAACTGGGTGATCCCAAATTTATTCCATGGTGCTATTAACACATGTCAAATGTTCAAACATTTCGGGACTGCATGGACCTTCCTTAAACGTTTGATCGTTGTTGTGTCAATAGTACCATAGAATAAATTTGGGATTGTGCTAGTGTTGGGACAGTGCAAAAACAGAACATGCTGGAGCTATTGCTTACATTGGTTTTCCATCCTACCATTTCTCTGCATTACCTCCAATCCTAGTGTGATTGCTGCATGCTTAGTGATCGAACTGGACATGGGTGCTGCTACTATGAGGCAACCTGAGAGTCAGATTCCAGTGGGCAGCACTGGGAAGTCTGTCTTAGGCTACATAGAGGATAGAATCTCCTCTGCAGCTGAAGAAGAAAGACTGACTGGATTGATGGGGAGTGAGTAATGGATTTTTTTTCAAAATTAAAAACGCCATTATAAAAGCAAGTGCATGTCTGTATTCCTTTATTCTGATGGAGATCTGCATTTAGCATGGACTCTGCAGGTCCAGTTGCTTCAAAACCAAGTCAATTAGGGGTACAAACAAAGGGGTGCACAGAAGAGGCAAAAAACATAGTTTTGCTACAGCAACACTCAGCACCAAACTTATCATATGTCAGTCTATCTTCTGGGTGCTTTAGCTTGGGAAGCAGCTACTTTCATTTGATTCACAATAGTGCAGAAATATTCTACATCTTTTTAAGTGATTGGAATTTCTATGCATGTTAACAGAGGTGCATGACTTACAACTGAAGTTTTGTGAATTTTCCTTTTATAGAAGAACAGTCCCTAAGAAATGTATCTTTTTATGCATATGCAAAATACTGCAATACCATTTTGGATTTTATTTTTGTTTTTTTTGCTTAGGAACTGACTAAACACACCCTTCTATGAATGCTTATATCTGCATCGGCCACCCATTTTTTTTTTCCAGAATCTTGGAAAATAATCCTGGCTTGGCATAACCCTTATCCCATCTCTCCTATTTATCCTTAGCAGGGCACAGGTTAAACAAGATGCAGACTCCTATTAATTATTGTGTAATTATAGAATTGGTGCCAATTTTGTATGTAAACATTCCAGATACCAGAAACAGATAGATGGCTGATGTATAGTGATGGGCGAATTTATTCGCCAGGGGCGAATTCGCTGTGAATTCCCGCGATTCGCCACTGGCGAATAAATTCGGGAATCGCCAGCGAAATTTCGCTTAGCGAAAATTCTCTGGAAAAACGAGTTGACGCGACGAAAACGATGCGACGTGCGCCGGAAACGACGCAACGCGACAAAGTTGACGCCACGCACGTCAAAAGTGTCCCGCGACTCGTTTCGCGAATTTTTCGCCAATTCGCGAATTTCCAGAGAATTTTTCGGCGAAGCGGATCTCGGGAGATTCGCCCATCACTACTGATGTATTGAATGTAGAGAAAAAGCAACATGTCTGGTAGCAATATTTCCTATTTTGTATCTCTGAACAGCAAAACACTTTTACTGAGTGACAGTTGCAGGTGATTAATGTTTAAAATGTCCTTGCTGGTTGATTTACGCAGCTTATTTAATCTTGTCTAATATCTCTAGTTCCTTCTCCAGGCCAACTTCAGCAAAGAGTACACAGCGTAGGCCATTTCCCAGGGTCTGTAAGACCCCCTCTGAAAGCCACTGCCTATGTCAGCCCAACTGTGCAAGGGGGAAGTGGCATTCCTTCATCAATCAGTTTACAGTCATTATCTAGCTCTGGAATTCCTATGCCAAACAAGACCACAAGTGCAGTGACTGTTGGACGCAGTGCTCTTCCAAGACCAGCATTATCAACTGCAAATGGCAGCAGCATACCTCGTAGCAAAATAGCACAGCCACAGAGAAGGTAATTATTGGCACTCTGAAAACAGTTTTATTGGAAGCTTTTAAATTATTTTCTATTTTGTTTATTTAATTGTTTAATTAAGAGAAAATAGGCATTATAAAACAACGTCTGATAACAATCTTACAGACTATTAATTTTTCATACAATATAAGCACAAGAGATCATGGATTTATTGCCCATTATCAATGAAATTTAAAGGGATTTTTTCTTTCTTAATTACACTGCAAATAATTTACCACGTAAAATGGCATTCCTAACCTAATCAGTGGTATGTAGATAATGTTAATAATAGACCGCCATCTCAGGTCATTTTGCCAAGTAACGTGTCTTCAGAAACAGCCAGCACTTCAAGATGTAACTGTTTTCAGGCAGGCTATTGTTGCTACTAAATGTAACTGAAGGTGTCTCAGTGGGACGTGGATTTTTACTATTGAGTGCTGTTCTTATATCTACCTGGGAGCTGTTATCTGGTCTGTTCTGCAGATGGCCTGCTGGGTGGGAGAAGGGAGAGGGATGATATCACTCCAACTTGCAGTGCAACAGTAAAGAGACTGAAGTATATCTGAACACAAGTCACATGACTGGGGGCACCTGACAATATGTCTAGCCCCATGTCAGGTTTCAAAATTAAATATTAAAGAAATTTGTTTGCACTACTGAAAAAATGGAGTTCAGTTCAGAAGTTTGCAGGTGCAGCCCTATTAACTGATGCATTTTGAAAAAAACATGTTTTCCCATGACAGTATCCCTTTAAAGAGATTCTGACACCTGAAATTAAACTCTTTTTTTACATCTATTATAATATTGGCTTTGAAAGCTACTTCTAACTTTGCCATAAGTATTTGCATGATGCTTTTACATTACCTGTCTGATCCCCCATGTTCCTGTATGAAGGGGCTGCCATATTTGTGCAGCAGGAGTCTGTTAGCATTAGAAACTGTAACTAACAGGCTGAGATGGGACAGTCAGGTTGGCAAAGTAAGAGAGTCAGGCTTAGGAACTTCAACTAACAATTATATACAAAAACAAACCTCTCAGCAAAAAATGATCACCATGACATATAAGTAACATTTAATGTACATTCATATGTTAAAAAGTCATTTTTTAGTATCAGTATCACTTTAAGTACTTGCTCTAATACATAGAATATACTCTTCCACATACACATACATATCTCATTAGTATGGCTGTCTAGGCTCTAGAACCCAGGTAGATACACACTGAAAGGTTCCACAACCCATGCACACTACAGAGAATAGATAGAGGAAGTTACAATGACTTCTAAAAGGAAATGTAATTGACAAATGTATATGATATATTAACACGTGACCTAGAAATCAATATTTGCTTATACACTTAACACCTGCAGTGTTAATGACTATAGCTTTCCTTTAATGATTGCTATTCCTACTACTGACATGGGGCTAGACAAATGTTTATTCTTGGCTATACTAAAATGGAATAATGTAGTGTAATGCTCTTTATAAGACATTTATTGCATTACAAAATTGCAAATAGCACACTTATAAGACATACTTAAATGCAGCATAATCTTTTTGGAGTAAATGTAACAACTGTTTCATTGAGTTTATTGCTTTATTACATACACATTGCTCTGTTACAAACTAAAACTTACAATCTTTCTTCCACTGACAGAAGTGGTCAATAAACTGTTTGCAAAAGGTTTATAAAGTTTGCACAAAAAAAAATATATTTATTAATATTCCCATTGTGATTATTTTTCCGTTAACCAACTTTTATTGCATTCTCCGATAGGGGACATATTTATAAAAGTGACATGAAAAGCAACAAATAATATTTTGCTTCACTAACTTTTCCCCCGCTGCTCGCCATGTGAAAAGCATCATATTTTTAAAGCAGAGCAGCAGGGGTATAGCTGCAAGTAAAAATGTGTGTAATAAGCTTCACAATTGTAATAGATGGTAGTAATAAATTGCACTTTAAATTCCCCTGTTTCTATCCAAGTTTGTTTGTTCCCATGAAGTTTTTTTTTAAAAATAGGATCACCTGAGCTAATACACGCAGAATTTCTGCAAAGGGGAAGCCAGCATAATTTAACCCTTTGGTGCAGATTTATCAAGGCTCGAAGTGAAAATTTGAATATAAAATTCAAAATTAACATTTATTTTAGTGTAATTTGACTAGGGAATAGTCCAAATACGATTTGAGTTTTTAAATTCAAATTTCAAAATTTGTCATGCACTTTCCCTTTAAGAATTCAAATTTTAAATCTAAAACCTGCCGAATTGGTATTTTAACCTCTGTGGGACGTCCTACAATCTATTTGGAGTAGTTTGGTGGACTTTTGAAAATCACTTTTTTTTTTTGGAGGAAAAACTAACCGAGTTGTAAAAATTCTAATCAAATTTGATTCAAATTCAATTCAAATTTTTGGGTTGATCCTATTCACCTGAGTTTACAAAGTTTACAATTTTTAATAGATTTCGATTGGTTGTTTTTTTGGAAAATTTCGAATTCATGGGAGTTTATGGGAGTTTTTACAAACTCCCATGAATTCAAAATTCTACCCTTGATAAATCTGCCCCTTTAGGACCCCTTCTACTACATCTACGAATAATCCCTGGGATAACTAAACAAATTCTAAGTGAAACAGATTTGCATATGTCGAGATGGAGATTTGTATACCATTATAGTTTAGCAGCAGTAGTGGCACTGAACAGCATATAGTATGAAATTATGTAAACTACAGACATTTACAAGTGAGGTCAAGACAGCAAATGGCAGTAAAATAAAGGTCATTTGTATAGAAGATTTCCCAAAAGCCTCATATGATGTAGCCAGAATGTCCACAGGGGCCTCAAACTTTGTTTCAAACCAATACTAGCTTTCCAACTTAAAGGAAAACTATACCCCCCGGACAATGTAGGTCTCTATAAAAAGATAAAAGTCATAAAACTGCTCATATGTAAAACCCTGCTTCATGTAAATAAACTATTTTCATAATAATATACTTTTTTAGTAGCATGTGCCATTGGGTCATCCTAAGTAGAAAATTAAAAATAAAAATAAACGGTGCACACAAACATACCAAACAAACTATAAAGTTAGGTCACATGAGCCAATTAACAGACAGTTGTGTTTTTTGCTTCCACACTTCTTCCAGTTACAGTTAGATTTGTAGTATTTCTGGTCAGGTGATCTCTGAGGCAGCACACAGACCAAATGGAGTTTCAAGGCAAGAGATGTAAAAGGGCAATGTTTACTTAAATATATATTCCAGTTTGGGAAAATTATTTAATATGCCACTTAATATGATATAAACTATCTGTTGCTCAATTATTCATTTTGGGGGTATAGTTTTCCTTTAAAGAAATTGCTAACAATATCTCTGCTCTCTATTTTGGATCGCAAAAATGTCACCCAAAGACTTTAACGTGTTTTGCACATTTTTCACTGTTTCGCAAATTTTCTTGTAGTTTTGAGAATTTTTCGGCAAAGTGAAACTGGACAGATTCACTCATCACAAATTATGAGTAGAAAAGTGTAGAGAGAGGGTCTGCATATGCAACTGCTGTGATTGGTCCATTTCCTGGATGTTTTGCCAAATAGTCAGAGCAGAAGCTGTAATTATAGGCAGAGATTCGTTTTACTGATTGTTTTTTTTTTTGGGGGGGGGGGACCCTATCTCAATACAGCTTAAAGTAATGTGAGATAAGGCCTTTATTCCAGCCATTGTTATAGTTGGCTAGATGTGTTTTGTGTTCAAAATAAATTTTTGCTTTAAGAGAGCTTAGTTCAGATTGAGATTCAATATTGATAAATGTAAAGTCATGCACCTGGGATGTAAAAATATTCAAGCCACTTATACCCTTAATGGGACTGCACTAGGCAAATCCATTATGGAAAAGGACCTTGGCGTCCTTGTAGATGATAAACTTGGCTGTAGCAAGCAATGCCAGTCAGCAGCATCAAGGGCCAATAAGGTCTTGAGCTGTATTAAAAGGGGCACAGAGTCACGGGAGGAGGGGGTCATTCTTCCACTTTATAAAGCACTTGTAAGGCCACATCTAGAATACGCCATACAGTTTTGGTCTCCCTCACTCAAACAGGACATTATTGTATTAGAGAGGGCAACTAAGCTGTTTAAAGGTATGGAAAATCTTAGCTATGAGGAAAGACTGGTCAAATTGGGGATGTTCACGCTGGAGAAGAGGCGCTTAAGGGGTGATATGATAACTATGAATAAATATATAAGGGGATCATTTAATAATCTCTCTAATGCTTCATTCACCAGTAGGTCTTTCCAGCTGACGCAAGGTCATCCATTCCGTTTAGAAGAAAAGAGGTTCCGCCTAAATATTCGGAAGGAGTTTTTTACAGTGAGAGCTGTGAAGATGTGGAATTCTCTCCCTGAAATTGTTGTACAGGCTAATATATTAGATAGCTTTAAGAAGGGGTTGGATGGCTTTTTAGAAAGTGAGGGAATACAGGGTTATGGAAGATAGTTCATTATACAAGTTGATCTAGGGACTAGTCCGATTTTGGAGTCAGGAAGGAATTTTTCCCCCTCTGAGGCAAATTGGAGAGGCTTCAGATGGGGTTTTTTGCCTTCCCCTGGATCAACTAGCTTTGAACAAGGTTGAACTTGATGGACGTGTGTCTTTCTTCAGCCTAACTTACTGTTACTATGTTATTATGTTTCATTACATTGGTGTGTTATTTCTTTCAGTTTTCTGCAACCGCCAAAAACTTTATCTTCACTGAGCACGCTGCGGGATGGAAATTGGAGGGATGGATGCTACTGACATGCTTGACATGAGATGACAAAGTGTGTACAAAGAAAGCAATTAATGGTTATACATGTCCCAGCTGGCTGGGGGAAACATATATAACTCTATGAGATTTTATTGGTTGTAATATATATGTTTTATGTGAACAAATTATCATATTGTAGCTCTTACATGTTTGACGGGAGATCATTTCAGATCAACTAACTAAAGTTCAGTCCTTCACATGTGCAAGACCTCATCAGGAGAAACCATTGAGGCTCCCTCTGCACGTATGGGTTCATAAATCATGGTAGAACATTCAAAACATATGCAAAGAATTGTTACTTTGTACTGATTTACACAAAGTTCATCACATTTTTCACTAATGGAACTTTTTAATGATAACCAACATACTCTCGCTAAAAAGGGGGTTTTCTACACCAATGTTCTCTAAGCACTGCAAACTATGATACGACACACATTTTTATTTTGCTTATGGTTTGGTTTATTTAAGGTGAATACATAGAGACACACATTTTGTGAAACTGAAGATATCTCTAAATGCTGCTTAATGATTTGTGCCATATATGCCAATTTATTTTAGGCATTAATATCATTTGGTCGGTCTTGGAAACAAATTGGTATAATATCCATAGAATCTTGTGTGTGTTTTCCTTTTCTCTTGTTTTCTTTTTTTTGCAGAAGCACAATGATATACAATTTAAATGTCACTACATTTTGCTATGGAGCCATCTTAAAACGGTTGTCGGGTTTTTTTTGTATTTTTATGTTTATTTATTTAACTATTTAATTGATTTGGAATAATTGAATATGTATTGACTTTGATCTTCTAACTTCAAGGGGTTACACTTTTTATTATTAATACTGGTTTACTTGCTGTCAAATTCTAGAACATGAAAATCCCTTAAATGGACAGAAAACATTTTGATAGGCATTTTACAAAATTTTAAATTGCACTAATGATTTAATATTACAGTGTATGATTTCATAATTATGAAAACTGTATACTACTGTTTTGGAATGTTTCAGTAATAAAGAATATTTTCATCATTTCTTGATGTATTTGTTTAAATGGTTTCCAGCATATTAATTTCCTTTGTAAATTAACCTATAATCTACTTGGTTTTGCTTGACTTGCCATTAGAGTCTCCAGAGGTTCTTTAAACTGTCCCAAAGCTATAGATAAGTAGTGATGGACGAATTTCCGCAGAAAGCCCGCTGGAGCCCAAAGTTTTGACGTGATTCATGAGTTTATTCACTGCTGTTGAAATTCACCACAAAATTCGCCCATCATTATAGATAAGTGAATACAAGATAAGGCACCTATAGGGGAAAGCTGCAGATGACGTATGACATGAGATGACAATGGTCAAAAGCTGCACAAGGCATTTGTGAATTTATATCAGCTAGAAGAGAAAGAAAAACTATTGGAGAAACCTTACTTTCCATCTATGAAAAGCAATCATAGACCTGAATGGCATTGAGCTAATCTTTCAGGGAAAAAAAAAAAAAAACCCTTTGCTTGACCAATCAGAGATTCTCATGTTAAAGGGGTTGTTCACCTTCAATGTCCAAATCTTATGAAACCACTAACAATGCTCTCATTGTGTCTCACATATATAAAGACCAAGATATCCCAAATCTAACACATTTTTACTAAGCAAACCAGCATATACATTAAGCACATCTTTCTGTGTATTTGGCCCCATTTGAAAGTGTCTGTCCCCAAACATAAACACCCCAGCCTTGTGATAAACAAGCACACAGCCATGCACATAGAGTGCACACATGCTGCTATTTTACCCACCAGTCAGTAAAAGTGATGCATGTTGCCAATGTTATAAAAAGGGCAAAAATATAAACATTGGAAGGCCGGTATTTTTTCCAACTTTGCAATGTCAGCCATTTGGTTGCCAGGGTTCAAATTTCCCTAGCAACCGTTCATTGATTTGATTAAGAGACTGAAATATGAATAGAAGAGCGCTTAAATAGAAAGACGAGTAATACGGTGGCAATAAAAATAATTGTGTAGCCTTACAGAGCATTTGTTTTTTAGATGGAAAGCTGGAAAGAGTCAGAAGGCCGCATAGACGTAAAATACTATAAAAAAAAAATGCAAACCAATTGAAATGTTGCATTTTGTCCTATTAGAAGGTAATCAAAACAGCAAGTGGATCAGATGCATGTGGATGTGCATGCTTATTTGGGGTTTTCAGTCTGATTGACTCACAAGACACTTTTCTCCTTGCCTGCAGGCTATAAATAATCCTTATTGGAAGCAAAACTAGCCTATTGGATTTGTTTAATGGTTACATGATTTTCTAGCAGTCTTAAGGTATGAAGATCCAAATTATAGAAAGACCAGTTATCCAGAACCCCCCAGGTCCAAAAAATTCTGTATAATAAGTCCCATACCTGTACTAATAAAACAGTAGCTTGTACTTGGGTTTATTTAATGTTTACTTAATTTTATAGAAGACTTAAGGTATAAAGATCCAGATTCTGGAAAGATCCACTATCTGGAAAACCAGGGGTCCTGAGTACACTGGATAAAAGGTCCCATACTTGTACCAAAACAAATATCCATGTGTGCCAGTATTCTGGGAATTCTTCTGCTTTTGGCCCAAATGTAATAGTACCTGACTTTTTAAAACCATTAAAAAATCAGTGCTGGTATTGAGTTTCTTGTGTGTATAAAGGAGATTAGATGCCAATTTTATTTAAAGGAAAAAATATCACAGACTATGGGGACTGATATTTCTTACAGAAAACGGGTCAGTTAAGTACTAGCAGTATTGTGTGTTTATAAGTGATATTTTCTGGTACAAGCAAAGGTAGTTCCCCTTGGACAATCACTGATGCACACAAGGCATTTATCTGTCTAATTAATCTGACAAACAAGCACAATTCACTATTGTCCAACAGGCAGTTCCTCTGCTGTTGCCTTTTAATATTATTGCTTTATATCCTCATATTTGCACAATTATCAGAAATCCCTTGCTATATGTGAAAAGAAAAAAATATTGCTGCAAAGTCCTTTTCCAATTCTCTGATCAAACAAATATACATATTTTCCTTCATTGACATGTACACAGGAGTTGAAGGTGAATAGAAATCCCAGGATTTTTACATCATGAGCAATGGCTGTGATTATAGACTAATTAAAACTTTTAGTTGGTGCAGGGTCTGACTGGCCTGACTTTTATGGGCCCCCACCAGGCCAGACCCCCTTCTCTTATTTGAAAAAAAAAAAACCGTTTTGCTCTGCTCATGCGCGCTGGTGGCATCCTCGCATACACATGCCAGCTGGATTAGGGTATGGCTCTGGATAACAGGCCCGGTGGGCGCCGGGCCCCCCAGTTCGACCCTGAGTACATGTGTAAAATAAATCCTCTTACTTCAGCAAAATATAATGTACGTGACACAGGCAGAGTTTTGCGTATGTTTGGAAATGTACAGTGCACAGTCATTTCAGTATAGAATACAGACAAAATAAGAAGACTCTGCTAAGGTAATGTGATTGTATTGCTCATTTATTTGTACAGCTTGTTGTGCAGAACTTTTACCACTTGAAGTATCATTTGAAAGACAAACTCCAGAACCAACATTAACACACCCTCTCAATACTTATTCCCTTCTAGAAAATGTCAGTCTGTCCACTTGCAACTTACCCCCCAAACAATGAAAAATGTCAGCTGAGCCCTGCCTGAAAGTGACAGAGCTGTCCCTCCATACAATGCTAGTCTCCAGAACTCCCCAAGTACAAAAATGTCAGTTTTCTCATGACAAACCCCATTATAACACAGCCACCCTCCACACACAGACTTCTCCCTCCTCACATGTCCCCCCCCCCACAAGTGACAGACCTCCTTCCACCCAGTGCTGACTTTACTTTCCCTTACACACAGACACTCAATGAAGCCCTCCTCCCTCCCTGTGAATCACACATAGGGTTGCCACCCAGCCGGTATTTTACCGGCCTAGCCGGTAAAACACCTGCTAAGGCCGGGGCCGGTATTACAAATTTACCGGCAATGTAGCTGCCGGTAAATTTGTAATACACTTAAAATGACCCATCGGCCTGCCCCCAATTCCCTGTATACTTACCTTTCCTCCCCTTGTTGAACGCGCAGCGTCGTGGACACGCCCCCGAAATGTCATGGGCCCGCCCCCGAAACGTCATGGGCCCGCCCCCAAAACATCACTGGTCCGCCCCTATTTGGTCCTGCCCCCGCAGGCCGGTAAAAACTAAAAGAAAAGGTGGCAACCCTAATGACACACTTGTCCCTCCTCCCTCATTCAACCCCACACAAGTCTGGACAACCACACCCTCCTGTTCCCCCCTGTGAAAATGACATGCCAGCCTCCCAAAACACAACAAACTTAAGGTTCACCTCCTTTAAGTCAGCCCCTTCACATAACACACATCTGTGTACATACATACTGCCACACCAAGTCCTATCAGAGGAGTTCTCCTCTCCTCATACACTGGCCCAACCCCCTCCTACAGTGCAGTGTGTATGCAAATTAACCACACTGACTAGGGATCAGAAGCTGACTGACAGGAGAAGTAGCCAATTAGAGTTAAGCTTCAGAAAATGCTGCATGTGTGCACTTCCTGCTTCTGCCAGGACTGTTTATGATGTAAAACAAGGAAGTCTAGCAGTCACTGTAGCGTTTTTGGGGGTCTTTGGGGCCCATGATGAAGGGACCCCATCTGCAAAGGGATCCATCTGAGGTGAATATCTCATCAACTGCACATTTTTGGTTAAACATTCATATGGCAAAGCTTGTTATTTTTACATGAACTGTTACATTTTTGAATGTTATATGAAGGTGAACAACCCCTTTAATATGTATGTGAATAAAAATGAAACTAGTAAAAATATTAGTACATAGTGGTGTGTGTAAGGCTAGGGCTACACAAGGGCTGACATCTGCTGGCTGATTTCAGCTTACTACTGGGAGTAGCTTCTTCTCTCTTCCAAGTCGACAAACAGACTCTGCGGGTTTTGGCAAATTAAGTCCTGGCAATCTGAGCCACAATCCACCGGTCTGTAGGGCTGTAATCAGCCAGTGGCTATCTGATTTCTCGGCCCCTGTCTGGCCCTAGCCTAAATTATAAGGAGGAAACTGTGATTATCTTCAAGGAACATTTTAGCAAATTCTATTATCTAAACAAACCTCCATGTAATCATACTAAAAGTGGAAGTGTTGGCAGAAACAGATTTATGTTGTTGAAAACATTCAAAAAAAGCCTAGGTGCTCAGATCATGACAAAGGAATGATATTTAATGCATGAGGATAGAAGGTGAAAATAAAATCTTTTCCAACATATCCAACTATGCACTTTATTCTTGGTAGGCCATCTACTCTCTAATACCATCCATTTTTGTTTATTTCTTAAAAACAGAGGTAAGAAAAATACACAGATCAATGTGGAAGTTGTAGTTTGATTGCCCTTTCAAATTTGGATCTTACAGATACAGTCACTTGGATTTGTAAGTTAAATGCGTCGTGACTCAGGGCTAATTGAAGAAACTGTGTTATCTAAAGTTATCTTAACTCATTTAATGCATTTAACCTTTTCATTAGCATACTAAAGCACCATTGTTTTCAATGGTGAACTCTTTAATTGGATGGGATGCTGTGACACAATATTCTGTGCTAAGTGGGATAAATGAGATAGATGAGTTAAGTCACGACGCATTTAACTCACCATCCAAAGTGACTGCATCTGTATATGTTTTTTAACTTACATCCAACATGTCTAACCTCATGAATAAAGAAGTTGAATCATTTTCTAAAATATGCTTGTGCCTCTACCTTTATAATCAGTTAAATATGCAAAAATATGGTTAAGTTGTGTTGTTTTTGGCATTTGTTGATTGCTATTCTTGCAATTAGGCAGTACTTTATTTGATCCAGTGCACCAAAAGAACAAATGGTAACAGCATAAAGTAAACACGCACTGCTAACTTACATATTTTTTTAACATATATACCCATTGTAATTGCTGCCTGAATTCATACATAGTGTGGGTGACTGCCATGTAACCTAAAGTGGTAGAATAACTGGGCCATGGCCTATAATTTTAAACCCCAGATCACTGTTTTTAGTGGTTTATATTAAATACCAAGAAACAAATATCACTAACCATTTGGGATTATTCCATTTTTGCTTGTGTCCTGTTACACAAAGTAAATGCATATATTTTTAAACAAATAACACATCACATTTGTCTGACATATTTAATAATACTTGGACATTTGATAGAATCATGGTGTTTTTTTCTATGTATTTTTCATAATTACTTCAGGTTCAGTGAGCCTTTGGCTTAGCCTTAAGCTTTCTCTTCCAGCAGCACTCATTAGACTGAGAAAGCCAAAGGCTATGTCTTAGACTCCAAATCAAAGCATTATATTCACAGGGAATTTTCTAGAGAGAGCACTGGCTCATTGAAATTCATAAGCAAAGTGCTGTATTGGACAGTGTACGGAAAAGAAACAATAGACAGTCAACTTTGCAATAAGAAGTGGTTTATGTAGTTCCCCAGATAGTATTGCGAACAGTTATTTTAGGTTTATAATTTTTCTTATAGTTTTCAAGCTTGTGTGGTAGATTTGAAAGACAGAAACAACATGAACTTGTGGAAAGTTCCCCTCAGAGACTCTCTGAACTGCTCACACAATAGAAGTAATGCTTAAGACTAAAAATTCCAAAACTGAATAAGGAAACATAAGTAATAATATTTGGAGTATTGTTTTTTTAACATCAAGTCCATATAAATGATGTGACACTTTCTTGGTTCTCAGTACTGCCTGTGTGTGTGTTTTCTTCATGTTCGTGCATTTTTTAAATACTGTATATGTAGTGCAAACCTATGTTTATTTATTATGTGTTAATTATTGAATATTTAAAGTGGACCTGTCACCCCCCAAAAATATCCAAAATCATATTTTAACACATTAGTAAAGCAAAATGAACATTAATTACACTATATAAATTATGTTAATCTTGTTTCCTTCAGTCTGGGAATTCATAATTCTAGCAAGCAGGCAGGAGCCATTTTGTGGACACTGTTATTAAGGCAAGCCTTGTATCATCTCAGAATCTTGTTTGAGCACCAGAATGGGGGACCCAATGTCCATCCCCATGTCCTTGCTACACAATTTAATGGTTAAGAGAACTGGAGGAATGTGTGGGGAGCAGTGGCATCTAGGAAGTGCTGAATGAAAAGTGAAAGTAATTATCTGCCCCGCGAGTGGCAGACAATATTTGATTGACTGAGATTTTTAAATGAGCTTGAAACAGCTATGAATGCTTTAATAAAAATTTGAAATTGGATTTCATGTTTAATTTGAAAAGGACTTCTATTATACAGATTTTTGTGTCTGGGTGACGGGTCCACTTTAACTAGCATTGACGGTGTCAGATTAAATACAGGCCTCTAATCCAGGGTGACCACTCAAGCAAATAACTGCTTCAGGTATGGGAAAAAATACCACAAGGGTTTATTTAGTTTTATTTGGCAGACAGATGTTTTCTACATGTTGTTTCCATTAAACGGATACTGTAGTTTCTATTTCATGAAATAATATTTTTAATGACAACTGAATAAATGAATAGCTACTTCCCAGTACAGGTATGGACTTATTATCCCATTCACATTTTTAATTCAACCCCTAATAAATCTGCCTCTAAGTCTGCTATAAAATTATGTAAGCATTAAATAAACCCAAAAAGGCTGGTTCTTCTTCCAATAAGGATTGATCATAACTTAGTTTGGATCCAGTACAAGGTACTGGATAATGGGATTCCACATACCTGATCCTTTACCCGTAAATCAAAAATAAATAATACATTTTCGCCTAATTTCTTTTGCTTTTAAGAGGTACTGTATATATTATGCTTTTAATAACAGAGTAAAACAATCTCTGTGATAACTTCCAAGAGGTACGTGGAATAAAAAGATTTTCACATATATAGAGTATGTACAGCACTCTTCTGAATAGAATGATTTAGCTTGGGCATTAAGGGAAACACAGTATGGAATTCAGGGA
Source organism: Xenopus borealis (assembly GCA_024363595.1). Taxonomy (NCBI): domain Eukaryota; kingdom Metazoa; phylum Chordata; class Amphibia; order Anura; family Pipidae; genus Xenopus; species Xenopus borealis. The sequence continues at coordinate 113,642,318 of CM044434.1, read as the reverse complement.
TACAAAGGCCATCTGGATACTAGAGAGGATATCAGCTTAAAGTATCATTTATGTTCTAAACCTCCAGCAGGTATGTGTTATATTTCATTACAGGGCCCAATTATTTTGCATTTACCACCCATCCCCTAACATTGGTCCTGTTTCCCAGTTCATCCCAATATGTTGTATTGGAAAATTACATACCTCCCTACTGTCCCGTTTTTAGAGGGACATTCCATCTTTTAACAGCTCAACACGCTGTCCTTTGTTTGTACTGGAGAGTCCCAGTTTTCTCTGCACTGAACAGCCAAAAAAGGAAACAAAGTTTCTAACTTAATTGGCTTTTGGCAGAGAACCCAGACCAGACACAGCAGCAGATAAGATAATTTTGTAACAATTAAGTACAAGTAACAATAAGTAATTGTAACAATATAAGATAGCAGGTCCCTTGGGAATAGTTAGACTCACGGCTTAAAGGTTACCTTTATTAGCAAAACTGTAATTGAAAAAACCCCACAGAAATAACCTGCCAAATGTTGTAAAATAAACATGGTAATTAGGGGGTGTGGCCACAAAATAGGTGTGATCAAAATAATTCTTCTAGGTATGAAATTAGCTGGTGCTTTGGTAATGGCAATTACAGAATGTGCTCTTGTAGCCTAAAGAACATTGTATATTTTACTGGAACAAAACCTGCTGCAAATAATCAGAATGTATGGTTTCATTTTTCAATTTGTCAGCTAGACCTTGAGTTCTAAACACATTCCAATTAAGGTACATCATATGGGCATTCAGACTATTTTGGTTGTATCATAGTAACATAGTAAGTTAGGCTTTTTTAACCTGCCTAAATGCTAGTTGATCCAGAGGAAGTCACACAACCACATCTGAAGCCTCTCCAATTTGCCTCAATTTTTTTTTCGTGACTCAAAAATGGCAATCGGACTAGTCCCTGGATCAACTTGTACTATGAGCTATCTTCCATAACCATGTATTCCCTTTTACCAGCTTAGTTGCCCTTCTCTGTAACCTCTCTAATACAATAATGTCCTGTTTGAGTGATGGAGACCAAAACTGTATGGCATATTCTAGATGTGGCCTTACAAGTGCTCTATAAAGTGGAAGAATGACCCCCTCCTCCCGTGACTCTATGCCCCTTTTAATACAGCTCAAGACCTTATTGGCCCTTGATGCTGCTGACTGGCATTGCTTGCTACATTGTTTCCAATAACATAATTATTTTATATGTTTATGCCACATAATAATATGGCAATGGGAGTTCTATCAACAAAAAGCAATGCCTATTTAACAGTATTGAGCAGCTATAAAAGGATACGAGATTTGTGGATACTGAAGTTTTCTTTCTGTATTCCAAGGTTACCCCACAATATTTCCACGCAAGGACAGGGCTTATGGATAACCAAGGCCACACACACACACACATCTCACTAAGATGCAACAAGGAAAAATAAGAAGAAATTGCAAGAGACAACTTGACCTTTATTATACACCTCAGAAGCTTATGCTATTAAAAGCTGCCTTTTTGTTTAGAAACTCATTAGTGCAGACCAGGGGATGGTATACTTATAGCGCAATATGTTATTATTATTATTATTATTATTATTATTATTAATAATAATAATAATAATAATAATAATAATAGTATTAATCACAGAATTCATTATAACTTTGCTTCCTGTTAAAAATGAATACAAATAGTGCACAGCAGAGGGCACCAGCTGCCTTATCATGAATCTTTGCTGTTGTGTTTTCCCAGCAAGGATATCACTTCATTTACTTCATGTACATTTTATATTGCTTAGTCTGAACAAAAAAATAGCAAAAATAAAAAGTATAAGGTCTGTTTTGTTAGCTGTAGGATACGTAGGATTTATTCGTTTGGTTGAATATGCAGATTTTGGCATATTCGATCATCGAATAGCGAATGGTCGAACGATCAAATACATTCAAATAGAGTCGAATGAACGAATATTCGATTATTCCAGCAGCGAAAAATTTTAATTTTAAAGTTTATTCGATTGCCTACTTCGGCAGATTGAACCTACCGAATTGCAATAGAAGCCTATGGGAGCACTCCCATAGGCTTCTGAGGCTAAGTCCTGATCGAATAGGATTCGTCCGATCGAAGTCTTCGATCGTTCGAATCGTACGAATCATTCCAATGATTTATTCGTTCAGTCGAATGATTTATTCGACTGATCGAATAAATTTGTATTCGATCGTCGAATGATCAAATATCGAATAAAAGGTAGCCTAGAACTATTCGATTAACATTCGAAAATCGAATGCTAATCAAATATCGAGTAGAAACAAATTTTTTGGGGGGAATAATAGTAAATTTGCCCTTTAGAGGCAGATTTACTAAATTCACAAGAAGGATGTGAAGTTCGATCGAATTTTCAAAAACATTCAAATTTTCTAATGTTTTTGAAGACCACTGCGACCAGTGAATTTTGAAAATTCGATCGAATCAAATGATTCGAATAAATTTAATTTGAATATTCGACTATTCGACTGTCGAAGTACTTCCCCTTTAAATTTTTATTCGACCACCTAGTTTGCCAGATCAAAGCTACCAAATTGGGTTTCATTATTTTTGATCGAATAACATCAACAAGACCTGGTGGCATCCAAGAAGCAGAGGACTCCTCCCGAAGTGAAAGACAGCTGTTATAGGCAGTAGCGTGAGCTGAGGCAGTAACCTTGGGGTTTGCTCTGGGTTTGGGATACCTTACGTAATATATCATTTTGACCTTCATAATGGGGCAGTGTTGTTAATGGAGGCATTCATTTTAGGAAATTAGACATTTTTGCTCTTAGTGGAAAAGACGAAGAATGTACGAACCAAAGGAAGATTGAAACATCAATGTGTGGCCATGAAAAATAGCTATCACATGTGAAGGTTCCAAAGAACCAGCTCCAGAGAAATGTTTTTGGTTACAAATACATATCATCGGTTATTTCATGCTCCACTCCTGGTTTTTAGTATCCCATCTGCAAGGTAAATGTGAATTGATAGGGAAACTATCATCTTATCATTAATTTCTATGACAACAATTTGATTTTTGTAGACTATATTTTTTATATCTATATTTCCAGAGATATTCAATGCTTGGCTTTAAATAAGCAATCATCTTGGGCCTCACTCTGTGAACTGCCAATGCAGACTATGGGGCTGTTTTACTAAAGTTCGAATTTCGAAGTGGAAAATAATTCAAAATTCGACCATCAAATTAAAATCCTTCGTCTTTGAATATGAAAGTCGAAGGATTTCTCACTGAATTAAGCATTCCTGCGACGAAAATTTGTTCGATCTAACAACAAAATCTTCGAATTGTTTGATTTGAATGATTTTAGCATATGATCAAACGATTTTTCTTCGATAAAATAAAACTTAGAAAAATGGTCTAGAAGTTCCGCATAGGCTAATATAGCACTTCGGGAGCTTTCATTTGGCGAAGTAAAAAACGTTTTTTTTTAAATAGACAGTCATAAGGGGCTGATTTGCTAAAGGGCGAAGTGAATATCCGAATGCAAAAAGTTCTATTTTCGAAGTAAATTTTTGAAAAAAACTTCGACCATCGAATACACTACTTCGAACATTCAACCATTTGACCATTTGATTTGAATGGTCGGATAGTAAAATCCTTCGACTTCGAAATTTGAAAGTACTGTCTCTTTTAAAAAACATTTTTTTTACCAAATAAAAGCTGCCAAAGTGCCATGTTAGCTTATGGGGACCTTCTAAGTTTTATTTTATCAAAGAAGAATTGTTTAGATCGTTCACTTTTTCTTTGATCGCAAGACAGCTTAGTTCAGTGAAAAATCCTTCGACTTCGATATTCGAAGTCAAAGGATTTTAATTCGATGGTCGAATTCTGAAGTATTTTCCACTTGAAATTTCAACCTGTAGTAAATAAGCCCCTAAATGTAGAATGCTAGCAATCACCAATATTTTCTATACAGCCATTATATCTATTATTAATAGTTCAGTTATACATCTTTACAGAACATGTTGATTTAATTAACAGGCCATCTATATATAGTATAACAGACCATTATGTATAGACTTATTGCTGACATATTGGCAATGGCAATTGGAGGGCATCCAAAATACAAGGGAGTATCCATTTGTGATTTTCTTTTCAACTTAAATCTTTGAAGTAACCAATACTAATAACTTAGTAATACCTAGGGGCAAAGTTACAAAATTCACGTGAATGGATCGTAGTTCGATCGAATATGATCGAAGATGATTCAGATATTGAATATACAAATTTGGCCTCTTCGATCGTTGAATACCAAATTATCTAATAGATCAAATAGATTGGATATTCGATAATTCGATCATTCGATGATCGAAGGAATTCAATTTTAAAATCCTTTGAATGCCTACTTCGCCAGATTGAACCTGGAATTGTATTTTGTTGCAAAAAACACTCTGTAATTGCAAAATTTCATTTCATACACTGTGCATGTTAGCAAAAGCCATTTGTTCACAAACATTGCGAGGAAGTTGTTTAGGTCTGTAATCACTCAAAAAGGAAGCAATCCATAAAACCACAAAAAAAAAAAACGAATTTTCTTTAAAACCACAACTCATTGAAAACAATTAAAAGATTTGGATACAAAAAGCATGAACCAGAAAAAACCTCAAAACTCACTGGATGATGCTCTAAATATATGAAAACCTCAAAAAATTTGGATGATTTTATTATTTATTTTCAGGTAGGTTGTGATGGTGGGGTCTCATACAAGCAAGTGTGTTATTCAGTTAGTATAAAAAGGGGGTGGTTGTAGGATGAATCACTATGGCTTTCAGAATTCAAACTTCGCTTCAAAACAGAATCCATTCTCGTTATTCCTAGAAAATCTACAGATTCCCATTGTAATAGTGTTCATACATAATCACAGGGCACAATTACACACTCTTCCTGTGCTATAAACCACTAAGCTAGAAAAACAGATCTGATCAAAGAATCTTTTAGCGTAGACACTTTACAGATGTTTGTATTATATCCAAACAAAGTATAAGTAAGACTGAAACAAATTGTATACCTATTCCCTGCCCTCTTTCCCATCAGTCAAGCAGCAATGACCAGACATTTCAATGCTTGACAGATAAGGTAACTGGCTCTCACAATATCTTTGCCTTGGGAAAAAAATACATTTGTCAGTTGTCATATTGTCATCAACGAACTCAGTAAACACCTTCATTATAACCTGGCAGGTACCAGGAAGGACCTTGAGCATGTCCTATCAAGGACTATAATGGTATGTATGCAGGCACAGTTACCTGCCTATACTGAAAATGGCTTGGGCATATACTGCAGTCTAGCATTACTATGGGATACATAAAGCTTGCTTACATGACAAATTATAGAATTGGATGTGAAACTAGGACACCTTGGTTACCAATGACCTATTAATCCCTGAGGATGTATAACTCTCAGGAGCTCAGTATTTTGCAAGCTTTAAATAAATATATTTACATTGTTTTGTAATCAGTGGGAATTATTTCTGCTGCTATACCATATCAAATCCAGCACCATTGCAAAGCACTAGAATTGATACAATATTGAGCATATGTTGATGGTATTCACAGGTACTGGTATTAATCAATTCATATGTTTTTCATTATCATCTCTATGCTCAAATCTTCTGAATACAGACATGTCTATCACAGTTAACAACTCCATTATCACCCAAACTCCCCAGTGCCCTGAATACTGAGGTTATCCTTAATTCTGCTCTGTTTTTCGCTCCTTGCATCTAATAATAATGTAAATCATGTCCCTTTTGGGTAAGGTTAATGCCAATGTGTTCCCGATGCTAAGTAAACAGAGATGGGGAAAAACCAAGGCTCCTCTACTGACCTAATCCTTTACATCTCTTTCACTGCCTCTTCACATATTTGCAGTAAAGACAGGACCCCTTCTCTGAATATCCTCATATACTGTATATGCCAAATTTCTTGCAAACACTCTGTCTTTAAATTATATCATAAAACACATTTCTTTAGAGAAGTTTACTCTTATCTAGCCTATTATAACTTAATTGTACACTATATGCTGATAAATGAGATGCTCAATGCCACTACTCTCACCCAACTCATGATCTTGACCATACCTTGTGTCTCAAACACTTCTGCTTTTAGATGTTAAGCTTTTTTGGACAGGGCCCTCTTTCCCTCTTGTATAAGTTGCTTTTTTATATGTAAATCTAAATGTTCATTGTATACACCCATGAACTGTACTGTACTGGCTTATGTTAGCTTATGCCACCCCCTCATCCTTCCCAGCCACTTTCTTACCTTTGGCTGCAGGGGGCAAAGAGACTCCAGTGTGGTGTGAGGAGTTGGCAGGGTGTGGCTGGGAGTGGGAGGGCTGGAGTGTGGTTGGGGATTATAGTGCACAGGTCCACTCCGAAGATTCTTTTGCAAGGGGGTCCAGCGCATTATAGTTACACTGATTTCCTTCTTTTGGACAATGAAGAGTGGGGTGGGTTCATATAAGCTAAAGAAAACTCCAAACTGCTTTCTTATGCAGTATTTTGTATATTTATTCCCATATGCCTATGCCTACTTTTTGAAACAGATAGAAAAAAAATAACACAGGATTACTTCTGTCACTGAAAATCTTCAACAAAAGATTGATCATGCTATTGGGGTTACACAGATGTGTTTTTTATAAACATTATAGAGTAATGCAAATATTCCATTGTCAATGAAGAAGATTCACTATTAGTCTTTGCACGATTTTACATTCCACTTTGATTGTGGTCAGCTTTGAATTCCATACATGTACTGTATACTGCACATTTCACAAACTAATTTCTACTCATTTATATTAATGTTTGTGGCAGGCATATGTAGTGTCTCACATCTTTCTCAGTGTCTCTCAATTCATTCAGTAATACTAGTGTTCACAAAAATGGGGTGCTTTCACACATTTTCTTTAAAACCATGAATGCCATGAGAGTTATTAAATGATCTGAATACAAAAAGAATGATTGGATAAAAAATACTGAGCAATGAAAACCTCTATAACCTCTAAAACTGTTTTTAAGATAATTTATAGCAAAAAAAAACTAAACAAAACTGAAAACCTGTATCAGCACAGCTCCCATTGACTTCTATGGGACCTCAGCAACTTTTACTTTTAAACAGTATTAGAGGTTTTAGTGGTTTGTATCATACATTTTTTGTTTTTTAAAGAAATATGGAAAAAAACACACATTTGTAGAGATTTTTGACAAAGAAATGAAATTCGAATGTTGGTTAATAGGCCCCTAACTTTCAAAGTCATTACTGCAATTTTGTGCTGGCCAGTATTAATTGTCTAGTCTTGAGGAAATGAATGAAAAATTGAATGAATTGTCAGACTCGATTTGCAAAACTTTTTTGCAATTGCAGCACTGTATAGCTTTTGCAGGACCTGTAGCATAATTTGCAGTGTGCTGTGCTGAACCACAGTGGAAGCAGTATTTTAATTTGTACAGTATTTGCTGCATGGCTTTGCAGTGAAGGTTAATACCTTTCCTTAGCACTGTATTTTGCCTGTGACTGTGCATTATTAGGCCACAGTGCTGGATTCACAGCAGTTCCCTGACTGAGAGTTTTAGCCTCTGCCACTGCTGTTTCAATTTGACTAGCTATTTGGTCTCCATCTGTTAGATTCTCAAACTTGCAGGTAACAGCAAGCTCTCTCAAAGCTGCTACAAATTGTTCTGTGGCTTTGCCATTACATTGTCCACGTTCGCAGAATTGATATCTTTCAACGACATTTACTCTTGGCGCTAAAAAGTTCTTTATAGCTGTAAGAGCAGTTTCATCAGGTAATGGTAATGTATAAAATATACGCTGTCCCTCTGCTCCCAGGCAGTGAATAAGTAAAGTATGCTTTCCAGCTGCAGAAATCTCCCCTTGGTCAGCAGCAATAATGTAATTTTCAAACACATGGATCCAAGCAGTAAAAGGTATTGTAGGTTCACCAGCGTTTGGGAGAAAAGCTGCAGGCTGCTGCAGAGGTAGAAGAGACAGTAGCAGTATAGAAAGTACAGAGTATGCACTTGTGCACAGCGACACCTTGTGACACAGGCACCTTGCACAAACACAGCAAGCGTTAAACTAAGAAATGTTGTACTTCTCATTCACCAAAGAATTGGCTCAGCTGTTCTATAAATGTTTCCAAAGGAATCTCTTACAGGATGACAAATCATGTGATGCATATTAAAAAGATGCACCCTCGTGCCAGTGCTCGGTCTAACCCACAATCTGGAGTTGACCAGCTCCTACTGTATAAACGAAAAAAAGACAAATTTTTCAGTAAAAATTTATATTACATTCACTATAAGATTTGCAAGCCTTCTTCCACTGTTGGAAGTGGTCCCTAAACAGTTTCCAGGTTCGCAAAAGCTATATTAAAAAGGAAAATTTGTTCGCACAAAGGCGTAACTTTTCACATTGTGAATATTTTTTCTGTTACCAACTTTTATTACATTCTCCCAGAAGAGGCCTATATATTAGGCTGTGTAAAACAACATTTGATGAAAAATTGTAAAAAGATGTGTACAATAAATTCTGAATTTATCAAGGTATTATTATATTGCCTTATTTTACTCCATGTGAATGCCAGATTTGCCACGTTTATTTTATACTCAGGGGCAATCCTGGCTCCTGGGGCTGCTTTTGTCTGAGGCAGCAGCCCTGATGCTACCCCACTCTCCCACTCTGCGCTTAAAACATCAGCATTGGAGCAGGTCATAGGGGGGCTGTATCGCTACTAAAATGAACGCAATTCAGCTTTTAATGTTAGAAGATGCAGCTTTTTGCTGCCCCTTGCAACCGACTGCTCACTGCTGACTGACTCACCTTTGGGCAAATTCACTAAAGAGTGCAACTTCGCCAGTGTCCGCTTTGCTCATATCACAACTATTTGTCAGGGGCAGATTCGCCAGGACAACGCTAATTCACTTAAATGTGAAGTTGCGTCCATGGCGGCAAACGATGGCCAAGTTGCGCTGTGTTACTTCATCAAGCAAAGTGAAGTTGCGCTAGCGTTGCCAAATTTGCATATGGCGGGAAGTTAAAGTTCAATGGACATATATATGTTGCAGCAAATACATTACATTACACAAGCCTATTGCACTTCCCCTGGTCTGAGGTAGCTAAGGCAGCTCTGGCAGAAGTGGTAACGTTCAGTAAAAACACCTTCGCTTGGTGTTAGAGTAATGCTAGAGTACCTCTCCTTTGCTAGTGATGGAGCGCCTGCATTCGTTAGTAAATTGGCGAAGTAAAGTAATGACGTCACGCTGGTGAATTTTTGATTGCGTTAGTCACTTTGCCCTTTAGTAAATCTGCCCCCTTATCTCTTGGCAGGAGTGGCCCTTTTTTTTTTACACAGTGATGCCTGATGATGTGTAGGGAAATATTCCACCATTTTTTCTACCACATAATAAATCTGCTCCTATGTTTTGTGCTTCTGTATGTGTGTTTCACTGTACATGCTTTGTGCTGCTCTCAGTTACCTGCACCTAGGGAACTCAAAATATACTGTAAATACAGAATATAATTGTCACAATATAAGACTGATTAATTAATTCAGATTTTCATTACATGGCATCTTTGAAAAAAAGTGCAATTAGCATCAAAACTAGATAATCAGCCCTGTAGTATCTTCTTATTTGGCAGACAAACCTTATTTTCTGATTTTACATTTGCAACAACCCCTAAGTTTTACATCTCAACAACTGCTTAGAGCACACTGAGCACATCGAGCATGTGAGTATCAATGATTTGTCTAACAAAATCCAAGAATGAGCTCCTGTGAGGGCTGGATAAAAACTGTTATAGAGATGCTGAATCTCTGGTTTGGTACAATGGGGAAACCCTGCATGTTTAATTCACTTCCGTGATGTAATGTTTCGGGGCAGACCCCTACGTTAGACAAAGTGGTCCGCCCCTGAAACATTACATCACGGAAGTGAATTAAACATGCACGGGTTAGCACTTTGAAGTTCTCAGTGTATTTCCTCTGAGGCACGAGTTGAAAGCTGGACATACAATCCACTGAAAAATGGAGCCTCCTTGTATGACAATATGATATTGGGAATATCACCTTTTTATGTCCTGCTGGGACACTCCCCTCATTACCTTATGCATGAGGTAGGAGTGCCCAGGAACATGTCATTTACGACCCCCTGCAGGGGGTTTGCTACTCTCAGGCAATATTCCCCAATATCCCTTAATATAATATGGGTACTTGCCAGTACCCAATACTACAATAAAAACATGGGCAGGCTGTGATCCATATGTGGGCAAACAGAACAATACCAAACACTAATAGGTTCCCATTTTCCAGTCCCCCAGGATCCAGCCCTCCTAACGGGTGGGTATAGACTGGCCCTGTTTGGTATGGTTAGGAAGCTTGTGACCTCCTCATAAACAATATGTAAATTATGAGGATGTGAATCCTATGACACAGGAGATATGGATCCTTTCCTATAATCCATAATTTTCTACTAGCTATCCCCCCCTGCTGCTCTAGGTCCACAGCTCTGTTCTTTGATCAGCCGATCAAAGAACAAACTGGTCCAGCTTCCTTGCCCAAATGGTGTGGCTCCAAACCATCTCAGAAGACAGATATGGATGTCACCTTTCCATAACCCCCCTGGTGAGATATTAAGTGTCTCTGTGTGAGCCTGAGACTGAGTAATTACAGTATTAACTTTTAAAATGCCAGTGCAAGGTGGCCCTGGCATGACAGTACCCTAAAGAAGTTTTTGAAGATAAAGAGACTGTTTTATTAAAGGATTTTGCCTTCTTTAATTAGACAGCTTGGCAAGTTAGTTAGTGAGGCCCTCTTGCCACTGGTTAGGAGTGCTGCATGTACTAGTTGGCCAGTTATTTTATATAAACCATTATTCAGTTTAACCAATACCGTGTGTGTGTTATTACCGTAGGTGCATTCCTGGATCCCACTAGGTGGAGGCACTTTACTAAGTACCATGTACCCAGTCTCTCCCAAAACCACTGTGGAGTGGTTTAGGTTTGTCCCGTGCCATAAGGTAAGCACCACACATGAAGTGTAACACAGACAAAGGGGTGTCTCACGGGTTACATATACATTAAGTTCCTGGGACAAAATACTATGGGTGTATTAATTTCAACTATTCCCTTCATTTTTAAATCATTTCAGAATTATGTGGTGTTGACTTTTAAAGGCATAAAGGCAAAATAATCTAAATTGTAAAACATATATCCATATAACTTTTTTGTCTGTAATAATAAAACAGTACCTTGTACATGATCCCAACTAAAATATAATTAATTATTGGTGGGAAAACAATCCTATGGGTTTATCTAATGCATAAATGATTTTTCCTTATCTAGAAAATTCCACGTCCAAGACATTCTGGTCAACAGGTCCCATACCTGTATTGCATTTTTATGGTTGTTCCTGTTTTGTGTAGCACAATAGCTGAGAAACTTTCCCCCTGTCCTCTGCCAAGTGTTCTTAAGTGTTTAGGTAATATAATCCAAGTTTGCTACACTTCTACACTTCTTATCATGTACAATATAGCAACCAATCAGCAGGTAACATGTACTAATCATCTGTTTAAAAGCAAACATTGTGTTGGTTGCTATGGGTTATTGCTCCTGGGCAAAGGTATTGCCTTTTATTACATACAAATTTGTTGAACCTTACAGGCTATGATTTCCATTAATGCAGATTAAGAAAATCCAAGCACTATAAGACCTCAAATTGTCTTGCTGTAGCTAGCATTTGTTCATAAAGATAAATTATTTCTTGCTGTTTAGAAACAAATCATTGAACCTGACTGACATTGTTTCCTATGTAACAATTAACATGGCCAGGGCGGGATTTACATAGTGGGCACCCCTAGGCCCACTGCCATTCGTCACCCCCATACTCTGCCCTTTATTCACAAATTTTCATCATTAGGACCAGAGCAATGGGGATTGGTGCATGGGAAATGTAAAAATCTATTGTATCTCCTGTGTATCCCCAGTGTTTCTGGACCAATGTGGGTGTGGTTGGGCAGCATGCCACCCCCTAAAATCCTGCTTCCCTAGGCCCGGGCCTAGGTGGCCTTTCCACAAAACCGGGCCTGCTTATGGCAAGTAATTAAGGATGCTTGAAGTTTGCAATATATCTGTCGGGGGCCTATCGGCTCCCAGAGGGAGTGGTCAGGGTCAAGGAGTAAGCTATTAGGGGTTAAAGTCCAAGTTTATGGTACAAATGGGAACAGGCAAAAATTGTAATCAAAGTCCAGGCAAAGGTCCAAAAGGCAGGTAGAAAATATAAGTTGAGGTTCAGGCAGTGTAAAAGTCCAGGAATCAATACAGGAAGAATTATCAAATACCCAGGAATGTTCCAAACAAATCCTACAATCAGGCATCAAACCCGTGACCTGGAAGTCCTTAAATATTCAAATGTCACGCCGTAATATGATGTAATTGCCCACGTAGGTCATGGGTGCCTCCATTTTGGATGCGGTGCCGAAAAGTGGCGGATAGTCATCATTTTCTCATACCCTTTTTATTGTAGATGGCACAAGAAAAATTGTGATATTTTGTTCCTCAAAGAGAAATTGTAAGTATATGTAATTTATTATATAATAATTATAGAACAGACCATTTCTAACAGAAATACATCTGTGCAGGGCCGAACACAATGACTGTGAAGATGATCATAAATATTGAAAACCTTTGAAGAAATTCAGTGATCTCAAATGAAAGATGACTGTCTGTTTTTAAAACAGTCTTGTAATAATTGGAAACATTAACATTTTCTACATTTCTCTGATTTAGCTGGCATGCCAGAAAAGAATTTTGTTTCAAGGTGGAATTGTTAGGGAAATCAGCCAGTGCAAGCAGTGTTGTATAAACATACGTGCTAAGTGCTGTTGTTTGGGAAATGAATTCAATGAAGCAATGTTTCTATTAATGGAAATATATTATTTTGTAGACAACTTACATAAATCTAGCATGGGAAATATTTATGTTCCATTCATTTGTGGCAACTCTCAAATTTCAACAGCAGATGGCAACCATAGGTCTTCTTTGCATCCTGACATAAGAACTACAATGGAATCATGAACTTCTTTTAACCTCAGATATTATAGTTAAACACATATCCATGCTCCAAGCTATAAAATTTAATGATCAATTCCTTCATAAATATCACTGAAAAAAATGTCTCTCTGGCTTGGTTTAGGGTAATATCAAAGGGTTTATTTTTCAGAATATAAGAATCTTGGGATCATTAGCTTGTAGATCATTTGCTTGCAGGGCAGTAAAATATTCTACAGTAACACAATTATTTAGAAATGTCCATAAGGAGCTAAGGTTTTTGTTTCAAGGGCTAAAGTTATATATTGCGAGTGGAGGTTTGAGCAGTAGATAGACAGTACTTGGCATAGGAGGCAAAAATGTGTAAATAGGAATAACTTTGGCCTAGTAAAAATCATATAAATTAAAGTACACATTTTCTGCAAAAGAAATGCAGCTTTGGTTTATGTAGCCTGTATTCTCTGTTGCTATAATCAAGACTACCATATAGACCTTCCAGAAAACAAACACCAAAGAACAGTGTACTATCATTTCTTGGTATTTATCGGTTCCTGAACACAATCTATGGGTTTTTTTCTGCAAAGGTGTGTGTGTGTTTTTTTTTTTGCTAAAGTCTTGTTTTATGTCTACAAATAAAAATGTCATAGGTATTAAATAGCAAGAATTTAATTTTGTTAAAGGGATTCTGTCGCAATTTTTATGGTATAGTTTTTATGAAAAATGTATACAGTGTACATTGCACACAATTAATTCGGCCATTTGACAGTGCTGCATTATGGAACTGCTTTTAGATAAGCTATTGTCTCTACTACAGGTATAGGATCCGTTATTCAGAAACCCGTTATCCAGAAAGCTCCAAATTATGGAAACGCCATCTCCCAAAGACTCCATTTTATCAAAATAATCCAAATTTTAAAACATCATTTCCTTGTACCTTGAACTTGATCCAAACTAAAATATAATTAATCCTTATTATTAAGCAGAACCACCCTATTTACTTGATTTTCTAGAGTGAAGATCCAGATTACAAAAAGATCCATTATCCAGAAAGCCAAAGGTCATGACCATTCTAGATAACAGGTTCCATACCAGTACTTGGTGTCACTGAAGGAGTTGCAACTTGGATTAGGTTATCTTGGATTTTTACTATTGAGTTAACAGTAGAAATACAGTGGTAAAATTCACAGTTACTATCCCAGAACATATAGCAGCAATAGCACGGACTATTAATTGTTTAATAGCCAGAATAGAGAATAACATAAATATAGTAGCAATTAACATTTTATGCCCTAGAATGAGCAGTATAAATGCAGTGCCAACTTCACATTTAGAGGCCCATTTATGAAAGGTTGAATTTCAAATTCATGTGAATATTTTTTAATTTGAATATACTCACAATTCGACTGGGAGGTTATTTAAGAAAACATTAGAATGGATAATATTTGATTGACTCAAAAAGTTTGAATCATTTTTGATTGTATTTGTATGAATCAAATATTTCTCCCGAAAAAAAACCTTGAATGTTGGGAAGGCTATTAACATTTCCAAATGATTCAGCGTGCCTCTAGACTTGTAGATGAACTCAGCAGGTTTATGGTGGCAAATATTCGAATTAGGACTATTTCCATGCAGGGCTGGGCCAAGGGATAGGCAGAGTAGGCAAGTGCCTAGGGCACAAAGCTGGGGGGCACCAGGCATGCAGCTTCTATGTTTTCTACCCCCTAGTTCGGTCCCTACTTGCAGTTGTGTGCAGCCTTTTCAGGCGTGCATGACATTTTTGCACATGTGCGCATCCCTTTTGGATGCAAGCACCTTTTTGAGCATGCCCCCATATCCCCTTTTGCGCATGCTTGCACCTATTGGTCACTGCGCAGGCCAGGTTGCCTAGGGCACCTGCTCGGTCTGGCCTGGTGATGTTTACATGGTCAAGGTTTGATGAATCTCACATGCAAATGTACTTTCAAATAGGGGGATTAAAGTTCAAATATGTGAAATCCAATTTGAATAGACTATTTGACCCTTGATAAATCTGCCCCTTAATGTTCCCTGATCATATAACAGTATAGATACACTGTTTATTTTTGGATTAATGGACCAAGCCACTGTAGATAGGAACTTTTCAATGCATGTCCTTTGAAATTTTCTCTTAATAGTCCATTATGTTTTTTGGTAGGTGCTTCATTTTACAAGAAGCAGTCCCAAAACAGAATACAGGAAACCCCTTATAGTTATAGAAAACAAACAACTATTCCAATTCATCTGTCATATTGAATAAAAAAAAAAATCAAGGTGTATAGGAAAAAAACAGATGAGAGTAAAACAAAACATCATATATATGATTAGCTGCAGAGTAGGGGCAAACAGAAACACAGTTGTGCCAGTGAGCAGATGTTTCCTTATAATGCCTAGCAAAAATAATATACAGGATTTCTGTGTCCTATCCACAAAGGAGACCCCTGCTTACCATTGTGAAATGTCTTATTGTTTTAGACATAGATGAAAATAAATTACTGTCTCTTTCAACAAAGGTTGAACAAAAAAAAAGAATCATACATTATAAATGCAGGTGATGAAGCATTTATTATTTTGACCTTTCATGGTCATTACTTACGGAAGAGCACTGGCGCCAGCAAAAAAAAAAATTCTGATGAATTATGACTTTTAAAACTCCTAATTATGACTTTAAATCTCATAATTATGACTTTTAAACTCATAATTATGACTTTAAAAAGTCGAAATTATGACTTTAAATCTCATAATTATGACTTTAAATCTCATAATCATGACTTTTAATCTCATAATTATGACTTTAAATCTAATAATTATGACTTTAAATCTCATAATTATGACCTTAAAAAGTCAAAATTCTGACTTTTAACATTATGAGTTTAAAAGTCATAATTATGAGATTTAAAGTCCCAATTATCAGATTTAAAGTTATAATTTCGACTTTTTAAAGTCATAATTATGAGATTTAAAGTCATAATTTCGACTTTTTAAAGTCATAATTATGAGATTTAAAGTCATAATTTCGACTTTTTAAAGTCATAATTATGAGATTTAAAGTCATAATTATGATTTTAAAAGTAATAATTATGAGATTGAAAGTCATAATTTCGACTTTTTAAAGTCATAATTATAAGTTTAAAAGTCTTAATTATGTAATTTAAAGTCATAATTATGAGTTTTAAAAGTCATAACTCATAAGATTTTTTTTTTTTGCTGGCCCCAGTGCTCTTCTGTAATTACTTGATGTGTTCTAAATAACTGTATTTATGAGAAATATGCCCCTAGAATATTAATCTTGTAATGCACTGTATAATGTTTGTAAAAAGTTTCTATATTAGCATTGATTCCTTAAAGCAAGATATTTCAGTAGATTTAGGAAGATATGCTTCAGCAGGCACTAGACAGATTAGATGGTGCCTGCAACAGGACTAATGCCACTTACATCAGAACTTGTTCTGTTATCTTTTGGACTGTAAAACATATGGTTATATCTGGGCATACAGGATAATATCTGTGGCATATTATAGCAAAGATTACTGTGATTTATGGTATATACAAAAATGCAAAAAGCAAAAAAAAGTTTCTCTTTCCTTTCAATGTGCTTTTTAATTCACATTTGTTCAGTTTCACATACACCTGTATGAAGAGGTTCCACAAACTTGTGTTTGCCCAAAACTGAGACTCCTGAATGTATAGTAATTGAACAAATTTCAATCAGGCACACTGATAAATCCAATCTACTAGCGATCAAAATACCATGTTAAAGCTAAGATTGGATTTGGTGGCTTTCCTTCCTCATCTGGGCAAATAGTGACTCTTGAACAACCAGACCTGCGAATGAACATTTATCTAAAATTTTCAACACAATATAGTATTAACATGATTCGGTTCTAGGGGGCTTATTTTCAAAGGGTTGAAGTGAATTTTTTAATAAAATGGCAATTTCAAAGTAATTGTGGGATACTTCGACTATCGAATAGCCCAAAATTTGATTTGAATCGTAAAAATTTGAAAATTCAAATTTCAAAGTACTCTCTCTTTAAAAAAATTAGAATTCGACTATTTGCCACCTTAAAACTGCCAACTGCTATTGTAGCCTATGGGTGACCTTCTGAAGGCATTCCTGAAAAATTTTCTAAGTCCTGGAAAATCAAATTTTTAAAAAAAAATCTATCAAATAGTTTGATTCGAACGATTCGATCAAACGATTTGAATTCAACTGAAAATGGACCTATTCAATCGTAATTTCAAAATAGAATAAAAAATGTTTTTAATTCGACCTTTAGTAAATCTGCCCCCAGGTGTGTGGGTATCCTTTTTTCAGGCACAAAGTAAGAATTGTGTAGTAGTGCATTGACAGTATTTTTCTTGATCATATGTGTGATTGTGTTGCCACAGAGGAACAATATTGAGAGTATGACATAGCGTATGCATATGATATATAGTCTATGTACCCTATTAGCTGAGCACCAATGTGCTCTGAAAATCTTATTTTCACATATAACAGTATATGGCACGCAACCCAATCAAAGTGGCTGCTTCTAAATATGATTCATGCATAACAGCGCATATAGTAAAAACTGTGAGGCACACTGCACCTATTTTACACAATAATAATAATAATCATGTATAAAAAGTGTGAAAAGGAAAATGTGTTCACACACACCCAGCAAAAAGCGAACATTGGTATGAACTGAATAATTCAGCGATGAGTTTCCTTGCTCAGCAATGAGTTTCCTTTCCTTTAAGACACAAATAACTTGACAGCTATTGCAGTTCTTTGGCTGCGAAGAAAAAATAAATAGTTGAGACTTATCTTTAAATATATACTTCCTTTTCCTTAATGGCAGACCAAAGTAGCAAAAGCTTATCTGAATGAAAAACGGTGTCTTCCATGGCAAGAAGAATACAAAGCCCTTCATGCCCTCAAGGGATTTTTTTCAAAGAGTACACAGACCAACATTGTTGGAAGTCATTCACACGTTATTAATAGAGACAAAAAGGAGTTGAAATATTGTGATCTGACACATCTAACACATTTTTTATTTTTTCCATCAGATGGTGCTAGGAAATTGCCAGAAGACTACTTCCAATGCAATATGTGACACCGTAAAGCTTTGGTCACTGCAGTAGAGTGATGGAATTTGTAATTTGTGCCATAGATAATTATTTGTGCATAACACTCAAATTATATGTATTTGTCTCTAATTTCCTCATTTACAAAGTGCTCATACTGAGAGTATGAGATTAGCTTCAAGCCTCACACAAGCATTTTATCATTATGCATATAAATGCACATATAGTGCCATTCAGTCCTTCCTGCTCAGACTAAACGGATCACTGCTGCACCTATTAATGGAGGAGAACCCTGGAGCAGGTCTGGACTGAGAATCAAAATAGGCAATGGCATTTCAGGTACACAGAGGCCCAATCATCCCACTTAGAGGCCCAAACAGTCCCCACCAGCCCACTAAATTGTGACTTTCTATGGCAACTTATAGCAGCCCATCTGGCATTTGCCCTAACCCACAGATTGCCAGTCCGGGCCTGCTCCAGAGGGTGCCCTTGCACCCCGTCTCCATAAGCATAGGGCAGTGTCACCTAAAAAATTGGGCACAGATGTTACTCACAAGGCAAGTTAATATTGGCAATGTCCCCTTACAACTTCAATGGTACTGGATTTCTAGGAAAAATTCTGCACTGTGGGAAAAAATACTTGGCAAAATGCACTTGAAATTGCACTTTGCTCACTGCACTTGCAGAGATATGAGTCCATGAATGCAGATCACTAAGGGAAAATAGGAATTAGAACCATGTCTATCCTGGCAGTAGTTACAAGGTCCTCTGGTATCTAAGCACATAATTATCTACAATTAAACAAAGTAGACTGAACACAAATTGGTAGTAGCATGTATGAATATGGGAATAGCATATACAATATATGTGTACAATTTTGAATCCATTCTAGTGCTTTGTATTTCACATTTATGTTCTTAAATGAACCCTATGGGAGAAAATAGATACATTGGACTTATGAACAATACAAATGTATGAAATCTGATCCCATAATATGGCAGAAACAAATAGAACACTATAGTGAATATGATATACATATTATTTGCTTATTATCTTGAAAAATTTATGTTTTTCTTATTCCTTGAGCTACATTAAATATGGAGTTCGAGAGTAGCTTTTTGTTCTGGAAAACATCAGGCATAAAGTACTGTATATTAAGCACAAGCCCTAGTCACTGACCTAATGTTGAAAAGGGAACGTACAGTACTGCCCTTTTAAATTGCCTTAAAATAAAACTACAATTATGTGACTATATCCCTTTGAGGAAAGTTCTAGGTAATATTTTTTTTGTATTACAGTATGTTTCCCTTCTGTCTCAAAGTAGATATGAGTCCCGCTGCAAATATATATATATACATATATGTTTTATATAACTGATAACCCAGGTTTACTGTAATCCAGCCTGCCTGTGTGAGGAAGTACATTAAAGAGGAGATGATTAAATGGAAATCCTGGGTTATCAGAAATAATAAACAAACTTCTAACTATGCTATTGTGTCTGTTTGCAGTCTACTGATGTCCCCTTTAGTGTTTAACTGTATAACAGTAATTAGGGCTAAGGACCCAAAGTACAAAGTACTGAACTACCATAAATAGTACTTATTTTCTTTTTAACTTGCAATGCTCTAATTAAACACTGCAAGTCTACCATACATTTTATCAATCGTTATATTTATATTTCCTAACACCAGGGATCCCCAACCTTTTTTACCCATTTACACATTTAAATATAAAAAACTTGGGCAGCAAAACAAACACGAAAAAAGGCTGTAATTGGTTGCTTCTGAGCTGACTAGCAGACTACAGGTGAGGCTGTTTGGCAGTACTTGTAGTCTTTATGCCTTCATAATCAATTCAGAAATCCAAAAATAAGCACCTGCATTGAGGCTTTTGAATTTCTAGCTATGTTTGTGTACTAGGGAATAATCCAAATATGAACATTCGAATTTTGAAATTTATCATGTACTGTCTCTTTAAAAATTCGCCATCACCATCTAAAACCTGCCAAATTGTTGTTTTAGCCTGTGGGGGACCTCCTAGAACCTATTTGGAGTCAATTGGGGAACTTTGAAAGTTTGAAGTTTTTTGGGGAAAAACTTTGAATCGATTCGAATCAAATACGGATCAAATTTCGGTTCGTCTTTTTGAATTAAAATTTTGCAGTTTCTGCAATTCGGAATTCGACCCTTAATTAATCTGCCCCTTAGTGCAGTGCCGTTTTTACAATGGGGGCAAGAGCAAGACCCTTTGGGCAATTATGAAAAGAAATACCCGAAATCTCAAATTATGTTGATTACATTTACATATATCAGTTCTAAAAATATTGTAAAATGTATATAAAGTTTGAGAAAAGTACAATTCACTTTTTTACATATGACTGAGGCGCTGTTGATCAGTGACCTATTGGAATAAACCACCCTTTCTTTCAATGGAGTGCCGCCTTTGAATCTTTTTTAGCAATCATTATTTCAGTGGGAACCCAGAATATATTAATGGCGCTACACTAATAAGAACACTCAGGGAGTGAGTTTAGAGCGGCCTAATCTCTTTTTTTCTACTCAATATTTTTACTGTATGAAATACAATCGGTAGAGCACACTTTCTGTATTACAGTTAAAGGGGAACTATTGTGACAATGCCATATAAACTAATTTAAATAAAAGATGCTAAATTCAGTGGTTGTGTCTGAAAGAATTAAATTACTCCTTGCCACTCTCTGCAATCAATTATTATTGTTATTTCTAATACATTGCCTAGGCAACAGATGCACACACCAATGATGAGTTTGACCTGTGTTTCTGACATATTGTAAGACAGGTTGTTGGGAAAAATTGAACATTAAAACTGGCCATGCATAAAACCTCACTAGATAAGTGGATCTTAAGCAATTGGGCCACCACCAACACAGTGGGCCAAATCTGGATAATTCTGACCCCAGGTACAATGATTAAATAATAATTGGGGGCCTACTGAGAGAGCACTGCATAAATGCACCAATGCAAGTGTGCAGAATTGGAACAGAATTTTTAATTGATTGTGTATAGAAAGTTTCTCATTCCTATCAGATAAAGCCTTATATTAAATTTTCCTTTTCATGACAGCTCCCCTTTAAGATGGTCTCTGATTCTGATGGCAAGGTACAATACAGTTTTTTTATAGTTGTTTTATGTTTTCTGGAAATATGTGTTGTAATGTTGGCTTTGGCTTAACCAAACACTTCTGATATCATATA
>CM044434.1:113497816-113620615 GCA_024363595.1 Xenopus borealis | reverse complement strand
TTATATATATATATATATATATATATATATATATATAAAGCAGCTAAAAACAAGACTTCACTTATGAAATTTAAAAGAGATATCAGAAAGTTTGAGCACCCTTATCTGAAATGGTAATTTGTTTCCTAATTATTAACAATTAAAGCTAACATGTCTGACAGTGACTTAATATGTAAATGCTGTATAAGGAAAAAATGTACTGCCATAATTTAAAAATATTGGCTGACTAAGATAAAACATTTGTTAGAAAGTTAGTAATGGAAAGCATACTTGGACTCTAAAACATAATCTGATGCCTGCAAACAAATTAAATTATGTGCAGGTGACACGGAGTGAGCTATATTTGCAGGTACTGTAAAAAAAGAAAAATTGCCACCATCTGGAAGCCATATTTGTATTGGTCTTACCATGTTAACTATAGTTTGACTACACTTAGATGAATATATATTGACATAAGCATTGCTGTGTGACAGTTTTCTCTGAAGCTAGAAGCTCTAAAAGGGAAAAATGGTTAAAGGAGAAGTCAACCTATAACAAGGTAAACGCCAACCCCCTCTCCCCCTGTAAGACCCCCTCCCCCAGCCTACTTCCCCCCCTCGGGCAAATTATCCTAAGTTGCTACTTACCCCCTCAGCACCGGTCCTGAGCAGGGAGTTTGTAGGCACCGCCTTCTCCCCAGCCGTCTTCTTCCTGGATTCTTTGTCGCTTGGCGGCACATGCTCAGTAGGAGCACTTGCCGGTTCAGCTCTACTGCGCATGCGCCAAAAGTCACAAAGTTTTCCAATTCAAGCTTCATGACTTTTGGCGTATGTGCAGTAGAGCTGAACAGCAAATTCTCCTACTACGCATGTGCCGCCAAACGCCAATGGATCCTGGAACAAGACGGTGTAACGTCAACTTACCCTGGTGGTAAGAGTCTCCACCCCCTACTTCTAGGCCCAATGGTTTTCTGCCACATCACTAATTAAACAATGGCCTTAAGTCTTAAGGGTTTGATTGATTGCATATGAGCCATTGTTTAATTAGTGATGTGGCAGAAAACCATTGGGCCTAGAAGTTGGGGGTGGAGACCTCCTGTGGCTTAAATATGGGCACCTGGTGGAGAGTAGTTGATGCTTATGATTAAGTACCAGGGGGTACGAAACGCGTAAGGCGGAACAACAAACTGGTCTGTATGCCTTTTTAATCTTTGATTAATAAAATAAACAAACTTTTACTTTCTTTTCATGGGTTCAATAGCATTACTGGAATGAAAGCTTAAATAAAGGATCAGAAGAAACAGCCATAAGCAGCAAAAAGTGTTTATTGTGCACCAGTGGGGAAGTTATTTTAACAATGCATTGATTTCCTGTCAGAAAAAAAAAATCAAAATATGATTTGTTGCATACCTCAGAATTGCTAAAACAATAATACGCATATGAAACTGATCCCTGTTGGTATGCCATTCCCCAAGTGAACAACATTATCCTCACCTCGGACATAGGATACACCCTCATTTCCAAATGTCCACTATTAAATTTATTAAAGTGTGAAATTAGATCTCACCACAGAAAAAATCACCCACTTTCTATTGATTTATATCAATTTGTTGACATTATCTGCATGAAAGAGGTGTGAAGGGGGCCATTTATGCCAAACTGGAACACCCATCCCTAACAGGAGGAGGTGGCATGTGTTACTACTTATCTGCAATCTGCCTCCACTAGATACTGCACACCTGGAGTAGCTTCAATGTCCATTTCCCCTGTTTAATTTAGTTTAAGAAATAATAAAAGACACATTTTTTCTTTATCAAAACAACATGTGAAAAGTAGGTTCAGCTCAGTTCCATATCATTGAGCGTAGCTTAAACAAATAGGTGTACTGCCTGTTTAAATCTAAAACATTGTGAACTATTGACATGATGTACACTTGCAAGGAATCAATATTTGCCTGAGGAGAATAATAAAGAAATGAAGGTACCGCTTTACCAGGGGTAGCAAAAAACAGTACATTTAAGAGCCATTTATTCTTCTGGAAATGTGGCTCCAGAAGAAGAAATGGTTCTTCTTTTCTTCTTCTTCTTCAGAAACCACAGCTGCACCACTGTAGTTACTATTTCACCCCATTGCCTACACTGCAGGTAAGAATGGGAGAAATCGGGTCATTTGCCCCAGGCAGTGGAACCAGAAACCACCCTTCATAAAAAAGGCTGCTGAATGTTAAAATCTACATATATTATGGTTAAATTATATAGTATTGCATTTTGCATATCACATTATGGATGGCAATCTGCATGAACGTTTGCAAAGAAATATATTCCCATATATTTCTGGTTCCGCTATTACCTCAAACAGCTTTGCTGCAGTTATTTAACTTATAAAATTGTAAATACTAGAACCCAAAATAGAAATGCATGTGTTGCCAGGATTTTGTAAAGTATATGTGTAAGAGAAGAATGCTGTGAACAATTTGCATGTTTATGTGATGTTGTACAATGAAATGACTTTTTCTGAAGTGAAGATTACTTATTGCACACATTATGGTATGAAAGGATCTGGAAGAAATTGAGTTAACATGGAAGTTATTTACAGTACAATTGTGGCTTCAATAATGGTACGCATCTGTGAGGCAAAAGAAAAAATCTAACCACAGGCAAAACAATTGGATGTCCAATTCAAAAATATTTTGGAAACTTATTAAACAACATAGTTCAGCATCTGCCATTTTTAAGAATTAGTTTAATAGTATTAGGAATGTTTCATATTACATCTTAAGTACTTGTTGTGCACATTGAGCTTCTTAATCCTTGAAGTGCTGTCAAAATAAAACAGTGGACCTCAATGATGTCATACAGTGCACCTCAAGAACTTCACTATACTGTATGTATTTCATGGTCAGGTTGCAGGGCACTATACATGTTTACCTTAAATTCCCTTTTCATTCTCCCATACAGCCTATACAGTACATAAATCTTGGAACCAGTTTAGGCAAGCTTAACCAGCAAACCCAAGTCCTTATAATAAAAAATCAGTGGCTTTGGTCATTATCATTAAAGGTATACTTTCATGGGAAAACATGTTTTTTTTCAAAATGCATCAGTTAATAGTGCTGCTCCAGTAGACTTCTGCACTGAAATCCATTTCTCAAAAGAGCAAACAGATTTTTTAATATTCAGTTTTGAAATCTGAAATGGGGCTAGACATTTTGTCAATTTCCCAGCTGCCCCTGGTCATGTGACTTGTGCCAGAACTTTATGAGAGAACTGCTTTCTGGCAGGCTGTTGTTTTTCCCATGAGTTTCCCTTTAAGCCCTGCTGGCTTACCCTCCTGGGACTCACTGGTCTCTGCCAGTCCCTTCTCCCTTCCAGGGATTTAGGCTCTTCAGCCTCTGCAACACTCTTGCAGCAAGACCCCTTCTGCCAGGCACTGTCTCTTCCAGCAGACTTCCCTCCACTAAACCCCCCCAAAACTTTGATACTGTTGGTAACTTAATAAAAGGGGTAAGCTTTATACTGCAAACAATTTTGTGTTCAAGAATATTTTGCTGCTGGTAAGGGATCCGGCTGGGTCAGCGGAGGACCAGCACCAACAGTGCAGTGGAAGTGAAATACAGGTGTGCAGTGAATTTATTACATTGATCTTAAAGTAAGAGAACCAAGACAAGAGTTCTGGGAAGACAAGGGAACTGGAACGTGTGACTGGAGTATCGGGGAAAGAGCTAGGTGTATTCAAAGAAATGGGCCAGGGTCAAAACTAATCAATCAGTGCCGGTAAAAGTCAGGATCCGGAAGAGAAGTCAATAACAGGCAAAGGTCAGTTCAGGCAGCAATAGTGCTGTGGTCAAGAACAGGCAGAGATCAAGAAACTTAAAATAGACATTGGGCAAGGAAAAAACAGACAAGCACAATGATATCAGAGCAACAGGTATTGTTACAAGTATGATGCTTGTTATCAGTCAATTAAAACTCTTCCCTATTTTGGTCAGTGCAAAGATAACCTGTGAAGTTCTTACAGTGAAGCTGAATGTATTAATAGTATCACTATCCTATGAAGACTGTATCCTATACAATATAATCTGGGGGCACATTCTGAAATATCTGTCATCATTTACTGTCTCCTGGCCTGAAAATCTGAAGGTGCTTCATCTCTGGAAAAGAACAGAGGTTGTCTAAATATACCTGCCCGTGTTATAAAATGGTATCTATATTTCACATGCAATACACAATGCTATTAATTAAGAAGCATCCTGCATTAATACACAAATGGAGAACTACAGGATAGGTAGTGATGTGATATATGGGAAACATTTCTCAGTAGTATCATAATGCATTTTTAACATTTGACCCTTGTTTGAAATAGTTAATACATATAACCAACCAATGATGCACTAATCCCCATAATCTGAAGGCAATATAAATAATGTTACTTTGACTTTTAGCCCTGCTGACGATGTTGCATCTCATCTGTTTAGTTTACAATTTCCACTTGCTTTCGTCAATGATCTCTGTCCTCCTTGATCTCTGGCTCTGTTTGCAAAAGTGGTGAAATGGAAGTAAATATTTTACTTCCTTTCTTGAAGTAATTAGTAGTGTTGAAAACAGAACTATAAAAAGCTTTAGGATGAACAAACTAGCCATGTAATTTGTTTTTCTTGCAATGACATCGGAATGGAAGGTCTTTAATATACTTTTCAGTCATTGTTTACCATCAATGTTATTTGCCTCATTGTAAAATGGACCCCTAGCCCTAGATTATTTCAAGTGTCGTCGTAAAAATCCCCTTTTATTGAAGGTTCTTTCTCAATGGGTAACAGATGTAATAGCTACATTTTGGATTTCTTAAATTGCTTATTATTTTATTAACTGTAAGTTTGGAACACAAAAAAAAAACACAGGATTAGTAAACAAGTTGCTTACACAAGGGCTGATTTGCAATCACTATCTCATCAGCACTTAAATGCAAATTCACTAAAGCGCAAAGCGTCTAACGCTAGCGCTAATTCGCCAGTGTGACGTCAATTCGCAACTTCGCCGATTCAACAGTGTCCCTGGCGAAAATTCGCCAGCGAAGTAAATAGACTTGCGCAACTTCGCACCCTTACGCCAGTCAAAGTTGCGCACGTAAGGGACGTAACTTTGCTAATTCACTAAGGTGAAAATTTTTGTGAACGTTACCGCTTACGCTAGACGTTACTTCACCAGGTCAGACCTGGTGAAGTTCAATACAATAGATAGGAGTTTGAAATAAAACTTGAAAAATGCTGGCGTCTTTTACCTTTTGTAGGGAGATAGTCTGAAAAAGAGCGAAATTTCTTTTAGGGTTACCCTCCTTCCCCCCTATATTTCCTAACATATGGCAACTCAACTATACAGGGGGCACATGTTTAGGGCAATAGGACAACTTTATTGTAGTCGCTGTAACATACACCTCTAGTATACGCTTAAGTTCGCATCTTAGTGAATTTGCGTAGCGCTGCCAAAAATTCGCCTGGCGAAGTGTGGCGAACGTCAGCGAAGGCAACACTAGCGCATTTTGGAGCTTTAGGGAATCTGCCCCTTAGTAAGAGAAGCAGATCTGCTTAGTGCCCCTGCTCCACTGATTTGAATTTGATCAGTCTGTGTGCGCTCACACACAGGCTGAGTTCATTCCAAATACTGACCTCAGCTTCAGCTCCACTGTGTGGGACCACACACACAGACCGATCAAATTCAAATCAGTGGAGCAGAGACTTGTAAAACTACAAATGTATTGTTATTACTACTTTTTATTACTTATTTTTCTTTTGAGTCCCTTCCTATTCAAATTCCAATCTCTTATTCATATCAATCCATGGTCGCTAGGTTTGTTTGGACCCTAGAAACCAGATTACTGAATTTGCAAACTGGATTAAAAACTCAAATAATGCAAAAAATGAAAAACAATTGCAAATTGCCTCAGAACATCACATCTTACTAAAAGTTAACTCAAAGGTGAACCACCTTTAGTTCAGGCTTTACAAACATACAAACAACACCCTTTTTAATCCCTGTGTCCTTCCTAAAAAGGGTGTAGCCATCTAAATTCACAATCAAGTCACATTTTTCATCCAACCAGGTCTCAGTGATAACAATTATATCATAATTTTTAGTGCATGCAAATATCTCTACTTCTCCCATTTTACATGACAAACTCTGTGCATTCACCAACATACATCAGAGGCTACTACATATTTCACCTTGCTTAGGTGCAATCCATCATGACTATACAGGTTGTACCCCCAAGGAAAATTTAGCACAGTGCTCTAGGAAACTAAACCCTTCCTTGATACACCAAGACTTTAGCCATGCATTTAGCTCCCTCTGCTCATATTGCATTGCTAAACTTTCAAAAATTCTGAAAAAATTACACTGGAAAACCTTGCCTTAATCTTAGGGCCTAGATCCCTGAACTGACTCTTTGTATGTATTATGGTTCCCTTGCCTGCCCAGAACTTTTTCCGTCTACTTTAAGACATGGCGGCATCTAAGTAGTGAAGGGCTCATCCCGATGCCAAAGGTGGCTGCTATAGGCAGAGGTTTGAGCTGAGACCAGGACTTTAGGGTTTGTTCTGGGTTTGGGATACCATAGGTTACATTGCGTTTGTGGCAACTAGTGATGGGCGAATCTACCCCGTTTCGCTTCGCCAAGAAATTCGCGAATTGGCGAAAAAATTCACAAAACGAGTTGCAGCGTCGTTTTTGACGTGACGAAAACGAAACGACACGCAACTTGTTTTTCTTGCCGAATTTTCGCTGGCGTTTCACGAATTTATTGGCCAGCGGCGAATCTCGGGAATTCACAGCAAATTCGCCCCATGCGTATAAATTCACCCATCACTAGTGGCAACACACATTTTCCCACATAATATGAAGGCATCCTTATCCTGTTAACCATTTTCATTTATATTCTTTACAACTGTCTATATTTACAAGTGTATTTTACAAAATAAAAAATGCAGTTTCCCTTTCACATATTCTTGTTATCATTTGGCAGATCACTGTTTACATCAGCGAAGAAACTATGAACTAAACTGGCACACTTTATTAAAGAAAATACAAATTCTGTTGCACACAACATACTGTGGAATTAAGTTTCTATTTTGAGAAGAATCATGCATAAGAATTTATGACAAGTGACTCAAGCAAAATCACATATTTCTTTGAATTTTTATTTTGTATAATAAAATAATAAACAATGAATGTCTCTCTATTAAACAAAACATTTGCTTTCAGAAAAGTAAATGTATATTGTTAACCCATTTTGAGTATAAAATGGATTTGTTGTCATCTAAATTTGTGTTCACGAAAGCGAATACAGACACAACTCTCAACCCTAGAACCAACTGAAATTTAAGAATGTAACTTAACTTTTTATTAACTACAAACACTTCATAAAGCATATCATACTCTAACTGAAACTGTGCTATTATAATATATATCTTAAATTAAATAGATATTAACGCTCTACTGGTTTGAAAGATACACATATATTTTAATAGTACATTAAATATCTGAAAAAGATCCATTTATTTTTCTTAACCATTTATGGAATGTCTTTATTGCATATTATATACAGTAAATAAATTACCTGGAGGTTGCTTGGCAACATCCTAGGGCAATTAAGTTTGCTATATTTATAATTATGGTAACGTTATGAAGCACAGAATATTATATTTCTGTCCTTGTGCAGTAATATATAAATTAGGTGTTTGCATGAATGCAGATTAAATATTTATTCTGCAAAAAATTTTTTTATATTGCATGTATTCAAAATAAATGTCAGAATAGGCCAGACTAACATATGCAGACAGCTTGCCGGCAATCAGTATTAAAAATTCTACATTCCTTAAAGGACAAACCCTTCATTCTCTTACCATGTACTGTATATATGGGGAAGTATCTCCCTCACCCATACCATAATTTGTACTACATATATCCCCTCTCTTTACCAGCAGTATCCCATTTCCCTAAAACAAAGAGCATCTATCACCCGCAGGGCATTTTCACTGACACTCGTATCTGTAAGCAGCACATGTGAGCTGTAACATTCATGCAAGCACTAATGCAGGCTCTCCTCATTGGCTGTTAGCCTGGAGGGTGTGTTTAGTAATCAGAGTTAAGAAGAACTGAGCATGCTCAGCAGCCAACAGGCAAGGTAGATTGCCAAGGGAGGGGGCTGATTGGGTTGGAGGAGGGGAAGGAATCCTAAGTGATTAAGAGGGGTTAGATATTTAAAGTTTTCAAATAAGATGTTTACAGATTAAATTTTTTGGGGAATTTACATGTCCTTTAAAGCTATATTAATGTAAATAATTTTGAGTTTTTGGGACACATATACTATTGTATGGTGGGCAGTTTAGGTAATTTCTGGGTAGAGTAACAAAAAGGGTAAATATACCAGTAAGGGTCAGTTTAACTAAAACACTGCAATGTGTAACATTTTAATTTTTAGATGTTGTTAATAATGATTCTACTGCTTAAGATTTGCCAGTTGTGGCCTTTCACAAAGTTTTTCAACATCCCACATCATCCTTGCTTAACTTGATTAAATCTGACATTTTTTCCACTTGCTTTAACAGCGACAATTTTCCTGTTCTAAAGTATAACCTTAAATAATGGTAATGTAGTTGTTGACCTAGGAACTATGAATAATGTGTTAGGGCCTGAAAATATTCCTAACATTTTTAGAAACGTATTTTCCTGGAAGTTCCGATTCACTGATACTGTGAGTTAATGAAATGAAATGAACAAGTGGAAACATCTAAACATCTTTTGTTTCACGGTGAGCTGTCTTTGCTTATAGAGTGGAGGTTGTCATATTCATGATCATGAGCTTTCAACTTCATGCAAGAATGCTTATCTTCCAAGCTTAGTATCTCTTTAGACTGGCAGCAACAGAACAAACATGACTGGAAAGACAAAATAATAAAAAAAAAAAATTAAACAAATGCAAATGGATATTTTTACATAATCCACAATGTTCAGATCCGTAGGAGTGCTAAAAGAAGCTCAGGGGATTAAGGATATAGTAGAAAGGGAAAACCTTATAGTGTAGCATTTTCACAATGTTGTAGTTCAACACCTCAATATACAGTGTCAGACTGCAAAGCCCCCTCTGCCACCACTGCAACCTGTGTACACATGCCTACCTTTTTCCTATGCATTGGGTTAGGGAGGAAGGTACGAGTTGCAGTGCAGGTAGCAGTTCTGGGCCAGCAGGGCCCAAAAGAGCCAGGGCCCACCAGGTTTTTTCCCAGTGTTCTGCCAGCCCAGTCCGACCCTGCTCCTAAAACTTATAGGGGTACATTTACTAAGGGTTGAAGTGAATTTGAATTTCGAAGTCATTTTGGGCTTCTTCAGTTACTGAATAGCCCAAAATTCGATTTGAATTGAAAAAATTGAAAATTTGAATTTGAAGTACTGTCTTTTCAAAAAATCCTTCGAATTCGACACTTCGCCACCTTAAAGCTGCAGAATTGCCATTTTAACCTATGGGGGACCTCCTAGAGCCTGTCCTGAAATGTTTTCTAAGTGCCAAGAATTCAAAGGATTTTATTGAAAATAGTTAGAATCGAATGATGCATTTGAACTCTACCGTAAACAGACCGGTTTGGTCCATTTTCGATTGAAAATGCCTTTAAAAAAATGTGATGGTCAAATTTTGAAGTTTTTTAACTTTGAAATTTGACCATTAGTAAATCTGCCCCACGGTGTATTTGTTAGACCAATTTACTCACAAACGATTAACACATCACACCCATCAAAAAAAGCCAAAGTGGGGCTGCCAGATGTTGCTTCTTGTTATTAAAAATGTAGAGCGGAGGATATATTGTAAAAACCTTTAGTACCTATATAAAACCTTAAAATATTACACTCACAATTGTGTTGTAGGAATAAGCATATGGTATTCCCTTTTCTTCTTGTTTGCCTGTGTTGGAGCTGTGTTGTCTCCTCACACCACATGCAGCTTCCAGGGTGCTTGGGAATTACCTTAACTGCCTTCACCTTGCGTGTTTATTCCCTTAGCGACTTCCTCAGAGGCTTTGTTTGGGCAGCCAGTAAGTCCCTTTCCTCTTATCATGGAGACACGTCTTACCCATTCCCTTCACTTCCTTTCATTTCAATACCGGTTCATGTGTCACCATGGCAGCCCTGCACAACATATAGGGGCACATTTACCAAGTGTCGAATTTCAAGGGTTAAAAAACCCTCAAATTCGACCCTCGAATTTAGGTCAAATTAAAACCTCTCGAATTCTAATTTTGAATTTGAGGGGTTTTAACGCGATTCGATTTTTCGAATGATCGAATATAAAAAATTAGATCGATCGATAAAATCGTTAGAATCAATTCGAACAATTTTAAGCAATCTGTCGATTTTTTTTTATTTGATCAAAAAAACTTACAAGAATCCTATGGGAGCTTCCCATAGGATTCTATAGCAATTCGGTAGGTTCAATCTGGCGAGTTTGTTGATCGAATTTTTCTTAAGGTAAATCAGCTCAAATCGAATTTTGGGCTATTCGATAGTCGAATTTGATTAGAATTTGCAGTTTGAATCAATTCAACCCTTAGTAAATGTGCTCTATAGTGACAGATTAAATTCATATTTGTTTTTGAATCAATCGATCCATTGATTTAAAATCTACTAAAATATTAAAACAATAACCCAGGATGTATAATTAATGAATTATAAATTTAAATTTATTTTATGTACAACATTATTATAGTTAACACTTTTGGAATAAAAGGAAGTGAAGGGAATGGGTAAAAAGCATTTCCATAACCTCGGAGTCCCTTAACAGGAAAGGGACAGACGGACTTCCCTATCTAAGTCGCTAAGTGACGAAGCGCGTAAAGTGAAAGCAGTTGATGTCATCCCCAAGCGCCCTGGAAGGAAGAATGAAAGAAAGCAAATCAAAATATATAGTACTATAATATTTGTTATGCTTGCAACATACCTTAAAGCAGTTTCTAAATCTTTTGCTCACTAAGAAGAGAGCTATTGGATTGATGCACGAATTCAAATTAGCCATGTTTATACCAATGTAATCCAACAACAAGAGGAAACTGTAATGACAAAAAAAGTTCAGATATGCTTTAATGCTAAACTGTGAGAAAGAGTATTAATCAATCAAACATAATAACCATTGAAATAACTAATTATATATATGTATGTATATGAATATATGCAAAAAAAGATATATATCCATCCAGTGTATGCGCTCTTACCAGATTTTTAAACAAATTTGGGTGTGTGGGTCAATACTGTTCAGATAAGATGATCAAAGGACTCCAATTCTTTCTCGTGAATAAATGTGTTATTTTATTCTTAGATGCATTTTATCCTTTGATCATTATATATATATATATATATATATATATATATATATATAATCTACAGTACAATCTACTGGTCATTTCTCAATGGGACCAGACTGTAAATTATATCCTTATAAACGGCGCGTTCTGACGCCAGAACGCACCGTTTATAAACTTAAAGGGACAGCACTCGCAGCTGCTGCCATCGCTCTACCCGACCTTCCCACCACTATAGCTTTCGGGCTCCGCATTTATCTCCCACAACACGCCCCACCCCCTCCCATTGGCTTCTCTTTCCTTCATAGCAGATCTCTTCTCCATTTTCCCTCCCCCCCGCTCCTCCCTGCAACTACCACCCCAGTCCCGAACACACAGGAGCCTTCCTGCCGCCTCCCCTATCCCCCTGTGCCCCCGAGTGTCTGCCCCATGCAGTTCTCGTGTTTTTATATGGTCATGAAACTCCTCGGTAACTTATAATATCCTTATATTTTACAATAGGGGGTGCTTTATTCACTATATATATATATATATATATATTTATACATATAGTTGTGTGGTGTGACAGCACTCCAAGGGATTCAAACAGCAGGATTAGTCATGCAGAGAAGCTGGTTTATTAAATCTGACGTATATATATATGAGTATATATATATATATATATATATATATACAGTATATATATATATATATATATATATATATATATATATTAGCAAAAAGAGTTCTGCACTTGCAGGTTTTATGTAGAAACCATTAGGTTATAAATACACTGATATTGAAACCTGTAGAAATAATTAGATACAGTTTAAAGATTAAACATTTTGGAAAAAGGAGTGTCCATCTTATAGACTGTTACACTGCTCCAAAAATTTCAGGACTTAACCTCCGAGTTCCAAAATGTGCATCCAAGTATTTCTACAGCCAATTGCCCGTATTAGATTATTTTAGTTGAGACTTATGTTTCGCTACAACTTTAGCCTTTCTCAAAGTGAACAAACACCAGGGCCGTGCCAGATGCCCTAGGCAACCTGGCCGGTACCGGCACCGGCTGGTTGCATGCATGGCCGAAGTACAGTTCGAGGCACACATGCGTGAATCGATTTAAGTGCAGATACACAGCAAATAGAACATACAGCCGGAGAGAGAGGACCGGACATGGGGTAGGCGACAGAGGAGGTACGTGCCTGATACATGCTAGTTGTAGCTGAAACGTCAGTCTCCACTAATGAGTACATACCTTTTTGGCTTCATTTTGCTGTCATTAGCCTGCACCTAGGCATCCTACACTGGCAGACTTGATTGTGGTGTAAATATATATATATATATATATATATATATATGTGTATATATATACATAGGAGCCAATCTATCAAGCTCTCAAAGGTAACAATTAAACCTACAAGTAACAGTTGCTGATACTGTAATAAAAGCAAGCATTTGGTTCACTGAAGCAGCACATATTTCAGTGTCAATAGTGCATTCCTGAAAGAAAGGAATTTATTACAAAACTGAAAAGCTGCATAACCCTTTCAAGGGGAATGGTTTACCTTAGAAAGTCACACCTGTTAACATCCTTTTCATCGTAAAATGTGAGTTTTAAAATCCGACTGAGGTGCAGAGGAAGCCAGCAAACAGCAAACACAAGCACAAGGTAAAATACTGTTTTTGCAATCTCCTGTCTCTGAAACAGTTAAAAACACATTATTAATCATAACTCTGTACTAGAAAGAACTATTTTATTTGTTAACTTTAATTTGTATTATATGTGATTGCTTGACTAAGAAGAAATGCAGCCTCTCTGAATAAATATTTTGTAATAAAACTTCTTCAAGGTCTTCCTCCTCAGTGCCATTGTCATGAGTCTGTTACACTGCTATGGGGAATGTAACTTCATTTTACATAACATGCATATTACTATTTCTAAAAAAAAAAAAAAAACAGCATAGTGATTAAACAACTTAGTATCTGGAGAATTCTGATTTACTGATCACTGACAGATGATCTACCTTTTGTTCAGAACTGTAAATGTGTAGTTCCTGTTATCCAGAATTTTTGGTACCTGGGGTTTTTGGGATAAGGGATCTTTCTGTAGTTTGAATCTCTATGCGTACATAGAAGGACAGTTTTTTCAAAGGTCAAATTTTAGTGGCAAAAATTTTGGACAATGCCTAGTGAAAAAAACAGGATTCTTGATACTCATTTAAATCTGTAGTCGATAGGGGGACAAAGGGCACTGTAGGGGTTAAGCTCCATCCTCAAGGAGGCGTATCTGGTTTCCAGCTTATCCCCACAAACCACCATCAGTTTGTACCAAAGATACTGCTAAATTTTACTGATGAAAACTGATAACTAAACAGCCAGAACATAAGCAGGTGGAATTTTCCCAACCTAGACCAACAGGTCAACAATTCTTTATAAGGGTGGGGAGCCCTGTGCCCCCTTATCGACTACAGAGAAACAAATTTAAATGTGAGTATCAAAAATCCTGTTTTATCTGTCGTCTCTGGTGGACACAGGGACCATAGGGGACTTAACAAAGCAGCCCCAGAATAGTGGGTGGGAATAGAGTAGAATAGAGTGCAACATTATTGCACCACAGCATGCATTCGTTTGTGGGCAAACACCGCTTCAGCAGAGGAATATGTGTCAAGATTGTAGAATTTAGTGAAGGTGTGAATAGAGGACCAGGTGGCCACTCTTCAAATCTGCTCTGCTGAGGCGGAATTGCGCTATGCCCACGAAGCTCCAACTGCCCTTGTTGAGTGTGCTTGAACATTCAGAGGGGGTGTCTTCCCTTTAGACAGGTAGGCTTGCCTTATTGTCTCTCTAATCCATCTAGCAATAGTTGCCTTGGAATTCGCCTGACCTTTTTTAGGTCCGGATGGTATCAGAAACAGTGATGTGGAGTGGCGGTATGGTTTAGATCCGTCTATGTACCAGCAAAGTGCTCTGACTATGTTGAGCTTGTGTAGCCCATGTTCTTTGTCGTTCTTAGGTTTCGGGCATAGAGTTGGAACTATGATTTTTTGGTTCACATGGAACTGTGATACAACCTTTGGTAGGAAAGATGGCATTGTCTGCAAAACAGCTTTGTCCGTGTGAAAGATGAGGAATGGTGACAGTGCATGACAGTGCGCTCAACTCGGGCACCCTTCTGGCTGAAGAAATTGCCACTAAAAATACCACCTTTCTGGTGAGTACTGTTTCTGAAATAGATGCTTTGTAGAAAGAAAAAAACGGTCCGCACACACCAATATTGCAGTCGGGGATAGTGCCCCTTTCTTTTAATGCCACCAGTTGTCAACGTTTCGGGGGGAAACACAGCCTCCCTTCTTCAGGATCTGAAATAGATCCCATAGGTTCAAATGGTGGTTCAAGTAGCAGTTCAAGTCCTATCCAGGGACTGGTGAACGGAATGCTGGTCTTATGTGTTGTACTCCCTGAATAAATGTGCGGATGGAATCATTCAATGCCAATCTCGACTGGAACAGCACTGACAGGGCTGATATTTGTACCTTTAGAAAACTGAGTTTTAGGTTTAATTGTAGCCCCCTCTGAAGAAAAGATAGGATACTAGGAATGTTGAGTTCTTGAAAAGACAGGTGGTTTTCGGTGCACCATTTCTGGTAGGAGTGCAAGATTCTGTAATAGTATCTGGCCGAAGTTGGTTTGCAAGCTTTCAGCATGGTGGGGATGACCTCCTCTGATATTCCTTGTCTCTGACAAATGGCTGTTTCAATAGCCACCCCATCAAAAGGAATAATCCCGGATTTGGGTATACTATAGGACCCTGAAGAAGGAGATCGGGCCTGGGAGTGAGTCGCTATCGACATGTCTTGTAGATCTGAGAACCATGTCCTCTGTGGCCATTATGGGCCACCACTATGATTGTGAGCTGTGATTGTTTGTTCTTTTTCAGTGCCCAATGTAACATGGGAAGAGGTGGATATATATAAGCTAGGTCAAAGCTCCAGTGTTGTGTCATTGCACCCGTTCCTGACGCTGCTGGATCCCGACATCAAGCGAAAAACACAAACTTTTTGGTTGCTTTTGGACGCCATTAGATCTATTTGTGGGTGTCCCCATTGATGAACTAGCTCAGCGAATGCTTCCAGGTGCAGTTCTCATACTCTGGCATCCAGACGATTTCGACTGAGTTAATCCGCTTTTGTGTTGGACACCCTGGGAATATGGATAGTGGATAGTCTCACCCTGTTGACTTCTGCCCAACCTAGGATGTGTTGTGCCTCTGCTAGAGCCGCTTTGCTGTTGGTTCCTCCTTACCAGTTTATGTATGCCACCGTACTGGCATTGTCGCTTTATATTCGGACGTCTCTCGTCCAAAGTGGCTGTGACCATTGCTTGAGTGCCAGTCTTACTCCTCTTAGTTCCAGTATGTTTATTGAATATTTGGACTCTTCTAGAGACCATGGCCCTTGTGCCGACAGATCGTTCCATGTCACTCCCCATCCTCGGAGACTGGCATCTGTGGCTATGATGTTCCAGTCTGGTGTTGCTCGGGATTGTCCGGTGTTTAGGTTGTTGGTTCTTAACCACCATAGTAGAGATGTCCTTGTCGACTGGGACAGGGAGAATGTTCAAGATAAGCATCCCCCTTTCCAGTCTGCCAGTATGTTAGCCTGCAAGGATGTAAGTGCAACCATCACTCCTAGCACTCTCATTGCTGTATGAATCGTGAATTTTTGATGGTGGAGCAGTTGTCTGACCAGATCTCTGATCTTTCTTTGCTTTTTGTGCTTTTAGACATGCTAACTGAAAGGCTGTATTGAATTCCATTCCCAGAAAAGTCATCTGATGACTAGGACATAGATTAGATTTGGATTAGAAATTCGCGAATTGGTGGAAAAATTTGCGAAACGAGTTGCGGCACGTTTTTGACGAGTCGCGTCATTTTCAACGCGTGTCGCGTCGTTTTCGTTTTGCTGCGTCGTTTTCGTTGCGTCGCGTCAAAAAACGACGCATGGCTCGTTTTTTTGGCGAATTTTCACCAGGCGAATTTTAGCTGGCGTTTCGCGAATTTATTCCATCAATACTAGAGACATCAATAGTTGTCCTCTTCTATTCCTCTCATCGCAGATTGTAGAGTTTCTATCTTGAATCGAACTGATCCGACAAACTTGTTTAGAAGTTTGAGATCCAGCACTGGTCTGAACGTGCCGTCCTTTTTCGGTACTATGAACAGATTCAAGTAAAACCCAGAGAATCTCTTGTGTAAGGGAACTGGAACTATTACTCCTTACCACTCCATACTGGTGATGCAATCTATAAATGCTTGTGCCTTGATTGCGTTGGAGGGGATTTTGGACATGAAGAATTTTGTGGGGCGAAAGGTGAAAACATTTATGTGGAAGCTCTCCGATACTATTTCTTTGACCCATGCATCCAAAGAGTGGTGGGTCCATGCCTCCCGGAATCTCAGCAACTTGCTCCCTATTTGTTCCTGTGATTCTGAAGGGATTGCCCCTTCAGGTCTTTGAGGTCTTGACGTTGGTAGGCTTGTTGTGGGGCTTGCTAGTCTTCCATGTTGCTTGTCCCCTATCATTTGGCTTAGAGGGAATGTGTGACCTTTGGGAAGAGTTGCTTCTTCGGGGAAATTGTGCACTTTGGCCTCGAAAAAACTTTCTTCCTATTGAGTTTGTGGATGATCTGTTTTTCGATTGAGGTACAAAAGTACTTTTGTCCTTGCTCTCATCCTGGTCTTCTTCTTCACCTGTTGATGATGCGTCAGATGGAGGAAGTTCACCTTCTGACTGAGATAAGTTTTGATCGACTGATGAGGCATCAGATAAACCTTGATGGTGTCAGTCTTAGGACTGTCTGCTCTCTTACGTTTCCCTGAATGCTTATGGCTCAGCTTAGAAAGCACCTTGCCCAAACTATCGGCAATGGCGGGTAGTCCTTGGAGAGAGGCCAGTGTAAAGCTGTATAGCACACAGCGGTGCCGGAGGTCTTCGGTATATCCCACTACATCCTGGGGAATGTCCTGTGATCCTGAGCCTCCCCCCTGATTGGGGCCTTGATCTATGTTTTTAACCTGGTTTGAGGTTTTTCTACATCCTCCGAGCAGGCTCTGCAGAGTGGCTCGCTCTGTCCCCCAGGAATTTTGGAAGGCGAAAAAAGTAACCTGCGCCGCTTCTGGGGCTTTCCCCCCCACCCTGTTGAATAAACCCCCTGTCATCTTCTGCCATCTTGAAGTAATGTGCACCGTGGTGCAAGGATGTGTGTGTTGACAAGTTGCTCCTTCTCAGCTGCCCTCCTTTGTGCTGCTGTGCTGCTCATGTGGCAAAAAACGCTGGAATTGGCGCACCAGCACAGCGGAGCTGTTTTTTCCCCCGTCCGAGTGGTAACTAAAATGGCGTCTGTTTCACGCACTTCACAAGGAGATTGCCCATTTCTAAGATGGCGCTGCAGGTGCGCGCCTCCTCCCTGTGGCTAGAGTTCTCCGGTGCAAGTGAATGTGCTTCCTGAGGAGAGTGCCCATTTCTAATATGGCATTGTGGGTGCCCGCCCCCTCCCTGTGGCTGTAGAATGCTCCAGTGTAAGAGAATGCGCCAAGGATTTTGCAATGTTCCAGTGCTAAGAGGAGATGCAATAGTCGTAGGGTTGATTTGTAAGTGTGCCCTTGTAACGCGCAACAGCCTTAAGGGCGCACAATGGCCTGTTTTGTGACCCGCGCTACCGATTGCCAGTAGGAGGGGTGAGGAGGGGTGAGACCCAACCCTGCCATTACTAGGGTTGCCACCTTTTCTTTAAAAAAAAATACCGTCCTTTTTTCATATTAATAACATTGAGATCAGCCATCAAAAATACCGGTCAGGCCGGTAAGAAACCAGCCAGGTGGCAACCATAGCCATTACCAGAGATTGCTGGAGCTGGAGGGAGGGAAGTTGTGGGCACATAGAGAGGGAGAGAGGATTTTATACCCTCCATCATACCTGGCGCTGATCTGTTTTCTCCTCCCCCTCCACCGGTCAGACCCTCTGTGCCTAGTGGAACAGGTATGTCTGAAGGGGCCAGTTAGTCTTATAAGGGCTTTGTAGGTACCCCCCGGTGGGATCCTATGTAGTGGGCTTACCGTCTAGAATGCCAGGTAATCCTGGTCCTGGTGTTGCCCCTGCCTTCTAAGGTTGATGAAGTATGCTCTTCAACAGAGTGTTGTCCATCCTCCCGGTAGCAGGACACTTAAAAAACTGATGGAATAAGTGGTGTGTGGAGTTAAGCTGGGCTTACAGACATGCCCCTTGAAGATTTTATTAAGTGTCCTACCTCCTGGAGGATGGAGTTTAACCCCTACAGTCCATGGCCCAAATTCACTAAAGCGCGAAGCGTCTAATGCTAGCGCTAATTCGCCAGCGTGAAGTCATTTCGCAACTTTGCAAATTCACTAACACCGGCTCTGGCGAATTTTAGCTAGCGATGTAGATAGACTTGCGCAACTTCGCACCCTTACGCCTGGCGAAGTTGCGCACTGACGAAGGATCGTAATTAAGCAAATTCACTAAGATCAACTTTTTCCTGAAGGTTAGCATTTACGCTAGACTTTACTTCGCCTGGGAAATTTTTCTAAGTCCCAAAAAAACAGTGGCGTGTTTTACCATTGTAGGGTGATAGTCTGAAAAAGTTTGTTTTTTTTGGGGGGGTGACCCTGCTTCCCCCCTACATTTCCTAACATATGGCAACACAACTATACAGGGGGCACATGTAGGGCAATAGGACAACTTTATTTAATTTATTAAAGGTTTCCTGTGCTTGTGTAGTGGAATGTAGTGGCTTTAACATATACTTCTATTATACGTTAAAGTTCCCGCCGTATGCAAATTTGGCTTCGCTAGCTTAACTGTGCTCTGCCTAGTGAAGTAACACTAGCCCAACTACGCTACCGTTTGCCGACCTGAGCGTAACTTCGTAGTGAATTTGCGTAGCGCTGGCGAAAATTCGCCTGCCGATGTGTGGCGAACACTAGCGAAGCCAATGCTGGCAAATTTTCGGATCTTCATGAATTTGCCCCATGTGTCCCCCAGAGACGACAGCGGAAAATACAAAATCCTCTTAAAGTCCAAATTTATTTAGAGCGGTCTCATAAGATCAGTGGACTTGTATAGCATTTCAACAACTTTTACCTGGCTACGTTTGGAATTAGAGGTTTTTCCTGGGTTGTACACTTAATAAAACTAAATTTTTTAGAGATTTTTTTTAAAAAGTAGAAAACAATTACTTTTTATAGATTGGTGGGAAAGAATTGAAATTGTATTATTATGAAATGACTACCTTAGTCTACCTATAATTAATAAATATTAATAAACCCAATAGCATGTTGCCTCCAATAAGGATTAATTTAACTTTTTGTGATGTACTGTTTTATTACTACAGAGAAAAAGAAAATAAAAAATCTGAATTATTTTATTAAAATAGAATCTATGGGAGATTTCTTTCCGTAACTCTGGATAATGGTTTTCTGGAAAATGGATTTCATAGTAGTAGCCCATTATTATAAGTATTTGTTAGGCATGTATGGAGGTATGTTTAGAAAACTGTGATGTTTTCATCTGAGACAAACAAAACATGTAAATGAAATCCCTTGTGAATTTTATACATTGTCCATCCTAAGGGTAGATTTAATTATCATTTACCATTTGTGGTCTTGCAACAAAAAATAAGTGAGTTCCTGATCTCATTTGGTTTTTCAGCAATGGATTTCATTGGGTTGCTGCAGAATAGCATTTTAAAAAGTGTTTTTGTGCATGAGTGGGTTTTGATTAAAATAATTCAAGATTTGCAGGTTTAATTCTTTTCAAAAACCCACCCAATTAACTAGTTTTTTTCATAAGTTGGTTGCCCAACCACAGAAGGTCAAAGTAACAAGTAGCCCAAAGTGTTTGCATGTAGTACAACCTGTACAGAATGCTATGGCAATATATTTGGCAACAATGGTATGCTGCAGTAATCCTATATAATAAAGTCCAAGTGTCTCATGCTTCCAGTCCCTGTGTCCATGGAATTTGCTACTGCGCATGTGCTTCAGTGGTCACGTGACGCAAGTCCTCCAATAACTGCACATTATCTGAGAACCCTGAGGTATAGACAGCGATCTGGCCTGGAGTGAGTGAGTCACTGCGTGCAGGCTGAGCTGTAAAGAAGGGAGGAGACAAGCAGCACGAACGAACAGAGAGAGGGCGGGCCAGGGAGGAGACAAGCGGCACAAACAGAGGGAGATTGGACCAGGGAGGAGACAAACAGCATGAATGAACAGAAGGAGGGAGAGCCAGGGAGGAGGCAAGCAGCACAAACAGAGGGAGAACCAGGGAGGAGACAAGCAGCACAAACAGAGGGAGAGCCAGGGAGGAGACAAGCAGAGGGAGGGCTGAGTAGGGAGTAGGGAGGAAGGAGGGCTGAGTTCGGATGGCAGAGTTAGGAGGAGGGAGGGCTGACAACGCAAGACGGAGGAGCGAGGACCGATCCTTTACTGAAGATTCTTAGGACGGGTGACTAGAAAAAAATAGGACGCCGCACTCAACAGGCTTACGAGGGCGCATTTTTCGTAATGATGTCCTAATTTGCGTTCCGTACCCCTCCCCTGCAGCTTCTCTCCGGCTCACCTCAGCATGTCTGGTCCGTGTGCAGCCCAAACAGCAGGGTTAGCAATAAGCGACAAACCCTCCCCCCTGCTCAGTGACAGCCACAGAGGGGTGGGCTCAGCGGCGCTCACTCACACATGCACGTACAGAATAACAAAGGGTGTCCCACTCTAACCTCCTCACACTCATTAATCACCCTGCTGCTACTGCCACGTCACTAGCTGCCCCCCCCCACACCGCTGTACCCGGTATCATGACCCGCAGCCACGACCAACACAGTCTGTCTGACGGCTCCCTGCCTGCCCACGGCTCAAATGCTGCATTGTGCTTGCCTCACGCCCGCCAGCGGTAGCTTCAGCCTGTCACTCGCCTCTGCTTTAATCAGTACCTGTGAAGAGAGACCGGGAGTCGGGACACAGCGACCCGTCATATAGCACCCCCCCCTACACTCAGTAATGGTGTCGCCCGTATATATTACGTCATCCTATAGTGAATAATGGTAACCCCCATACATTAAATAATCCTATATAATAAAGTTCAAGTGTCTCTGCGTCCAGTCCCTGTGTCCGTGGAATTGCGCTACTGCGCATGTGCCACACGGACTGTCTCTGGCGAATTTATGCTAGCGAATAGATAGACG
The DNA here is from genome assembly GCA_024363595.1 of Xenopus borealis. Taxonomy (NCBI): domain Eukaryota; kingdom Metazoa; phylum Chordata; class Amphibia; order Anura; family Pipidae; genus Xenopus; species Xenopus borealis. Next base: position 113,599,060 of record CM044434.1, on the reverse strand, counting down.
CGTAACTTCGCACCCTTACGCTGTGGCGTGTTTTACCATTGTGGGTGATAGTCTGAAAAACGTAAATACGTTACCGTTCCCCGACCAGATCGTAAATTCGCACGTTAGTGAATTTGCGTAGCGCAGGCGAAAATTCGCCTAGAACAATTCTGTTTTTATAAATGTTTGACTACATATGTTCTAGCGCCCGTTAATTTAACGGGCTTAATGTCTAGTAAGTAATAAAATTGTTCAAAACAATCATTTCTATATTGTTTTAGCTATGTTAATGTACAATATCAAATCCCATCATTAGTGCAAACAACAAAGTTTATGTACCTGTCGTAAGGTGTCACTAATAGCAAGTCCCATTTCATTTTTCTTTCTGAATAGCTCAAATGTCATCAGGGTGTAGAAGACCACCGACAGAACCAAAGGGAAGCAGAAATAGAAGCTAAACAGCCATATATCCTTGTACGTCTTATAAAACTTGAAAAAGAAATAAATGGCATATTATTGTAGACAAACCTAATCTCAGTTTTATCCACTCACAGATGGTCTTATTTTGCACCTAAACACACTGTGATTTGATGTAGCCAGAGAAAGTGTTGATGTTTTGGAGAACCAAACCCATACATGTACTGTTTCTCTGCATTGGTAAAACTGATGTGTTTGCTTCAGAAACACTACTATAGTTTATGTAAACAAGCTGCTGTGTAGCAATGGCAGAAATTGAAAAAGGCTACATGGCACAGGTTAAATAGTGGATAACAGATAATACTATTATGTTCTACAGAGCTTATCTGCTATCTACTGTGTAACCTAAGTCTTTTCTCCTTTGAATGGCTGCCCCCCATTGCTACACAGCAGCTTATTTATATAAACAACAGTCCCACGACATTTTTTCATGTAGGTACGTATGACAGCATGCTACAAATCACATCCTGAATTGACTTGCCACCATCATATTATGTGTAATACTTTAATTGCAGAACATATTCATTCAATGATTTAGTATATGGGGAACACAGACAAAAGCTGATTGATGGAATATCAGCAGGGCTTAGGGCATGGGCAGGAAAGTAACTACATTTTGGAATTTAACTACATTTTGCACTATTTAAATTATCCTTTTTTTTTTAAATAGAAGGAGTTTTGGTGGTACCACTATCTGAACTTCCATACATGAGTAACTGGTAATTGGTAAGGCAAGCTGCTGATGGCATTTCCAATACAAGTCATATTTCTAATTACTAAGGTATTGACATACTACTTTGGTTGGCCATCCAGCCAAATCAAAAAAAAAATTAGAAGGTAGAGTCCCCACCAGGATAATGTCTCCTTTGAATAATGCTGGTATACCTGTGTATATGCTGTCAGTTGAGATTGTAAAGTCAGTTACATTATATTATCTATTGTACAGTTTTATATAACATTTGGAGTATAAGGCATCCAAGGAAAACTGCTGTGTAATTCAACTTAGTTTCACGAGTTGGGTAAAGCATGTAGCTATACTGACAATAGAAACAGTATGTAACCATCCCATCCCAACCTACTTCTCCAAAAAATTGACACAAATGAACATTATGCAGTAAATAATATTAACTTAGCAATATGATGCATTTTATGTACAATACTGTTTTGGTTGTTCAATTTGGTTGGTCTTTTTTATTTTTGTTTTTGTGCATGCTTCTGTTACTTATAAGTAAGAATTAACAGATATTCACTAGCAGGGAAAGGAAAGCAAAACTTACCCTCATAAATGTTGTTGTTTGTACATGATGAAGCATACAGATTTGGAGGCGTTCCCCTCGATAGTTAGTTACAATTAAATCATAACCTATCACTTCAGGTACTGCCAGAACAGATGATATAACCCAGATGAAAGCGATTTCCACTGCAATCCATTTTGAAACACCAGTGGTTTGAACATGAGACCAAGAGGCGGCAGCCCTGTACCTGTGTGAATTACACGCATCATTCGTAGTTTCTTTAGACTGGCTACACGGGTTTCTTTTTTTTTTTATCCTTATTAGACTTCTATCAAACATATCAACCGATATAATGCTGTATGAGATTTACCTTTTTTCACTTGATTGGTTGTTTTGCATGTAAACCTGTGTGTTCAATGTGTACAGCTATTTATTGTACAACACTGTTAAATATGTTGGCGTTTTATGACATCTATCCTTGAATACAGTGCATATGTGTTTTACTACTCATTTTTTATCCTTAATAACCTGTTTTAATAGACAAAGCCTGAGCAGACTATACTGGAATGCCTGGTAAACTAAGGCTAACTGTGCGCAGAGGAAATAAAATTTACCCTGTTGAGAAGTGTAAAGTTTGATCTATTGGTACAGTAATATTTCCTTACACATACTAGTGAATGCTGAAAGCTCACTTGAATTCCTTTCCAATTATAGAGAAAGCATCACATGAATAACATTATTTTTTAACATGTGATCCCTCTTCTCATTCCATTCTTTTTGCCATACAGATTTCTCTGTAAAAATCCCCATTAATATCTTAAGATTGAACTTCATGTCATCTTATCTGAATGGATGCCCTTACAAATAAAACATTAAATAGTTTATTGTATGGTCTCCTTGTATATTTATACATAGTTATCACATAACTCCTTAAGTGTAAACTATCCCAGCTTGGCCAGCCCTTCTTCATAAATTTCTTCATTATTAATTTCTTCATTATTTAAGTGTTACCAGTGCCTTTTAAAGGGGAGTAATAAACCTCTACACCCACAAATGTACTGTATACACAATTTAATACAGGACAATATACTGCTGGCTCTTCCTACTACTGTCTGCTTGCTAAAGGTAAGTTTATTACCCAAATGTACCCCCATGTCCTACTCCACAAATATATATAGTGACAGAATTTTTTTTTTATACTGATTTTTACCTGCCCTGCAATTAACAAAACATATGTGACCAGCTAGAGAGCTCCTACAATCTCTCCTACTTGTGAATTGGAACTTAACAGGTACGATTATGTACCCATGTGGTTTTAATTTATTCTAAACAGTTTTAGAAAGCATCAGGGTTGAGCTACCAATCTGGGAGGAATTCTTTAGGCATACTTCCCATTGTTTTTCCTGTTTATTTGCTTCAGGCATATTGCTTGTTGATTATCCATTGCAATCAAAATATCCCCAGGGCAATTAGCGTTATGTCATGCCTTGAGCAGGAAATAACACTATGTAAAACCAGTGATCTGTTTTGCAAAACTGACATTTCTTTATAGAAGATATAGAAAACTGTTGAAGCTTACCTGTCAATGCTAAGGGCACATAGACTCAGCATAGTGATTCCCACAGTAGCCTTTTGCAAGAATGGAACTAGTTTGCATATTTCAACTCCAAACGGCCAATCTTGTGCCAGTAGCTTTTAAGAGGAAAAAAATAAATAAATATATATATATATATATATATATATATATATATATATATATATATGCATATGTATATATATATATATATATATATATATTAATGTCTCTTAAATAAAAACATAACTATAACAGTAGAGTGCAGAACCAACCAAGACAAATGAATATTGTGGGCACTGAAGAAACTCTGCTTATTATTCCATTCACACAATAATACAGTATATCTCTTAGCAAAAGTTATCATATTGCATATGACAATATATAGGTATTTAGACAAAACCTTAACTGTTTTTTATACATCACATTAGATGCTTACTGGTATATTATTTTATTATTCGCCAGATGCCTTATACATTATTGTATGTTGCTTATAATAGAAAATGATTTGCAAAGGGGTAGGACACAGGTATGAAATCGGAAATATTTACAAGTCAGATAAAGAATTATCTTGTGCCTTATGAACAAGAGTAAGAGCAATGTGCAAATTGTAGCATGTTGCCATTATAAATTCAAGAAGATTCAAGTTTGTTAAGTATGAAATTTGATGTATTCAATTGCTGTCAAAATGTTGTTTAGTGCTCATTGTAACAACCACAAACAAGCCCTTTCAATCCAAACTTTGTACAGGTCAAGGAATGTTATTCTAAAATTCCGTTTTTTATTGATTCTTACCTAATTAAACATATACAGTATTTAAAATAAGGAACAACATGGCCAGCATTTGTACTCATCTCACAAGCCTGCGACTGGTCAGACAGATAACAATGTGGAAAGCAGGACCCCAGTAGGTTCTGTTGACCAGTGAGCTCAAGCATGCACCAAAGGTGGTTCTATTTAAACTTGATTTACTCTTTTTGCAGCTGCTTGGTTAGACTGAGCAGGTCACCCTATATCAAGGGACACTTTTAAAGTATTCTCCCAGGCAACTATGAGTTCATAAGATCCAAACTACACTTATATAAGTTTCCCCAGTTAAAGAGAAGGTACTGTATACGCAAACCAATCTTGGTTCAGATTCAAGTTTCATGTTTGATTATTCTGTTAGAGTGTGTTTTCATTTTCTTTTTAGACTTCTATCAAACATATCAACCAATGTAGCACTGAGATTCACTTTAAATTGTTCTGGTTGGTTGTTTTGTACGTATGTTAACCTGTGAGTTCAATGTATTCACCTATTTATTGTACAACACTGTGGAATATGTTGGTGTTTTATGTGCTAATGGCAAATGTTATATATATATGACATCCATCCTTGAATACAGTGCTTATGTCTATTACTACATAAATACATATTTATTTAGATTTTTGGGCAGCCTTTACAGAAACCATTACAGTTTCTATTGTGTGGTTCCTGGAATACAAGTTACAGTTGTGGATTTTTCTTTTGCTTAACCACAAAACTAAATAACTAGTGATGAGCGAAAATGTTCAGGCCATACATGGATTCACTGCAAATCTGTGCCATCTGTTTTCAATTAACTGTGGCAAAACTTCTATGCAAAAATATTTTCTGTGTCAAAAATGTTGCAGAAAGAAAAAAGTTGCCACAAGAAAAGAACGTGATTGATTTTAATTCTTTTGGAGTGAGAAGAAAAGTTGTGAGAGTAAAAAATTGTTGTGCATAAAGAAAAATTGTTGTCTATTTATTATTAAAGGAAAACTATGCGCCCAAATTGAATACTTGAGCAACAGATATTTAAGTAAATATTGACCTTTTACAACTCTTGCCTTGAAGCACCATTTCGTGATGGTCTGTGTGCTGCCTCAGAGATCACCTGACCAGAAATATTTCAACTCTAACTGTAACAGGAAGAAGTGTGGAAGCAAAAGACACAACTCTGTCTGTTAATTGGCTCATGTGACTTTATAGTTTGTTTGGTATGTTTGTGTGCACCATTGAATCAAACGATGTCCTTATTTTTTAAAATGGCAATTTTCTATTTATGATTACCGAATGGCACATGCTACTGAAAAAGTGTATTATTATGAAAATGGTTTATTTACATGAAGCAGGGTTTTACATATGAGTTGTTTTATGCAATATCTTTTTATAGAGACCTACATCGTTTGGGGGGTATAGTTTTTCTTTAAGTGAATTCATTAGAAAGTTTCATCTAAATTCTGTTAGGGCTCTTACACACAAGTGTTTTTACCTGCGCTTCCCTGTGTTCTGTTTTGCTGTGGTCAGCCACAGGGGAGCGCTGGTATAGACTTTGTATGTAGACTGCATGTAGGCGGCAAACACAGATTCAGACGCAACATGCTGCATTTTTCCTGCGTTCGGCACTTACATGCGTTTGTGTGAATACAGCCCATTGAAAAGCATCGAGTGCATCTATACCTGCGGTCCCCTGCGGCTGAACGCAGAAAAACAGAACACAGGGGAGCGCAGGTAAAAATGCTCTTGTGTAAGAGTCCTAAAGGTTGCTTGACATTTTTTTCATAAATTATAATGAAAGCTGTGGAACTCAGAGAAAATCCAACATACAGATGAACCCAGCTTTGATATCAAATGAGTCATATAGTGTAGTATTGCACACTATGGCCTATTATCTCCTAGCATTAATTTCAGTGAAGATGGCACTTTAAACATCTATTTAAACAGTGGGACATGATGATCCATCTAAGCAAAATATCTAACGGTCTAGATCAGGGCTCCCCAACTGCCAGACAAAAGACCAGGCTTTGCTCAACACAGTCACCAAACTGGGCCATCTCTTCAAAGCTCCCCACTGCTCAGTGTAAAACGAGGGTGCAGCATGCGTATGACTTGGGGGTGGCATTCATATGATATGTATTTTGGGGGCATGTAACCATTGAAATCCATGTGTGAAGCTTTTTACAGATCCCCAAAATGACCAAAATACTGTGTGCATGGAGTTATGCTCAGGAGTTATGCAAAAATTTGCACAAAACAAACATTGCTGAAGTGGTTCTTTGAAAAGGGGGAAATACCCTATGATGACATAACAGGAGACTCCAAGACTGCCAACACAAATAGAGCTACCCAAAAGTACCCAGGTCTGGATTTGTGGAAAGGCCACCAAGGCCCGTGCCTAGGGTGGCAGGATTTTAGGGGGCAGCATGCTGCCCAGCCACACCCACATTGGTTCAGATACACTGGGGGGATACAATAGTTTTTTAAATTTCCCATGCTCCAACCCCCATTGTTCCAGTCCTGATGATGAAAATTATGGGGACGACGAACAGCAGTGGGCCTAGGGGCACCAACTATGTAAATCCAGCCCTGAAAGTACCAAAGTCTTACTTAACATATATTAACAATATGGGGCAGATTTATTAAGGGTCGAATTTCGAAATTCGACCAGGGAATAGTGGGGGAATAGTGGGGAATTAAAAAATTTTGAATTCGAATATCGAATTCGAATTTTTTTAGTGCAATTCGATTGATCAAACGACCAAATAGGGAAAATTCGATCGGTCAATCGAATATTCAAATCGAATTCAAATCGAATATTCGAACGATTTTTAGGGATTGATCGAATTTTTCAGATTTGATCTTAGGGAATGATCCCTATTTCGGTAGGTTTAATCAGGCGAAGTAGGTGATCAAATTTAAATTTAAAGGGGAAGTATTCGACCATCGAATTTTCGAATATTTGAATAAAATTAAATTCAAATATTAGAATCATTCGGATTCGAATATTCGATGGTTGAATTTGCCTAATTTGCATATTCGAAATTAAAATTCGAATCTTTTTGAAAATTCGATCGAATATTCGAATCCTTCATGTGAATATATGTGAATTTAGTAAATCTGCCCCTATGTGTTCATTGCAGCAGGTGATTCACATTCTCCTTACCATCTTAATATGTATAATATGTGGTAAGCAACATCTAATAAAGCCATGAATCCTGAATTATATATGCACTGTGACAAGTTTGTGTTTTATTATTATTATATTATTTTATCTTTCAAAAGAAACGGAAATCTGTTGCTATTCTTTTCTCACATATAATTCCTATCTCCAAAATGTAATTTAGGGGCAAATTTACAAAATTCACATGTATTCAAATGAAGGATTCGAATTTTCAAAAAGATTCGAATTTCAAATATGCAAATTAGGCAAATTCGACCATCGAATATTCGAATTAGAATGATTTGAATATTCGAGTTTAATTTTATTTGAATATTCGAAAACTCGATAGTCGAATACTTCCCATTTAAATTTAAATTCGACCCCCTAGTTCACCAGATTAAACTTACCGAAATGGGGATCATTCCCTAAGATCGAATAGGAAAAATTCGATCGATTGTTTAAAAATCGTTCGAAATTCGATTCAAATTTGAATCGAAATCAATCGAATTCGATCGAATTTCCCTATTCAACCATTTGATCGGTCAAATTGCGCTAAAAAAAATTTGAATTTGAATTTTTTTAATTCCCCACTATACCCCCACTATTCCCTGGTCGAATTTCTAATTTTTTTGCCATTCGAAATTCAACCCTTAGTAAATCTGCCCCTAATGTACCCAGAACAATTTATTTATATTTTTAACTCTAACCTTATGTGCCTACCTATCCATGATACTTATCCCCATGTATTTTGTACTGTTTTGCTACATTTCTTACATTACCCAAAGAAACATTCATTCATGCTAGACAAAATATAGGAATGATAAAAAAAAGATTTCTTTATATAACTTTGGATTTCAAGCTGGTTTTTCATGTGTATTTAAACATTTAAAGCATAATATTTGCACATTTGGCTTAAATAATCAGGAAGAAGTAGCCCCTGCCAGGGAACGTTTTAAAGGTTTCACATAATCTCAATCTTTTATGTTTATGAACTTCACTAAATGCTTCAGTGTTCTGAGTGGTGCTTAGGCCTTTACATTGAAGGATATATAAACCTAACATCAGCAGGGGTTTTGCTAAAAGATGAAAACAAACAGCATATAGGATGGTGTTCTTCAACATGTGAATTCTATTAAAAAATGCCTGTAGGGATTACACTAAATAAAGAAAACACATTCTTTGTAGTGTCTCTAGTCATTTTCCCTCAAACTTCTGCTGGAGATTTCAAATCGCAGTAAAATGTTACATGCACTGACACGATAAACAATAATGGGTCACAGGAATTGTTTGGGGGGATTTATTTTATTTTTTATGTCCTTTTAAGTCAAATCATTCTGTTTAAAAAGTTTGCAGCCAAAATTACATCAGGCACTTACTATAACTGGTTTTACGACATAATTAAATCTAGCTTTCTAGTCAATTTCATGAATGTAATATATATCTTAACAGCATAAAAGACAAAAGTGCTGCAAGAGCTATATTTGTAGCACACCACTTACATGTCCTTGAAACAATATAAAAGGGTAACAGAAGCAAAGGCAAAAAAAAGTGGTTAAAATCTTCAGTAACAAACAACTATCTATTATATCATCCCTTTGTTCTTCTACTAAATACTATACACATCCCCTAGTCAAGGGTGATCCTGTTCCCTCCGCCACCTGAGCAGCTTGCTGCTACTGCCCCATCCCCTACGCACTCAACTTTATGCGCTGGATAGGGTCGAGGGAGGGGCCCAAAATGTCAGCAGCGGGGACCAGAGGGGTACAAGAAGCTAGGGCATTTCCTGTTTGAAAACTGGAACTTAAAATTACAGGAGAAGCATTTTTTGGGGCACATTTTGCAGCATTTTGGAAGTTAAATAGTAAAAAGACCAAACCATTATATTTGCCCATAGCAGCCCATTGATATTTCGTTTTGATCAGTCAACTACAGTTTCAAAATTAAAGTCAAAGTCTAATTGGTTACTATAGGTAAATGGACTAGGGCCCTTTGTCTACTATTGCCCCTGTCCCTTGGATGTTTCTCTTAAATCCTTAATATCTCAGAACAATTAGGTGTATGGACTTAAAGGGAATGAAATCTGGTATCACTGGTGCAAACTGACCTGATGGCCAAATAGGAACGTCTCTTTTGAACATGCCAATAGTGTAATTGAGAAAATATATTTGCTGACATATCCAGTCTTAGTCTGCACATTTCTGAATTTGAACACATTGGCATGAGAATATACATCTTTTGGACCTGTACAAATGTCAGACAGGGATAGGTACAATCTTTAATTATACATAGGCCAATAAATAAATACAGCATGCCCAAAGAATAAAAGCCCAAGGATAAAATGTATCTAAGACTTTATTCCTTACCAACCACTTAATTATCTTTGACTCTTTAGGTCAGCAACAGTGGTGAAACTGCATGATGACGGGCCCAGTTGCAAAGTTTGAACACACGCTATGCCCCCCAGCCAGAACATGTGTGTGTGTTTACCTGGAAATATCTTTTGCACATACTGTGTGTGATGGGCCCTGGATTAGTGAAGTCACATGCCACCCCCCCCCCAAAGTAGTAACACCAATGGCAACAACAATTATCTGGATACCTAAAGGACATATGACACCTACTATGCATATGGATTATCGGGTCATTATTGAAGGACATGTAAGCCCACACGCAACAATGTAATCACTGAGGAGCCTCTTTGAAACCTCTACCACTCTGGTTGTTCAAAAGTTAATAGTAAGGCTGCAGCATCCCCTTAATCACTTAGGATTCCTTCCACTCCCCTAACCCACTCAGCCCCCTCCCTCAGGAATTTCCTTTGGCTGTTGGCTCATGAGCATGCTCAGGGCTTCTCAAGTCAGATTAATAAACACACCCTCTAGTGTAGCAGCCAATGAAGAGATTGCATTGCTGGTTCCCTTAGATACTCTTCTCTAGCTGCCTGCTCCTATTTTTAAATCCTAACCTCCTCTCCTCGGCTCAGAGTAACCATTACAGTGCCCAATCCAAGCAGGACTTGTCATCATAGTAAATTCTGCCTGTGTTATCCTGCATTCTTTAATTGCAGGAACGTTACATCACATGTGTGCTGTTTGAAGATCTATATGCACTAATGATGTGTGAATGATGAGGAAAAATGGCCCCCGTGTGTTTGTTTTAGGGAAAAGTAATAATGCTAGCAAATGGAAGTGGGTATATGCAGTACAAATAATGCCATTTGGGTGGGGGATATGTGCCCAACTTTTATACATGTTAGGAAAATGTAGGTACCCTTGGGTTTGTGTAAATTGGCCAAAGCTTAGTTAGAATTGGCCAATCTGTCTAACTTCAGAAATGTGTTTATCTGATTCTGAATTTTAAGAATTCATTTCAGTATATCGTATGGCATCTTGGCAGATGAGGGGCCTTTCAATAGAGTATACCATCATGGTCCCAGCTAATTAATATGAAAAATATTTGAAACATAAAGTACTAACTGTAGATATTGAAAATGACAGCAAGTGAAAAAGACAGATCTGGCAGTTTTGACCTTAGTGCCTTTGTGTGAGATCACATTCCATGTATTCACTATGCATGCCAAAGAAAGAATATTGAGATGGCAACCAAAAAATGTCATAATTTATTATTACATTGTTGAAATTTACGTTCTCACTGTACTTCCTATTTCAAGCATTTTCACACTTTCTAGCTCAGACACAATGGGGCAAATTCACTAAAGTGTGGAAATGCGCTAGCACTGCTTTCGCAGACATTCCCCAGGCAAATTTTCGCCAACGCTACGCAAATCCACTAAGATGCGAATTTGTGCTCAGTCTGGGAATGTTAGCAAAGTAGCTAGTAGAGATAACGTTCACAAAAATTTTCATCTTAGTGAATTAGCATAGTTACATCCCTTCATTAGTGCGCAACTTTTCCTGGTGTAATTGTGCGAAGTTACGCAAGTCGATGTCCTTTCGCTAGCGAATTTTCGCCAGGGACATTATTGGTGAATCGGCGAAGTTGCGAATTGACGTTACGCTGGGGAATTAGCACTAGCGTTAGACGCTTTGCGCTTTTGTGAATTTGCCCCAATTTCGGTAAGCTATTGCATGCGTGGACTGTTACTTTTCCCTCACCTAACAAAGCAGCAGATTTCCCTTCTTCCTCCCCAGTACTGAAATAAACACTGGCCAAGCACACACTACCACCCCTCCTCATACAAGCACCATTAAGTGTGATATTTAGCCTACAATCAAATATCAAGGGTCACTCCTGTTATGAGGCAAGGTGAGAACCTTTCCTCAGGTGGCAAAGAGCAGCTACTGTACGTACTGTATGAATTTCTGGCATTTAAACTGGAAAGTATGCTCTGCCAGTGCATAAAGTGCAGTAGCACTCTCAGCATTAGTGATGAGACCCCCCACTAAAGTTTAAAGTGTAGAGCAGAAGCGGGGGCAGGTGGTTGCAGCCACAGGACGATATCCAAAATGTTAAGATAATTATAGAGCTGCAATCCAGTATCTGCATAGTTCTTATCAGCTACAGTATCTCCAGCCAATATGTCTACAACTCTGCATGGTATCAAATGCATTCTGTTAGTTCATGCTAGCTCATGTTGTGCTATTGCTAATTAACAGAAAGTACAAATTGAAACAAAATTGCTACATATAGCCACTGGATTGGATGATAGACCCACCTCCAGCAATTAAGTAGCAAGCCAGCCAGTTCAGGCTACAATTGCAACAATGTACTTAAAACTTAACTTTTATTTCTCTTCTGCTGTAAAAAACTTTATAGGCTAAACCGACACATATAACTCACAGCAAATTCAGTTACTGCCGTGCAGGACCATATCCTTAAAACCAACATTTACTAAAAACCACATGTGTAGATGGAGGTGGACGGAGTCAATTACCCCATATAGTTTTAGTTATGTAATCACCTAATTCGTGCGTCAAGCATGTAAAGCTAGCCAAAGTAACACCATTCAACTGTGCTGGGGTATAGAGTCAAAGATACTTTTAGCGCCACTCAGTCTCTGCGCTCCTTTCCTATATCACACCCAAGAATCAGTGCATTGCCTCCCCACACACCACCCTTCCCCAGGTCGGATCAACTACCTAGCTACGTTGGGAAGGGACCTATGCCCCTGATGAAGCTGCTGAGCAGCGAAACGCGTAGGGCTGTGTAGGTGGAAGGTGGCGAAGCTAGTTCCCATCCTTCCCAACGTAGCTAGGTAGTTCATCCGACCTGGGGAAGGGTGGTGTGTGGGGAGGCAATGCACTGATTCTTGGGTGTGATATAGGAAAGGAGTGCAGAGACTGAGTAGCGCTAAAAGTATCTTTGACTCTATACCCCAGCACAGTTGAATGGTGTTACTTTGGCTAGCTTTACATGCTTGACGCACGAATTAGGTGATTACATAACTAAAACTATATGGGTTAATTGACTCCGTCCACCTCCATCTACACATGTGGTTTTTAGTAAATGTTGGTTTTAAGGATATGGTCCTGCACGGCAGTAACTGAATTTGCTGTGAGTTATATGTGTCGGTTTAGCCTATAAAGTTTTTTACAGCAGAAGAGAAATAAAAGTTAAGTTTTAAGTACATTGTTGCAATTGTAGCCTGAACTGGCTGGCTTGCTACTTAATTGCTGGAGGTGGGTCTATCATCCAATCCAGTGGCTATATGTAGCAATTTTGTTTCAATTTGTATTTTCAGTATTACCAGCTTGCAGGTTAATGATTGCTTGACTTTCACAGACACCCCGAATCGTTATATTATAATTAACAGAAAGGTTTGAGCTTAGAGGCCCTTTTTTCCATAAATGTATTATACAATATCAGGCAATTATGCAATATACAGGAAAATAGAAGCAATTACATTGCTCCTATTAAATAAAAAGTCATAGAAGGTATTGGGGAAAATATGTGAACTGAAATACGGATGAGCATGCTATCCATCGCTGCATCTGTCTTTGGAGACATTTTCTCTGGGGAAATATGTACGGAAGTACTGCTTTTGAGACAAGGTATTAGATACAATAGACCGCTGACAGAAGTGCCAGAGGTTGCTAAAATAAGGAAATACAAGGGATAGCCCTAAGGCTTTTCTTAATACCAAAGAATTGTAATGATATCTTTCAAGTATTCAAAAAGGGGAAAGCCAGGTGGTAGTTTAGTCCCATCTGCCATCCAGTTTTGGTTCTATATATATAGCTGCACATAAGGAAACACCCATTTAGCACTTGAAGAAGTGGTTACAATTAAGACAATAATTCCCCTACTTTGTAAAATTATTTGAACTGTTCAAAACCCAACAGAGAAAAAAAACAACCTAGGCTTTGTCTATAGTTTGAGGACATCTGCAGAAAAGTCTTGTGCTCTCAGCTGTCAAAATAAGCATTTGTATCAATCAGTATATGCATTTTTTCTTAAGTCTCTTTTATCAATTTCCACATGTTGACTTAAAGGATTCTGCTGCCCCTCCTGAGCTGTGTTTCTTATTTGCTTGTCACTTACAATTCTGCTCTTTACATTGCACTGTTCTACTGTACAATAACATCGGAAAAATAGAGTGAAATAGTGAGAATGCTATTATTTTACACTTGTGACATCTCTTTTGTATTGTGAAGAATAATTTAACCAAACGGAAATGTCTAGGGTTATAGTATAGATGCCACCCACCCAGTAGCTCAGTCTTGTTACTGAGCTACAACACCATGAATCCTTTAACAGTCTCCAGCTGCAAATGGGATATCAATTATGTAGTACAGAAAATATGTAAATCTACGAATCCGTAAATCAATGATATAGCTAACTATATACATAACTAATATGTATGATGCCCTTCCTGCAAGGAAAGTCAATAATTAGAGGGCAGGCCTTGCTCAGATAAGTGCTGCATAAAATGTCACAATGCCATAAGCACTTTTGGCACTTGTAAAATATTGCTTTTTGAGATAGTCAGTACACACTGCCTTTTAGACAATCACACATTTATAGTCAATGGGCAAATGTAAAAAAAAAAAAGCATTAAGTTTTCTCAGGTAGAGGAAGTCAGAGCAATCCAATAAGATGTTTGCCTTTAATTAGGTGGTTAGTGCATGCTACATAACCTGTGGATAAGTTGAGAGAGGTGCCTAGTTCCTTAGCACACTTGCACCTTTTATTATATAAACCACTTAAAGGAACAGTTCAGGGTAAAAATAAAAACTGGGTAAATAGATAGGCTGTGCAAAATAAAAAATGTTTCTAATATAGTTAGTTAGCCAAAAATGTAATGTATGAAAGCTGGAGTGAGTGGATGTCTCACATAACAGAATACAACACAACATCCTGCTTTTCAGCTCTCTAAATCTGAGTTAGTCAGTGACTTGAGGGATGGCCACATGGGACATAACTGTTAAGTGAGTTTGCAATTGATCCTCAGCATTCAGCTCAGATTCAAAAGCAACAGTTATGACCCATGTGGCCCTCCCTCAAGTCATTGATTGGTTACTGCCTGGTAACCAGGGTAACCAGTCAGTGTAAACAAAAGAGAGCTGAAAAGCAAGAAGCAGTGTTCTGTTCTGTTAGGTCGGACTTGCAGTCACTCCAGCCTTTATACATTACATTTTTGCCTAACTAACTTTATTGAAAACATGTTTTATTTTACACAGCCTATCTGTTTACCCAGTTTTTACTTTTATACTGAACAATTCCTTTAAGATTTGCACCAATTCTATAAAAGTATAACACCCAATCAGATATTTACTTTGAAACGGTTACCTGTAACAGTAAACTGCTGATTAGTTGCTACTGGAAATTAGATCTAATACACACATATGTGTAACTATCTTTTGCATTGAAGGCCAAAGCCCTTCCTCAGGCCATGTTAAGTTAAAAGAGCAGCTCTAGAGGAGAAGCAAACACTGAAAGAAGTACAGAATGTAAAATACATGGAGAGAACGATTACCATTTTTCCTATGCTTAATTATATTGTATTTAATAAAACTCACATGTGTATAAATTAATGGATTACAATGTTCTCTGGCAACAATACATACATTCCCAGACTGTTAAATAAGATGTTTGCCAATTGTTTGTCTAAAGCCCTTCAGTTTAATGCACCAGGCACCAGCACTGGGACACCACAATGGAAAAAATGTATTTGCATTTCTAAATTATGCTGGTGTAGTACTAAACTATAGTGGTCATATTTAATACTAGATTAGAAAATGGCAAGTGCTACTTAACTGACTTGAATCATCACACCACAAATCCAAGGAAGCATAGCAAAGATACCTAGGCCTGTAACATATTCATTTATTCTGACAAAATGTTGCACTAAAAGTTAGGGAGATCCAAAATTGATATGCAAGACTAGACTAAAATCTGGATCTGTTACATTTATCTCATCCCGTCCTAATTCATGAGGCAGCTGACCAGATGAACTCCCTATCCTTCTATGCTGGAGCAGACAAATGAATTCCTAAGTTCATCCACTAGGTTAAAGAAAATCAGGTTATGGTCCTGCTTTGACATCATTGTTTTAGCACCAGAGGAGACATGGCTGACTACTACAGCAAGTAGTGAGACAAACTGAATTCTCTGTGCAGTGGTGTCAATTTTGTTGCATGGAACTGAAGCCGAATGCCTTTCAGAGTTAATGCAGCTGTGAAATAGTAAAAAGAGTTGGCAGAAGTAGGTAGAGAAGTTCAGTTATCTGCTGGCGACTATAAGAGAGAGAGGAGCTGATGTAGAGGGGAAAAGCTGTATAACTATTTTAATTCTTATCAACTGGTGGAAGGAAGCAATCATTAACTTGAGATTATTGAGAGTGCTGATGGATAAAATAGAGTTGCAGAGTTGTAGGACCAAGTTGGATTTTGTAGCAGCAGAAGGTTCATCCTTAAGGGCAAGGCCAGACGGGGAGATTCGGGGGAGATCTGTCGCCTGGCGACTTCTCGCCGCGACGAATCTCCCGGAATAGCTAACTAGCGCTGCTCACCTGCTCTGCGTAAAGTCGCCTGTGCTTGTTCACACGCAGCGGCGCGATTTAAAAAGTCGTTCAAAGTTGCCTGGCGAGGTATGTATGTATGTATATTTTTATTTATATAGCGCTCCTTGAGGGCAAAGCACTGTACAGTAACAATAATTTAGTAGTACAAACAAGGGATCACTGCATTAATCAGTAACAATAAGTGCATTATTATAAATACAGTTTGCATAAATATAAAATCTAATTACACATTGTTGAGACAAGATGATGGGGGGCCCTACCCCTTGGGGCTTACAGTCTAAATGGGAGGGTAATATAAAGACACAATTTGGAGGGGTAATAAAGTGCTTTTTACAGTGGGTGAAACAAGTGCCAGTTCAGGTGTTATCCAGGTGCTCCCAGAGGTAGTCTCTGAGTTTTGTTTTAAAAACATTGAGGGAGGATTCTCTCCGGAGAGATGCAGGAATGGCATTCCAAATATAAGGAGCTGCAAGAGAGAAGGGTTTGACACGGGAAACAGCAGTAGAAGTGGGGGGTACAACCAAGCGGTTAGTCTGAGAGGAGCGGAGGTTTCGGCCAGGAACATATAGAGAAACAAGAGATGAGATGTAGTTAGGTGTAAAGGAATGAAGGGCTTTGAAGGCTACGAGGAGAAGTTTATAAGTTATTCTCTGTTTTATCAGAAGCCATGATAATGACTTTAACAGGGGAGGGGCCTGTACCCTTTTGGATGAGAGAAGGAAAATTCTGGCAGCAGAATTTAAAACAGACTGTAGAGGGGAGAGATGGGAGTTAGGCAGGCCTGTTAGTAGAAGGTTACAGTAATCTAGTCGGGATAGGATGAGAGCATGCATGAGTGTCTTGGCTGTAGCAGGTGAAAGGAAGGGACGTATTTTTGCAATATTACGTAAGAAAAAGTGACAGGTTTTGACAGTGGCGTTAATATGATCAGAGAAGGAGAGAGAGGAGTCAAATATCACCCCTAGACAGCGTGCTGAGTTGACCGGGTCAATGAGCATGCCATCAATAGAGATAGTAAAATGGGGAGTAGGGCCAGGTTTAGGTGGAAAGATGATTAGTTCAGTTTTTGTTAGGTTGAGTTTGAGGTGGCGCTGGTTCATCCAGTTGGAGATTGCTAGGAGGCAGTTAGAGATTTGAGCCTCCGTTTCAGCTGTTAATGAAGGGGTGGATAAATATATTTGGGTATCATCAGCATACAGATGATAGTTAAAGCCAAAAGAGCGAATGAGATCTCCCAAAGACAGAGTGTACAGAGAGAACAACAATGGACCAAGTACAGAGCCTTGCGGCACCCCTACATTAAGAGAAATTGGAGATGAGGTTTTGTTAGCGCAAGAGACAGTGAATGTTCGGTTAGAAAGGTATGAAGATAGCCAACATGCAGCCTGGTTCCGGATGCCAAGCGAATACAGGATCTCCATCAGGAGAGAGTGGTCAACCGTGTCAAATGCAGATGATAGGTCAAGGAGGATAAGGATGGAGAAGTGACCTTTGGCTTTGGCAACCTGGAGATCATTTGTAACTCTGCACAAGGCAGTCTCAGTAGAGTGACCAGGCCGGAAACCCGATTGCAGTGGGTCCAATAGATCATGGGTGTGTAGAAAGTTAGTAATACGGGAGAAAACAATACGTTCTAGGAGTTTAGAGGCAAGCGGGAGAAGGGAGACAGGGCGGTAATTTGACAGACAGGATGGGTCAAGTGTGGCCTTTTTAAGAATAGGCTTTACACAGGCCTGTTTGAAAGGAGAAGGGAAGGTTCCAGAGGCTAGAGAAGAATTGAAGATGTGAGTAAGTGGAGGTGAGCAGCGCTAGTTAGCTATTCCGGGAGATTCGGGGGAGATTCGTTGCGGCGAGAAGTCGCCAGGCGACAGATCTCCCCCGAATCTCCCCGTCTGGCCTTGCCCTAATAAAGGAATCAGGCTGTTCATTTTTGGAAAAAAGGCAGTTACTTTCTGATATGCAGCCTTCTGTAATGGTAGGCCTAAGTGAGTGTCTAATCAAAGTATCGTTCTATTAGAACTCTAGTTTCACTGACTGAAAAAGCAAAGTTATTCATCTGAATATTTATATATATATATATATATATTTATATATATGCTTAATGCAGTTTATTTACAATATATTTATTAGCATAATCTAGCAAAAATATTCCCAGTGCTTCATTTCCAACCAGCTGATATCACAGAGTTTATAATACACACATACAGTGCAATTGAACAATGTATCCTGCTTACTGCTCATTCAAGGGTAGACAATAAATAAAGGGCCACAATACTGTCTGTGACTGGTGGTGCTGCTGTATGTTAGCACTGTAAGCATCATGGAATGGGGAGGGGTGTATAGCTATGTTTTTATGAGCAGTGGTATAAAAACCTCCCACTGCTATACCGTAGTTATACCGTGTATTTATTCTTCTAAACTGACTGTATTGTTTTTCTAATTTCTGTTGTAGTGTATTTGATCCACTTGGTACATCAAAGCAATATGGGTCATTGTAGTAAGAGGTGGCAGACTTCCCATTAGGATACCAGTAAGTGGAGCAGTAGTTCCACCGTCAGTTTAGTATGGTGCACTACAGATAAAAGTGAGAAAGAATATGGCAGCTTCTGTGACTAGAAAGTAGAAAATGTTGTTTTAAACTTCTGCATTATACACATTTTTTAAATCACGTGATTGCTTAATTATTTTAAAAGAACATGTGAAGCATTATTACTATTCTATTGAGTCCCAAGTCAGCATTGTATGTATTATAGTAGCTGACATCACTTTTCCATAGATACATTCTCTCTTTATTTTGCAATAAAAGAGATGCACACTCCACATTTAATACCATATTAGAATGTTGAGAAAATTTTTTTTCTGTACCTCTGTAATAGGACATTATTACTTTTTAAAGTGTTTCATTAGCCCTCATTTAATATAAGGCAAGTCCTTACATATTTAAAACAATCCTTCTTATTCTGATTATTTTTGTGTGTTGGGAATAAGAGGACAGGTATTCATAGGTAGTGGCATAATTGTCTGTAAATATTACAGCAAGGTTTTTCTAAAGTCAAATCTGTGTTTTACTGATCTTGTAATTTGCTGAGAGGTCTGGGCTCATTGATTTCTGGAGCCTTTAAAGCACAAATATGTCATCATCAAGTATCATACTGTAGCAGAACAGTTTTTCTTCAGTTGCTTTGAATATACAGTATGTACAGATATAGTGTCTTTTTAATTGCATACCTGCCATAGATTTTAAAATCTACAACTCTGTCTGTCAAACAATGGTCTTCAGACAAATTGTGAAAATAGTTAGCTAACCAATTAGACAACCAGTAACAAACCAATTTTTGTTTCCGGGGGTGGTAGTCATATTCGTCCAGGCATTAAAGAACAAATGCCGAGACTGATACATAAATCTTCCAAATGTTTAGTGCACAGCTGCACACATATGTTTAGCTTTGGAGTTGTTTAATGTATGTGTGTCACTTCATTTTTTATATGCATGTTTCCCATTATTTGAACTACAATACCTGTTTCTGCTATGTTCTGGTAATGTATTAATTTTCTGCTACATCTATATACATGCAATACAATTTCTGGTTAATAATAAGTTCTGCATGTATATATCTACATGATAAATCCCATCAGCTGGTGGCTTGCAGTTTTTCTGTACAGTACAAAATAATGGGCTAGATTCAATTCAGAGAGAAAAAGTCTAATGGTTTATCATGTGAAAACGCTTGGATTCAATATGAGGAGAAAAAAACTTTTCTCCTAATTCATTTCCAGTTTTTCCCATAGACTTCAATAAAATTCTAATGTGATAAACAGATAAGTTTTTCTGAATCAAATTACATCGCAAATTGAATTATGTCCACAAATTTTCATTTGATAAACTTTTTCCTTGCTCAATTAATCTGGACTAATCTGTAAAATTGCAAACATTTAAAAGATGTTGTTACTAGTGATGGGCGAATATGTCCCGTTTCGCTGCGCCGAAAATTCGTGAATTTCCAGCGAAAATTCTCGAAACGAGTTGCGGGGCGTTGCGTCAATTTCGGCACGCAACTCGTTTTTTTTTACGCCAGTGAATTTTCGGGCAGGTGAATTTTCGCTGGCATTTCGCAAATTTATTCGCCGGCGGCAAATCGCGGGAATTCACCGCAAATTCATCCATCACTAGTTGTTACTTGTACTTGTCTCTACTTTCCCCCTCTTTATTTGTTCCTTTTGCGTAAAAGTTGCTTCAAATTGTTGAATAAAGTGTAAAGTGCAAGGTGTATTGACAGACGGGAGTCCTAGTATTATCACCTGCCATGGGGAAACACACAAGTGACTTGCACTTACAGGCTAATTTTTTTTTGCTGCAACTAAATACAAAGTTGCACTTGTGACTTATCAAGTTATGGTGCATGTTATTTCGTGGGTGCCAGCTATTCTGTTGAAATATTGTATTATGTATTTAAAAATATAGGGATTTGTGTGCAGTTTTGTACTTTGCACATTTTTCTTGCATCAGTACATTTGTTGCACAACTGCTAAAACCTACTTTTAAGCTATTAGGCAAGAGATATGATGAGCTTCTAAATCAGTGGTTCTCAACCTTCGTAATGCTGTGACCCTTTAATACAGTTCCTCATGTTGCGGTGACCCCCAACCATAAAATATTAAAATATTTTCATTGCCATCCCAGAGCGGATTGTTATGAAAGTACAGGGACAATGTGGTTGCATAAAGGATTGTTTTCCATGACACCCCAATTACCATGTTAATTTTACAAATTTTAAATGGGCAGGGAGAGCTGTATGGCAGTCCCTACTAAAAGTAGAAAGTTGTAGTGCAACTGGCTTCCCTACACAGGTTACTGAACTACAACTCCCAGCACCAGATCTACAACCTTAGCCCAGGGCTAGTGGGGAGAGAGATTAACCTGCTTCTGGAACCCCTCAAGTGACCCCTGTGGAAGGGTTGTTCGACCCCCAAAGGGGTCTCGACCCCCAGGTTGAGAACCACTGTTCTAAATACTAGTAAATCTATTATTATACTATAGTTTTGAAATATAAAATGTAATCCTTGTGGCATGCAAAACTTAATTGATGATCAAAAAAGCAGCAATCCCATTTCCCAGGAATCAAAGAGCATATGCGTATTACAAACATATACTGGTAAATCCCACATATAATATTAGTACTGTATATTGACAAGTATTAAAAAAAAAAACAGAACTGTAATTCATCAAGGCACATGTCTGGACCTTACAAGAGGTCTGGCTTGAGGTAAGAGCTTTTATTCTGATTATTACCATATGGACTCAAATGTTTATCTTTTCTGATCATCGTTAAGGATGTGCTATTGCGTAAGCTTTTCTTCCTCTGAACTGTTTTTGAAATGGGCAATTAAATGAATTAATACATCTGTTGGCCTGGTGCAGTAAAAGTTCACATGGAAAGCTAACTGTCTATCCTTTTTGTTAAAGGGGTTGTTAGGTACAGTACTATCAAATATCAAACATATTTACAACCATTAAGTTATACTGCAAAAGTGCATCAGCAACTGGCTCTGAAAAGTGTATTAACAAGTAAATGTTTGACTGGTTGCTATAGGCTCTTTACCTTGTGAAATGTGATACTCCTATTCTAGATAAGCCACACAAGTACAAGGTTAGCATTGTTTCCTTAATTTGCTTGGTGGCCATACACGGGCAGATAAAAGCTGCCGACAGACTGTGTCGGCAGCTTATCTGCCCGTGTGGGGGGGCCTCCGACGGGCTTTCCCGATCGATATCTGGCCGAAAGTCAGCCAGATGTCGATCGGGCAGGATTAAAAATCCCGTCGGATCGCGGCCGCATCTGTTCGTTGATGCGGTCCCGCGATCCGACCGCCCGTACTGATACGAACGTTTGGCCCTAGGGCCCACGATCGGATCAGCCCGATATCGGGGAGAGATCCGCTCGTTTGGCAACATCGCCAAATGAGCGGATCTCTACGTGTATGGCCATAGTTACAGTAAACATATGCACTCATTATGTCTGCATGGTATTTAAGAATTTGTTTTATGTGTTTCTACAGTGTTCTTGAATTTTATTACAGTATTAATATAAGCTTTGGGAGGAAGATGTGTCTGTTCAGAGCAGACAAGGTTCCACTGGATGCTTAATGTTATTACAAGGGCAATGATTTTTCATGCATACATACTGTACCTCTTTAAATATGTGTTTAATTGTTTAAACAAGTGGATGTAGTGAATATACGGTAGATTATATAGAATTCTTTCACCCATCACTCGCCCATATCACTCTCCCATCCCCTTTCCATTCCATAAAAATTGTTACCTTATACGTGTTGATTGGAATATTGATGATGATATGGAGAAGATCTCCCAATGCCAGACTTGCAATGAGTATGTAGGGACCATTCCTCATGCAGGTGTTCTTGTAGATTATCCTTACCAGTGCTGTGTTACCAGTGATGCCCACTATAAGTATCAGGCAGGATATCACACTGGTTATGTATCTGAATGTGTCTTTGATCTCTGTTCGCCTGTCACACATCGGAAACTTGTTTTTTCCATTTAGAAAACTTTTGTTAGCTTGTATGTTAAGGACTGAAGCATTATCATTCATGGTCTTGAGGAAAGATGTGTTCATAGTAGCAGTCATGCCTCCCAGGAATGATAACCTGCCATTAGAGGATGGCTTTGGGGATGACCTATACTCTTCTCCAAGTGCAACAATAATAAAACATAGCTGAACAGCCAAAGTTATACAATACTTTGTATTCTGCATCATGACTTAGATTTCAGCAATATTTATCTGTATACACTCGGTGTGCGTAAGTAGTAAATCTGTGTAGCCACCCAGGACCTGAATTAAATAAGCAAAATGTCAGTAAACCTTATACTTATATAACTTATAGTCCCCCCATAGACAAGTATATATACAGTATGATATTGGCCAAAGAAAATTCAGCGCCCTAGCTCAAAATTTCTTAGTGCATAATAATACAGCAAAAATATCAGGATAATGCATAATATTTGTCTACTATATTATAGCATAACTACAACATAGAGAAAGATTAAATAACTAAATAAGTAAAATAAATCAAATCACATAAATAAAAATATTATACATGAAAACACCAGGAATGAAAACATCACAAAGCAGGCACACAGATAGTAGAACAGATTACACAAAACCCTTGCACAAAGTACCATTTACCTTTTTTAAAAATTAGCAGAGAATTCCAAACTAATAAAGCACCAGAGGTTCTCAGCTTGTGAGTTTCTCAGGCAAGTTGTTATCATGCAGAGAGGCCAGGGAAATCTTTCAGGGATATCAGTAATGAGCTGTTCAGACCTTGCTCCTGGTATGTGTGTGTCTCTGAAACCCTCTAGATTAGTCAAATACTTTTACTTCAATGACTGATAGACTCCGCCTGCTCCCTCCTTTAGGATAACAACCTTTAGCCCCTTTTTCCTTTTAGGTTGTCTGGAGTACATTTATGTGTACAAATTAACGTGATAATCAATAAAAAATAAAATTAAAAAAAAGCAATACATTTCTTCGCTTATGGCATTATGCAAGAATATTAGCCGAGTCCTGAATTCTGCACAGGTAATTAGTGGCTTAGACAGACACTCCATTAAGTTCATTAATTTCTTCACTGGATTAAAGTATTTGAAAAAGAAAGTTTCAGCATGGTTTTTGCATCACAGCTCATTAGATCCTCAACTTACAGTTTTCTGCAGAAATGTGATGTATATGTGAGAATTCTGCAGAAGCAGCAGTCTGTTTGTGCAAGTTAAATATGCGCATGGGATATCTGAAGGCAGACACACCAGGGGAACCTCACTTTTCTGTTTTCAAACAACCCTTGATCCCTCTCTCTGAAAACTTGAGGCTCCTAAGCGGCAATTTCCAGGACTGTGTTTTCCTATTTTAGAGCACTGTGGGATTCAGGGTTATTTATACACGTATCAGTGGGTCCAAGGAATCCTTGTTCCCGCAGCCTGGTCTTATTTCAAGGTGAGTACACTATTAAAGTTTATGAACCATTTTTTGTTTGCTAGTTATTGTAGGCAATTGTACCTTCTAAACGAATAAAGAAGGCAACACACTGGACCACTGGGTAGTATGTCGGCCTTGCAGAAGTCCAATCAGTGCTAAGCTGCTAAAGCATATTAAAAACATTTAATATTATAGCTTACAGGAATTAATGGATCAACATTATAGGTTGGATTCCAGCTTGGTCACTATATGCAGGCAATTTGTATGTTCTTCCTGTAGGGTTGCCGCCTGTCTAGTTTTGAACTACAGGTATAGGATCCCTTATTCGGAAAAAACTAATTATCCAGAAAGCTCCAAACGATTGGAAGGCCATCTCCTATAGACTCTATCTTAATCAAATAATTCAAAATTTTAAACATGATTTCCTTTTCATTTGTAATTACAAAACAGTACCTTGTCTTGATCTAAAATATAATTTATCCTTATTGGAGGCTAAGAAATCATATTGGGTTAAGGCATGGATATCCAAAGACAGAAAGATCCCTTATCTGGAAAAACACCTGAGCATTCTGGATAACAGGTCCCATGCCTGTACATACCTAGGCAGTATGGTTTAAAATTGCATGTCCAGATTTCAGATGTCGCAAACCAGGACAAAACATCCCTTTTTTAGCCAGTCACGGGCTGCCGATACATACCACTGCCTAACATCATCAACATGCTCTAAACATTCCAACATGCTCTTAAACATTCCAACACATTCCTAATCATTTTTGCTCTATTCCCAACATCACCTACTTTGTCCACATTTGTCTGTCAATCAAAAGTGGAACCTCGTCTCCCTGTGTCAACATGGATTTCTTCCAGGTACTTCACAAAATAGCTCAAGGAAAAATATGTTAAAGGTAATATTAACTGATAAGTTTGGAGAGAGCAGAATAGTCACAGACAGGCAAGGGTCAGGATTGGAGAGAGTCAGAATGATCAAGCAGGCAGGCAGGCAAGGGTCAGGCAAAGCAAGGATCAATACACAGTAGATCAGGCAGGAATCACAATGATTAAACACCCAGGAAGTCTATAAATAGAACCTAAAAATAGGCCACTCACTGTAGACTGAATTCCCCTTTTATAGGATTTGAATCTTGCATCAAGGGCGATGACATCATCACCCCGGCGCATAAACACGGAAGTGCGCCGGTAAGAGCGCCATAGGGGAACCAGGGGCAGAAGAGAAAAGAGCAGAGCAGCGGGCAGCCACACCACAGGAGTGGCAGTGGACCCCACTGCCTACTAGACCACCAGGGTGAGTGCTTACAGACAGATTGTGGATGTGTTCCCTGGGAAGTAAGAAGGTGAAATGGTTTGAGTAACAAATCACATTAGTATATTTGATATAAGTAATTCTAAAACAACTGGACTTGCTGAGTAATTATTGAAGACGTTTCACTACTCATCCGAGCAGCTTCTTCAGTTCAACTGACTGGTATGGGAAGTTCTCGGTATATAAACTCTTCCACTAATCCAATCACAATGGCACATTGTAACTCTTCAAAGAGGTGACATCTGAATTTGATTCTGTGTAGTTACTGTGATGGGATTACCAATGTGTCATGCAACTCCTAGACACAGGTGTTACTTGTGTGACTATAATAAGATACTCTGGAGAACCGATGCCATCAAACAAGTGTATTATTTATTAGTTGCTAGTGATGGGCGAATTTATTCGCCTAGGTCGAATTCGCGACGAATTCCCGCGATTCGCCGCTGGCGAATAAATTCGCGAATCACCAGCGAAATTTTGCCGAAAAACGAGTCGCGCGTCAGTCGCGCGGCGTTTTTGACGCGCCGAAAACGACGCGACGCGCGCCGAAAACGACGCGACGCGTCAAAGTTGACGCGACGCGCGACAAAGTTGACGCAACGCGCGACAAAATCGTACCGCGACTCGTTTCGCGAATTCTTCGCCGATTCGCGGATTTCTCTAGAAATTTGCGAATCTCTAGGCGAAGCGAATCGCGGGAGATTCGCCGTTCACTATTAGTTGCACAACATGTTTTGGATCCAGCAGATCCTTCCTCAGGTGCTAGTGGACACTAGCACCTGAGGAAGGATCTGCTGGATCCGAAACATGTTGTGCAACTAATAAATAATACACTTGTTTGATGGCATTGGTTCTCCAGAGTATCTTATTATAGTCTATGAAGAATTGGAAATAATGGCGGTTTCCTACTCTGTCTGAGGAACCGGGAACAACAGTGAGAACGAAAGGAGGTGGATCTACTTCTAATTTTACTTGTGTTACTTGTGTGAGTTGCATGAATGGATGTGTGAAGTGTTCTGAAACCGCTTTGGTACTGATCTGAGAACAGCATTGTATGTAGCAGACAGGTGGTGTCGAAGGCTCCCACCTCTATTCAGGGATGGTTTTTCTACCTTGACATGAATCACTTCTTTACAATGTCAAGGTAGAAAAACCATCCAGGCTGAAAGTTCACTTCTCTTGCACCACATTTTCTGTAGGAACAGTATTTGGTGGAAGTTTGATGTCTGCAACATGTAACTTAGTGCGCATCTGTCTGCCATGTAATAATTCAGCTGGAGATGCTTGGGTTGTTGCATGGCATGTTGCTCTGTAGTTATGGAAGAACTCTGTTATAAACACTTTTCAAGATTTCCCAGTATGATTTGCTGTCTGCAGTGCTTCTTTCAGACTTCTGTTGAATCGCTCAATTTCTGTAAGGTTTACAACGGGGAGCCGCTGTAACCGAGGATAGCCACTCCATGGGGAGTGGATATGGCAGAAGCCCAGGGGTGTTGCCCTAGGTGAGAGGAGGCAAAGACATGACAATAGTGGATTGAAGATTTATTGGCATCCACAACAGAAACAAAAGGCAGGAACAGGCAAAAAAGATAATCAGGGTATCCACATGGTGAGGGGAAAAAATGGGAACACAGGAACTTAAAGTACTCACTCAGGAACAAAGTAAAAGGTATTCAGGAACAAGGTATACAAAGACAAGGTTTTCAGGTAACAAGGTTTTCAGGTCATCCAGGAATAACAAAACACAATTAATGACTCAGCCCTGAGCAATGCTCAGGGCGGGGTTTATAAAGGGAAGGTGATTAGGAATGGGAGACACATGAGTGTAAATGAGGTGGGTGGTACATACTGTGAACTGGCAAATACACAGAAACATCAAACACAAGAGCCAAGAGCAGCCCCAAGAGCCCCCAGTGGCTCACAAGGCAAATGCAGGTGAGTAAAAATACAGCGGTTCGATCACCAGCAGATCCTAACAATTTCTCCATTTACTTGTGGGTAATACAAGAAGATTTTCTATGCACAATATTTCTCTCTCTCAGAAAGATTTCAAATTCCGATGATACAAACTGTGGTCCGTTGTCTGAGTCTGAGTTATAGCAAATCTGCAGTCTATAGGAGCATCTGCAAAAGGACCCACAATATCAAGTTCAATATCAATAGCAAGTTTTTCCCATGCTGAATCAGGGAATGGTACTGGCTGAAGTGGTGGTGTATGTGTGATAGCTGTTGTGTCATGATTCTGACAAGTAACACAAGAATGAATGGCAGTTACCACATTGGCTTCCATTGCTGGCCACCAGTATAGTTCTCGCTGTCTTTGTTTTGTACGTACAATTCCTTGATGACTCTCATGTGCAAGTTGTATGAGCTTTTCTCTCAAGGTTTCTGGTACCAATAAACGGTGAGCTCCACGGACAACATAACCATCTACTAAGAACAGTTCGTGTCTAATCCTGTAGTAAGGTTGAAGATCAGGACTGAGTTTCTTCTCAGCATTTGGCCATTTGTTTTGTAAGATGTCCCGTAGTTTTACTTGAATTGGACATGTGAGGCAAGCTTGCTTAAAATCAGCAGCTGTAACTGTAGATTATAATAAATCAGTCAGTGCTTCAACTTCTATGTCCTCATCCAGTGTATCAGAAGCTGCAGGTTAAGGTAAACATGACAAACAATCGGCAGTAACATTTTTCAAACCTGGTTTTTACTGCATTTTGTAGTTGCAATTCAGCTTTGTAGTTAAAATTCACCAACACCATAGTCTGAAGCATCTGTAGTAACCATAGTGGGTTGTGCAGTATCAAATAAAGCTAGTGCTGGACTGTTTACAATTAACTGCTTCACTATTTCAAAGCTATTGGTCTTTGACCAAACCAGACTTGAAGTTCCACATAGTAGTGCTCTAACTGGTTCCCCAACTGAAGCACTTTAGGATGGAACTACTTTCTGGAAGAGTGTTATTTCTCCTACTTAATGTAACCGATGTGTCTCAGTGGGACTTGGCTTTTACTGTTGAGTGCTGTTCTTAGATCTACCAGGAACAGGTCTGGATCTGTGGAGAGGCCTAGGGCAGCAGGATTGTAGGGGGTGGCATGCAGCCCAACCACACCCAAAATTGGTTCTGAAACACTGGGGATAAGCAGGAGAAACAATAGTTTTTTAAATCTCCTGTGTATCAATCGCCATTGCTACGGTCCCAATGATGAAAATTTGATCGAATAAAGGGAGGAGAAGGGGCGATGGACAACAGTGGGCCTAGGGGTGCCCTCTATGTAAATCCAGCCCTGACCAAGGAGTTGTTATCTTGTGTTAGGGAGATGCTATCTGGTTACCTTCCCATTGCTCTTTTGTTAGGCTGCTGGGGGGTGCCTAACTAATAAAAACAAATTTGTTTTTATTGATATGTTTTTCCTCTGAGTGACTGGAGCTCACTGGAATTTGCCATGAGAAACAAGGTACTGAGCAGCCATTTTGTTTGTGCTTACAAAACTCTTTCTTTTTATTGATCTGTACATGTGGTGCAGTACAATCCCAGAGCAGCACAAATGCAAGTAAAGCAATAAAAATTCACAGAAAGCAGTGTCTACATATCTGAACACTTATGAATAAACCAGCTCAGCAATCTTGTTTGTGAACTTGTCCCTCAGGGAGCTGTGGGAGGCCATGATGCACCATACATAGGTTTTTGGCAATGTCTGTGCAGAGAAGTCAGGGGTCCGACAAGTTGCCTTGGTAATGTGCCCATATGGATCTATTTAAACTCTTGCTATTTGCCCATGAATTTAAATCTTGGCCATGCCATGGTGCCCTGATGATAATATGATACAGTAGTATGGAAAGCTGCCAAGGAAATGAGAGGAGCATAGGAGGGCAGATATCGCCCACAACTCATGCACATTGTAAATGGGAAGATTCATGTCCTGCATCAGCAATTTGCCATTTTCCCAATTTGTGCATACATATAAAAGAACATGTACATTATTTATAAGCTTATTATTTTATTAACAAAATCATGTTTATAAGGAATTTTACCAGGCTTCCTATGCTGAGTAATGCTACCAGTGGGTCCCAATTGATTGAATTCTTAGTGATGTTTCTGTAAAAAGTAAAAAATGAAAAGTATGTTAATGCCCCCCTATCCTGGTTGACCCTGGGGAAAAGCCCCTTTTGCAAATATATTAAAATGTCCCAAGTAGCTGTTGACTCCCCATAAGTTCCATTTCTACAACATT
The DNA here is from genome assembly GCA_024363595.1 of Xenopus borealis. NCBI lineage: Eukaryota > Metazoa > Chordata > Amphibia > Anura > Pipidae > Xenopus > Xenopus borealis. The sequence goes on along the minus strand of CM044434.1, from coordinate 113,569,322 downwards.
CTTTATCTAGTGTCTATGTCAACAACAGTGTTATTATTTTTTAGTAAATAATGTGAATCTACACATAAATATACTATCTCCTTGACAGTTCTATGGCCTGTATATGTTTACAGAACATCTCAAATACTGATTTAGGGATAAAGAGGATGTTACTATGTATCTGGGATCTGTATATTCACAACTGATGCTCATACAGGATAACATGTTTGTGTACAATTTCCTAATCTTTCTGTGAAGTGCTAGTGTGAAAAGTCAGGGAGGATATGAAGAAGAGAACATCCCCTAGGGCACAGATGCAGATTGCTGAGTGTCCTCTTCAGTGCCCAAACAAAATGAGCTCTGTCTGTGTTATTGAATACTGTAGATTTTTATTTGCAGACAGTGCTATGGCAATTATATGCAAACAATTTATCAATCATGTGATGTTTGTAATTAACATTTTTGCAATATCAAAAGGAATTATTATTATACTGCATAGAACTGTACAATGTCAGGGTAGTTCAAAGTAATATTCCAAATTGACAAATTGGAACCTTTGAAGTAGTGCCACCTTTGAACTAGGCAACAGCTCTAGGGTTTTGACAATCGTCTGTGTTGATTGCAATTGCCATAAAAGAATAGGACATGCCACTTGCCAGATATATTTTGCCAACCAGACTTTGAAAATATTTAGCACAATTTTGTTGGGATGACTCTCCCAGGCAAGTTCAACAATGCAAGAATTATGGGAAAAGTGTTGCATTATGTGAAATAACTGCATGTTGCTTACTTCAACTGCAGTTTTTACATTTTGCTTTTTGTGTTGATCATTCCGTTGCTTTTGATGTCAAAATGGTTTGTCTTAATTATGACAACAATTATGTGAAACATTTATAATCTTGCTATACGGTTAATGGATAAAGATATTGCATTTCTGTATATGTTTGTTTACATGAATTAATACTTAGTGATGCCTGTTTCCTTGCAAAAGGTGACTGAATGACTTGAGGAAAGAATGTATGTTTTCCAGATACCCTTCATAGGCATTAAAAGGCATTAAAAGTATACTCTATTTAATATACTGTAAATATTTACATTCTGGGTCAGGATAAAAAAATGTATACCATAGACGTAGATCCTAGATATTTTGAGGTATGTGCATTAGGATTACATGGATTTTTCATTAGTACTCTGTGTAACAGATGATTAAAATTCGGATTTTTTTATAGATATCACAGTGCACAGTTTTATTGACACCTTGACAGTAATGCTATAGGACCTTATTAGTGAGATATTATTGCAGTACTTTTCGAATCTACATCCTTTATCTTCTATCTATATTCTATAGTATTTTTCCTACAAATATGTTCATCCCTTTAATAATAAAGGACTTAACATAAGCCTTCTGCTGCAGGGTTTCAGTATGTGTGGGTTCCCTGCATGATAGATTTCACCAACTCTGTTTTCATTTTCTATAGCAGTGAAAGTTTAGACAGGAACGGAGACTTTTGTTTTTTTTGCATAATTGGTTCTCAAACAAGACAAAGTGCTGGGGGGGGGGGGGCTCATTACAAAAGTCAGTGGAGTTCACATGCTCTATTCTAAATAGTCATGTAATCTTAGAAATGAACTAAAGCATAACGACAACCCTTTAGCAGTAAAGATCTGTACCCCCAAAGATGCCCCAGTAGCTCCTCATCTTCTTTTCTGCTTATTCACATTCACATGCTCTGTGCTGCTGTCACTTACTGAGCTTAGGGACCGACTCAAAATATACATACACATAGAATATAACTGTCATAGTATAAGGCAGATTTATAAGTAATACAGATTATTACTACATGGCAGCTCAGAAACCAGTGCAGTATGCATCAGAGATGCCCTGTAGCATCAGCTTATATTAGCAGCTACTGTACATGAAGCTAAACTGGTTGAAGACATAGAAGATTTAAATTATGAGGGTAGACTGTCAAGGTAGGGGTTGCTTTTATTGGAAAAAAGAGAAAAAAATATTACTCTTTACAAGTACATTAAAGGGCATTGTATACAGATCACCGGAGACGTTTTCCCATAAAAAGAATCACCGCACAAGAGGCCATCCCAGAGAAGAAGAACTTTCATTTGAAGCATCATAGGGAGTTTTCACAGTGAGGACAGTGAGTTTGTGGAATGCCCTGACAGTTGATGTTGTGATGACAGATTATATTATGCCTTTAAGAGGGGCTTGGCTGATTTCTTGGACAAGCATAATACCTAAGACCAAAGTGATACTAAGGGGCTGATTTATCAAGGGTCGAATTTCGAAGTGGAAAACCGAATGATTTTAGTGTATGAGCAAACGATTTTTCTTCGACTTTAAAAAAACTTAGAAAAACGCTCTAGAAGGTCCCCATAGGCTAACATAGCACTTCGGCAGTTTTAATTTGGCGAAGTATTGTAGCCAAAATTTTTTTAAAGCGACAGTACTTCGATTATCGAATTGTTGAATATTCAAATGATTTTACTTCGAATGGAAGTCAAAGCTGCAGTAACCTATTTGATGGTCGAAGTATCCAAAAAATTACTTCGAATTTCGAATTTCTTAACTTCAAAAATTCCCTCAAATTCACTTCGGCCCTTGATAAATCAGCCCCTAAATGTTAAAATCCACAATTAGTATAGATATTGGTTTATATAATTGATATGAGGGAATGGAGGGATTGGTGTGAGTGTGTGTATGTATGGGTACTGGGTTTCAGTGGAGGGGCTGAACTTGATAGACTTTGGGTCTTTTTTCATCCCAACCAAAGCTAAGAGTTCTGGCTAGCACAGGAGCATGATCATCTCACCAAGGATACTGTATTGAAGAATACCACCAAAGTGGAACAGGGGGACCGGACCAGCACAAGCGGAGTAGAACAGGCCAAGGTCAGGACAGTGGACAGGCAGAGGTCAGGATTGGAGAGTTTGGAGTTAACAGACAGGCCAAGGTCAGTATTGGAGAGAATCAGAGTAGGCAGGTAAAGCAATGGTCAATACACAAAGGATCAAACAGGAATCACTAAAACTAAACACCCAGGAACTTTCAAAATAGAACCTAACAACGGGCAATGAACTGCATAATGAAATCCATTTTATACTGTTTGAATTTCGCGCCACTGCATGTGACGTCATCACGCCAGCGCATAAACCCGGAAGTGCACCGGCGCGCGCGTGCCATAGGGAGATCGGCGCTAGAAGGAAGCAGACACATGCGACGGTCATCCCCACCGGAGACTTGGCGGGCAACCTTGCATACCACTAGTCCACCAGGGTAAGTGACCCTTACATTACCCCCTCTAGGAGGGGCCACTGGACCCTCAAGTTTACCAGGAGACCTGGGATGGGTCTCCTAAATTGGTCAACCCTGACATCAGATTTAACCAGACACTTCAACACTGGAGTAGGACAGGATTGCTGGTGGACCTGTATAGCAGGTTTCAGAACAGAAACATGAAATAAATTAGAAAGCATAAACATATCAGGCAAATCAAGACAGACAGAGGTTGGGTTAACACTTTCCACTATAGGGTATGGACCAATAAGACTAGGCCCCTGCTTAAGGAATGGGATTTTAGGCTTGATATTCCCTGTGGATAGCCAAACCAAGTCCCCAACCTGATATTTGGGTACCTCCCTACGGGATTTATTGGCTGCTCTTCTCTGAGCAGATGTAACTGCTGATAGGAAACTACGTACCCCAAACCAAGACTTAGAACAATGCTCAACAGTAGGGAGTTTCTCTAGGGAAGCAACTGCCACCATTAGAGTGGAAGCTAGACAGGAATCTTTACAATTGGAACTCCACTGGATAACCTCCCCAGTTACCCAATCAATGTGGGGGTTATGTACCTGTAGCCAGGGTAACCCCAGAATTAATGGGGATGAGGATCCATCAAGAATGTGAAAATATAATTTGTCACAGTGTATATTGTTCACACACATGGATAATGCCTTGGATTTTTGGGTTACCAGACCTGATCCCAGTGGGCTTTTATCAATAGCAGAAATCCTCATAGGAGATATAAGAGGAATATTATAAGGGGGAATATTATACCTTTCTGCGAAGGCAGCATCTAAGAAATCCCCCCAGCCCCAGAATCCACCAAGGCAGAAACTTTAACTGAACCCCCAGGCCAGGACAAAACTACAGGTACAAGGTTTTTTGAGGTAAATTGGGGAGAAGAAATCTTTCTATACAAATGGAGCTTACCCTCTCCACTTATATATATATGCAGGGCCAGGGTTTGCTTTCAGGTCCTTTCCTCAGGGGACAAGCGTGTAGCCCCCAATTGCATTGTTCCCCCTGAGGGTTAGGAAATGAGGGAGTTGAAGAAATGTCATTACATATAATAGGGTAATCTGTATCCCCCTCAGCCCTTCTTTCTCTGTGCCTCCTATCAATTTGGATGGCTAACTTCATAAGGTCATCCAAAGTGGATGAAGGAGGGTAATTAACTAGGCTGTCTTTTACAGATCGAGAAAGCCCTACCCGGAATTGGCTACGATGAGCTGCATCATTTCACCCGTCTCAACTGACCAGCGGCGAAATTCATTACAGCACTCTTCAGCTATTCTTTTCCCTTGGCAGAGTTTACGGATAACGGAATCGGCAGTGTTAGCACGATCTAGGTCATCGTAAAGCATGGCCATAGTGGCAAAAATGCCTCTAGGGATAAACAGGCAGGATCAGAAGGGGGTAATCTTAGTGCCCAGACTTGTGGGTCACCTTGTAGTAAGGTCATAATGAACCTTACTTCATCCTCACCAGTAGGGAAGTTGTGAGGGAAAAACTAAGATACTGTATAGCTTACATGCTTCTTGAAAAACAAAACATTTACTCCTATCCCCACTAAACTTATCTGGAAAGGGAATTTTACGATCATGGGACAAAACTCTATTACCCAGAGTAGCAGACTCCTCAGGAACCACAGTGGAAGATTGCTGAGCTACATCCATGTCATCACGCCGGCTCATAAACCCCGAAGTGCGCTGGCGTGCGCTCCATAGGGAGACCAGCGCTGGAAGGGAGCAGATGCATTTGGTGGGAGCGTCCCTGCCAGAGACTTGGCGGGCCCCCCGCATGCAACTAGACCAGGGTAAGCGTGTCGCAGACCTCCTGTGACAAGTTTGAAGTCCTGGATCATTGCTGCTATTGAGAAGCTGAAACTTTGGGCTGGTGCAATAAGTTCAGTTTATAAAATATAACATTTTCAGTCATATTTCAGTTTATAATAATCTAGGGGCTAATGTTTATATGATGGTCCATATATTGTTGCAACTGTGACGTAATAACCAATACACCAATACACCAATGTTTTCATATATGTGTAACCTTTTTCCACTGTTAGAGGAGGTCCCTAAGTAGTTTCCTGGTTCACAAAAGCTACACTCACGTAAAGGAAAATTTGTTTGTGAAAAGGCATAACTTTTTGCATTGTGAATATTTTTTCCGTTACCAACTTTTATTACATTCCATTGAAGTTTCATTTAAAATATTTTACAAGGAACTTGGTTTTAGCTCATAACATTCTATATAAGCTATGCATGCAGATTTGTAAAAAAAAACTATGATTATATAGACCATCCTTTCTTCTGCATTGCTAGGGATCCATACGAGCCTACAAGACTGTAGTTACAGGTTGTGACATCAATTACTTAAAGGTGAGTTAAGGTGCCCAAAATAAAATTTTTTTCAGAAGATGAAAGAAACTTATGTCATAGAGAGAACCCATTTCACACCACAAGTACGGGTCAAGGTATACTGGTGGATAGAGAGTGTTTGGGTTCAGTAATGTTCAAAAAACGAGGGTTGTGGGTGCACTCCTAAGGCCATATAAAAATATAATTAAGTACAATAATCCCCTGTCTAAATAATCCAATGAATATGCAAGTACATGTACTTAAAAAGGAAAAACAGGATTTTTTGTTACAAAGTTATGATCATAAAATTTATAAGCCACCATACCACATCAAGGTAAACCCCACAAGGTGGTCCCTAACTTGTTTACCTGTGGTCAAAATATAAACGGTCAAATACCGGTCTGCTTCACAGCATTAATTGGAGTATAAATCTCCTGAAGCTTGGTTTCAATCTGTAGGCTAGATCCTCCCTAGCCACCTGCTTATGCAGCTTTTAAGAGAGAGGCTGCCCAAACCAATGCCCATTTTTTAAAAAAGTGAAATGAAAAGACTATAAAGGCAAAGTAAATTTGTATATATAGGTGAACACTTGTCTATGTATGTGTGTGAATATAAGTATGAGTACAGGTTTAAGGGGCCGATGTACTAAATTCTCGTGAATAGATCGAAGTTCGATCGAATTCCATCGAATTTCAAACGTAGGATTTATTCTTTTGGTTCAATATGCAAAGTCCTGATCAAATAGAATTCGAACGATCGAAGTCTTCGATCGTACGAATATTTTGAATGATCGAATGATTTATTCTACTGATCGAATAAATTTGTATTCGATCGTCGAATGTTCGAATATTGAATAAAAGGTAGCCTAAAACTATTCGATTAGCATTCGACGATCGAATGCTAATCGAATATCAAATTTGGTCGAGCTAATTATGGGGAATAATAGTAAATTTGCCCCTAAGTGTTACATGGTTGTGACATCAATTACTTAAAGGTGAGTTAAGGTGCCTAAAATAAATATTTTTTCAAAAGATGAAAGAAACTTATGTCATAGAGAGGACCCATTTCACACCACAAGCACAGGTCAAGGCATACTGGTAGATAGAGGGTGTTTGGGTTCAGTAAGGTTCACCCTTTATGAAACTTTGCCTTGGGGACATGGGGTATATTTGTCAAAGAGTGAAGCTAAGAGTGAGATTCCGCCACTAGAGGGAAATTCTGCAGCTCTCTATTCATTTCTATGGGATTTTTGAAGGCGTATTTATCAAAGGGTGAAATTTCGCTTAACCCATTGATAAATACACCTTTCAAAATCCCATAGAAATGAATTGAGAGCTGCGGGATTTCACTCTAGTGGCGGAACTTCACTCTTTGATAAATTTACCCCTGGCCTCTGGGTGCCTCTACAAGTCCACAGAGTAAATAATGGTCTATGAATATTGTATAAAATGAGAGGGACTTCCTTATTCTTTATTAACACTTAGGGGTACATTTACTAAAGTTTGAATGGTAAATTCGAATTCTCAAATTTTTTTTGGTCAAAACTGACAAATTTGATTTAACCACAAACTTGAATATGAATTCAAGCGTGAAATTTATCACACCTCCACCCTGGAAACAGTTCAAATTCGACTATTTGGAGGAAAATTCGATTCAAATTCCGTTTGAGTTTTTGGGTCGGGACTATTTGATCCAATTTTATACGTAAATTTTTTTTCATAAATAATATATCAGTCAAATTGTGAATAAAATTTTATTTATTACCCTTTAAAAAAATTCACATTAATTTAAAATCCGACCTTTGATAAATAACCCCCTTGATACTATAGAGGTCTTTTATCATATCTTGGGGAGCAAGTGTTAGAGCCCTAATGGCAGGCCTGGATTTGTGGTGAGGCCACATAGGCCCGGGCCTAGGGCTGCATGCCGCCCACTAGGAATAGTTGTGGCTCTCGCACACCCTCTGTGTCCGGCTAATTAGAAATGCCTGGTGCTCAATGGTGGAGATCCGGCAACCTCCCACAAGTCAGCGTCCAAAAGAATCCAAAGGCACACAGGACTTATCAAACACAAAAGTGTTTATTGCAAATAGCGGTGCATGCCACCCAGCCACTTTCCTAAAAGTACTCGCAAGTGCAGCTCCCCAGCGCTCTGGTGCATGTGCACGCACTGGAGAGGGTATGTGGGCAAGTGCTAGGACCGTGCAACAGGTAACCAGCACCGTGCAGCCTCAGACGCCCACCCAACAAATCTGGGGCTGCCTAAGGGGCACTTTGCATGCTGAGTGGTGCTTTGTAAATGCACCCCTTAAATGTTAATGGCTAGCTTTTTTTCCTATAAGGTGCAAAATAAACTCTTAGGGACAATTTATCATAGATTAAACTGTTTATTTCAGTTTTTTACTGAATTGAAACATTTATAAAAGCTGATGTGCGTGCTTGATCACCTTTTTTACTGGTGGTACACATCAGTACATCTTTTAATAATGTCTGCTGAACAGGTCCCTAAATTGTTGCACAAGAAGACTGCAATATTTTCTGAAAACGATCATTATAAGGTGGAACTGCAAAATGTAAGTTATGAAAATGTAGTTTTAAGTTAATGGATAGATTTTAGCTTTAAATGTAAACGACAGTATTGTAGTGCCTTTATAAAGTGAGCGATCATATTTCTAACAAGTTTGTGGTCTTGCTTTATTGTACTTAGTTAGTCTATGAGAGGTAGATATGTCATGCATTCTGTAGGAGAATATGGCATACCTCTGCTCAGGAAGGGTTAACTACTTAATAAAGAGGCAGTTTACCAACTGCCAATGATGTGCAAATGATAGACAGTTCTATTCTCTCCCACACAAGAAATAGAGGTCACTGGGGTGAAGTGAAAGTGTGTTCAATTTGTCTGCTCTTGTACACATGAAAGCAGTACCCTTACAGGGGAAGATTTACTAAATTCACATAAATTCACGAGTGATTCGAATATTTGATCGAATTTTCAAAAAGATTCAAATTCGAATTTTGAATATGCAAATTAGGCAAATTCGACAAAATTTGACCATCGAATAGTAGAATTCGAATTTAATTTTATTCGAATATTCGAAAATTCGATGGTCGAATACTTCCCCTTCACTTTCACTCTTTGATAAATATTCCCCAAAGACTACAAACACACACACAGATTTACTATTGGTCGAATTTCGAATGATAAAAAAATTTGAAATTCAACCAAGGAATAATTCGAAGGATTTTACCGCAATTCGAATGATCGAACGATCGAATATAGAAAATTACATCGTTCATTCGAATATTCAAATCGAATTCGAATCGAATATTCAAACGATTTTTTAGCGATCGATCCAATTTTTTATATTCGATCTTAGGGAATGATCCCCATTTCGGTAGGTTTAATCTGGCAAAGTAGGTGGTTGAATTAAAATGTCTAGCCCCATGTCAGATTTCAAAATGAAATATAAAAAAATCTGTTTGCTCTTTTGAGAAATGGATTTCAGTGCAGAATTCTTCTGGAGCAGCACTATTAACTGATGCATTTTGAAAAAAATGTTTTTTCCCATGACAGGATCCCTTTAAAAATTCTGGCCATAAAAGTAGTGCGGAAAATCATGAAGATCCAAATGTTCTGATCTCAGGCTAATAATCAGATTACAAACAGTATTGTTGTCTTTGGACGTCATCTAAACAAGCTCTGACCATATACTGTAGCAATCTGCAAGGTTGTTGTTTCAGTTACACACACATAATTGTTCATTCAGAACCAATATCTTTCTATGGACACTGTAGATTGTAAAACTGATATATTCCAGTGGAACATTACTCAGCTACACAATCAAATGGCCTGCAAGCATATTAAATTCTATATGAAGAAACTGAATAAAAAACAAATATTACATTTTTGATATAGATATAAATATATTGCTATGATCTCTAAATATTTTGTGTTTAAGGGAGTAAGTGAAATTATCATTACTGTTTATAATTTAATTGGGCAATGATATGTTATCATGTACTGAAACATTTTGTCCATTATGGCCATCATCTTCTCTTCTAGGTTCATATTAACAAGCTCATCTCATGTTCTAAAGGCAATTTCTTACTCTGGCTTCAAACATCACCCAGAATGAAATGTGACTGCTTAGTGTACCTAAAGAGATATCTAGTTTGCAGCAGTGTGTGTGCTTAGTGCTTGTAGATTTGGGATTCTAGGATTCTGTACTGAGTTAGCTAGAGGAATGCCCGGAAACAGGGTTAAGTATCCAGTAATCCCTTGCATAAACACAATAAGCTATATGACATTGTTTCAATGTAAAAAGTAGGGTGAACCCATTGGTGGGTATTCAGATGCCAATGGGTAACATACATGTGGGGGGGGGTGTAATAAAAGTCACAAAGAGCAAAACAATTTGCACAAATCAGAATAAAATTTCACTTTGTAATATTCTTCCTTAAACTGTTATTGCATTGCAAATTTAAATTGCTCATTGCTTGAAGGTGTCGTAATCTTCTGGAGCAAAGATAACTTTTTACTGGCACATGCTATAACATTAATAAACCTATTTCCACTGTTGGAGGAGGTCGCTAAGAATTTTTCTGGTTCGCAAAAGCTATACTAAATTCACGCATTCCCCCATTGGCGTTTATTTTAAAATATTTTACAATGGAATGGAAGCATATTAACCAGGAAAAAATACATGATTACATTCTGTTTTAATCCCCTCCTGTTTTCACATAAAGTGGTAAGAACAGTACTTGTATTTTTGATCCAGATGATGTTGATCAAAGTAGAAAAAGCCCAGGTTCAACTTGCAATGAGTGTTGATTTTTAGTCTCTTTAAATGCAGTACTGACTGTAAATCCTTATATTTGCTGACAACTGCTATTTTTAAGTTGACCCACTGAGACCTTCATCATGAAAAGTCATGACGTAAGACCAAGATCTACCATTACATGAAAATAGAGACTGTTTGTAAATATACTTATTTTACATCTTGATCCTCTGTCTGAGGACAAAGAAGCCCTTTAAATAGAAACTGATCCCTACACGGTCAATATCCTTGCAGTCCCCTGCTACCCTTCTGTTAAACTCTGAATTGCTTTCCTGTCAGTCTATGTACAGTATGTTGCAAGGTATATTTACATTCTCCAATTCTTTGCAAAAGATTGAATTTCACAGTGCCATGATATTCACAGCATTTTTTAGTGTTTCTTGGAAAATATTAGCAACGTTTCTGAAAGATCTTTCTGTATATGCTAGTTTAGTTTTTACATGTGGTATGTTGTTTGCACAAGGGGAATAGTTTGATTTTCTTTTTGGAATTTTTGTTGTCATTGGAAGTAGAACATGTACACATCCTATGGAGTTTGGAAATGATTCAAAGGGCTGAAGCTTAGAATTTATGTGCAATAGAGATAAAAGGACAATTTAGCCATAGCAAATTTGACTCTAGAAAGTTACATACATAGAAATTATCTGAAGCATCTTAATTTTCAGGCATCTTTGTCCTTATTTGAATTTCTATAAGGGACCCTCATGTCATGAATTGATGTGTGGGTTTGAGCTTTCTGACACATTCAGATGGTGCTTAAAATGATGCTGAGGCCTGAAGTTCCTTGCAAAGAGTTATGTGCCTGTTGGTTAAGAGTCTGAGCCTGCTAATGTTGGAATGATGTTGCAAATCTGATCTGATCTTGGCATTTCAACGTCTTTGGTTCTTTATTGTTGGGCCATCTTTTGATTTTGTTTCTTTCTGCCATACCTGACCTTAGTTTGTTCTCTGACTTTGATGATGACTTTGCTGATTTGGTACTTTCTTCATGGAAGTTGTGTCTACTTTTTGGCACTCCTGCCCTGTCCACTGAGATCAATTCTGCATTGAACCTCAGGTGCTGTAACTCTTGTGAGAGGCATTAGAAAGGCTAAACTTCATCTGTTTGGACTTGAGACTGCCGGAATCAATTCATAAGTTGATGTGAATGTGGGATGTGAATTTTAATTTCCTATCGTGCATTCATCAGCTTATTCAAAGCTATATAAAGAACATTTATTATACTGTACTTGGTTGCTTCATGTGAGCAGACACATCTAAGCTTGTCTCTGTCTCCAGATCTACATTATCCTCATTAAACCTCTACCTCAGAGAACACTGATGGGGCAAAATAAGGCAGCTAAATGTGCATCTGAGACAGTGGTATGACTTGAGAAGTTTGCCTAGAAAGCCCGCTCAAGCCAAAATGGAGCTAAGGAACCTTGTAGAAGCAGGGTTCAGTGCACTGTTAACTGCTGGACTTATGTTCCTCGAATGTCTAAGTAAAACAAGGTCAAATATAGTATATAGTATGCTCATTTGTTTATAACCACCTGAGCACCACTGCAGTTCTCTACAAAATGGTTTGTCTATAACCACCTGAGCACCGCTGCAGTTTTCTACGAAATGGCGCAGAGCTCAAACCACTTTTCAACTAACTTTGTTTATAACCACCGGAGCTGAGGAACCTGCCTCCAAAGCTAGTAACCAGACCAATTCCCCAAAAGAGTGCTTCCACACAATGGGTGATCCAACTTCACTTGAGCCTACTCCATTTGATCTTCTGAATGAGATCAGGTGCTTCAAATACTCCTGTACAACCTGATCTGCTCCAAGACAGATGAAATCAAGGTTGATTTGCCCATCATCAAATCAGACCTTAAAAATCATGGGAAAGAACTGTGACGCTGGAGGACAGAATTAGTACGGTGAAATTGTACTAACTGAGCACATCCAACAGCTTAATCAAAAGATAAATTCCTGTGCAACCAAGTCCAACAACTTTGAGAACATATAAATGTTCCGAAGGTAACTCTCCAGAAAAGTTTGTTGAATCTGGTTTCTGGAAAATGGTACCTTTTCATCTGCTTGTGCTATTGAGAGCACATGGGATCCCTATACCTGGAGCTACTCCAAGACCCCTTATCACAAGGTTACTTGATGCCCACAGTAGGGATGCAGTGCTCTCTCCTGCCAAAAGAAAAAAAGGATTCACTTATTTAACAACTTAAGTTTCCATCTTTGGGGATTTCTTGGTGGTGATAGATCCCGCTTCCCAGAATGCAACCACCATCTGGGTGACCTTGGTCTCCAACATGTTATGCTATTTGGTCTGTGTTACTTCTCTAACTTCTCTAACCTAACCTCTGCCACTATAGTTGGGTCAGTACAGATATGAGCGGCTATCATAGGTTGTACCTACTGACTTTCATGACCCAGATATAAGATTTAATTGACACTCGGCTTTTCTGTATTAGTATCCTATGCATTTTCCCCATTGGATAATGCATGTTGTAGTTCACAATACTTGCCAGCGTCTGCCTTGTTTACAGAGACCAGGAATGTCTAATGTAGACTTACTTTTTATATTTAGGTTCATGACCTCTATAGGCCTAGTGCTAACCAGCACCCTGAGGTTTCAGTTGACATATAATGGTTGGTTAAGGGTACCTGCTTCAAGAAAAAACCACTTTAAGATTTCTTTAGGGCCTTCTTACTCCTAAATTTGTTTCCAAAAACTATATACATTAAACAATTTAATTATACACCCAATAAATTATAACCAGAGGTCTTCCTGCAATGCATCAGATGCAAGTAGAGTGTTGGCACCCTTAGTCATACCCTTTGGTCTTCTCCCACCCTTCAGCAATATTGGTCTACTATGAGTAGCAAGCAGAATCATAGACATGCAGGTCCCCCTGGATTCATTAATGTATATTGTGAGTCAACACAGCTTTTGACCTACATGTAGACATACGTTCATTTTTGGCTAAAGTACTATTTCAAGATTGTAATCTTATCACACAGAACTGGAAATCCAAAGCTCCATCCTTTACGGCCTGAATTGAGGCAATGAACAAAGGGGCAAATTCATTAAAGTGTGAAGCGTCTAACGCTAGCGCAAATTAGCCAGCGTGACGTCAAATAGTAACTTTGCAAATTCACTAACACCGGCTCTGGCAAATTTACGCTAGTGAAATAGATAGACTTGCGCAACTTCGCACCCTTACGCCAGGCGAATTTGCGCACTGACGAAGGATCGTAATTACGCAAATTCACTAAGATCAACTTTTTGCTGAACGTTACCACTTACGCTAGACTTCACTTCGCCTGCTCAGACCAGGCGAAGTTCAATAGAAAAGATAGGCGTTGGAAAAAAAAAAAACATTTTTGTAAGTCCCAAAAAATGCTGTGGCATGTTTTACCATTGTGGGTGATAGTCTGAAAAACATAATTTTTTTTTGGGGGGGGGGTTACCCTCCTTCACCCCTACATTTCCTAACATATGGCAACACAACTAAATAAAATAAATAAATAAATAAATAAAAATAAAGTTGTCCTTTTGCCCTACATGTGCCCCCTATATTCACTTTAGTGAATTTGCGTAGCGCTGGCGAAAATTCGCCTGCCGAAGTGTGGCGAACGCTAGTGAAGCCTGCGCTGGCATTTTTTCAGATCTTAGTGAATTTGCCACAGAGTGCGGAATCTAGACAAGCATTTGTATTTAAGTAGAGGTAAATCTGTATTTTGCTACTTAGATGTATGGTCATAATCTTTATTGTATCTTACTTGACTTCTATATTAGCCTATATCTGTAATTTATTTGTTGAAAAATCTTAACTGCTTACTGTATGGTTACACTATTCACATCTCAAAATGTGTTATGTTAGTTGTTATAAATACTAAATGAACACTTACCTGAACAAAAACAAAACAACATCTACTATGCTACAATAAAATCAAGTGTAATCTTACTAATTTTTTTTGTACATATACATGAGTTTATGATTTGTTTTTGATTGAAGTTTTTTTAAGAAATTGGAGTACAACAGGTATATAGGGCCCCAAGGCAGTAAAAGCAAAAGAAAAACTGAAGAACAAATAATCATAATATAAATACACAGCAACAAGATCAAAACCCCCTGGTAAATGTTTCTCAAATTCTATTGCCAAGTGGAACGTGTTTGAATCGAACGATTCGAAAGATTTAAATAAAAAAAAAAAATCTTCCAGCAGGTCCCCCACAGGCTACAATGGCAATTTGTCAGCTTTAATGTGGCGAATAGTCATATTTGATTTTTTTTTAAAGGGTCGGTACTTCAAAATTATAATTTTAAAATTTTTTAAATTTGGATTTCATTTGAAAATTCACTTCGACTCTTAGTAAATGTGCCCCTTAATGCAACTGTTACATTTTTATTACGCAGCCAATGTACCCAACACTCACAAGCTTAGCACCAGGTCTGCATTAATATTTCTGTAGATTCCATCTAGACTCATTAGTTCAATGTTCCTATACTGTAGTTACTGTATATACATAACAGGCAAATATTGTCATAATAGCAATAGTCTGTATAACTGTTACCCACTCACTTGGCAGAACTTAGTGAGAGATTAGGTAGAGATTAGGGGGTGTCTCACACTACTTGCTTAGATCAGTATCAATAGGACTGATATACTGTTATCACTGTAGGACAAAGAAAGGCATGTAGGACTGCATAGATGTATGAATATCTGTACTAATCAATGAAATTCAAAGGTTTCATGTCTTAAAAGGGATTAGATAATTTTTGTTAAACATAGAAGCACAGAATTTTTTTTCCCAGAAGTTCCTTTCTAAAGCAAAGGCAATTTGATGAGGATTAAAACAGATTTTGTGTGGGGTTACACGTTTATCAAGTAAAATGGTATCACTTTTATTTTACAGCAGCCATACAAATACATGAGAAACACAAAATTTACAGTAAACAACTTTTTATGATCGGTGTGACTGCAGAAAGCCGAAGGGATAATATTAACCTTAAATATATTGATATTTGAAGGCCCTGAGGAGTTTCATGTCAGTTTATTGAAATAAGGGGCCAAATCCATTAAAGAGTGCAAATTTACCAGCAACAGCTTCTCAGTGTGAGCAAATCAAAGTGAAGCTGAACTAGTGTTCAATTAGGCCTAGCGCAAAATTGCTGGAGTTCTAGCTTTCTTGCTAAATTACAGCCAATTTAAAGTGGAATGGAGCAATTTATGTTACATGGTGCATCTAATACATTACATTTACACTGATACACTGATTACACTGATAACTAGACATGCCAAGGGAACCTTAATAAAGACAACAGAGTTGTTTAAGGCTAAGGCCAGACGGGGAGATTCGGGGGCATTTTATCGCCTGGCGACTTCATAAATGCCTGGCGAGGCAATTTGGAGCAATTTTAAAAAGCGCGCCGCTCCGTGTGGATACGCGCCGGCGTTTTCAAGCAACGCCGGCGCGCTTAGGTAAGTGGCTGTTCGGGGAGGTTCGGGGGCTACAAGTCGCGGCGAGAAGTCGACAGGCGACAAAATGCCCCCGAATCTCCCCGTCTGGCCTAGCCCTTAATTCCCTACACATAATCCCAAAGTTAAATAATGGTAAAAAATGTATGGGGGAACATTTTTTCCCTTTTGCAGCCTAACACCCAATTAAAATGAATAGACATCAGTCAAAAATGATCATGTAACTAACTGAAGATTGAGGATGTTCTATGCACTCCAACTCCACTTCGCCAGGTCAGAGATGGCGAAGACAAGTCTGGCGAAAGAGGTAACGTTCAGTAAAATCCGCATCTTTGTGAAGTTATGTCCATTTGCCAGAGCAAAAGTCGTATAAGCGTTGGAGTGCAAAGCAACGCTAGCGTCTATCTCCTATGCTAGTGAAGGGATGCCTGCATCCGTTAGTAAATCAGTGAAATAACAAAATTACGTACATCACACTAATGATTTTGCTAGTGGTAGTCACTTCGCTTTTTAGTGAATCTGCCCCAAGGTAGAATATCTTCTATTCGTATCTTTTTATTTTTTAGTAGGGGGTAATTATATCTTACTACAATAAGCTTTTTTTGTTTTTGTTTACAGTAAAACCTTTTCAGTCTCAAAAACTAACTTTTTCTAAATAGAATGATAGATGTGACTGAAAATGAAACTGCATTCCATAAATTTCAGAAATACTGTACTTGACTGGATAAACATTTAGAGAAGAGCCCAAAGTGCAATTGAGTGTTAACGCATGGTCTTAGATTTCCAAATGCAAGACTAAAGTGGCACAACCTGAAAACATGCTGCCAGAATGGACTGGCCATTAATTAAAAAAAGAGGATTTGGTTTAGATATGGAGGCAAATGAATATTCAGTTGTATGGTCTATTAACGGTAGAAAGATTTTTTAAATAAGGAATATAATATTTGCTTTGGACTAACAAGCTGGACTAAAATTGTCAACAAACTGTTGTTCTGGCTAGTGATGGGCGAAACGGGCGCGTTTCGCCGAAATATTAGCGAATTTCCAGAGAAATTCGAGAATTTTTTGCCGATTCGCGAAACGAGTCGCGCGTCGTTTTTGCCGCGCGTCGCGTCGTTTTTGCCGCGCGTCGCGTCGTTTTTGACGCGTAGCGTCATTTCCGACGCGGCGCATCATTTTTGGCGCGCGTCGCGTAGTTTTCGGCGGCAATTCGCCGCGAATTCGCCCCTGGCGAATAAATTCGCCCATCACTAGTTCTGGCAAAGATTTTGACTTTTTTCTTTTTAATCCATGTTCACCTTTTTTCTGTGATTGCATAAATCTGTTGGCCCCCTGTATTTATCTGCTGCAAATAGCCAGCATTTTTTTAAACATTCTTTTAATCTTAGATAAAGCATGTGCATATCATATGCACCTTATTTTTATAAACCTCTAAATAATGATAGACAGCGCTCCCTTTACTAAATTTGGGTTCTAAATCTAATGCTGCCATACAATTCTATATTAAGCATAATTGTAATGATGTTTTATGCAGATATTTTGTTTCACAAATTTTGGTTCATAATTAGAGTAAGAATATGAATTCCAAAAACATCTTTGCTATTTTGGAGTCCAAGATGACCCAGGACAGATATCTGAAATACTTAATTCCGCTGGCCGCAGTAGTTTCATGACTTAAAAGCCCAGCATGCTGGGTTTAAAAAACAATATTTATTATTGTATGCCTGTAGCCTAAGGAAGCATTCTTAGGAAAGGTAATCAAGCATTCTAACAATATGCAGTCACATCTTCCACTGAGGGGCACTGATCCATGAGAGTTAATTTATCATGATTACAGCATCCAATATTGCTCCCAGCCTCCCACTAACATGGAAACCTGCACATATGGAGAAAACAAGGATCCCTGTGAAGAAATTTGAATACCACAGGAAGATTTGAGCATTTATTAGAGCAACATAGTTGCAGATCTGATGTAATGGCTTAAAGGCTGATCACTGATCCCCCCCGTAGGCCCCCTCCATCCTCCCCCAGCCTACCTCCCCCTCAGGGCAAATGCCAGGGGGAGGGGGCCTACGAGGCGAGACGTTTTGCACGGACAGGGTTTCCTTCTCCTTTAAGGGGTGATTTGATACAAGTGTAATGATCTATTCAGTGAGGAGCCCTGGGAGACAGCTGGAGATAGCAGTGTAACAGAGAAATCTCTGCCAACACTGGTCTTCACTGATGCTCTTTTGGGACCCCCAAACACAGTACATGCAAGGAGAAGACAGAAACATAAACAGGCCTAGGTCAGGGTGGGCAGCAAGGAGCAGAGTCAGTAACCAGGCAGGAAGTCAAAAACCAATTCAGCAAACTAAACACAGGCTTGAGCAGGATCTTAGAATGAGAAGTCAGCTAGGACAAGGGGAAGTGGGGGAGAGAGGGTTTTTAAAGGGCCAGGGCACCAAAAAGGAATGGATATGAATGATGGGCTGGGTAGAGTACCAATAATATACAAAATTCATATTTGTTTACAAACAATGAGTGCTAAGCACATGCTTGTGATATCATATTGCACTGCATGATGTCACAACAAAATGCAGTGGTGATGTAATGTACATGTGCACAATGGAGCAGCTGAATGGACCCATTGGCCAGTCTGCCTTCAGGTAAGCAGATGTGCCTTAAGCAACAAGTAATGCATTTGATTATTTTTTGTTTGTATTTTTCCCAATAAAATTTTGTGCAGTCAAACTTCTTGTTGAATTAGACCACATGCACACAAAATTGTCGAATTTGATTGAAG
Organism: Xenopus borealis; assembly: GCA_024363595.1. Classification (NCBI taxonomy): domain Eukaryota; kingdom Metazoa; phylum Chordata; class Amphibia; order Anura; family Pipidae; genus Xenopus; species Xenopus borealis. Next base: position 113,550,591 of record CM044434.1, on the reverse strand, counting down.
GAGCAAGCTGTATAAAAAAGCTTATAACAATTAAAGGAAAACTATCCATACTAAACTAGGGCACAAATTCCACATAGGAAAGTGACCCTCCCATAAGACGTAACCAACTACAACTATGAGGGCATATAGACATTTTGTAGTCTACAGATACATGTTGCTCTTATATTTTATACTATGTATGCACTTCAACTTAATTAGGCACTTTATTCATTATAAAAGATTATTCTTACTGTATATAAAGTATGAACTTTATATTGGAGCATAGCAATAATTTCACTTGAATTATGTAGGCGGTGTAGATATAAATGAATAAACAAATCTAAAAATCTGAAAAAGAAAAAAGTTAAATAAGAGGGTATTCATTGTCTTTAATATATTAGTTGCAAATTACCTTCAATATTTTATTTACCATAAATCTATAGAGTAATTAGGAGTTTGAAATTTATTTGTATGGCTTCAGCCCTGTAATAGGGTGGATAAAGAATTATCTGATCAACTGCTCTGGGTCTATGGAAAATAAAGAAACCCTGAAACATGAATTTGGATAATCAAGTTAGATAGGGATAATCAAAGTAAGTAGGTATAAAAGGGATGTGGCATAGTGAAGCCACACCTCCTCTGATGAAGCGCCTAATGGTGTGAAATGTGTCAGTAGGAAGTGGCTAACATATGGTATGATGTCAGAGGGATGACATTGTGTGGTACATTGAATGATATGATCTAATGCTTTTGTGCAGTTTGCTGTGCTTGTCTTGTACCAATGAATGCTTGGAGTTAGTTACCTTGCATATCATTTATTTTGTTTACTATATATTATAGCACCTTATGCTTGGAGCTCACTTGCTGACTAATTTTTCATGTAATTAATGGAATACCCTTTTCAGACAGCCCTGAATGAAGTTATAAAAAAACTGATACAAACTACAAATGTGTTCCACATTCATTTTTGTTATAGAGTATTTTCATTTGTTTGATGCAGAAGGGGAAAGGTCATTTGTCAAATCGTATGATCATAAAAAAACTTAATTGAGACAATTTTCACAACCCTCGAATGACTAAAGTGATGCCAAAGGAGTACATGAGTAGTCAAAAAGGAATTTGACTATTGAATTTGAAGGAATTTACTGCAATTCGATCGATCGAATAAAAAAAATTAATCAATCGTTCGAATCGAGCGATTCAAATGATTGAATTGATCGATCAAATTTTTTTTATTCGATCAAAACTAATGATTCCCAATTCAGTAGCTTGGTTCTGGCGAAGTAGGTGGTCAAATAAAAATTTAAAGGGGAAGTAATTCAACCATTGAATATTCGAATATTCAAATAAAATTGTATTCCAATTATTGGAATTTGAATATTCAATGGCCTAATTTGCATATTGAAGCTTCGAATTTAATTAAAATTCAATCGAACTTCGAATTATTCATGTGAATTTAGTAAATCTGCCCCCAAGTATTAGGGTTTTTGCAAGTGGTGATGCAAGTTACTAGTTGTATTGACTAGTATGCCTTTGGAATAAATTAAAGTGAAACAATAAATGAAAGGAAAGAATAAAGCACAACTGGAATGATATTTACTATTTTAGTTGATGTAATCCTATTATGTTAAGGTATATGGAGGTAATATGAGGTATATTATTCCAGCTCTTAGAACTTTTGTGCAAAACAGTTGCAGTGTCATAGTGGAAGTAGAATGTTAGGGAAAGTAGAGCTAGACCAAAGAGAAAACATTTGATTCATGTAAAAGTACATTCAGAAAGCTATATAACTGCAAATGCAAAATTGTGGAAACTTGGACAAATAGGAAAACTGACTGGCGTGACAAATTAGATTACTTGTGTATATATGTGACAAATTAAAGGAACATTAACACCAAAAAATGAAAGTGTATTAAAGCAATGAAAATATAATGTGTTGATTGATATGCACTGGTACAACTGGTTTGCTTCAGAAACTCTGCTATAGTTTAAATAAATAAGTTTCTGTGTAGCCATTCAGAGCTGAAAAAGGCACAGGATACACAGCAGATAACAGCTACGCTCTGTAGTATACTATGGGATTCTTCAGAACGTATCTTATCTATTGTGTATCCTGTGGTTGAATGGTTCCCCCATCACTAACCAGCAGCTTGTTTATATAGACTATAGTAGTGTTTCTGAAGCAAACACACAAGTTTTACCAAGTCAAGGCAACAGTACATTATATTGTTTTTCCTTTAAAACACTTTCCTTTTTTGTGTTACTGTTCCTTTAATGTGCATGCTACAGTTCCCTTTTGCAGGAGTAATTTCAGTCATATTGTCATGTCATACTGTTATTGTATTCTTTATTAAGGATACAGAATTTGGTTCAGTGCAGGGGTTCAGTTACAAAGCTGTTGTTCACCTGTGAGTTAACATGAAGGTGCAAATTTACTAAGGGGCTGATTTACGAAATTCACGTGAATAGATCGAAGTTTAATAGAATACGATCAAATAACGATCGTACAAATTTTTCGTGAAATCGTAAAGTTAAATTTGGCGTCTTCGATTATCAAATATCGAATAGATCGATCATTCGATCATTCGATGATCGAAGGAATCAAAATTTTAAAGTTGTTTGATTGCCTACTTCGCCAGATTGAACCTACCGAATTGCAATAGAAGCCTATGGGAAGCTCCAAAGCGAACTTTGATCTATTCATGTGAATTTAGTACATCAGCCCCTTAGTATTTTTCAAGACCTTATTCTGTGAAAATGTTTTATTTACTTAAAGTTTAAACTGTTATGTGCAGTTTACCAGGTTAGGAGTAGGTCATACCTTTTTAGTAGTGGTAATGGGAGTTCAGACATGGTTCCTGTTAAATTGCGTCTTATTATATTGAATTACAGGTCTGAATTATATTAGTTGCACATCACAATGCATGAGATCATGACATAACTTATTATTTAAGTGAAATCCAAATGTGTCATTTTTCCCACTTCTATTGTGTGTGAAATTGTTGTTGGACACATTTTCCTTCAAACAAAAATCAGTTTTTCAATATGCTTATTCTGGCACGGTATAATGACTAACTACTTAAGCATTCAGATTACCAAGGCTCATTCATATGCTCATACATAGTACCAATAATGTAACAACATTACACTGGATTGTTGAATTATGCAGTTAATGAACTTCCTTTGAGACATTAACTCAGTATCAGAGTAGCAGCTAGTAAGATGAGACATTCAGGAGAATGTGTATATTTTTATCCACACATTTGGCAGGCATTGCAGCACATACAGTATTCGTATTCATTCCTAAAGTGGCTTATTTAACTTAAATGGTTACAGACATAATGCAACTCCACCCTGAAGCAAAACAAGAATAGGCCAAAATATTATACCTTTGGCTAAATGCATAACCACAAAAGAGTAATTGATCATCAGGAAGTTAATTGCTTAGGATGGCAAAATTAAAAAGATATAAATGTCCTGAAACAGACAAAGTATTTAAATAAATTGAAACGTGGAAGGGTATAGTCTAACAGTCTAACAGAGCAACTTTCATGAAAATGTTTAAGTTAATTCTACTTAGTTGAATATAAGTTAGTTGGGTTAATATAAGCTCCATTTAAATGGAAATAAGTAACTTTCTACAAATAAGCAGTTAAAATTCTGTACCATTTCTGATATAATAAAACATCTTCTTTTATCCCCTGTCTATGTGCAGTTTTGTGTCAGATGAATTTTTTTCACTTAAGCCACATATCGATATTGTTGTCTGACAAGTTACTCTACCCAAGGACTGCAGTTGTCCAGGGATGTCATCTTTTAATATACGTATCTGACGTCACTATGCAGCACACGTACCCTAATGTGACGTCACATTAGCACAAAAGTTTGGCTATTTAAACCCAGGTCAGCAAGGTATCAGTGCCCACAGTAGGTCTTTGTTTCATAGTATCTGGCTGTGCTTCTGTTCTAATTCCTTTTGTCTGTATTCTGACCTTGATTGACCTCTGCCTGGATCGACCCTTGCTTGTATACCGACTTTGCCTGAACTCTGCCTGGACTTTGTTCCAAATCAGCTACCATTACCAAAGGTTGCTGCTATAGACAGAATGGTGAACCTTGACCAGGAGCTTGACTTTAGTTCTGAGTTTAGGATTCAATTTGTGATACTTGTCTATTCTGCCAGCTTGAGAAACAGACCCTATTTTAGCACAAGATGTACTATTTCCAAACAAAGATCATTTCTAAGATTACCATTTTTAAAGTTCACAATACTGAGGAACAAAAAAAAGGTATCAATGAATAGAGTTTCCACAGGATCTCAATCAGGGTTTTTTTTTTCCAAAAAGGAAATAAATGAGATTTGGCAAGTTTGTAAAATACCACTACATGTGAGAAGGGAAAGACCCATTTAAAATCTGAAGCCAAGAGAGTTGGACACAAAAGACCAAATTTAATGCAGACCATTTAAAAACAAAAAAACCCATGTTAATCTTATAAGAAAGAATGCGGTATTGCTTTCATTTCTGAGGATCTTAAAGGGGGAATTTACTTTAATTATGTGATGTAGACCATGCAGTTCTGAGACAATTTGGCCATGCTCTTTTGGTTTTTGGAATTATTTTCTATTATAGTCTTCCGCTCTCAGTATGAAATATCATCTAGTTGCCATGGTCACTAACACAAAGCACATTAGATCTGAGACAGTTCTTTTTAATTGTTCGTATTTTTCTATACATGCTGCCTAGTTACTAGATTCAATGACCTTAGAAATCAGATGGCTGTTCAATTTTAAAGATAAAAGCTATAGAATAAAAAAAATGTGTATAACTGAAACAATGTGGGATAGATTTATACATCTTTGTGTTTTGATTAAACTTAGGACATCCTTTTCCCCCAAAATATGTGGGTCACATTTTCTTTTTCTAGAACCCATATTTTAAAAACGTAATAATCAGCCAACTAAAATCTGTCTAGATTGTAATTTTATTACCAAATCCCAATATTGAGAAAAAAACTCAATGGTTGTTACTTGCTACCTAAAACCTGATGAGATTTTTATTTTTTAAAAAAAAACTGTTTGAACAGGTACATTTTGTGCACCATTATTTGGAAGAAAGGGATCCTATAAGACCATGCTAAGGCAATGTTGTTAAATAAAATTTTCTGGTTGAGAAAAGTAATGAAAACATTTGGCTCCTACGTTAGCAGTAACAGAATACCTGAAAAAACTTTTCTTTGATGATGACAGGAATCACCATGTCCAAAATTATTCAGTTGTGTTGTGTTATTACCATTACACCATTACATTTTTTTAATTCAATGATCCTATCAGTGGCATTAACTATCAGCATATAGTTTTACACAAAAAGAAGAAGAAAGATTGCCAATGCATAAAATCAATTATCACAAAAAACAATGTTTAATACCACAATTTGGCCAAAATATGTAAGCTCACATCAATGGCCCCTCATTGTATGTGAGTCCTACATTATCCATTAGCATTCTAAATTTGTAGTACATGTCCCCCAGAAACCAATGTGACTGAGTAGTAAGACCATGGTGCATTTACCATTCATTCAGGAGCTCTAGTGAAAAAGCAGGGAGCATTTAAGTCTCTGCCAATTAACATACACCTGTATATACTTCTCTTCCTACACTATATATTAGCATTCTAAGTTTATAGTGCATTTAATATCAAGTCCTCCAGCAAACAATGTGACTGAGTAATAAGATCATGGCACACTTACCCTTAACTAAGGAGCTACAGTGAAAAAGCAAGGAGCTTTTATGCCCCAGCCAATAAATACACAGCTATAAACAATTGTCAGCTATAACAACTGAATGGTAGCTATAGGCAATATTTGGCTACAGTTAGTACACAAAACACAGAAAAAGATTGCCAGCGCATTGCCTTTAAAAAACAATCATCACAAAAGAGTCAGCACCACACTTTGGCCAAAAATTTTAAGCTCACATCAAGGTCCCCCATTGTAGGTGACTTTTACAATATCTGTAAGCATAATTTTGTAGTGACTTTAAAGTTCAAGTTCCCCAGCACTCAGTACCAGGGGAGGCAAAACTGCCGCTTCTGCTACTTTAAGAGCATATTTCCACTTTACACTTTACTGGAAATTTGGCTCTTCTAGCAATTATGCGCTCTGTGCTGGCATCCTGACACCCTCTGCCGCCCTTGTGGACCCCCCCTCCAGAGCAAAAAGGTGAATGCACGGGGGGGGGCAGCAGCAACAGCCAGCTGCCTCAGGTGATGGAGGTGCCAGGACTCCTGCACCCAATGTGACTGAAAAGCAAAGAGTTTTGCCTACTTCTAAACATCATATTTTTGTACTCTTTCTGGCTCTTATGTTGTTTATCATCTTTGTGGTACTGCTCGTTTTTCTATATATTTAATTTTTTGCCATCCAAAAAGAGGTGGGATATGTTTTTTCTTTCTTCAACTTTATCCATATGTTTTGCTTGTCATAAAATTAATAAAATTCAAAGCAGATCTTGTAGTCTATGATCATCATCTAATAGAACACTCTGTATCACACTAGCGCTAACTTTTAATAATGCCATGAAATCTTCCTCCTCTGGACCTGGCAGAAAAACTATAACTAACACATCATTTGCACTGTTGTTGCTAAAAAAAATATGCCGGTCATAGAAATTTAAATTGGCAAAGTTTAGCATTTATATTTACAGAGCTTACAGATAATATAAACAATAAATAACATAAACCATAGGCTACAGTTCAAAGCAAAACATGAGCTCATTTTTACTCTTAAAAAAACTCTGTTACTCAAATGAGCTTGGATGCTCATGAATTGAACAGCAAACCTTTCATATTCAATTGAAAACATAATAAAATTGTTCTCATAGCAGTGCATTTTATTAAACTGCAAAAGACAACAAAAATATCACACATACTGTACTTTCAAACATACTTTCAATAAATTCAATCGTTCCTCAACAGCAATTTTTGAAGTATGGCCATATGAAGGAGTTTGAAATTTTATCCACGATTATTTTTTTAACTATGATATTTTGTTTCTCTGTGGAAATAAATTATAAGTCCTTGAATGTGATTTAAAATCTACTAATTAAATGATATTTATCTTGGAATCCTAGTTTCATTCTGTGTACTTTCAAAACACAGATTTTTTTTTATCACAGGAAAAGTTTTTATGCAAAACAAAAGCATAGTAACTTTTTATGAATGCATAAAAAATACTTCCATACACAAAAAAAGAGGGTAATAAGTGTTGCTATCAATGAACGTTGGGTTATTGGTCATTGATCTCCAAGATTGCCCCAGATACTATTTTAGTCTTCCAAATAGTACAATCTGCAATTCATTTTGTAGAGGATAATTTTCCAGAGGAAATGGTCAGCAATTTAGAAAAGTTTAAAAAGAGAGATTTTAGTGAATATGGATTGCGTTTAAAGACAATGACTGAGAAGTATGGAAGAGATGAGAAGGGCAAACAAATTGCATAAAATTTAAGATTAAAGTTTATTACTGTTTGAAAACCAAACTAAATTAAGTATAAAGCTATGGAATTCAAAAAGACATATAGCTGGTTCAGAGTTTTTCATACTTCACCAACAAATGAGATTGTAGTTTCGCCAATCATACTATGATAAAATGCATTCTTTAGGGACATACGTAGGAATCAACCCATAAAACTTATTCTGCAGGATAGCAAAACACAAATTATTAAGCCACCATTTTACTAAGCTTCTTGTTAGGCTATCTTGGAGTCACTTTGCTATTCCAAGCAGCAAGTACATCAACACTGTTATGAGGTTGTATTGACATATACAAGGGATACTATATATATTGTTATTAACTTAAATGTAATCTATAGTTATACAATACTTTATTATTTTGTACGCACTTCATTATCCCACAATGTAGTTTAGCCTTAGATCTGCATTGAAAAGCTCTTGTTTCTGACATTGTACTGATGAATATTCCCTAACGTAAGGCAGATGGGCTTGTATTTTGTTAATAATTGGAAGCAATTGTATAAGTCTACCTGGAATCATTTCCAGTATTTGTGTGTGAATAAAGTTTGTGCCCAATTCACGAGGCCAAGTGTGTTGTGCCTATTGACACAAGTGGTTTTATGCACAACTGACTGCTAAGGAATTGTGGGGCCCACTGCACTTGCAGATGTAAATGGGTCCTATTGCATAGCTCTTATTGTTGTTAGTGATAAATCAGGCTTAACTGAAGAAAAGAAAAGCACCAGAACAAAGCCATACTCCTGTATGGTAACCGAACAATTACAACAAAATATCAGTATTTAACAGGTTCCTCTACCAACACCATTTTAATGCCAGTGTCTGCAGTCCCTGGGTAGCAGCCCTCTCTGCAGTACCCTAAAACAGGTCCTCTCTAAAGTAGCTTTATTATAGTGCTGTAAGTTTTTCCTTCCATTGTATATTTCACAATAATATGAACTCATGCATTGGATATATTTGTGATTCATGCCTGGCAGAAATGTTATATTAGAACCTGTTTTCAACTATTGTAGTGGATTATTATGCCAGGTAAAAAGTAAGCAAAAGGGAACACTTGGAATGAAATGCCTAAGGTTCAGTTTATGATTACCATTATTTTGTTAATATTGCCAATTTAATATGTTTTTCTAAATTATTCATTGTCTGTAGATATCAAACAGACACAATAGGGAGTTTTTTACTAAATTCCGATTATTTCTGGTAGGTTTTTTAAATGGGAAAGCACAATTTGTCCGTAGAAACACCCCCTCGAATGTATTAATCCCATATGCTGCTAAAAGTACAAATAAAAAGTACTCCATCTCAAACCTGCTGAGGTCATGTTGAAGTCAATAGCAGATGTTCTTTTTACAATTGGAAGATATTCTGATCTGTGCTGGGTTTTGTGTTTTTCAGGCGAAATTCCGAAAAATTTGTATGATTCGGATAATATTTTTAGGAAGTGTTTTCCCTCATTTTTACTAGTTAATGTAATGATAAATGATGCAAGAATGTGGATATTAGTAAATAACCCCCTTGATGTACTAATGTTTGGGACACTACCAGATGAGCTTTCGTTGGAGTTTTAAAAAATATGCCACTCTGCACTATATACAGTATGTAATGTTTGTTGTTATTTGTTATTTAAGAAAACTAACAAAGTAATCAACAGTATATTTCTTTATAGTGTGTAGTCCTTCACTATTTATTGCATATCTATATGAACTTATAAATCCATGTTATATACAGTAGGACAAAAGTAGGCCAATATGAAGGTCTCAGTGAGTCTTCAAATTGCAAAGTGTGATGTTGGTCTACAGGTATTTCCTGTTGCATCTCAGTCCAGGGCCAGAACTAGGGGTAGGCAGAAGAGGCACGTGCCTAGGGCGCAAAGGTGAAGGGGCTCCAAGCACGTACCTCGTCTCCCCGACTGCCCCGAGTTCCTAGCTCCTGAAGTCCTGCTCTCTTACCTTTGGACGCCCGCTGCAGGAGCAGTCAAGTACTTTACAGTACTCTTTGAGCTCCTGCCTCGGACAACCATTCCTGCCTCTGAGGTGCAGGAGCACGCAGATTCACATGCACGAGTGCAAACAGGAGTGGGGTGAAGCGCACGCCTTGCCTTGGGTGCTCCAGCAGCTTGGCCTGGTGCTGTCTCAGTCTTTGCAACAGCAGCTTTCTCCATATGGGGAGAAACATGCCAGAGTTTTGCATTCTTCTGCTATTATAATGATAATAATATATTAGTAAAATATTTGCTTTGAACTATATTACTTTTTTTTTTATTTTGCACAGCCTAATTTACCCAGTTTTTATTTTTACACTGAAAGATTCCTTTAAATGTTTTATTTAATGCTAATGGATTCTTCATGCTGAATTTGGGTAAAAAAAACTTTATCTACTTAAAGTTAGCACCATAACCTGTAAATCCTGACTCCTTAGGACACAACCATGGAACTTTTATAGAGATTTTATGTTTGTCTGACTGGGGTAAAACTAAATTAAATAAATTGTTAGTTTGCACTGGGGATACTGTAGATTATGAAATTACAAGTATAAGGACTATGGGTGACAGATCAAGGAATGGGAGTGGGGCATAATGTACAAGTCCACCCACACAGCATCATATATTGAAATTTGAGGGAATACATACTGTATTTGAATGTTGCCAGGTAATGCCTGCAGGCCCGGATTTGTGGCAAGGCCAAATGTGTGGGAAGGCCAGATTTGTGGTGGCATGCAGACATGCAGCACCCCAGTGCCTCCATGCATACACACATGCACTCGTGAGGGAGGTGGGTGCAAGGGCTCGCACTAGTTCCATAGGGCCTAGGGGTGGCCATGAAGGAAGTCCTGAGTGCCAGGTCCCCACACTTACCACCCTCCTGCAGTGGTCACCATGCTTAATGTCAGCAGGCTAGGAACCAGGTGTTGGAAAGCCCCAGAAGAATCCACCTTTGAACAGGCTGCTATAGGGAAGGCATATCCTATGCCTGGTGGATCCTGACTAGAAAAAATACCTGCACAGGGGCCCCATCAAAGTGTCCAAAGGGGCGGATAGTCAAACTTGAGCCAAACTAAGCACTCTACAGCCACTTTGCTAGGAGTTAAGTTACCTTAAATTAAGTTATTAAGTTTTACAAAGACTACATCAGTTTTGTTATTGTTTGTGGATTCATGGATCCTACTAATTGACAGAACTGCATTAATTACTGTGTACTCCTTACATTTATTTAATACTTTGAATGTTGCTATGTATAATAAGGTATCTAAACATGAAATTAGTTATTAAGATTTATTTATATAGCACCAACATATTTAGCATCGCTAATTCCTCTAATTAGATTTCCTAGACGTGTCCCTGATTTTTCATATGCTCTAATTATAAATAAATTTAGATTATGTTCTTTTTACGTCCAAAAAACACATTTATTTGGTTCATTATAATAATACAATGCTAATACACGTAAAACAGTACTTTTAAAAGAATACAAAAAACTGCCCGAGAACATCCTGTCTGCTTTGAATTTGCAAAAACTAGGAATCTAATTAATGAACCAGTTTCCTTTGTCACGTCATGTCTCAAATTTTTCCTTTTTTAGTTTTCCTTTAAAAGAATAGTTTTACTTGCTCTTTTGCGCTTTCTATTGTACATTTTTGCTTATCTTGTGTATAATGTTTTGTTGATGTAGATAACAATAACCTATTGACCTTCCTCTAAATGTTGGTGGGAAATTCACCTTTACTTTTTAGTTTCTTGTCTGAGTAGGTTGTTAGATTTATATTTGTCGCAATTTGGCTTTATTAATACTGTAATATTACCTAGTACCTCTTCCAGTGGGGAAGCCCACATTCATAGCAAATTGAGTTTTTGGTGCACAACCTTTTATATTTGTTGCGCTGTGTGATGTTACTGAGGTTTTTGAGCAATTCACATTTTTTCTGGTTTGTAACTACATTTGCTCTACATTTGATCTTTTGTTCTTGACCATTGCTTGTCCCTTGACCATTGCTGTTTTGATGCCTGAACCAACCATTGCCTATTACTGACTACACTTATAAACCTGATTCAGTTCTGTGTTTTGTGATAACTTATGTGACATTACATTGGGCCAGACGTGAGGCTTGTCAATTACATTTTGGATTCTTACCCTGCTCTTCCCCCACTGAAGTCCATGGTAAATTTTGTTACCATTTTACTCCAAGGGGACCCTCAACTGTGGATATTTAACCTATCCCATTCTGATCCAGCTTGTCTCTCTCTCATGGCCTTTTTCAAGGCCATGGTTGCTATCTATGATGACCCTGATTTTTCTGCCTCTGCTGACTCAAGCAGAGTAACCTCAAGCACGGTAAAAGGGGGTTTGAGGAGTATTGTACTGAATAGCACCACTGGCCGGTAATGACTGAATGGAATTATGCTGCCTTAAATAGTCAGATTATTATCCTGCTCAATCCTCCCTGCATGCTTTAATGCACCTTGCTATACAGATTGATAGGTGGCTTAGGTACAGACATCAGGAAAGAACCCCTGTTTCTTACTCCCATACGACTTTCTCTAAATCTGTGTCCAAGTCTGTTTTCATTCCTAGTCCTACAGAAGAACCCATGCAGTTGAGGTCTACTCATTTGTCCTCTGAATAAAAGGGCCATAGGTGTACTAATGGTCTGTGTCTGTACTGTGTGAGTCAAGGGCATTTCCATGACATCTGTCCCAAGAGGCTGGTGAACAGCAAAACCTAAACAGGTCTGGGGTGTTCTGTTTAGGTTATGCGATTTATACCTCATTCCATTCCTCTAAGAATGGGAGAAGGGTTGTTAAGAAAATACTGCCTAATTTGGATTTCAGGGGAAGTGATGAACTTTTTAGATTTCAATGTTGTTCCTTGATAGAGGAAATTCTCATATAAACTCTTGTCCTATCGGTCTAACTTTTTGCCCCCAATGGTTTGATTTTCCTAAACATTCAGTGCAAGCACACAGGAAATTGAAGTAATCGTCAATTGTTTCCACTTGATAAGTGAACTGGTGACTTTGTAACCGTTTTTGAATGAGTTCTCGCACTCTCCACGCTTCGGTTTTGCATCGGTTTTGCACAGAATTTATGTAATCATATAAAGTGCCACTTGGACGTAGTGTTCTTAATTATCTGGCCGGCCAGCTTTTAATTTTTAAGGGATTTTAGAGTGGCGAATAAACAATTGAATTGATTGCACTTTGACTCGACTAGCACTAACACACAGGAAAGTGGGTGAAGTCCAATGGGAGTGGCCAAAAGGGGGCATAGCCAAAATTTGCTGGCGGCGTGCCCCTGTCAAAACCATCTTCTGCTGCCTATGGTGAGAGTTATTAGAAACCTAGTACAACTGCATACTATTCCTGTTAGATTTAACAATGTTTTACATGAAATTAATTTTCATTCTCTTTGCAATTTAATTTCATAAACATTGTTCACAACATAATGGCAAATAAATATTTTTGAAGATTGATTTTTTTACATAAATCCGCAAATATAACTGGTACAGTAATTAACTGTATTTTTCTCTGCCTACTAAAAAGAATAAAAACATTATAATTATTGAGGTGGATAAGCTTCTGATCCCTACATACTGTAGCTAAGCTACCCTGGGGACAAGCAAGAATAAATACTGCATCCCTCATGAGTTGTGTAGCTGCTGAGTTGATGAACTCTGTGATTTGAAAGTATATGTGGGAGTTTATGCTTTGGGTAAGAATGTTCTGGGTTTGGTTGAACCTGGGTATCAGGGGGCAGAGTGTCAGACCTCATCTGTCTATGTGTACTGTACCTCCCTCAGAAATACAAATAACTTAATTTAATAGAGAGAGAGAAATGTCCATCCTGAGGTCTTATAGCTGCTGTTAAGCTAAAATTCCAGTTCATTGTTTCCTGTTGTTATTAGGAACTACTATTTTCACTTGTACAGAAACTGCAAAAACTATTTTCAACTGTAAAGTATAGCATCAGATGGGGGGGTCAGGGCCCCCCATAGCTGCCAAACAGGGCACACCCAAAACCCTTCTGCCACATCCACAGCCCCTGCCTCAGCTGCAAACCACATCTGCCTCCCTCCCCCCAACATTGCATACCTGTTCTGTTATGTTAACAATTGGGGAGGTCTAGGAGCTCAGCAGCTGTGGGGAGCAGGTCTTGACTGTCTGGGCCAACTTTTTTTTTTCTGGTCTAATCTGTCCCCGGAAAAGTTAATATGTGCATTTTAAAAAGAACAATATTCTGATCATTGTTGCAACAAATATTTCATATGTAGAATATCTTAAAATATAATCTCCAGCATGGTACCTACACAGACTTTTTTTTTAATTATAGAGGCCAATACAATATGTACAGCCAAAAGTTTTTATTTAGCTTGTGCCTTTTGGGGTTAAATCTAAACATAGGCTCCTTTAAGCCTAACTATAGATTTATTGAAGACCCAGGAAGGAATGCTGCAAGAATACATCTTTATGAGGTTAAATTTAGCATTGGCAGCTTGAGGCCATTATCTAATTACAGTCAACATCCCAATAGAACCTTGTTTCTAAATAAAGCAAGAGGGGGTCCAAACAATAGCCTTTTTATCCCAATTTCTGTACAACAGTTTTATTGTGTAAACTGCTGTTACAAGATAACAATAATGACCTCCCATATGATCAAATTCAGAAATAGACATAACCACTTAGCATGTATAAAAATATGAATGAAAAAACTATGGTGACAATATAATTGTGAAATCTATACATGCATGTAAATAAATGATTATATAGAAAAACTAAGGGAGTATGGAATAGTATTAAACTGTATCTGTTAGCAATAGAATAATACATGATAATGGTATATATAATCATGAGTTTACTGTCTTTTCTCTCTTTATAAATATATACAGGTATGGGAGCTGTTATGCAGAATGCTCAGGACCTGGGGTTATCATTTAGGCATTAAAGGGGAACTATTGTGAAAATGAAAATTTGATATAAACTTCAGAATACTAAACTAAAAAGTTTTCTAAATATAATCAATTAAATGTATTGCATCATTTCTGAAATAATCAAGTTTATCTTCACTATCCCTTCTCAGCATCTGTTTATTTATTCTGGCTAAGCAGGAGTTGGGTGTCAGATAGTAATTGACAGGTAAATCCAATATATCTTATAGGGAGGGCTTCTTTTTTTAGCAAATGTATTATAGTTTATTCAAATAACTGATTCCATTACAAACAAAATCTAACAAAATAACTGCCCTTTGCACAAATACTACATTTAGAGATACATGATGTCTGGGGATTTTAATAGAGAGAGCTCTAATACATCTTCTAGGCAAAAGGAGCCATCTTATAAGATATATTGGATCTTGCTGTTAATGACACCCAACTGCTGAAAAATGAAGAGAAACATAGGCTAAGAGAGAGATAGTGAAGATAAATATGATTGTTTAAGAATCCATGCAGAATATTAAATTGACTGTATGTAGAAAGTTTCTTATTTCAGTATGATGAAGCTTATGAGTATGACAAAGTTTATGAGTATGATGAAGCTTATTCATTAAGGATGAATTATATACTAGTTAGGATCAAATACTCAGTTCTGTTTTATTATTAGAGTAAAAAAGCAAATACATGCTAAATATTTTAATTATTTAATTAGGTAAATGTTATTAAGTGTGTACTCACATTTCACATCTTTCTTGCAAATGGTTTCAGATTAGCAAAAAAAAAAAAAGGTTATGGAAAGGATTCTGCACCTATTCAATTTATTTTTGAAAGCTCATAGAATATTGAGAATAACGTAAAATATTCTGTATTGCCAAAGAAAATCTGCAGCTCATTTGATGTTAGTAATATTCCAAGAGGAGCACATTGTAACCATGAGTTTGTGTGATACTGTTTTTTTGTGGTTGTTAATTGAAGGTTACCAGTTTGCTTCCAATTATCTTCTATCGAGTATCAGAATGTATTTTTAGGTCATTATTGATAACTCCACAAAACATCACCTAATAGTGAACTTCCTTGTCTTTGTTTACAAGTTGACCTGCAGCAGCAACACAATGATGCATTTCCTAGGCAGGAAAGGAAACTGCGTGGGATTTTCTGGCAGGTTTCCCAAAGGTCAAATTAGAGAACAACATTTTTAAAATGGAACATATGAACATTATCCTGTTACTAAACATTGAATATACGCCTTTCTACAGTTTACTGTCACTTCAAACGCTCGCACATGCTATTTAAACACATTATGATACATGATATTTACAGTATGAAACTGTTGATTACCAAGTGTGTTCTTATGTGCTATATTTGTTCTTTGAGTAGGGGCAGTGGGTTCAGATTTTTATCAAGAGAAAATCTCATATAAAAAATGTGATTCACAAGACAATACCATGTGTAGCCTGAGCAGCTTGGGTAAGACCCTTCTGGTGTCTTCCCATGAAATACCAGGTGAATAATTATGGTCTGACAAATAAACAAATAAATAAAAGCTATTATTGGAATGAGTTTTGGACCATGCTTGGTCCACATTGAAGTCTACAAAATCCATCACATCCAAGTACTGTGATTTACACAGTGAGTGGGATATTATATTTAAATATCATGAATATGATATGTTAAATAGTCCCAAAAAATATTTGTAGCACTGAACAGTGCAGTACTCAGTAGTGTAATTTTCCCTAGGGAGCATGGATCAAAGGGGTCTCATAGTGAGATACAGTATTTGCATTGTCAGTTTCCTGGTCTTCACTATAATATCATTTGTTTTACAAAGTTTTTACAGATGCTCAGTTAGGTCAAGAAGGGGAGTCATGGTTATTGTTTTCCAGCTTTCAAGCCTCACCAACTAAAAACTTCTATGAGAAATGTTTTGTTTGCATCAGGAATTGCAACACTGAGTAGTGTAATTTCCCCTTAAAAGCAGGAATCAATGGGTCACATGGGGAGGTATTTACAATGTCAGTTTCCTGGCCATCACTGTGTGATATATATATATATATATATATATATATATATATAGCGAATGTACAAAGTGTAGTCCCCTTTTAAAAACAGACAGTTCAAAACATAATAAGCTACTTATACCAAGGGAGGCACTTAAAGAGTCACGTGAATTGATCAAAGTTACGATCATACGATTTAGGCCTCTTTGATCATCGAATACCGAATTATCGAATAGATCAAATAGATCGAATGACCGGATATTCGATAATTCAATCATTCGATGATCTAAGGAATCAAAATTTTAAAAAGCTTTGAATGCCTACTTCGCCAGATTGAACCTACCGAATTGCAATAGAACGTTCGATCATTCGAATCGTACAAATTCTTCGGAGGCTCGAAGTAAATTTCACGATTTTTTCGTGAAATCAAACGATCGGTATTCCGATCGTATGAATTCATTGAGAAATCTAATATCGAGCAAAATGATAGCCTCAAACTATTCGATAAGCATTCGATAGTCAAATGCTTATCGAATTTCGAATTGAATAGTAGGATTTTTGGGGAATAATAGTAAATTTGCAGAACATTTACAGAACATCTGGGTACTATTTGGTTGAAAATATTACTTACAGTATAAAAGAACCAAAATTAAACTGGGACAAATCACATGCCCCATGAAATTAGTTCCATATGTATGAAGGAAATGTAATTGAGAATATTACATATTGCAAAACCCACAGTCCCACATTGATATTGCAGATAAATATTGTGGACACGCAGTTACAGTACAAGTATAGAATGTGTGGGACCTGAGGTTTTCTAGATAAGTGGTATTTCTTTAATTTGAATCTCTATATCTTAAATCTACTTAAAATAATTTAAATATTAATTAAACACAAAATTGTTTTGCCTCCAACCAACTAAATTGTACTTACTTCTTGTCATTGCTTGTGTTCTTGAAACTTTAGCTTTCATGTTACCATTTGGAAAGATTGAAGTAGTAGTGAAGTGAATATCAGGGAATATACTCATCTATGCAAGGATAAATGTAGTTATAAATGTAAAAGTTATAGGATCTAAAATCCAGAATGCTTAGAACCTCAGGTTTCTAGATAATGAGTCTTTCCATTATTTGGATCAGCATGTCTTAAGTCTGCTAAAAATCATTTAAACATTAATAAACCCAATAGGAATATTTACATAGTAACATAGTAAGTTAGGCTGAAAAAAGACTCACGTCCATCAAGTTCAACCTAACTGCTAGTTGATTCAGAGGAAGGCAAAAAAACCCCATCTAAAGCCTCTCCAATTTGCCTCAGGGGGAAAAAATTCCTTCCTGACTCCAAAAAGACAATCGGTCTAGTCCTTGGATCAACTTATATAATAAGCTATCTTCCATAACCCTGTATTCCCTCACTTGCATCCAACCCTTCTTAAAGCTATCTAATGTATCAACCTGTACAAAAGTTTCAGGGAGAGAATTCCACATCTTCAAAGCTCTCACTGTAAAAAACCCCTTCCGAATATTTAGGTGAAATCTCTCTTCTTCTAAACGGAATGGGTGACCTTGTGTCAGCTGGAAAGACCTACTGGTGAATAAAACATTCGAGAGATTATTATATGACCCCCTTATATATTTATACATAGTTTTCATATCACCCCTTAAGCACCTCTTCTCCAGTGTGAACATCCACAATTTGGCCAATCTTTCCTCATAGCTAAGATTTTCCATACCTTTTACCAGCTTATTTGCCCTTCTCTGTACCCTCTCTAATACAATAATGTTCTGTTTGAGTGAGGGAGACCAAAACTGTACGGCATATTCTAGATTTATGTAATATATCCTAAGTTAACACTATTTATAAATGTATTCCAAAACTTTACTATGCATGTAAATGCCCTGTTTACACATTGAATAGGTTGTAATTGAAAACAAATCGATGCTGAACATTTGGTAACAAGTAGCTTGTTAAAAGGTGACAGATGACAATTGCAGTTCATGACCTGGAAACCCCCTGTTAAGGAGTTTAAATCAATTTTCTCAGTGATTCCATATGCTATTTAAATATATATACACAAGGTAACCAACAGCAGGTTGAAAACAAATTTAGCAAGGAATGTGGCAATCTTCATACCATCTGTGTAAAAGATCTCCATTGCCACCGATTATACCCATTAGAGATTTTTTTAAACGTTTAGAGCTATTTTGTTGCACTGCACCTGACAAATGAAATTTGCTCGGATGGAAACAATAGGCACTAGTCTATTTTAAGAATGACTTTCTATAATACCACAAGATACAGGAAGCAAGCTCAATTGTGCAGTTGTCATTGGTTTCCCTCAAATTCTCTGTTGTCTGTGGTCCCACTACAGTACGTGTTCTTTTCACTCTACTTGTTGCACCAAGTCATTAAAAGCATTAAAAGGAACCACGTGAAACTCACTGGGTTCTATTGAGAAGATTTCTTAAAGGGCAAGGAAAGGCAAAGAAATAAAATCCCATTTTTACATTCTTTAATGAAAAAGAAATATATCTCCAATATACTTTTATTAAAAAATGTGAACCATTTTTATAAGAAACCTGACTGAATACAGTGAAATTCTCCCTTCATTTAGTGCTGTGGATAGGAATTGTCAGACGGTCCCTAACTTCTGGCAGGGAAACAATCATACTTATGAACAGCAGGGGGAGCCCCTGCCTTACTTACCAGCCATTTTTTTTTTTTAAATAAAATTCGAATTTAATTCGAATGTTCAATTTGACCCTTATTAAATCTGACCCTCAAGGTCCTGTAGAAGTCAATAGGGCTGTACTGGTCCTATTGGATCTTTTTTAGCCAGACTTTTAAAGGTTTTTAGCAGTGATGAGTGAGATGTTTGCGAATATGAAACCTATAGACTTTAATGGGTGAAAAAAATTGTAAAAGTAAAAAAAAGAAAGCTTTGTTACCCATAGTCTTCAATGCATGTCAGCGAATTTTCCTTGTGTTGAGAATTTTTGACAAAGCAAAATGGGCCAGATTTGCCTATTACTAGTTTTTAGAATTTTTGTTTTGCTAGTAATTGTCAAAAAAAGAATTTTTTTAACGTTTCTGCATTTTTTTTAGTTTGTAATGTTTTATTTGTATCTTTTCATAAACTAAAAAATATTTGTGATTTTAGAGAAATAGAATTTTAGAAATCATAGTTTTACAAAACTCTAAAACCACTAAAATGTATATGGTGCTAAATGGGCCTCCACGTATTCAGTATGCTTAATTTAGCATAACTTTGGTTGCTTAAGGTAGCAGGGTCTGTACTTCTCTCTATCACTGTTATTATCATGCTACAGTGCATGTATTGCCCTGTTATACTACTCCAGTGAATACAGTTGAGTTTTACTTTCAGATTATATAAAATGCCTTATTAAATTTAGCAGAATATTTTGAGAGAAACTCTCCCAATCATGGGTGTTTATTTTTTACAAACAATGTAGTAGAGTTCTGTGCGGAACCAATTTTTAAGACCCGGACCCGACCCAAACCCAAAACCTGCAGCCCAAACCGCAACCCGCATATTTACCCACTTTGATCCACTACCTGACCCTGACATGCACCTGCTTTATCCGCAACCCGCCGTCTACCATCAAACTGGAAGTGATGTTGCTGCAAACCGGAAGTGACGTCATCAAAAGTGCCCGATACCTGAGAGGGACAGAAGCATGCTGCTAGGAGAGAGCTGCAGCAAGAAGAGACCCGCTACCCGCAGACCCTGCAGGCCTGCATCTATACTAATCACACCAATAAAAGCCTACCCTCATTCCGCAGGGTACCTGCTTCCCGCTGCAGGACTCTACAATGTAGTGTTCAATGTAAACATCTCTAAGGACTAATCTAGCCATGGGAACCCCCTACAGGGTTTTATACGGGGTTCATACTTAGTTTCTTTGAAACAGGTTGAAGGAAAGAAGCAGTCTATGGTTGACTAGTCATTTATTTATCTTTCATAGGTGAGATAATGATGTGCTTCTGTGTAGGCTATAGCTTTTTCTATTTCTTGCATGAAACTATTTAGAATAGTGCAATTCAGAAAATCTGTGGAGGTGGAGACGTCACGCTAATCAATACAATTAAATAAATATCAAACCCTGTGTATAATTAACTTCAATTATTTATACTGTATACCTAAGACCCATTGCAGCATGTGTCTCTGCAGATTTATGCATGGAACAATATAAAACACATTTGATATAATATATGATTTTACATTCAAATACATGCATTTATTAACTGCAGTCTATTCATAAATCCCGTAGCAGCATCTTTTCATCTTAACTTCTTTGCCAAAGCATGCAGTGCCAAGATACAAAGCTGTTGGTAGAGCACACCCAAATAAAGTTAATTCTACTGGACACTGTGTATGTTCTCTGTCAGTACAACTGAAGTCTAAATTAATATTTATGAGCCCCATGATAGCAAGCTCTGCAGGATCTTGTTTTATTAGATTTATGTTGCACAACATTCTTCACTGTGCAAGACATATGAAATATATATGGAAGGGCATTTCTGTAGACAGATTCACTGCTTAAATAGACTCAGTCTGGGACAATATTCCCTCAAAATTGTGTGACATAATTTAACATATACACGTACATAGTTTTTTCATCAAGCTAATGTAATTATATATTTAAATGAGGCTTAGAGTTATAACACTCCAAGGGAACAAAGTATATGTATGTGACAAAGACAAATATATTTTGACAATTGCCATCAGACGAGAGGCTTTAAGCAAAAAACAGCTAAGTCAAATAGATCACAACTCATGTGAAGTGTCTATGTTCAGTGGTGCAGCTGCACCCTTCACTGTGCCACCTGTGCCTGCCTCCTATGGTCAGTGTCAATGCACCCTAAGCCTTGAACAGAGTGAAAGAGGGCAAGGGAGCAGTTATTACTCCCTCTGACTATGATCAATTTAAGGGGATAAAGTGCAAAATGCAGAAACTAAAATTAGCACTTTTCCTACTTGTTCATGTAGTTGTTCATGACTAAGTAACCAATACTGTAGACATGAAAGACAAATGAACCTTATCTGTAGAATTACACTGATCACAGGAAATGATGGGTCCTGGTGCACATACCTACAAACCTTCAGCTAAGGGGAGTAATCACTTGACCATGTAGAGCAAAGACTGGCACAGACCGTACTGCAGTCAGTAAATGCAATTAAAGTGTTATGAACAACATTATATTACATTTTATTTATGGTACAAAAGCCTAACGCATTTAGTGCCCCTCCTAGGCTAAGTTATAAAGTGCCCAGATGGGGCATGACATGCATTTGGCTTGTGTACCACAAATATGTAATACAATGTTGTTACTAAAACTTTATCATATGATTAATACTTACCTGGCAGGGGAGATACCATGATCACGAAGGTGGTTCTCCCAGGGCGAGGCTCAGCCATTGCACTCTGGATGTGCTGACCCCTGTGATTTCCCCAAATGTGGGAAAGTCGACTGCATCATTTCATGGAATGCAAGGTTTTTGAACCGCATTATTGTATTGTATTATAATGTAATACAATGCCATCGCTAAAAACATTTTAAGCTGAGGTTCAGTTTGTGATAGCCTTTGCTTTACATGTTTATGTGATTACCCAATATGCCAAACATTTTTGGAGCAGTTTCAAATAAAATTTTCATGTCCTTAAATCACACAAAATCATATGAACATCACACATATGATAATATAAAAGCCTAACAAAATAAAAGTTTTGCTGTTTAGCAAATGGTTGCTTTATACAATATGCAAGCTATAGACACACTGCTGTATACTGAATTGTATACTTTATTATAGATATGCACATTCCTACAGGAGAATAGAGGAGCTGCCATGAGGGATATACATTTTAGACTTTTTTTAAAGAATCAAAATATGAAGCTTTGGCCAGGAAGGCTTATTGCTTTAGGGTGCCTCATTCCGATTACATCTATGTGCATAAGCTATTGATTTTATTAATGAAGTCTGTGTCTCCCTCTGGTGGGCTCTGGTAGACCAACAATACAAAGATTTTTTAATGAAGTGGTATCACCAGGAAAAGGTCTGTCATTTATTTAGAAGTAACTGGCTAACAAAATTTAGAATATTTATAAATATTATTGTAAAATACACTTTTCATTAACAGACAAACAAAAGCAATGGAAAAACAGCATTTCTCAGTGTAATATTGTTTGTTCATATTCAAACATAAGTAACTAGTCCCCATACTTCCTGGTATCATTCTGACTTGTGTTTTCACATTTGACTCTTTCTCTAAAATGATATAAATGTAGGTACAGTGAAGTGGTGAATTATCCTTACAATGCCAGTATAACACAATGAATATTTAAATCTCACTATTGAGCTTAACATTATTAGTGTTACAGCTGGAGCAGAAAAATGAAATGACCCATTTTATAAAAAATATAACTATATATATATATACAGCAGGGAAAATAAATATTGAAAGATCAACATATTTTTCAGTAAATATAAAGTATTTGTAATAGGACCATTGACATGGAATTTATACCAGATGTTGTTAACAACTCAAGTAATCCACACATACAAAGAACTCAAAATAAATAAATCCATAAATTAAGTTATGTGTAGTAAAGTGGAATGACACAGGTAATGAGTATTGAACACACTTACTGAAATGTATTTAATACTTAGTAGAAAAGCTTCTGCTTCAAGATGCCTCCTGTATGGATAAACGAGTCACATGCATTGCTCAGGTGTGATTTTTGCCTATTCTTCCACACAAACTGTCCTCAAATCTTGAAGTCTCAAGTTGGCATCTTCTATGAACTCTGGCCTTTAGTTATTTCCATAGATTTTCAGTTGGTTTCAAGTCAGTGATTGACTGGGCCATTCTAGAAGCTTTATTTTCTTTCTCTGAATGAATGTCCCAGTACATTTCTCCATTCTCCCTTCAATTCAATGAAGTCTGACAGTACCATATGCTGAAAAACAGACATATACCATGATGTTTCCACCTCCAAACTTCACTGTTGGTATGGTGTTTTTGGGGTGACGTGCAGTGCCATTTAACCTCCCAATACTGTGGGGCCAATTTACGAAATTCACGTGAAATGATCGAAATTCTGCCTACTTCGCCAGATTGAACCTACCGAATTGCAATAGAAGTCTATGGGAAGCTCCCCATAGGCTTCAGAGACTAAGTCCTGCCCGAATACAATTCGTACGATCGGAACGTTCGATTGTTCGAATCGTACAAATTTGTCGGCCGCTCAAATGAAATTTCACGATTTTTTCGTGAAATCGAACGGTCGGTATCCGATCGTACGAATTCATCGAGAAATCGCATATCGAGCAAAATGATAACCTAAAACAATTCGATAAGCATTCGATTGTCGAATACTTATCGAATTACGAATTTGGTCGAGCTAATTATGGGGAATAATAGTAAATTTGCCCCTGTGTGTGCAATGACATTCAAAGTGTTCAATTTTGGTCTCATCTTACCAGACTATACAGTCAAATGAAAAAGTTTGGAAACCTTCTTAATTCTTTGGAACTTTGTTTATCATTGGCTGAAGTAGCAACTTCCTTTTAATATATAACATGCCTTGTGCAAACAGTTGTATTACATCATTGATTAAAAGAAAATATCAATATGCATCATAACAAAATTAGACAGGTGCATACATTTGGGCACCCCAACAGAGATATTACATCAATACTTAGTTAAGCCTTCTTTTGCAAATATAACAGCCTTTAGACACCTACTATAGGCTTTCATGAGTATCTGGATTCCAGATGGCTATATTTTTGGTCATTCGTTCATAAAAAATCTCTCCAGTTCAGTTAAATTTGATGGCTGCAGAGCATAGATTTTCCATGATAATCAAGTTGGGGGGCTGTGGTGGCCATTCCAGAATATTGGACTTCTCCCTCTGCATAAATGACTTTGTAGATTTCCAAGTGTGTTTAGGGTCATTGTCTTATTGGAATATCCAACCCCTGCTTAACTTCAACTTTGTGATTGATGCTTGAACATTATACTGAATTATTTGTTGATATTGGCTTGAATTCATCTGACCCTTGTCTTTAACAAGGCCCCAGCCCCTGAACTAGTCACACAGCCACATATCATGATGGAGCCTCCACCAAATTTGACAGCAGGTAGCAGGTGTATTTCTTGGAATCGAATGTAAATGATTTTTGTAATGACCAAATATTAAATATTTGTCTCACCAGTCCAAAGCACTTTGTTCCAAAATGACTGTGGGTTGTCTAAATGAGTTTTTACATACAACAAATGACTCTATTTGTGGTGTGAGTGCAGGAAGAGCTTCTTTCTCATCACCCTGTCATACAGATGTTCTTTGTGCGCTGAATTAAAGAATGATATACAGATACACCATCTGCAGCAAGATGTTCTTGCAGGTCTTTGGAGGTGGTCTTTGGATTGTCTGTAACCATTCTCACAATCCTCCACATATGCCACTCCTGTATGTTTCTTGGCCTGCAAGACCTGGGTTTTACAGCAACTGTGCCTGTGGCCTTCCATTTCCTGATTACATTCCTTACAGTTGAAACTGACAGTTTAAAATCTCTGAGATAGCTTTTTGTAGTCTTCCCCTAAACCATGATATTGAACAATCTTTGTTTTCAGGTCTTGTGAGAGTTGCTTTGAGTATCCCATGTTGTCACTCTTCAGAGGAGAGTCAACCAGAAGCACAACTTGCAATTGGCCACCTTAACTACCTTTTCTCATGATTGGGCACACCGGTCTATGAACTCCAATGCTTAATAAGCTATCCATCCAATTTGGTGTTGCCAGTAATCATTATTGAGAAGTTACATGCATTCAAATTAGCAAAATTACTTTGCACAGCCTGTTTTTCACATTTGATTTAATTTCATAAAACTGAATAATGCTTCACTAAAAATCTTTGTTCTGAAAAACCCCCCAGATGTTCCTGGGAAATAAAAGACATAACACTGTTATCTTTTTTGTTGAAAGTGGAGTAAATACTTATGCAGGCTGAGAGGGGTTCCTAAACTTTTTGATATGCCTGTATTTTCACAGAATTTCATTGACTTTGAAAAAAATGAACCTGCTAATTCAATGTTTTTCAGAAGCTCTCAGTGAGTGATCCTTGGCTCTGGACACCTTTTCTGATTATTATTATTATTATTCTGTTGTCTCCTCTGTCAGAAAGTTCCTTATAGGTTGAAATGATGGGTCCAACAGTGCTGATTGCAACATTCAGAAGGTTAGAAATACTTCTGTAACAAATGCCATCAGTATGCTTTGCAACAATAAGGTTGTGAAGGTCTTGAGAAAGCTATTTGCTTTTACCCATCATGAGATGCTTCTTCTGTGATACCTTGGAAATGAGAAGCCTTTTTACAGGCCATCAGTTAGGATTAAACAGCTGATATTTATTTGCACCGATAAGGGCAGGATTGCTTTCTAATACTGGTTTCTTGGCTTTCCATGCCTTTTTGCACTTCATATTCTTCATTTGTTCAATACTTATTCCCTGTGTCATTCCACTTTATAACACATAACTGAATTTATGGACTTTGTTTTGAGTTCTGATTAAAACCATTGACGTTACAATACGTATTTTACCTGCTGTGTATATGTATATATATATAACATGGTCTTGATAAAGGTCTTAGAACCAGACCAAAAAGTTGGCCGTTTTAAAGTGAACCAATAAATATGGAGTTTTAAACTTTTTCAGTAAAATCCTGGTGTGCATCATCTTGCTTTGAAGATTGCATGATTTAGCCACTGATGATAGCACCCAGGTTTATTATTATTATTTAATGTCACATAGTAGATATAGGTATGAAGAACCAAATTAGAGAAAGATCTGTTATCTGGAAAACCCCAGGATTTGAGCATTCTGGATAACAGTACATCCTTAAAGCATTTTCGAAAACACAAAAGTTGAAAATGACAACTCTATTAATAAATGTAAATAGAAAGAGCTAGATGAATAAACATTGACACATAAAATACAGCAATGAATAGGCTTTATATCTACAGTAGCCATTAATGTTTTGATTCTGTGTGTTCTGATGTTCAGACTGTTTGATAGATTTCCTGTTTATAAATTTCAGGGGATTGCCTAGCTCCATAATTTAAAAGTAATTTTATCAGTTTCCCACTAGATGGCACTTTTGCCTTGTGTATTGTAAGCATTATTTTCTATAGTTGCGTAGCTTAAAGACAGTGTTCGCATACATCACCCTATTTCTCACCACCCTGACTAGAATTTGTTTTAACATTGTACAAAGATGTGACGATTGCTTATAGGTATTTACGATTTTATGGAGGTTGGGAAGTACATGAAGTGATTTCCCATTGCCTTACCTTGTTTGCTGCCCAATAAAACATATTTTAAAACAAATTGATTAAAAATTTCCTCACTAAAAAAATGTTTTGAGATCTGTTTTAAAGGTTGATTTACTTTTCTGAACACGCAGGCACACACACATCATATACGATTTGACGTCTATAGTTTTCTAGTAAATCACAAATGAATGGCAAGGTTCGGTTAAGGTTCGGTTAAGGTGATGTGCTGAATAATATTTATCAACTAGTACAAAGATGTGATTTTAATAATGAATCAATTACTGGAAAATATTTTTTTCCCTTTTTAAATGTTTCTTGTGCTAAAACATGCCCTGTATAATGAGACATCTAGAGTGGATATTTTTGTGTAATGAGCTAAATTCCTCTTCTGTAATAGAATAGAATGATTCTACAAACAATCCTTATTGAGACCAACTGGAAGTTATGTGGATCTGTTTGTAGAAAATCAACATACTGTATATGGTATTTTAAGATATACTGCCCTTTTAATAGAAAACAGGTACTGTGTATAACATCAATTGCTCTTGTGTGAAAGAAGTTTAGATTACAGAATGAACTTGATTGTCTTGTGAACTAAAAATGTATTAAATATATTATTATGGAATTATGTACAATATATTATAATCTATGCCTTAAAGAAAATATATATTCCATCGCTATATTGGATCCTAGACTGAGATTTATTTGTTGTTGGAACAAAATAATGATGTATTATTGTTAGGAATTGAATTAAAGAATATAGTCGCTAAATACTCAGGCTTGAATTATATAAATGTGTACAAGGTTACCTGCTTCATTTTTTGACTACCTAAAGAGCTACAGCATTTGCAGCCTACACTTCAAAGACAAATGTAATATTTATTAGTAATAAATTGGCAGTAGCTGGATATTAGATATGTAGATATATTAAAATATGATTTGTTTCCTAAATCTGAAGCAAAATGTAAACGTTATTTCATTGTTTTCACTTATATGTACAACGAATTTAACTTATGCTTGACTATTAACAGATGAGTTAAAAGAGTTGAAATTGTTAGATTGCTACAGAAAAAAAAAACCCTCCAACTATATTTTTAAATAGTACAAATATATTCTGAGGGGTTTCATTGCTCTTTAAGCAACAGTAAGTAAAGACACAGTGAAAATGCTAAAAGTTAAATATACAGATACCATATACAGTATACACCCATCTTTACCAAATTACTTTTGATTTGTTTTATTCATTTATATTCTTTTAGCAGTTTAATATTCCTGAGCTTTAATTCGACACAAATTTGCATGAATATGAGAAATGAAATATGCATATCCTCAGTTTTGCCTGTAAATAAATCCATCAGAGATATTGCATGGGGATGAAATTGTTTTATCCATAAATACATCTGTTTCATTAAATCTTGTAAGGTTTTTAGCAGGGGCGTTTCAAGGGCTGCGGCAGGTATGTATAAATGAACATAAAAGTAATATATGCAGATATACACCAGAAGTGAAAGAAAAAAAAGTAAAAAATCGGGAGGAAATTATGAAATGGAGTTATCAGTTGCAATAAACTTTTATCACAATAAACATTCAGTGGCCCAAGTTAGATGGATGGTATTAGAACAGGTGAATTTGTCTAGAGGAGGTAATATCCAAAAACAACTATTAAAGAGAGAAGCAGTATGAATTAAAACATTGGAGTATCTTTCTCCAGTAGGATTAAACAAAAGTTTTTCTTTGCAATGTTTTTTTATGAAATTTATAGGAATGGACTTCTTATGTAAAATTAATTAAGCAGTGTTTTAGATAACTTATTATTATTGTATTTTTCTAGGTGATGGACTAAAATGTATAATCTGCTGGATGTACCATGATGGTTGGATATGGACTGAACTGTGGACTACTGTATGTGTTAAATATCATTGATTTATGTTATTTAAAACACTAAGGGTTTAATGGGTCACATGATGGTGTCACATGTTAAGGAATGTATTTAAATGGTTTGACTGAGTGTGGATTTCACCTGAAGAAGGGGGGTATTCCCTGAAAGCTTGGGCTGTTTTATCTGCTGCAATAAATTGATTGAACGGGCTTTGGCCATAGGCGTGCTCCTTCCATGCAAAGTCCCTGCATATTCTGAAGACTAATCTATTGATGTTTTCAAAAATAGTCTACACTAGTATGCTTCTCGAACCATGGATACACATATACAGCCCACATGACTCATGATTCTTGCTACTTCCCAGCTGGAAAACATAAGGGATAATTATTTGGCAATGCTGCCTCTGTAGTCTTCGATGAAACAAAAAATACAAGGCAATAACTATCATTTTGTAATGTCTTGCCCTAGTCAGCATTTTTTTTTAGAATAAAATGATTGAGGCAGATTGATTAGATCAAACTGAGAAATTCAGAAGGATTTCCATCAGATTCCTTTTAAACAAAACTTGCTTGTGTTACAGCCCCAGATCTCAAACCTTCAGACAGTCTTCCTGCCTGCAAAATGAGTGAGAGCCTCACTGGTAGCTTATTCTCAACGTCATGGGTATTTCTTGGATGTATCTTGCTCCATCCTGTGCTCTGCCATCATTAATCAATATTTTCATTGTACCTGTTCATATACCTGCTGTTAACAGTTCATTTTCTAATGTCCCACTGGGGACTGTCTCACCACACAATGAAATACTCATTACATGCTTTCTGCTCTCGTTATCTATAGTTACGACTGACACATTAGGCATCCAAATGATTTCTTGTGCTATGTGGAAAACTTTCATAAGCAGATTTCTAATGTGTAATAAGTATGCCAAAAATAGTGTTTCTTAATTACATTAATACTACAAACACATATTCCGTTGATAACTATCTATGCTAGCTCAAGAAACCATTTGCAAACTTATTGCAATGTACCTGTTCCTTCACGTGATGCTAACTCCTTGGCTATGAAAAAAATATTCATTTTTGGTATGGAGCCCCAATTCACTTCACTGCTATCCTACACCAGTTTGGGAGAACTGCTCTCCTTACAAAGGACCTGGAGTCAGATTTCAGAGTGTAGTCTATAAGGATGTTAGATTCATTTAATTTTGTTAAATGTAGAAACGCATATACCTGAAGCAGAGTGGCTGACATCTCTCCCTTTTTAATGTTTACAAATGTCTATAGTTAATTTCAGTGTATGCAGCTAACTCACCAGTCAACAGATTTTATATATGTCCTGCACAACCCTTTTATCAAGACGGGAAAAAAGTATTTTGTTGCCCTCCTTGTTATCCCCCCCCCCCAGCTTCCCAAATTTATTTATAAATAGACATTACATATGAATACTTTAGCATTTTCATACCTCCCAACTGTCCCTTTTTTTTGTGGGACAGTCCCAATTTTGACAACAGTCCCGGATTTGTTACTGAAATGTCCCAACTTTCATATTCTCTTTGATCTCCTGCACTGAACAACCAGAAAAAGATGAGCATGGTCATAATTTTGTTTACCACACTCCGCACATCAATTCTTTTTGTCCGTCGTTCTATTTCCAAAATGTTGGGAGGTATGTGTTTATTTGTCAGCAATGTTCTCACTATAATAATATAATGTTCTTATCATTAACCTCTATGTAACCTGTTTCAGGTAGTTATTTTTCCTAAATACAATCCTGTATGTTGGGAAACATACAACACATAAGCTGCATGGCCAGCAAGTCGCCATATACAGTAGTATACAGTACTTCATTGTTAAAGGGAAATTAATGCAGTCTAAAGGATAGTTGAGATTAATTAGCCATACATTATTGCTATTTTATAGCATGATGAGTAGTGATGTGTGACATTTTTTCACCTCAAAAATGACACCATAGACTTCAACAAAAAAAACTGACCGTTGCATTGCTCAACACCTTAGACTTTAATGAATTTAAGCAACTTCTCACAGTTTCACAAATTTCTGGTGAAGCAAAATGGGTCAGATTCACCCATCACTAAAGCTGAGCAAAACAAACCTTCAGACATTGCATTTTGCAGGCTAGAAATTATTAAAAGTATTCACCCACACTAAGCTATGCAGCAATCATATATGTCATTAACTTTTTGTTTGTATATTTCCATACCTCCAAACAATTTGGAAATAAAAAGAGGGACAAAAAAGTTGCCGTGCTTAGCATGGTGAAATGTTTTCACCATACCCTAATTACCATGTTCATTTTACAAAATTTGGCAGGTTCTAAAAATTTGAACACATTTCAGTAGTTTTTATGTTTTATTTCAGTTTTACTAATGTAGGTGAATTGCCCTTTAAGCTGTAAGTCTAACTTCTCCCAAAAGACAAAACTGTTACAAATGTATCTTACGTAGCTAATCTGGGCTCTCTGCCAAGATCCAATTAAGTTATAAACATTGTATCTTTTTCTGTGTTTTTTTTCCAGTTATTACAGTTTTGCTAATGAAGGTAAATTGCCCTTTCAGCTGGGAGTTTAACTTTTCCCAAGGAACCTGTTATCTTATATTGTTACAATTACTTATTTGCTGATCTAGAAATTGTTACAAATGTAGCTTATCTTCTGCTGTGGCTGTTCTCGGCTCTCTACCATAAGCCAATTCAGTTAGAAACGTTGTTTCTTTTTCTGGCTGTTCAGTGCCGAGAGAAATCGGACTTTCCAGTACAAATGAGGGACTGCAGGTTGAGCTGTCAAAAGAGGGACTGTCCTTCTAAAAAACAGGATAGTTGCAAGGTGTGTATTTCTATATTTCTGTGATGTTTCGGTGGAACAGTGTTGCACTATAAATGCAGACTCCAGACTTGAAGGAAAAAAGTCCATTTATTTGAAACCTAAAAAGCTTTGAAGCAGCAAAAAAACAGCATAAGAAATGGGCTTAAAAAGGCAAGTCAACCCCAAAATAGAAATTTGCCAAATAAAACAAGAATTCTTTGGTAACTTCCAATATACATTTATTAAAAATTTCAGTGCTTTCTAAGGAACAGTTCAGTGTAAAAATAAAAACTGGGTACATTGATAGGTTGTGCAAAATAAAAAATGTTAAAAAATATAGTTAGCCAGCCAAAAATGTCATCTATAAAGGCTGGAGTGACTGGATGTCTAACATAACAGAACACTGCTTCCTAATTTTCAGTTCCCTAACTTAAAGTTAGTCAGCAACTGTTCAGTGAGTTTGCATTTGATCCTTAGCATGCAGCTCCTATTCAAAAGCAAACGTTTATGACCCATGTGCCCCCCCAAGTCACTGATTGGTTACTGGCTGAATTTTGAAGTAATTTTGGGCTATTTCGACTATGGAATAGCCCAAAATTCTATTTGAATTGAAAACATTTCGAAGTACTAATTCGAATTAGACTACAGATGAAGCCACTTTGGATTGCGCATTTGACACAGAAAAACTTAACTCATCTATCTCATTTATCCCACTTAGCACAGAATATTGTGTCACAGCATCCCATCCAATTAAAGAGTTCACCATTGAAAACAATGGTGCTTTGATATGCTAATGAAAAGGTTAAATGCATTAAATGAGTTAAGATAACTTTAGATAACACAGTTTCTTCAATTAACCCAAGTCACGAGTCACGACGCATTTAACTCACAAATCCAAGTGGCTGCATCGGTATTCGCCACCTTAAAGCTGCCAAATTGCCATTGTAGCCTATGGGGGACCTCCTGGAACCTTTCCTGGAAATTTTTCTAAGTCCTGGAAAATCAAAATTTTTTTTTTTAAATCATTCGATTCGAAAAATTCGATCGAACAATTCTAATTATTTGAATTCGATCAAAAATGGACCTATTCAATAGAATTAGATAAATTTTCGATCGAAAATCGCGCCTCAAAAAAATTAGATGGTCGAATTTCAAATTTTTTGATTCGAAATTCGACCAATAGTAAATCTAGTAAATCTGCCCCTTAGTATTATCTGCAAAAATAGAAACCGTACTTCCAATGCCCACCTCCAGGTCATTAATAAACAAGTTGAAAAGCAAGGGACCCAGTACAGAGCCCTGCGGTACCCCACTAACAACACTGATCCAATTAGAAAATGTTCCATTTACCACAACTCTTCGTAGTCTATCTTTTAGCCAGTTCTCTATCCAGTTACAAATACTATGTTCCAGGCCAACATTCCTTAATAGTGATGGGCGAATCTGTGGCGTTTCTGTGAAAAATTCGCGAAGTGGTGAAAAAATTCGCGAAACGACTTGCGCTAAAGTTTTGTCGCGCGTCCATGTTGGCGCGCGCTTATATTGACGCGCGTCAGAATAGTTTTGACGCACAGTGCAATAACTACTACTGCCATGGGAAAGGCATACCCCCAACGGTCCCTTTTTTTGGAAGGACATTCCCTCTTTTGTCAGCGCAACCTGCAGTCCCTCATTTCATTTGTATTGGAAAGACCCTCTTTTCTCTGCACGGAATAGCCAGAAAAAGAAACAAAGTTTCTAACTTAATTGGCTTTTGGCAGAGAGCCTAGAAGAACAGCTAACAGGTGCAAAAAAGATGCTTTTTAACAATTTTGATATAATAAAATAAGTAATTGATTGTATTTGTAACAGTTTAGATAAGGAGAAATATTTTCAAACTTTCATAACCTGCCAAATTTGGTAAAACGAACATGTTAATTAGTGGGTGTGACCACAAAAATGGGTGTGGTCAAAATGTTGCAGCACTACGTATGGAAAAAAAATGTTGGGAGGTATGGAAATGTGAAAAAAATTGTAAAAAATGGCATCTTTTGCTTTGTGTCTGAATGTGCTGAATAGCATTGGAGTCAATGAGAAGAGCAATTTACACGCGTTTCACTTAGTATACACACATGCTCTGTATTGTTAGTGAAAAAAAGGCATCCCATTTTGCCAGCTTCTTAAAAACATCTGTGATTATTATTTAAAATAGTGAAAAATGAAAAAGGCATATTTTAATATATATTCATTTATTTTTAAAAATATTTTTCACTGCACAGATTGTGCTGTTTTGAAGTGAAGCAGCGAACTCGACGCGCAAGCGGCGAAAAGAAACACACAGCAAATTTTTTTGATCATTTCCCCGAAACTTTCGCCATCGGCGAATGTCGGAAATTTGCCCAGGGCGAATTTATTTGCCTAGGGCGAATTTATTCGCCCATCACTATTCCTTAATTTATCCAGTGACCTTCTGTGTGGCACTGTATCAAATACTTTTGCAAAGTAAATCACATCCACTGCCATCCCTCTTTATCCTTACTCACTTTCTCATGAAAAGAATAACTTTTGGAAAACTTTCAGTTATCTGTATGCAGTAAAAGAATGGAGAAGCTTGAGTTTGTAAAGTTATATGTTAGTTCCAACCATACACCACTGACTAATCAGTCAGAAATCTAAGAGGATTGACTTGTTTTTGTGTCAGCAAGCTCATGACCGTTTTTATGGCCACAGTAACATGAATAAAGAGTTTAATAAAGACCTTTCTCTTCTGCCTTAATTTCCATTTTAGTGTAACAATATTTCCACAATATTTCACCATTTTCGTGAAAACTGCAACTTCTGTGAGCCAGTATGATATACTGAAATATATTTCTAATGCAATCTACTCATAGATTTTTGTATTCTGACAATAGAATCTAAATTCTCTAGAGGGACTTAATCAATTAGTGTTATTTAGTCATTTAAGTCCATATCAATTCACTGGGTTTATCTGGATGGACGTTATAAACCTCCTAATGAGAGAATCTAATCCTATCTTTTTTTCGACATCTGTTGGCTACTGCTGAATAATTTCAGGAGCCCATATAATTATTGATTTTTTAACCCTTTGTGTTTACTGAGAACAGCAGTGGAGTATAGTGCAGGCTATGGTAGTCTCTTTGGCAGAAACAGGGTTACACCCTGTGTGAATGCTCTATTTCACCATCTGCTCAGAACACTTAAGCAAGATCTGTTTTCATACCAAGGAAGGTCTCTGGGGAGGTATCTCAATGGCAATCCCTAGGCAGCCGGTGTAAGAAAGGACTTCAGTGTTGCATTAAATTCTTTCTTTTCTATCAGGCTGTTTTATTTTCCAAATGTATTGCCTGACTATATTCTAACTCGGTAAAGGGGTTGAATGAATGGCTATTCAGTTATTATTGTTGTTTTTAATTCATGTGATCGTTGTGGTAGATCATACTGTAGAAGTAATAATAATAATACATATTTAATAGAAAATAAAAATAAAGACTATCAGTTCAGTGTTTGGAGTTATAGAATATTGTATTAAAAAGTTTGATTACAGAGTTCCTTATTATTTTGGGCTACTATGACTATTGAATAGCCCAAAATTTGTTTCGAATTTTCAAATCTCAAAGTACTTGCCCTTTAAAAATCCTTCAACTTCAACGATTCGCCAGCTTAAAGCTGTCGGAATTGCCATTTTAGCCTATTGGGACCTCATAGAACCTGTCCTGAAAATTTCCAAGAATTCAAAGGATTTTAAGGAGATTACATCGAACGATTCTTATTCGATCAAAAATGGACCTATTCGATGGAAACAGGTCCATTTTCAATCAAAAAGCCCTTTTAAAATTACTTTGAGGGTCAAATTTCGAAGTTTTTTCACTTCGAAAATTTGGCCCTTAGTAAATCTGCCCCTTACACACAAGAGTAACAGCCAGGGTGTCAAATTAAGGCATACATTTCCAAATCTGTCCACTTAAACTGTAGTAGGAGGTAATCAAATCTGGAAAGACAGGATAATTTACTCTACATTTTGTGTAGTGATGAGATGAAAAATTCCAAAACATGGAAAAAGTTAGGAAAAGGCTAAATATTTTCCAACATTTTCACCAAATGCATTGGTGTCAATGGGCATTTTTTGGCTAATTTTTTCTTGCCCCAAATATATTGGCATTATTAGATGGTTTTCTCACAACCAAATGCTCTGGAGTTAATGGGTGTTTTCTCCCACAGTTTTTCCATGCAAAAAAACAAGATCCCAATGAAACACCAGAAAGTGACATTTAAGCACAACAGATTTGTGAAAATTCTACCATAATTTCATGTATGTGTTAAATTACAATTACCTGACTTGCCCATGAAATCAGATGCTGTTATAAATGCAGTGCATTAAATGTGATACCATTTATAAAAATATTGGGGGAAGATGGGTCCCTCACACCTTGTAAGCTACTTGCAATGGATGTGACTTTGCGTGTGGCCACATTTACACTGGAATTCTAGGGATGAATGCTACATTTTGGGTAAAAAGGGCTAAGAAATTATAGCATTTCGTTAGGGGTAGTGATGGGCGAATCTCCCGCGGCGAAAAATTCGCGAAACGATTCACGGGACGCTTTTGACGCGCGTCGCATCAACTTTGACGTGCGTTGCGTCGTTTTCGTTGCGTCGTTTTCGTTGCGTCGCGTTGTTTTCGTCGCGCGTCGCGTCGTTTTCGGCGTGTCGCGTCAAAAACGACGCGCGACTCGTTTTTTCGGCGAAATTTCAGCAGCGAATCGCGGGAATTCGCCGCAAATTCGACCCTGGCGAATAAATTCGCCCATCACTAGTTAGGGGCAATGGAGCTATTTCTATAGGTAGACCCATATTAATCTGGGGCTCACATACTGATTATGTTAAAGCTGCTCATTGATAATAGGACCTACAGCTAATGTCAAATAACTCTCACTTATGTTGTTTATTGTACTTCATTTAAGCAGAGAACGAACGGATATGATTTTTTTATTTTAAATGTAACAGCACCAAACTTAAATATTGAAATGCTTTTTTTTATGAATTGCATATATCAAATAATTTTTATACCTAATAGCTTTTCTGAGCTAAAGAAAGTGTGGTTTCACCTCTCTGTGCTAAAAGTAGCTTATGAGGTACAGCACTTGTGAGCTGTTTTGCAGCATGTGCTAAAAGATGCCGAATCAATTGCAACCCAACCAAAAATCAATGGAGCGTGGTTTGAAAAAATGTGACTGGCTGCCCGACTACCTCTAGTTAAATTGTATAGTTTATCCTTGTATGAGGTATGTGCTTGAAAATGTACTCTTTGAAATGTATACATATTTCTTGTACATAATATGTAGTTTAAAAATGGAAAAAGAAAGAATATATTTGTAACCATGTTTTCCTAATCACCAAAAGAGACTGTGCCTGTTTAGGAATGGTTTCAATTTCTTTGCTGTGAGTAGCAGATTAAGTATCATTTTATCACTGCCTGCAAAAGAACAGGTCAAGGGTATTTCCCTGGAAAAGCCATGGCATGACCCTGAAAGCAAATATAAAAACATATGCAATATTACTTATTTATAAAGCTTTCAACATGTCTTGCAAAGAAATATTATATTATGAATTCAGTTTATGACCTTCATCCCCCAAGGTTTAAGGTTATGCCTAAAACATTGTTGTTTTCGGATTTCCAATGATTCTGTGGAAAAAATAAAACCTTTAATAAATGCCTTTAATTATATTAGTGGAGAAGCTTCTCTTAGTAAACTGCCTAGTACTCTTTTCCATGTAGAATTTTTATATAAATTGTTCTACTTTCGGCTTCATTATATTTTACAGGACACTAGTGCAACATAGTCTATAGGGTCTTCAGAATATGCTTTTCTAGCCATTGCTATACTACAACCCCCAGAATTCTCTGACAGCTCTATTGATAGCAACTGAAGTCACAGTGACAGTTGGCAGTAGTCCCCAAGTAAATATTTATTTTCACTCTCAACCTGGTAGGAAATGGATCACAGTTAACTGGTAATTGGTTGTTACTTGCAATTGCAGTGATGCAATTTTATCCCTATTTTTGCAAATAAGCTCACATATATTCATCTATAATGTTAATAATCAGTATGTATATATACTTTGTATATCTTGCCACTATTTTCCAACAAAAGCTTTTAGTTTACTATTATCTAAATGTATTTTCACAATTCTCTTCAGTGACAGATTCTCTATATTTATCACAAATGCTTATTTTTATTCTTCAGAAATAGTACTAGTATCAAACTCAATCTCCTCCACCTCTGTTCATGATGACTGGTGACACCATGTTGTTGACTACAGAACAGTAACACCAAAAAAATCATTTAAAGTAATGAAACTATAGTGCACTGTTGTTCTGCACTGGTAATACTGATGTGTTTGATTCAGAAAGACTATTATAGTTTATATCAACAAGCTGCTGTGTAATGATGGGGGCAGTCATTCAAAGCTTAAAAAGGAGAAAAGACACAGGTTACACAGCAGATAACAAATAAGCTTTGTAGTATACAATGGGATCCTTCCAGAATTATCTTTTATGTACTGTGTATCCTGCTCCATGGCTAAACAGCAGCCTGTTATATAAAGTATAGTTGTATTTTAGAATCAAACACACCAGTTTTACCTGTGTAGGGCAACAGTACATTATATTTTCATTCCTTTAAAACAATTTCATTTTTGTTGTTACTGTTCATTCGAGGTTCCTTGATAATTTAAAACACTAGTTACAAGATATGGGTCCATTTATTTAGACTGTGGCATATATTGTGGAGCTACCACCTTCTTTCTCCTTATATTACTATTGTCCATCCCCTAGGGCGATATGTGTACATGTGTCATCTTCGCTCTCAGCTAGCATATGGAACTAAAATGTTTTAACAAATTGCATACATTTGTTATATATTTCCTTGACAGTTAGGAAATGTTTATATGTGTGATATATTTTAAATGGTTTGGAACCCTTTAGCCGTTTTAGAATTATCTTCGGGATAAACTAGAGAAACTGTCTTATCTAAAGTCATGTTAACTCGTTAGATGTGATGCAATTTTCTGTGTTAAATGGGAAAAGTGGGACATCTGAGTTTAGTTATTCAGTGTCAAACACACAAACCAAAGTGGCTTCATCTGTACAAGTCAAGTGACCCTAAAAACAACACTGATGGAATTGAAATGAAACAATAAATAGGGAGCAACTATATACATCACAATAAAGAGAAGGAAAAGAAATACAAATTGTCACAATGGCGGGATTCTCTACTTTTTTTCCTCTCAAAAGATCTAAAACAGTCTGTTAAGCCCTTATAATTATCTATCCTATTTGTGACAAGTGTGGTCTAATCAGTCTCTTAGGGAATTACCCTGCAGATCATGGTGAAGTGTATGTACTATGCTTCTGTTCTTTTTATACTGATATTTTAGAGACAGCACAACACAAGAAATGCCAATGTATATATTGTTAGTGACATAGCTGGCACTATAGCTAGAAAAATAAACATGTGGTGTGTTAAAATTATTAAGAAGATCTAATAAGCACGCAACTCAGCTATGTAAAAATCATAAGATACAGTTTTCTGTAATACCATATTAAAAGATTAGAAACAACATCTGAAGGAATCAGAGAGAGTCTAATTGAGGTTCTTGGCTTTAATCCTTTGAGTGGACTCCCACTTGGATACAAAGATCTGTCAGCACCGAGTCTTGGGATTTTCATAAGATGAGTAAACTGCAAGGGATGGACAGCACATTTTATGACCTTAAAAAGGGAGAAATGATCTCGTTTGTTAATATGTATATATTTCAAAGTAACGAAGGGAGTGCAAATGCTTGTCATTTGAAGTATATAAAATAAATTTACCATTTATTAATTTTTCAGGAACTTTGCCGTTTAGAAAAAATAAGTGGGATTATTATGCTAACCCTTAAAACCCACTATAGAAAAAAAAGTACTTTACATTTTAAGGTTATAGATACTTTTAATAAGATAGTTACCATTATTTTTTTAAATGTAATGCATAATCTTGGATATTTATGTCACACTGGTTAATTAATTTTGTTAGCTGGCTAGAAATAGGTTACATTGTTTCTTATGAGAGCATTACAATATTATTTATAATTTATGATCGCAAGTGTGTTGACACATTTGTGTCCATAGGTAACCCCTAGGTGGGTGGTTGATGACCTCTAGCATAACCATTACCACATGGGCATTTCAGTAAACAGACACATTTGTGTCACAGATGGTGTAATGTCTCTTTACAAGTTCTGCTGATTCTGTTGATGCTTTCAAAAGGGGCTTGGATGATTTTTTGAACAGACATAATATCAAAGGCTATTTTGATACTAAACTCTACAGTTAGTATAGCTATGGGCATATATGGTTTGGGTGAAAGAGTGTAGGGGTGTGTATGTATGCTGGGTTTTAATTTGGAGGAGTTAAACTTTATGGACTTTGTCTTTTTTCAACCCAATTTAACTATGTAAGTGTACCTTGTGTTGGGTGAATTACAGCCTCTTCTTTCACAACAGAGGGGAATTAAATACATCCCATCCCAAATTCCTCTGTTTATCAAGGGAGTATTACTGGTAGTAATAAGGCATATTGATGCTGCAGTCAGCTATGGGGTGCCGTTTGTCCCAAATACATTCTGTATACAAATCCCTGATACACAGAACAAATGTCTCTCATGGTATATTACTATTTCTGACCATATACACAAATAAAAAATATACAAAATACTAAAGAATGAGAACAAAATATTGTTAGTGCACAAAAGGATGCCATTATATTACAAACTCCATTCTTTACATTTTAACAATCAATCTGTCTTACAAATATATAACCTTCATTTAACAGACACACTTATATGCAAAGTTACTTATAGAATGAATTATGTAAAAAAAAACTTGTACAGAATATATAAAAGTGTAACTAACTAGTGCATGCCAAGCTAGATTTGTATGACAAAATAGTTATTTGTGACAGAAGGCAAGATTTTATAGTACAGGATTCATTCTTTCGACAAAATTAAAGTTTTGTTTCACAAAATGGATAAAATAACCATTCTGTGAAGCAATACTGTCAGTTACTTTCCTGAACCAATAAGAACAAAGCTTACTGGCCTGCTTGTGTGGACATTTTGGTTAAGGGCGTTCCTGCTGTTTTGCCATTTTCTTATGATACATGTTCCTGTTTCCCACTTCCTGTCTAAGCTGAGTGGAATTATGGGGCAGGCCACAGCCAGCTGCCATGTAGTAATAAATGTAGTGTGCTTGTGTGAGTGCTTTACCTGAACTAACACAGCACAATCATTGAATCCACTATCAGCCAGTTTGTCACACAGTTTATTATCTTGCAGCCTAACTGTAACATCATTATAATCAGCCTAATCAATGAGTCACTTATACATTGTGTATATGATGTTAGGCTCTAGTGTCTCCTCCTAGCTCTAATCTTGCACCACTTAGCTTTTAGCTCTCTCTTACTAATCTGCTTAGTTATAGTAACACTACTACATAATAGGTTTAGCCACAGATGTGGGACTGATCACATACCTCCCAACTGTCCCATTTTCAGCAGGATAGTCCCGCTTTTGACAGCTCCTAGTCCCTCATTTGTACTGGAAAGTCCTGACTTTCTCTGCACTGAACAGCCAGAAAAAGAAACAAAGTTTGTAACTTAATTGGCTTTTGGCAGAGAGCCCAGAACAGCCACCAGGTGCAACTGTTTTTTACTTTGTAAAGAATTTTGAGATAAGCAAATCTATCTTGGGAGAAGTTAGAGTTACAGCTTATAGGGCAATTCACCTGAAATATGAAATATGTTCAAATATGTTTCATAACCTGCCAAATTTTGTAACACATACATGGTAATTAGGGGGTGTGGCCACAAAAATGGGCATGGTAAAAATTTGCCATGTAATGCGCGTGCATTTTTTTGTCCAACTTTTTCTTTCCAAAATGTTGGGAGGTATGTGATCATGTGCACACATTGTGTATAGTATGATGGATGGGATTTTACGAATAGTCTTGTAGATAGTTATAGTTTAACTACTAATAGTTTTAGCCACAGATGTGGGACTGATCATGTGCAGCTACTCCTGAGTACTGTGTGCAAACAATATGGGTCATTTAGGCAGGGGCAATTTTAGGGGATCATCATTTATTCACTCTATGGAAAATACAGTTTTTCTAATGATATTATTGTATGAGGATTGTCACTGGGGAAGGATCTGAACAGTTCAGATTTGTCAGTTTGGCTTTATTAATTATACAATGTTTTCTTTTGGTACTATTGACTGTGTGGAGAGGGGGTCCGGCCAGTCTGACCCTGGCTGCCCCTGACATCATTGCACGATAATGGAGCGCTCTACCCAACCGGTGAAACAGTGGTTAAACGTGCCGGTTGCCCAAGCTGGAAGACCCTTCCCTTGCACAGGGTCAACAGTACTTGTAGGAGAAGGCTTGAAAAAGGGCCCAGTGGGGCCCAAAACTTTGCCCTTCTTTACAGATATTTATGGGCTTAATAAAACTCTGACATTATACTTCAATTGATGGTGTGCGGCTGGATTCTTCTCCTGCCTCTGACATCTTGGCTTCAACCCTATTTCAGCAAGACCCGCCCCCATTGCATAAAAGCCACCCCCTGCTTTGAGTTACACAAGTCAAAAGGTGACAACGCTGACACAATTGCATAAATACACAATTACATTTGTACTTTGACACAAATCAGACCCAAATGTTTTTTTCTAATTCTGGGTGTTGTCATTTCTGACATGTGACGTGTGTGTGACGTGTGTGTGTGAAGTGTGTGACGTGTGCGCAGTTGTGCTCTCTGCCCCCTCTGTAGTAAAAGTGGTAAGTGCTGGGTAGGTAAGGGGGCGGCATCATTAGACCATTTTGTTAAAAATGAATGTAAATCACTGTGCAGCTTGCTGTGTAATATAAATAAATTATCATCCACTAAAATTGCCCCTGTATAAATGACCCCTTTAGTTTGTACACAGTACTCAGGAGTGGCTGCTCATAAGTCCTACACATTATACTATACTGAATATATGTGCTCATGATCACTCTCACATTTTGGCTAAATCTATCATGTAGTAGTGTAACTATAACTAAGCAGATGATTAAGAGAGAGCTAAAAGCTAACTGGTGCAAGATTAGAGCTAGAAGGAGACACTAGAGCCTAACATCATATACACAATGTATAAGTGACTCATTGAAGGCATATTAGGCCTATTATAATGATGTTACAGTTAGGCTGCAAGATAATAAACTGCGAGACAAACTACTAGTGGATTCAATGATTGTGCTGTGTTAGTTCAGGTAAAGCACTCACACAAGCACACTACATTTATTACTACATGGCAGCTGGCTGTGGCCTGCCCCATAATTCCACTCAGCTTAGACAGGAAGAGGGAAACAGGAACAGGAATCATAAGACAATGGCAGCAGGAATGCCCTTAACCAAAATGGCCACACAAGCAGGTCAGTAAGCTTTGTTCTTATTGGTTCAGGAAAGTAACTGACAGTATTGCTTCACAGAATGGTTATTTTATCCATTTTGTGAAACAAAACTTTAATTTTGTCGAGAAGAATGAATCCTGTACTATAAAATCTTGCCTTCTGTCACAAATAACTATTTTGTCATACAAATGTAG
The DNA here is from genome assembly GCA_024363595.1 of Xenopus borealis. NCBI lineage: Eukaryota > Metazoa > Chordata > Amphibia > Anura > Pipidae > Xenopus > Xenopus borealis. The sequence continues at coordinate 113,507,430 of CM044434.1, read as the reverse complement.
CTTGGCATGCACTAGTTAGTTACACTATTATATATTCTGTTCACTTTTTTTTACATAATTCATTCTGTAAGTAACTTTGCATATAAGTGTGTCTGTTACATGGAGGTTATAAATTGTGAGACAAATTGATTGTTAAAATGTACAGAATGTACAGAGTTTGTAATATAATGACATCCTTTTGTGCACTAACCATATTTTGTTCTCATTCTTTAATAGAAATAAGTCTTTTGTATATTTTTTATTTGTGTATATGGTCACAAATAGTTATATACCGTGAGAGACATTTGTTCTGTGTATCAGGGATAGTTGTGTATACAGAATGCATTTGGGACAAACGGCACCCCATAGTCACCCCATAATTTGCATCTATTTTGTCATATGAGAAGAAACTAGATAGAACTATTACTATTATATATTTGTGCTTTGGAAAGGTCCGACAGAAGCATTTGAAGAAATGATTCACACTGCTAATAATGCTCAACTTGCTATAAGATTTTAAAAGAAATAAGCATAAATAGGCTATCATATCATATAACCTATTATTATATATTATTATTGGCATAATAATTATATATTAATATATATGTATATGAAACATAACATAATTGCTATATAAACCTAAAACGTTCAATAAATGATCAAACTTTTCAAGGTGACAATTTGATAAAGTCAATTCGATAAAGTCGAGTTTTGAAAGTGACAATTCAAAGAAGTTGCATTATTAGAATTAATTCTCTGTTATGTCACACTGATATTTTTTTGATAAGTTTTACTGCTAAATTAAGGGGATTTGGGTTTGGGAATTTGGTAAAATTTTTTGAAACAAAGAGAGAAAAAGTTGAGTTTTATTAATATATCTGATCAGATCCTAGAAAAAATATTAGTCTCTTTTTGAAATCCTTCCTAAGTCCACTAGTCACTTAAACTTAAAGGGGAATTCAACCCCTCCGGCACTAAACCACAGAAGTTCACAAACGTTGTGAACTTTGGGCGCAGTAGTGCCAACCGGCAAATGTGTCCAACTGTGCATGCACCGCCAATCGCTGACAGATCCAGGATGAAGACGTTGCTGGAGAAGATGGCATCCATGAACCTGGCTGCAGGGGACCTGCACGGAGGGGTAAATTGTGACTTTGGGGAATTTTCCCAGGAGGGGAGGTAGGTGGGGCGGAGGAGGGAAGGGGCCTACAGGGGAAGTGAGAGGGAGGGGTTTAGCGCCTGAGGGGTTGAATTCCCCTTTGGATCAAACGTTTGTATAGTTATAAGGAAGCCTTCACTAATTGGTGTCTCATTGGTATGAACAGAAGAAAATAAGTGGTTTAAAACCATTTCTGTCTCCCTGCTTCCATCAACTAAATTACCTTTCATACAATGAAACATGAAAAGAGTCCCATACCCTATTATTTATTTTATACTTGAAAAATTATAGTTTTTTCTTACCTCAATATTTGTTTTATTGACTTCTTTGTAGGTAATAAAAGTTTCAGTTGACCGAACCTAAATGCTTTACAATTATATGCAAGTTTATTCACACATTCTACTGAAAAAGCTTTATGTAAAATTGTAAATGATGCAACAGAAGAGAGGTGCATAATGCTCCCCCTACTGTTATGCCCTATGCACATGCCTCTTCTGCTTATGCCTAGTTCGATTCTTTCGAAAGAAGGAACAATTAGGAAACTCAAAAAATATTAGCTTAGGGGGCTGATTTACTGTCACGGGTTGGCCTTCGTTAGGCGCCCAGGGGAAGAAGTGGACCAAGGAGGAAGCTTTAGGGGTTCAATAACGTAGCACAGCAAGGATCAAGCAGGAGTCAGACAGGTCCAGGCAAAAGTGTATTCACAGGAACAAAATAAACAAAAGTCCAAGCAGTGGTCAAAATACAGGAAACAGGATCAAAAACACAGGAAACAGGATCAAAAGCAATATCAGGATCAATATACAATATCCAGGAACAATAGCAGCATGGTCCTATAATTGGGCGCCATAATAGCGTCCAATACACCTTTAAATATTCGAATTTCGCACCAAAACGAGCGTGGTGACGTCATCGCGTCAAGCATATCCACGTGGCAGCTATGGGCGCCGCCATTGTGGATAGGACGCCGGAAGGAGAGGACGCGCCGCCCGGAGCTAAAGGTAAGCCTCCTGACATTTACTAAGGGTCGAAGTGAAAATTTGAATAAAATTTTTAAAATTTGAATCTCAAAGTAATTTTGGGCTACTTTTCTAATTGAATAGCCCAAAATTCGATTTGAATTGAAAAAATTTGAATATTTGAATTTTCGAAGTTTAAAAATCCTTCAGCTTCAACTATTCGGCAGCTGAATTGCCATTTAAGCCTATGGGGGACCTCACAGAACTTGTCCTGAAATGTTTTCTACATTCTGAGATATCAAAGGATTTTGGTGAAATCGTTCGATTCGATCAAGATATGAAATTTTAGAATGAAAACGGCCCCTAAATGTTAGTAGGCCCTACATGTCGTTCAGTCACCTTTTCCAAAATGAACCTTGATCATTTTATTTAGCAGTGCTATGATGTATGGCTGATGATTAAGTAGACCTTTAAAAAGAAATGTGAAAGAATTCTACTACAAAGTTATCCTGGCTGAATATTCTTGGTAGACATTAAATATAAATGCCAGCTATTAGAAATACAATGTTTCTTTTCAATGAATGTAGGAAGAAACAGAAAAGTATTGCAATGAGATCCCCGTATACAATGCCTATTAAAAATAACTGTGAGTATAACTCCCCAGAATCCACTTTCGGAATGTGCCCCATGTGTCATTATTGCTCGTTTAACATTTAATATGTACATTTTAGTAGATGCGCCTGCCATTATATTAGCTAACTTCTTTCTTACCACAGAGAGTCTTTTACCAAAATAAGCATATACAAAAGGAGATTTCTCATTTTAATTTTCTTAGCGTAAAATATTGATAGATAAATATGCACTGCTTGTTTCCAAACACCAGTACTATAAATAAATAGGTACCATACAAATATAGAGCCACATTTTATTTTACGATATTGGAAAATCTTAAATGACTGTTCAATTAACAGCACCTAAATGTAAAAGAATACACAGAAATTATTATCATGTGACTATGGGTGTGGAAATTGTATATAGGATTTATAGGAAACCATGGCAAGATATGGATAAATGTGTTCATTTGAGACTTTTGACATATTGCTATTTAAATAGAAAAGTTTTTGAAAATTCACATGGAGGAACCACAGGTTGATTTTTACTGACTGAAAAAAACACCATTGCACCTTATTTTAACTCACTTTACCTTTTGAAGCAAGCACTAAAATCACTTTGGGGTAGATTCATCAAAGAGTGAAGTGAAGAGTGAGGTTCCGCCACTAGAGGGAAATTCCACAGCTCTCAGTTCATTTCTATGGGATTTTTAAAAGTGTATTCATCAAAGGGTAAACTTTCACTTCACCCATTGATGAATATGCCTTGCAAAATCCCATAGAAATGAATTGAGAGCTGTGGAATTTCCCTCTAGTGGCGGAACTTCACTCTTTGATGAATTATTTTGGAGATAGCACCTTGTAGAAATCACTATAGCACTTGGCACACATGAAAAATCTGTGCATAGACTTTCTATGGTTCAAGAAACACACAGAACACTTTGGTGACTGCACTGAATATTAAAGGGATACTGTCATTGGAAACCAGTTAATAGTGCTACTCCAGCAGACTTCTGCTCTGAAATCCATTTCTCAAAAGAGGAAACAGATTATTTTTATATTCAGTTTTGAAATCTGACATGGGGCTAGATAGTTTGTCAATTTCCCAGCTGCCCCTGGTCATGTGACTTATGCCAGCACTTTTGGAGGGAACTGCTTTCTGGCAGGCTGTTTTTTTCCCTTCTCATTGTAACTAAAGGAGTCACAATGGGACATGGGTTTTTACTATTGAGTGCTGTTTTTAGACCAATCAGGAAGCTGTTATCTTATGTTAGGGAGCTGTTATCTGGTTACCTTCCCATTGTCCTGTTGTAAGGCTGCTGGGGAGGGGAAAGGGAGGGGGTGATATTGCTCCAACTTGCAGTACAGCAGTAAAGAGTGATTGAAGTATATCAGAGCACAAGTCACATGACTCGGGGAAGCTGGGAAATTGACAATATGTCTAGCCCCATGTCAGATTTCAAAATGGAATGTAAAAAAAATTGTTTGCTCCTTTGAGAAATGGATTTCAGTGCAGAAGTCTGCTGGAGTAGCATTGATGCGTTTACAGTTACAGTAGTAACTGATGCATTTTGAAAAAAATTTTTTTTACCATAACAGTATCCCTATAACAATATTGCACTAGATTCTGTTGTTTGGGGGTGAAATGTCTAGTAGAGGGTTTAGAAAAATGATTTTTGCTTTGGGGTGATTATTTATCTGATTGGGATCAACCTAAAATGCTTAACACGCTGTTAATGAAATTCTCCTCATTTGTAGCCATGTATGATGTGAGACCTATGACCTATTTTGTATGAGCTAAAGTAACAATGCAAATTGCAAAAGTATGTTAAAAAATGTTACCATTTCTTTCTAGTGTATATTTATTTGACAAAATGATAGATTATAAATAAAGAATAGCTAATATTTACACACTTTCTTTGGATCTGCTGTCAGTGTTGAAAATAATGAAGTACTGCCTCATTCTCCATCTTAGTTCTAAAAGGGGCAACAAGATATGTATGCTGAAGTTCTCATTCTTTCTCTCTGATGCCAGTGCAGACAAAACAAATAAGGAAAGTTCTTTATACAGAATAAATCAGGCTGATGAAAGGGGCTAAATCATCATTTTTTTAATGGGAGTAAGAGCAAATATTTTATGTGTATTAATGCATAATTTCCATATTATGGGTCCAGCTCTCTACTTCACTCTACTCATAAATTCAATAAAAGTAACCCGATAAGTTAGGCTTTCATAAAATATAAATTCATAAAGTGCTGATTAAAAAAAGTAGTATACTAGAACTGTAGGGGGCCGATCTACGAAATTCACGTGAAATGATCGAAGTTCGATTGAATTCGATCGAATAACGGTCGTACGAATTTTTCGTGAAATCGTAAAGTGAAATTTGGCCTCTTCGATCATCGAATATCGAATAGATCGAATAGATCAAATGATCGTATATTTGATAAGTCGATCATTCGATGATCAAAGGACTAAAACTTTTAAAGTTACTTGCCTGCGTACTTCGGCAGATTGAACCTACCGAATTGCAATAGAAGCCTATGGGAAGCTCCCCATAGGCTTCAGAGACTAAGTCCTGCTCGAATACCATTCGTACGATCGGAGCGTTTGATCATTCGAATCGTACGAATTTTTCGGACTCTCGAAGGAAATTTCACGATTTTTTAGTTGAGAAATTGGATATCGAGCAAAATGATAGCCTAAAACAATTCGATAAGCATTTGATGGTCAAATGCTTGTCGAATTTCGAATTTGATCAAGCTAATTTTGGTGAATAATAGTAAATGACTTACTGTCAGACTTACTGGATACATTTTCTATGGTTGTGTTGTGGAACAAGGCAGATAACATTAATGTGAAAATGGTGTTTGACAACAAATCTCAATAAATGATTGAATTACTTTAAAACACATGGTTGCCTAAACCACCCTTTTTCCCAGAAGAGGTAAAAATATGAAAGCAACCAATATATTGTGTTCTGACAAGAGCTTCCTGTAACTGCAGTGAGCTTAAAGGTAACATAAGTCCAGGTTCCTATAACTGGATGAGGTGTTCTCATTACACCTACCGTCCATATTGAAGAAATAATATTTTTAAATTAAACAGCACATAAATATTTAATTTTAATTTTACTAAATGTACTACTATGTAATATAGGACATATTATTATATAAAAACATATCAGTAATATTAGTAATAAGACATGCATTGGTAAAGCAACTGTAACATTGCATCATCAAAACAAAGATAATCAAAAGTCTAACAAAATCTAAAATTATGCTAACGTAAAATCTAACATAAAATCAAACATAAACATAGGTTATGTGCCCCTGTTGAACTATAAATTCAGCAGCTGAAACATTCTAACCAGAATGTCAGTGGTGAAAGATCAATGGGTAAATCAGTATCTTCCCAACAAAGTGTTTCATATTCATTTGCTCAGCATAAAAACAATATTGCTGGAGGCTGTTTAATTTCCAAAACACAGTTATATTTTTTGCAACTCAATGATAGATTGATTCGGCAAGTTTGAACTAAATAAACAACTTTGCATTTAGTAGTAAATGCAAATGAAAGTATATCTGAAGTATCCAATGATTACTACATTTGGCATCAGAAGACAATCATGCTGAACAGTACAGTACACAACTATGAACCAAGGAAAAATGGTAGTACATTTTGCAAAACATGAAGGCTTATTTGGGGATGCAGCATTGAGTGGCACACATGGGCTTTGCTCTCTAGCTTTTGTATGTGCAGTAAAAGCTAAATATGAATCATTCATAGTTTCCCAGCTGAGAAGGGCTTCAAAGGGGGTGACTCTGATTGGATGTCCTATGAGTATTGCCACGCTGCAGATTCCCTACACCCAAAGCACTAGAGGGTTGAGGAAGTTCTTTCATCTGTGCCTCCAAAGTGTTTCAGGTCACAGTTCACCAGGAGATAACGATGTAGATGTACTTTCAGAATTAGCTGCAGAGATACCTGTGTAGTGTGGTGTTGAAAACTGAGCCCGCCATATCCCTTGTGGATGCTAAGAATCAATTACTGTATTCTGAATACAAGGTTGGCTGCAGGGGATAAACAGATGTCAGAAAATGTTTCCCTAATAAGACCCCAGCTATAGAAGAGCGCTGTCACTTTCATTTTACATTAAGATGATAATTTCCTCTTTATAGGGCCAAATTTATTTCACATTCATAGACATTATATGGATTTCTTTAAAAAGTATCAGCCAAATGAAGCTAGCTTGTCAGCATGCATGGAATATGTAGGAGATAAAAAATGTACTACAGTATAGACACGCAGTAGCTGACGTTCCTTATCTTTTGATGTATATGTGTAGATATATAAATTTTTTAATAAGATGAGAACATCTACATAAATAATTGACCATCATTTCATATAATTATTTTTTTATTTTATGCATTAGAAACTGTGAGAGTAGCTGTAGAAGAAGGTTCACTGGAGAGCTGTATTTTCAAGTGATTTTATTCAAGTTGCAAGCACAACATGTTTCGGACCTCAAGGGTCCTTCCTCTGGTGCAGTATACAACAAACAGTGTAATTTGACCTTTTAAAGGCTAACTCCCACATTCCAATTACAGCCATGTGACCTCACAGGTATATACATCAGCTCCATTCACAGGCCAGATGTATAAATTACAAGATAAACCATAAAGGAAACTAAAGGAGTCTATCCTTAGAACTGACCATTTTGTTATGCTACATATTCATAATTTCAATACTTATTTAACATTGTTTCAATTAGTATAAGGATATACTGAAAAAGTACCATACCATCTGGTTACTGTAGTCCATTAGTAAAGAGAGTAGCTGGACTACATTTTACATTTTGTTATTAGTAGTACTTCTAGTATTAACTTTTTTTTACAAGAAACCAATTGTAATATTTATTGTAGTTTCTTCTGTCTCCTCGTCAATTAATTATGAATTATTAAACATTTGATTCTGCTATTGATTCAGCAGTAGCTATGAACACATTACATATTTGTTAAACTGAGAAATAAGAACATTAATACTTTCAATGGAAAGTCTAGTTCTTTCAACATAATTCCTAGCTTTAAGTAAGATTCACATACCTTTAACTGGGTAAACATTTCAGTGTAGTGGTATAATAACTCCCGTTCATATCTCTAAAGGTGATAGTCAAGCTGTTTTATAAATCCCAAGGTGTGAGACTATCTGATGTTGTTATAACAAACAGCATCCACCTATGAGTCAGACAAGGTGATGTCGTAAAGTCTAAGACCCTGAAATGTCACTGCTAATATTCAAAAAATTGCTGAGGTGTTGTCACATCCCTTAATTTTTAGTATGTGAGAAAAATATTTGTGAGACATGCTTTATAAGAACAATATTTAAAAGCATCTAGGTGTTTTGGGCATAGTAATGTAATATGTACATGTATGGTGGAGAATCTCAATGGGATCTACTGACCAAATGGTCAGCACTCTCCAGGCAAGTGCACGTTTGGTCATTTTTGGAGACTTCTTCAAATAAATGGTCAAAATTGAATCAAAAGCTGCCATCAGCTATATTGTTTTTATGAGGAATACCTTTGTAACCCTTTCTTGGCTATCATTAACCAAACCAAACTAGCATGGGTAGAGCATTGGTTACACGCGACTCTTTCACTCTCAGGTAGGGCTTTCGCTAAGTGGAAAATCACGTGTGAGGTAGTTGAACTACAACTCAATACTGCAATAGTGTGTAATAACAGGTGTTGGACGCCAGGGGTTCTTTGTGAAATCGAGTAGAACAGGTTTATTTACAAGTAGCAGTCAAGTAGCAATCACAGGGTATCATATACTCACATACAGTAGTATAAAAAGCAGCAATGCTTAGCACAGGCACAGCATAAATCATGCCCTTAGGTAGGATATGTGGAAGGGAGTTGTAGTTTCACCAGCCAGGTTAGCAATGCCCATGTGGTCCGGATCCCACCAGCAGGCCAATATCACCTCAGGGATTCAATTCTCCTCCTACAGTCCCTATATACTGAGGTCCCTTCACTTCAGGCAAGGTAGAGCCTGGGGGAGAGCTACTCCCTACTATCCTCCTTGTTGGGGCTTGAGCTGCCCTTTCTCTCTTCCCTCTCTTCCTCACTTCTCCTAGAGAGTGCTATAACAGGAATATCCTCACTCTGACTATTCCTCATTCACGGGGCCCTGTTCCCCGACTTCCACTAAAGGTGTGCTGTCCCTTTAGGGTAGAGCGCCTCTGGGGCCCGGTTGGCACCCAGGCTCAATGGAGCACTGCCCCCTTCCTCTGCTGCAGGCCAAAGAGGAAGTGCCACTCCCTGCAAGCACTTTTATTACAGCACTGCAGGGGGGTGGTCACAACCTTTAACCAATAATAAGATACATTATAGCTACCTGGACCTTAGTCCAATAGCAGGTAGCTAATGTAAGGGCAAGGGAAGAAGCCATAAGGGCCATGCTACTTATGGGTCCCTACACCTTGTAAACCTTGGTCTCACTACAGAAGTTAGTCATGCTTCAATTGAGCTTAATGCACTTTTCTTATACTTTGATGGACTTTGGACTTTGATGTAACAATACAAGATGTTAGCACATGTTTTTTGTGCATGATTCTGGTAAACTACATCTCTCAGATTCTGTTCTGAGGATACTCAGGATACTGAGGATACAATTCCAGTATCTGCCCTGTAATATTTATTTATTACATAAGAGTAAGAATAGAAACACGAGACATCCAAATAATATACCGTTTTTTGTCTATTCCAGTGATTTGTACTACAGCATATAAGTGAAAAGTATAAGTCTGTGTAATAAAATATGTTGTTTTCTACATAACGCAGAAAAATTAGTGGTGAGCACAACTTTTTCTTGTTTGTTGTAGTTATACTGGAGCAGTGA
>CM044434.1:113477245-113493184 GCA_024363595.1 Xenopus borealis | reverse complement strand
AGCGCTACGCAACAAGTTGGCGCTATAGAAATACATGTTAATAATAATAATAATAAGTAAAACAAGCCAGCATTTTTTTGGGACTTTCCATTTTTTTTTTCAAACTATCTATTTTATTCAACTTCGCCAGGTCTGACCTGGTGAAGTAACATCTAGTGTAAGTGGTAACGTTCAGTAAAATGTTCATCTTAGTGAATTTGCGTAATTACGATCCTTCGTCAGTGTGCGCAACTTCGCCTGGCGTTAGGGTGTGAAGTTGTGCTAGTCTATCTACTTCACTAGCGAAAATTCGCCAGAGTCGGTGTTAGTGAATTTGCGAAGTTACAAATTGATGTCACGCTGGCGAATTAGCGCTAGAGTTAGATGCTTCACACTTTAGTGAATCTGCCCCCAAGTGCTGTCCTGGAAAACAAGGAATTTTTGTCATTAAAATGGAATGGCAATGATATACATGTGCAACAGTTACTACTGCATATATTTATAGAAAAGCTTTTGTTAGGTTTATGTGGAAACCAAAATCTAGGTACAAGTAATTTGTGTAATAAGTTTTCTTCCTTGACCCCCATCCCCTGGAAAATTTTCTGCAGATGCCCATGACCTGAGGCACTTCTGTTGGAAGAGTCGTAAAAAAGGCAGTTCAAGCCAGAATAGGGAGTTCTAGGGGGATGCAGATGCAGGAGAGCTGTCTGGTGTCAGGCCTACTCCTGGTTAGTTGGGACAAATGACCTGTGTTAGCTAGAAGCCCATTAAGTGGCGAGAACTAATCTTGAACTGCTTTGTTATATTTTTTGGAAACCAAATAAACTGCCTGAAAGATATTACACGTTCAGTTATGGTAGTGCCATGTACCAAAATGATAAGGAGAATACACATTTGATGGATTATGTTTTTTTTTTCTTTTTTTTTTTAAATAAGCAAACATTTGAGTTTGGTAAAATTTCAAGTGTATTAAAATTAAAAAAAAAATCTAAAATTATAATTTTGATAAATAGGCCCCAATCTAATATTAATTATATGCATATTCTACAGCCCTACGCAACAAGTTGGCGCTATAGAAATACATGTTAATAATATTCTGAGAATATTTGTAAGTCAATCTATAAGAATTGCTGAGCAATTTTTTTTCTGCAGGTATGAATATGGTCATCAATAACTGGCATGCACTCAAAGCTGTAAGATGTATTAGGAAGGCATTTACTGTAATTGTCACAAAGTTTTTACACTAACCTTACAGTCCTTGGCAAGGTGAGATGTAGATAAACAGCAGTTGTAGCAGATGTTGCTTTCCTTTGGGTAGGCTTTGCGGTCCTCTATGGACTTCTCTCTGAAGGCTCTGCATTTCACAAGAGAGTGAGGCTTTCCATGTAAGGGACAATGCTTACCGGGGTCTTTGTTCCTTGTCTCCTTGTGAAAAAATTCAGCAGATCTGTGAAAAGAATATAAAGAGGAAGCATTCGTTTTGTGTATTGTTACTGCTGCTTTGTGAGTATTAAGTACTGAAGGAGTGGCATGTGGCGGAGTGAAATCATTTCTCATCTTAGCTTGTTGGTATACAAAGTCCATGAATACAGTGAAAGGAGGAAATGGAACATTGTGCACCTCTTTGAATTTTGACAAATGTTCCATCCATCGCACAGTTGTAAAGCAATTTTTGCACAATGGGGTTAACGCCTCTTGCTGTGTCAATGAATACATACATAATATACATTTTGAACACAAATTTTCATCTAAAAGGGGAAAAATTATGTTTAGGCCTTTGAGACACACTTATAGACACAGTGACATTAACATCAAATAATGACATTGGCTGCACAGAGATAATTCAATGAAACTGAAGCTTTCAAAGCAAACAGAGCATTGTGATAATGCTTAGATTTATTTTTGGTTAATTACCCATATTTTTGTGTTGCATTATAGCTACTGCTGATTTCCTTTACAACATCTAGTTCTTACAGTATGTGAACCTAGGAAGAAGCACAAGTTCCTAATGGCAACATAAACAAATCAAACCTGACACCACAAAATTGTGTGATGGTAGGATCAATCATCAGTCATGGAAACATTACATTATGTTGAATTTATTATTACATATTTTTCATTAAACAGGATGATTTAAATGCACTTTAAATTCTAAAGAAGCCTAATTAAAATAAGGGAAAAATTAGACATGACCAGTGCATGGTTATAATTATTTAGATGAGGGTTATTTTGACACTCAAACAGTAAATCTCATTTTGACAGACCAAAAACACACAAGAGAAGATGAACTCTTCCCAATAATTAAGGATAGATTAAATTCAACATACCTCAGCTGAAGCAAATGGTACAAGAAAGAGGAATCCCTACAAAAGGATGAAAAAGGCAGCGTTTGCTGGAAGCTCTAATCCTGCATTACCAAGAGGCTTCAAAAACACAATTCCAGCCAATTAATACTGATTCTCCAGGGCCAAAGAACAGAACTGGATCAAGCAAGGCTTGCAAACAAGCAAAGTGACTTGGGTACAGCTTTGATGACTGTGATATTCATCAAAGACACCTTTATATGCTCAGATATCCACATTTGTGCACTTGCCACCAATCCCAGACTGACTAAGCAATAAAGTGATGTTCCCACCATAAAATTATCATATAGTACTTTCACACCATTTAATGAAAGAGTAATGGATACTCAGATGGATGGATACTCAGATATGGTAAAACATTCTACAGAATAAATACAGTATAACATTCTAGCTAAAACTATTGCAGGTAATCTACTGGCAATACAATGCCTCTGTAGCTTTCCTTCTCCTTTAAATGCAGTTGCAAACGAGATTTCAGGTTTGAACCAAGGTGACAGGTCAAACCCACAGATGGCCACCAAGATGATTAATAACCTGGAAAAAATATTTATGAGGCCAGTGGAGCAACTACTAAAGGAGGCAAAACAATTGCATCTCACTGACATTTTTCTTATGAAATGCTGCACCGACATCAGGAAAGGGGCCTGCACTTGCAAATCAGTATATGGAATCTAGAGCATATCTCCTGCATTCCTCTCCTATTAAAATGCACAACATAGTGGCAAAACACAGCAAGACACAATTCCCCGGAAAAATGCACAATGGATCTTTCAGGTCCTCAATTTGTGGTAAAGACATGCATCCTAGTCAAACATTGTTTATATAAAACAGGACCTGCTTTAGAAGTGGGAAACCAGGGCACATAAAACCTCAGTGTCCTCATGCAGGCAACCTCAGGCATCACAGGCCCTCCAGAGTAGCTAACTATCACAAGTAAAGGTTCAATTTATCATACACTAGGTTGTGCCCACTCAAATAAAATACAGATATACAGGTTCAATTCCCTGCAGGAATTAGAAAAACTATTCCCCTGGTAGCTGTAAACATGGATTTTGGATAAGAAAATCAAGTTTACCAAGTTGGAGTATTGGATACCCTGTATACTAACGTGCAACTTGGGAATGCCATTATAGAAATGCCGGGCAATGCAATAACCAGGAGTCAGAGCCAAGCCACCCAGCCAAGTGCCAGAAATGAGGATGCTTCTTTGGGGCCCAGTGAGGTAAGCAGTAGTCTGACACCCTGACATTACCTGACACCCCTATTCAGGAGACTGATCTTAGCCACATTTTGACAGAAAATTGGATGATTATGAATGATCCAGCCCTTACAAAACTTAAATTTCAGCCTGATGGGTAACAAGGGGATCCAAAACTAGGTATAACAGTTTTATGGAAAAAGGACTGGTTATATTGGAAGAAGGCAGATAAAAGGCCAGGGCATTTTGCAGTTAGTTGTCCCTACTCTATATAGTGGTCAGATCCTGCTACTGGCTCATGAATTTGTACCTTTAGAAGGCCATCAAGGAGGGAAACATTCTGTTTGCTTATAGGGAGGTGCCACATGACTCTGCTGTTCTTAAATTGCTATATCTAGCTACGGATTTGCAGGGCAGGCGCCCCAGTCTGGAGCAAGAGCGCATGCTCACTAGCACTGGAGTACCAGGGAGCAGTGCATCCCCAGTGCTCCCCACAGAGCAGTTGGGTGGCATGCTACCCCTAAAAATTTGTGTGACCTTGCCACAAATCCAGACCTGGCTATATCGATGCAAGTCAGGGGCCCATTAGATCTTTTAAGGCAACAGTGGAAAGGGAAGCATTTGTCAGAGGAGACCCATGAAGTCCCATATATGGCAATTCTGTCAGAAGCTAAAACAATTAATGGGATTTGTGATCAAAAATTGTGTCAAAATTGGAAGCTGCACAGAAAAGGCAGAAAAAAATGATGATCGTGGGGCACAGATGAGAGAGGTGAGGCAGGCCATAAAGTTGTGGTACTATCCCCAGTAAGGCAGCACAAAGTACAAGCTACCTGGAGTGGGCTCCATCAAGTACTACATTATATAGGACCAAACAATAATGCTATTTTCTTAGATGCACAACAGGAAAAACAGTCAAAAGGGGTTTCATGCCAACTCCCTAAAATAATATGTAGAGAGGGGTATAGGTACTATGGCAATTTGCAACATGTCTGCTGAAAATGCACAGGGCCAGACATCCCTGATATTCTAGAAACATCTAAATACCAAACTAATGGTTAAAATGTAGTCATTGGGAAACAACTGACCCCAAAACAGCAGCAGGAACAGAGGGAACTAGTTTTACAAAGAAGTGATGAGTTTACAAACTAGGTGATGTGGTAGAACTGGATACACCACCCATGAGGTGAATACAGGTAATCATCACCCTATCAAGAGCTCTGCCTATCACATTCCAGTGGCTGCTAAGGCAGATATTTACAGGAAGTTACAAGAAACTGCACTCCACCACATTTAACACTTGTAGGGGAACACAAAAACTATGTGAAAAGTTAAGCCTTTGCGCAAACAAATGTCACTTTATGCGAATGCAATATACCTTTTGCGAACCCGGAAACTGTTTAGCGACCACTTCCGCCAGCAGAAAGCCATTTAAAATTTTATACTTTGCGCTAATGAGCTGTCAATGTAATAAAACTTCTTACTGAAAAAGTAGCAATGTTTGTTCCAAAAGATTACGACACCTTCAAGCGCAATTACAATGCACAGTAACGATTCGCAATGCAATTACCGTTTAAGGAACAATATTACATTGTGAGATATGGATTTTTACTCTTATTGGTGCGCAATGTTTTTCTCTTTGCGACTTTAATTACAGTCCCCCCTTGATGTGCAGTCCTGGATTCTGTTCATTGGTCTAGGAATGGTGGAACCTTCAGAGTCCTTGAGCATCCACATTGGTACTAGTTCCTAAAAAAACAATGTGGAAGAAGATTTTGTGCAGATTACAGGCATTTAATTTACTATTACAGAAGAATATCCAATGCCTAGGGTTGATGAGTTGCTGGAATGACTAGCCCAGGTACAATGCTTATCCACAATTGATTAAGTAGAGGTTATTGGCAAATTCCCCTTAGTGGAGAAGCTAGAGAAAAATCAGCCTACTCCACCCCTTTTGGCATATTCCAGTTCACTGTAATGCCATTAGGAAGGATTTTCAAAGAATGGTACCTAAGGTTCTGAGTGGGTTACAGAAATATACTTAGGCCTATCTAAAGGACATTGCAATTTTCAGTCAAACATGGCAAGAACATGTTACATTTAAACAGAGTTCTAGGCAGATTAACAGATGCAGGTCTCACAATCAAGCCTGAGATATTTTACCTAGACGTGACAGAATTTCTTTACTTAGGGCACAGGGTGGGAGGTGGACAAATCTGCCCCAAATCCTTAAAAGTAGAAGCAAAACTGTCCAACCCTAAAAACTAAAAAACAGGTATTTTATTTTTTCGGGAACCGCTGGTTATTACATAAAATTTGTGCCTTCTTACAGTACTCTTGCCAAGCCCTCGACTGATGTGACTCACAAGAAAATGGGAGAAACTCAGAAATTCTTCTCTTCTGCAACCTGGCACCGTGTCACAAAGCAGTCATCTAAAGCAACAGGAGGGTGGTAGGAGTATCTAATTGCTACTCCCAAGGCTACAGAAAGAACTTGTGAAGTGGTAAAGTATGCAGTAATCATTGTTTGGAGACAAACTTATTGGTTAATAGCCTAGACAGATCGCTATTTATTTGATCATGTGTAGTCCTATAACATAGCTTGTATCTTACAACTCTGAAACAGTAATTGTGTCAGTCAATGGAATGCTACACAGTAATACCTCCCTCCATAAAAAAATATCAGTGCCAACAGGCACATATTGACTCTTTGGCATAATTTCAGAACTATTAAGTGCTGAAATGAGGGAAAATACCTCCATGAGTTGTTTTAACAGGAATTAAATCCGGAATAAAATTATGGATTATGTAGTCACATGGACTTTTTTACACAAATTAATTTAACTAATTAAGGGGTCTGTTTACTAAAGTGCTGTAAAAATTTGCTCACAAAATATAGACAAATTTAACACAGAATATGTTTTCGCAAGTTTATTAACCTGCAGTGAATACAAATTTGTGAATATTCTTGCGCAAGAATATGTTTTCGCCAGTTATCGCATTCACTCAAAATAACGCTATGTACACATTAACGCCTGGTTTACTAAGCAGCAAAATGTGTGAAAGACAAAATTAATGCCAGAATATTCGCAACATTTTACCACCATCTATATAGTGGCTTTAACTTATTTTTTGGCCAGGAATTCTCAATGGGAGTTTAATTCTCATTAAACTGTGGATTTATATGATACAAAGAGATAAATGGTATGATTGCTTGTTGATATGATTCGATTGGCAGAAGGGTGTGTGCGTGGATGGATGAAGTATGGGTTTATATGATGCATACATGTTTGATTGGTGTCACTCTGGTAATGTTATTGGTTAGTATAATCATCAGTCAGTAAAGTTTATGAGTTTTGAAGATGCATTTCTAGCCATAAATGTCACAGTAAAAATTGCCATAATTAACGCCATTATTAACGCCATAAAACAAGACTATTTTCTAGAATAAATATTTGCAAATGTAATTTTTCGCCAGAAAATTTGCAACTCGCTAAAATTACCACTAAAGTAAGCTGGTTCGCTAACGTAGTTACCGCAAGTGATCGCAATTACTTCTGAGCGTATCGCTGTTTAGTAAACTTAGTGGCTGCGAATATTCTTACAGAAAAATATTCTCAGCGATAACATGCAGAAACTTAAATTCAAATTTCTCGCACTTTAGTAAATGGACCCGTATATCTTTTATAAAATACAATAGGATTGAATGAGCAAATTGTTCTATATGGTGGCATTACTTGTGTGTTATATAAATGTGAATTATTCAAATGAAATTAATGGTGTTAAGTATATGAATTTCTACTAAGTGCTTCCTTTGTATATAAATTAACTGTGAGATCTCAAATTTATTCAATATTTTTGAATAAATAAATAATTGCTAAAATAAAAATTTAAAATTATTGAGTGCAGTTGGTGCAAATTATATCTCATGCACCACTCCTTAAATTGGAGTAGTGTAATCTTTAGAAAAATTTGTAGTGTGTGCGGGAGGTGTTTGTCACAAGCCAAATTCCACAGGAGCTAGATTTATATGAACTTAAATGTGACATTGTGATAGTGTGCCTAAACATGGGAGAAAAAGAGAATGTTTTGTCTCTGAACATATTAATAAATGTTCTGAAACTTAGACTTGTGATGGTCTCCATGCCACTATCACTGACCAATGGACCTTAAGCCTGGGAAACACTCTAAAAATATATAGTCAAGTTGACTATAGTTTGTGTTGTATGATTAAGATATGTTATAAGTTATAATGAAAAATCTCTTGAAATTCTGTATTAATAATGGTTAATACAAATTAAAGGGGTTGTTCTACTTCAAAACATTTTTTTCAGTTCAATTGTTTTCAGATTGTTCACCATAAACAAAGACTTTTTTCAATTGCTTTCCATCTTTTATTCTTTACAGTTTTCCCAAAATTGTAAAGTTTTATGTTCGTGTTTCAGTCTAGCAGCTCAGTGATCCAGGAGCATATTCTAAACTGTTACAATTTACTACATTAGGTGATACATTATTGTATCAATTCTAACAACTGCCTTTACTGAAACTCAGGGCACAGCAAGTACAAAAATAACAAAGGTATTAACTAAGGGGCAGATTTCGAGTTGGAGTTGCATTTTAACAAGAAAATTCGAATATTCAAGTTTTTTGGGGGGGAAAAATTCACATTTTTGGGTCAAGAAAACTTGAATATTCAAGATTTATTAAACCTCGACCCTGGAAATAGCTTGAATCTGAAAATACCCCACCTAAAACCTGTTGAGGTACTGTAGAAGTCAATGGCAGAGGCCCCTTGAACTATTTGGTGTTAATACATTTTTTAGAAAGTTTTACAGCAAAAAAAGATGTCCCATAGACTCCAATGGGAGAAAAGATGTTGCATGTCTAAAAGAATGTTTTGAAGCACAAAAATCTGATGAGCAAAAGTCGAGGTTTATTCAGAGGAAAACTAATTTGGAATTGCATTAGATTAGATTGAGTTTTTGGGAATTAATAATGTTTTGTCTTGCAGGAAAAGAACAAATATAGAAACTTAAAGAAATGGAATAAATGCCTAGAAAATGCAATTTGAATGGATCATACAATTACTTCAGGGAGCGCTGCAAATTATTAGATACTTTGATATCATTGTTAAGTCTATGTTTTATTTATCATATCTTAGCAGCTACATCCCATTGTTAATGTGCAATAACCATGTATTAATGATACTTAATGATTAATGACATTAAAATATAATATGGAAAGTAAAATTTTTGTAGTAAGGAAAATTTATTTTGAGATTTATTAATTCATATCATCATTAATATAATATTAACCAAATGCCTTCATCACTTTAGATAATTACGCAAATGAAGGCTAGTCCCTATAGTTCTGGCCCTAGGATAAAAGGGAAATCCCTTATCACTTTTACTGATCAAAGTCTGGTGACCTCACCACCACTCAAAATAAAATAAGTGGACATAAGATCACAGGAGAAGAGAAATACCCAGAAGGCAGTTTTGCTTGAAGTGCAAAAGTGGAAAATGGGACAGGGGTGGGTGTTGCATATAATTATTGGTGTAGCATGCAGGACTGTGAAGAATTTGAGTAGAGAATAAGGTCATCAGCAGAAAGAAGGCTACATATGGAGGGGACATTGTGGTACGACATGTTCAAGTACTTTCTGAGTACAATAAACTTAAAGTGAATTTAAGGGGCAGATTTACTAATGGTTGAATTTCGAAGTGAAAAAATTTCAAGTGAAAAAAATGTAACCAACTTTTTTTTGGGGGCTATTTTCGATATTTCGATTTGAATGTGGCCGTTTTATTTTACTATTCACTTCGACCTTTAGTAAATGTGCCTCTTGGTGTATGGCAGGTAGCCACTGTAGGGGCTGGCAGAGAAAGTTTTAATTTGCAAAAAAATTTGTGAAATTGCTGGAAAATGCCAGAAACAATTCATATTTGCGAAATGACTTGAGGTCCATGGTCACTGCAACTATTTTCATGTACAGTCTATTGACATTTTTTTGGAGCAATCATAGCGAATATATTTTTTTTGGTTTCTCTGTGGATCCATAGCTAGCATTAAATTTCGCTAATTGCTATTTATTATGGGGTAACATGTGGTAATTGTAGACAGGAGAAGTCAACAAAGCCTTGTGTTACATGACTATAGGATTACTATAATTTATAACATTACTCTATATTTTGGACGTTAATTATATTCAAGAGAATCAGTGAGAATCAGGAATAGTTTTGAAGGAAACATGCATCTTAGTTAGTCCCACTGAGAAGACAATTTATTTGGTGCAAGGGGAGGTTTGAATTAAATATTGCAAGAGTTATTTAAAATTGTGTTTTTGTGAATGTTTAACGTTTAAAATCATTCACTGGTGAATATTACATTGTACCTTATTGCTAAGGTTTAACACCTGGTCTGTGTTACATAAACTGCGCATGTTTGCAAAAGCTGTTTGTTCGTAACATTGTGAGGAAGTCATTGAGGTCTGTAATTGGTCAAACAGGACTCAAACATGGTCGCTAAGTTTGCAAAGATATGAATGTTTACATATTACATTCACCATAAGTTTTCCCCATAAGTCTTTTGTGTATAGTGTTCCTGCCTATACCTTCTATCATCCCATTTACACTTGGTAGGTGTATTAGAAATAATAAAAATAAGATGTAACTTCATGGTACAGGTATGGGACCTGTTATCCAGAATGTGACTTTTGGTGCATGGGCAGTTGTTTGGAACCAAAATATTGCTTCAACTGTGCATGGACTGAAAACAACAGCCTGCTTATGAAGTTTAACAAAGAAAAGAAAATGGCTGCCATGAACTCACAAGGACAGAATGTGCACCGAGAGGTAAGTAGAAAGTTAGGGGCATTTGCCCCTGGTTTCAGGTTGGCTGGGGGGGGAGGATGGATGGGGGTCTACATAGGGTGGGGGGGTAAGGGTTTTTAATTTTATGGGTTGAATTCTCCTTTAAGTCTTTGCTGTCCAGCCTCTGTAATACTGAAGGAAGGATTTTTTATGGACAATTTGGTGGACATCCAATAATGGAAGCCAGTGGTGACCACTCCCAGATTTTAAAACACAAGAACTTTTAAAACCATACCCATATTAATGGTGGTAACACATCAAAAAACAAATGTTTGGTGCATACTGCAGGAATATCACCAATCAGTCATAAGTGAAAGACGTTTAAGTCATATTAAGTTATACCCTTGTTATGTTTTGGTAGCCGAGGATGAGCAGAGTATAACAGTGCTTTATTAGCAGGTATAGAATGTACAGTGAATGCACAAACACTACAACCCTTAAATCTATATACACTCTCATACCCTGTGGATAGCATAGCAACACCTGGCACATAATGAAACACCTTAGGGACACACAGACAAAGCAGAACAGGCAGAGTATGGCACGCACAGACAAAGAAGAATATGCAGTGTATGGCACAAACAAGCAGAGTATGGCAGGTAGAATATGGCATGCACAGGCAGTATATTGAGGCAGTGTATGGCACACAAAGGCAAGATAGGGAACAGTGTATGGAACACACAGGTGGGGGAGGCAGTGTATAGCACACACATGCAGGATAGAGAAGCAGTGTATAGCACACACAGGCAGGATAGGGCAGGATGAGTAGAGAGGTGTGGAACAGATAAACACTTACTGAGGTGTAAACAATGCAGGGGCCATGTTTACAGCAGGTAAGCAACCACAGCAGCCAAACTTTGATATGGGTGCTACACAAAGGGGGGCACAGAAAGGGGGCTGAGCTCCTAATCATGCAGATGGTTAATTCTCACCTTTGAGTATATTATTTAATTGCCAAGATTGGTAGGAAAATATGCACTCACTGTTTTACTTACAGTTGGTGGGGCTCAGTCTCTAGGCGTTTTCTAGGGATTTTATGGTGCCAGAATTCCTTCTATAAATAACTCTTGCACAGTTGTGTTTGTTGTTGCAGCTAGCTGTTGGGGAAAAAATCTGTGTTGTGAATAAAAAACATTGCATATTGTGTTTAACCAACTCATGACTGGGCACTATAAACTATAAGATCTCTTGGTGAGGTCACCATACAAGCAGATCATTCCCTGATATGCCTGCTTAAGGTTGACAATATCAGGTTTTAATCTGATGGTTGGCCCTAGGGCTAAACAAGTGTATTAAAACGGCGATTATGGCCAAATATCAGTCAAGTGGTCTTGTTGGAGTCCCCATATATAGATAAACTGCTGAATAAGTCTAAAGGGCCTCAATCAGCAGATGTAATGCTGTCAGTTCCAAGGTCTGAGATGATTTTTATAAAATACAAAACAATCCTGCTAACTTCAGAAAAGCTTTTAGGTTTGAAGTTGAAAGATATATTTACCCATTTTAAATTAACTAGAACGTTTACTTTCCAAAAATGTGGTCAACTTTCTCTTAGTGCAAGTGTGCTATTGACACAGGTTGCTGTGGGAACACTGGAACTATAGCCACATTTTAAGGTGGTGTGTGGTAACTGTCCTTTTTTTTATTATACAGTACAAAAGTTCAAGGAGCTCCATTTGCAGCTAACCCATTTAATGAATGACATTTTCTTCATGCAACATTTTGAGTGACTGCAACTTCAATTGTGGTCACAAATGACCCCTAAAATGTTCAAATATCATCTGGCATTAATGCAAATAAAGTGCAAAAATCATCTGGCATTGTGAGGGCTAAAAATAAATGGAAATTAAATGGCTTTGATTATTGGCAAATCAAAATTGGCTATTGAACAGCTTTTACCCATTTTGCTGTAATACCAATAATAGAATTCAAATCAATTACAAATCATTATGGAAACATTATACATTTGGTAACACAGCAATTCCTTTTGAAATGTAAGACAAAATTCATAACTTAACGGAACAGAACTTCGCATTAGTGCCTATTCAAAGACAAGAAATCAACTTCAATTAACTGTTTGACTTAGCATCTTTGTAGTTTTATATGTAGTCTGAATCATGCTATGTTATGGAGTGCATATTTTCTGTGTAGGTTTCTGTATCAGTAATGGAATCATGATAATATAATATTAATATACAATTTGCTGTTGTAACATTTTGGACATAATGAAAGCTTGCTTGAAAAAATAGGTCACCATTTTGAAACAAAACAGAAAAAAACTTACATAAGCATTTTTTGATCCTTGCATACAGTATATTTTTATCTTTCATGTGCCCAAGATTGGTGCACACAGTATATATAAATAGTGACAGGTGTTCCACAAAAATGACCCAACAAATCGCAGTGTTTGTTTACTTCTGATTTATTCCGAATTTTTGTTAAAAGTTCTTTACACTGTAAAATCTAAAAATCAAATCTCATTGACAGAAAAGTGTATTGCCGAACGCTTGAATCCTCATATTCACAAGGCAAACAAAGCATAATTTTTTAATGATTCTTCTGAATACATCTTTTGGAGCAGCTCACCCAGACCTGCTTGTCATAATGTTTCTTCAAACGCTCTTTAAAGCTTATGATGTTCAAGGCCTTCGCCTTCCCCCTCACTTGCTTGTTTTTTTATCTGTCACAGTTGTCAACTAAAATAGAGCACCTAGCCTTTGTTTCAAGATGGTACCTGATCAATATCATCAATCCACTTCACTCTCTTCTCTTTTCTCACTCTCTCTCGCTCTCTCTCTTACACACACACTGTCTCTCTGTATCCATTTCCTTCTGGCAAAAAGGGACTTTATGAATAAATGATACTGAAATGCTGAGGGTTCAGATACTAAATAATGAATTTCACCACCAAAAACACAACAACTTCTCCAATCATAAAATACAGCTCCTTCTATATTGATTGTGCTTTGGCAACCAGACGCAGTGCTAGGCTTTACTCTGCAAGGTGTTTAAATAGAAATGCAGGTTCATCCAGGATTTATCATAAGTGGAAATATGTATTATCTAAATAGGCTGCCTGCTAATATCTGCTATATACTTTTCTTCGCGGTGGTTAACCCTTTATCAGGGAGTGGAATGCAAAGAGCCTCTGTCTAGCTGTGAACTCTGCTCCATGGGACATTACAGTAAGTGTGCCATCTCTTCTGTGCTGTAGATGCTAAAATCTTCTGTTATTTGATAAGGAGAGAGCTGTTTGTGGCAAACAGCTCTTTGCTTCCCGGTTATTTTCTGGTCAAGGTCTGAATGAAACTTGTTCTTTCAGTGCTCAAGGATCTGCTGTTCCGATGACTCAGTCGCTTGGTCAAGGTTTTGCAGCAATTGTTGTCTGCTAAAATGTGACGGGCTTTTTAATGTCCCTCACGAATGGTCCCTGCTGGTGCATTCTTATGTGCAGTGTGAATGTCTGCTTAGGGTCAAAGGGGAGACTCCTGGATACTTACAATTAATATTTTGAATGAAATGTGCAAAGCGAGGGATTTAGATTTAAATGGACTGTAAATATTTTAAAAGTTAGGAAGGCTTTACCTTTAACAGCATAATTTGCAATGCACGTTCAATGTATTTTATTTCAATGTATTTTATTTGAACTTTTCAGTATCAAGCTAATATTACACTATTGAAATAAACCAACCATGTATTGTATTGCATCTCTGCACAGAAAGTTACTGTAACCCTTCAGTGTATGGATTTCTGATGCAAAACTACACCTATATACATTTGTCAGAGAGTGAGAAAAGGACAGATTAGATGTTTCTGAATATTTTAAATACCTATGTTCCCCTCCCCCCCCCATAAAAAAATTGGAAAAAGGAAAGCAATAAAATATAGAAATATCCTTATACCATTAGAAATTTCAATTTATTCCCTACAAATAATTGATGAGATCCTATTAAATATTGCCAGGGTTGGAGGCTGATATTATTTTACTTAAAATGCATGGGACATTGAGAAAATGCATAATGCTAGTTTCATTGAGCTTCAAACTTAGGGAAGCTTTAACATACTTATCAGACACTGTTTTGCACCCATTAGGCATGCAGAGACTGTATAGTTCTGATATATTTTCTGCCAAACAATAAATATAGAAGATCGAATATATTGAATATGTTGTTTGGAACATTCATGTAGACGTACAGGGCAGTATCAGATATATTACATGCTTTGCCTATGCAGAAATGCAAAAGTATTGGGGAAAATATACAGTTTAACTATTACAATGAAGACATATTGGGGGTTTTTGTTAAAAAGTTATTCTTTGCTACTGGCCTTTCAGAAGTTAATATGAGAAATGTACATTATTCAGAAAAAAAAGCATTTTCAAGGAAGGCAGTCATTTTTTATGAACCATGCTATAAATAATAGGTTTTTAGGAATTGCCATACAGCTTACTTAACTGTTCTTTCCAAGCATGTGACCATTATTTGTGAAAACCAAATTGCAATAAAAACTGAATGGATTGCAATGCCACTGCCTCGAGCATTGTTGTAGAAGATGATAAATATCCATATAAATAGATTCAATGATCAAATTAGTTTATTTAGTGTTTGTGATAGGATTGAGCTATAATTAATTACAATTTATCTTTGCCACTTAATAATTTAATTGTGTAGATGTACCATGATATAAGAAAATATTTAGTTATGGGATCATTTAAACATATCAGTGATATTGAAGATTCAACTGATTTTGATTTAACCTTGGGTGTAGCTTATATATGTGTGTGTGTGTGTGTGTGTGTGTGTGTGTGTGTAAAAAATGCTTTTTCCCTTTATAGTTTAGTATAAAAATACACATTACACAAATGTGTGACATTCTACACAGTCAGACTCCCTGGGAGAGATAAAAGAAACTTGTTTTGGAGCATTGCATTAATGCCATGGTACTGCTGCTCTTATTAAAATCATTTTTCTTTGCATGAAATACCATACACATGCTATCAAATATTCTTTACAATCCCGCTTTGCTTTGGTGTGAAAAAAAGATGCTTTTGAAGACAAACATATTTCAGTCCAGGTTTCTGAGCTCCCTATTAATGTTTCATGCAAATCAAGGAGATCGGGAAACTGAGATGACAGGTGCTTTCTACTCTGCTTATTCCTGTCTTCCTACATTACAAATTTCTAGTGGGAAAAACAGCTGGAAAAAGTATTGTCTCCTTGTTTGTTGCAGAAAAGAAATATGTTATTTTGCCTAATACGGCTTTGTATGTTATATTTTGGCGTATGAATAAAGTGATGTTTATCACCCTGTCATAAAGGACAGTGCACCTGTTAGCAGAATGTTTAAATAGAAGGTTTCATCTTTTCTTTAATACTCCATAATTACCATTAACCTTATGCTATTATAAGCCTACTTCGTAATGACAGAATATCTTCTAACAAATTTAAAATCCTCCAACAGGCATAAGATTCAAACTTTTTTGGACAAAGGAAATCAGTTTTTTTTTTTTTTTTCAAACGTGTCATAT
>CM044434.1:113376617-113476623 GCA_024363595.1 Xenopus borealis | reverse complement strand
GTGTGTGTGTGTGTGTGTGTGTGTGTGTGTGTGTGTGTGTGTGTGTGTGTGTGTGTGGTTATCCAAATACACAGTCAGCACCCAATTTTGAATTAACATGGATTGGCACCCACCAGTAAAAGGTGCAAATTAGGTAGAACAAGATGCAGTGTAGGAAAAAGAACATACAGCTTTGTTTATGCTGTATACTTTGCCTCTTGCATCCTTTCAGTATTTAAACATGTACATAAACTGTATACTTAAACAAACATTACCTAGCAGTAGAGGAGCTGCTTGTAAAAATAATATGATTTTTTTTAGGGTAGTCATAAAATTAGTATAGTCTAAATAGAATGGTTTCAATATATGATTTATTATTTTACTGTGCTAAAGTTTTACAAATAGAACATTTGAACTCATAAATAGTCAAATACCAGTGCAAAGTGGATATAAAAGTTGGTCAAGCTGCAAAAACTAATGAGTTATACAAATGCAGGTAGTCCTATTTAGCTAAATGCCTCGCCAAATGAGGGGAGAGGTCCAAGTGTACTGCCCTGAGCCATCTGCAAAGGGAACAGTTCAAAACCATAAAATTGTAGAGCGGACACTCAAGTAAAGTACAGCCTTACGCTTTTCGTGTTACCAACACTTAGGGGGTTATTTATCAAAGTCCGAATGTATCTCATTATTTCTATTACAAAAGTCCAACCAACTCTGAATTGCAGATTGGACCTTATTTATCATAGAAGAAGGTCGCTAAAATAAGTTCAGGAAAAAATATGGAAAATTCAGATTTTCCCGCCAAAAAGTCTGATTTTCCCTTTGGCGGGAAAACCCAATATTTTTGCCGAAACTGAGCACTGGTCATGATATTGAAATGGGACCTTGCCATTGACTTGTACAAGACCCGGACAATTTTTAGATGGTGGATTTATGGATTCACACTCTTTCCATCTTCTGCATATGATAAAAGTAATTCTATAAACATCTGATTTTCTACAAAAAAAAAATAATCACAAGTTTTTCGGAATTTTTACCTACTGAGTTTAGTAAATAACCCCATAAGTCATAGGTGCATGACTAAGTTCCTATGACTAAGATTTTCTGGTTTTAAGCTGCAAAAACAGCTTTGTTGCAACCGAAAGTTGAAAAACAGAATATCTTATAGGGCAGATTTAATATTATTCCCCAAAAATCTTAAGAATTTCCGCGATATTCGATAAGCATTCGACTATCGAATGCTTATCAAATAGTTTTAGGCTATCATTTTGCTCAATATTCGATTTCTCGATGAAATCATACGATCGAATACCGAGCCTTCGAGCCTCCGAACAAATCGTACGATTCGCACGATCA
The DNA here is from genome assembly GCA_024363595.1 of Xenopus borealis. Lineage (NCBI taxonomy): Eukaryota > Metazoa > Chordata > Amphibia > Anura > Pipidae > Xenopus > Xenopus borealis. Next base: position 113,475,288 of record CM044434.1, on the reverse strand, counting down.
AAGCGTTCGATCACACAAATGGTATTCGAGCAGGATTTAGCCAAAGACGCCTATGGGGTTGTTCCCATAGGCTTCTATTGGTACTCGGTAGGTTCAATCTGGCGAAGTAGGCATTCAAAGGATTTTAAAATTTTAATTCCTTCGATCATCGAATGATCGAATTATCGAATATACAATCATTCGATCTATTCGATTATTCGATAATTCGGTATTCGATGATCGAAGAGGACAAATTTGTATATTTGAATATCCAAAAAAAGGGGCAAATTTACTATTATTCCCCAAAAAATATTAGTTTTCCCTCGATATTCGATTAGCATTCGAAAATCGAATATATAGTTTTAGGCTACCCTTTTATTCGATCGTCGATCATTCGACGATCAAATAATGATCGATTAACGATCGTTTGATCATTCAAATTAATTATTTGATCATTTGAATGATTCGTATGATTCGAACGATCAAAGACTTCGATCGTACGAATCCTATTCGATCAGGACTTAGCCTCAGAAGCCTATGGGAGGCTTCCCATAGGCTTCTAGTGCAATTCGATAGGTCCTATCTGCCGAATTGGGCAGTCAAATAGGTTTAGGTTTTGCCAAAATTTGATGATCGAACGATCGAATATTCGATCATTCTAATTTATTCTAATGTATTCGATCATTTGATTGTTCGATATTCAATGATCGAAAATGCCGAAATCGGGATTTTCCATCATCTGAAAAAATCGTACGATCGGAATTCGAACGAATTCTAATTCATTCTAATGTATTCGATCATTCGATTGTTCGATATTCAATGATCGAAAATGCCGAAATCGGAATTTTCCATCATCCGAAAAAATCGTACGATCGGAATTCGAACTAATTTGTTCGAACTATTCATGTGAATTTCGTAAATCGGCCCTAAGTGTTGCATAAAGTACTGTAGTAACAACACTTGAAAAATGCATATATATGCATTATTTGATATTTGATTATAATGGAGTCTATGAGAGACAGCCTTTCTGTAATTTGGAACTTTCTGGATAACGGGTTTCTGAATAATAGATCCCATACCTGTACATGTTATACATACATTGTAACCCAGGAGACCAATGATTGTATCTTATATTTTACTAACAGACCATGGCTGAATACTACCAATCCTTTGAAATGACCTTCTTCTCCAGAATGTTTTTTCCATAAAATGTGACCTCTTGTTTGCATTACAATAAAACCCTGTGTGAGGCTTCTAAATTTATCTGTATTTGAAATACTAAAGAGAAAGCACAGATATGGTTTTTATTTAAAGAAGAACACTGCTAATAAAATAAAGTTTAGCTTTAGATAATAGATTAATTGATATAGCTTTGCCTATGTATAGTGTACAACTGTCATATCATCATGCAGCATTTATAAAGCTCATTCACAACTTCAGCTGTATTTATAGTGATGTTAAAATGTAGCAGTTGCATGTACTGTTGCTATTCATTAAGGGTACTTTAGCCTAAACATACTCCCTGCACTTGTGCGTGTTTGTGTCAATAGCTACTGCATCATTCTAGTCTTTTTTAATGAATCATGTTCAATTGAGCCTATTGATGCAGGGTAAGCCTGGAGCTATGAACACCCTGAAGGTGGTGGTAATTCCAAGGTTTCCACTGCAGATCAGATCAGAAGTTTGCTTTAATATGCTTTAATATTTTTAAAGCTTGTCAATTTGTCATACATAGTGATGGGCGAAACGGGCGCGTTTCGCTTCGCCGAAAAATTCGCGAATTTCCAGAGAAATTCGAGAATTTTTTGCCGATTCGCGAAACGAGTCGCGTGTCGTTTTTGACGCGCGTCGCGTCAAACGCGACGCGTCGTTTTTGACGCGCGACTCGTTTTTGAGCGGCGAATTTTTTTGGGCGAATTATTTGGGCAGTTTCGCTAATTTATTCGCCAGCGGCGAATCGCGGGAATTCGCCGCGAATTCGCCCCTGGCGAATAAATTCGCCCATCACTAGTCATACACATAGATCTACTTGCCAATTATCGGCTTCGGCAAATCATAACCCCACCCCTGACATCACTGACCTGCCCCCGACACATCACCAGCCTGGCCCTGATATGTTATCGGCCCACCCATCTACATAACCTGCCTGGACCACAAAAGGTGGCAACACTTGCTGCTCATTTAACCCTCATGTCAGGCTAGGGTTGCCACCTGGCTGGTAAATATTATGGTTGATCCCAATGTTATTAATAGGGAAATATTATAAATATAGAGGAAGGCTGGTATTTTTTTCCAGAAACGGTAGCAACCCTACGCCAGGCCTATATCAGAGGCACACAGTATGTAAGCCTGTCCAGAAAGAACAGCATCCACAGTGTGGTTTAAGAATGTATCCTTTTCTAGGGGGCATATTTATTTTGCTGTGTAAAAAATTGCAGGATAACACACCACACATCCCCATGCTTATCCTTGTATAAAACAGGTAATATTTTTACTTATAAAAGTAGTATAAAATAATGGTGGCAAATCTGGAGTTCACATGGCGTAGAATTACACACACCATGCAATATTTTACACAGTTTTTTGGCGAATTTCATTTTATACACCATAATAAATATGCCCCTATGAGTATCCGGAAACAACTGTTTACTACCACTAGGCAGCTCTGCAGGGCTCAGTGCTTCTCTTAAAGGACCAGTTCAGTGGAATAATAACTGCATAAATAGATGGGCTGTGCAAAAAAAAAAAAACTTTTCTAATATAGTTAGCCAAAAATCTAATCTATAAAGGCTGGAGTGACTGGATGTGTAACACAACAGAACAGTTCCTGATTTGTAGCTCCCTTGGTTTCCACAAGGCAGTAACCAATTAGAGACTTGAATGCGGGGCCACTTGAGTCATAATCATTTGCTTTTGAATCTGAGCTGCATACTGAGGATCAATTGCAAACTCACTGAACTATGTCCCATGTGGCCCCCCTTCAAGTCGCTGACTAACTCAGAGTACAGAGAGTAGAGAGCTGAGAAGTAGGAAGATTCTAATTGGATGCACGTCAATGATGTTGTGACACAGAGCGGTGTCTCGGTGTGGAGGCAACATTGAATTGACATTTTTTTTCCCTAAAACTGTTTTTTTGTAATGCTACAGAAAGACAATTTATTAAATTTATTTATCTGCTGATTATCTAGATTAATCTCCAAATGGAAAAAACTTTAAAGCCTGCACAGTATGTAATTAGACAATCCTTAAAGGAACGGTTCAGTGTAAAAATAAAAACTGGGTAAAGAGGCTGTGCAAAAAAGTCTGTATGTAGATTAGATTTAAAAACAAACATGACCCATGCTCTGTTTAATAACAATAGTGGACCTCCTTTTCATAGTTATGTTGGGGGATTACTAGCTTTCCAAAAGTATTAGCATTTTTGCTTTGATCTTGTTTTGATCTTTGACAAGTTTTATTTCTTTCTGTTAATTACACATGAGTCTGTGGCAACTCATGTCATTGTTAAAAACATAATCAACATTTTAAAGCATGTACAGTACATGCTCCCCACATTTTGAGCAAGTTGTTGATTTCAGCCTTTATGGTGGGACTTTGGGACATTAGCTTTTGCTTTTCATCTAGAAAGTTTGGGCATCTTTTTAAAATAGCAGTAAGAATGTAAGGTGAAAAATGTGAGTAAAAAAATTTGAATAATAATACTTCCTCAAAAATGAATAATAATATCTGGAAAGTTGATTAAAAATTCAATACATTTATTGCCCCAATAGGCACGAAATGCGTCGTGTTATGTCTTGAATAAATGTATTGAATTTTTTTGAATTTTTTTAAGTACAACCTCTTCACTTGGAGCCTCCTTTATTCAGTTATATATTATTATTATTATTATTTTTGGGCACTTTGCTTCACCCTTTATAAAAAAATTAATTATTTACTTTTTAAAGACAGCTGCAAGTAGAAAAATAAATGCAACAATCTGATTTCAATATTTTTTTAACAAATTGAGGGGCATGTCACATTTGTTTTAGGATGAACTCATCTCTATGGTATTAGAGGATCTCTTTAGTCTTTATTTTTCTTCCTTGGACATTTGTTATAATAAGTGGCCACTTCAAGCATTTGCACCAACATCTCCAATAAAGACATATATATGACCTATATCTACCTGCCCTATTCAAATTAACTAACAAAGTTTTGCTAGGCAGAAATTAATGCTAGCGAAAGATTGCTATGAAATTCTCGCTCTGAGGAATAAACAGTAGTGAAACTTTGCCAGTGTTCGGCTGGTGAGACGACAACTTTGCATTTTAGTGAATTAGCATAGTAGTAACGAATGTATTGCTGACAAAGTGGGGCAAAGTGTTGTGGATCATTCTTTGGCAAAAATCCGCCCTTTAGCGAATTTGCACCCTTGTGTTCACTACTTCATTGCCACCCCACCTCCTCAAAATGAGACTTAATGAAGAAAATTATAATGGCAAGAACATTGTTTTGTTCTCAGGAGGAATTGCTTCACACTTTATGTATAAATTCTGTAAATGGTGTATAATGGGAAAAATATATTATTGTGGAAAGAATATATACTGTGTCTAGCCAAAACAGTAGACATGTTTGTATTTTTCTAGCAGTTGCAAAGCTGATCAACAGCAGAAAAAGTGCACCTATCAACAAAACTGTCAGGCAAATTTGAGGAGGGGAAAACGTAGAAACGTAAATTATTTAAGTAGAGTTGTAGTCGAAACTTGAAAGAATTTTATTTGTCTATATTCAATATATCATACTGCCAATGCAGAAGTCACTCTGAATTTCTAACTAGTACATCTCTGTCATAAATAAAGTTGACAGTTTCCATTGAAAATTCAGTTTTATAGCCTTAGCATAAAAGCAAGTCAAAGTTAAGTTCACAAACTTTTACTGGAATTTATTGAAAATCACAGTATTTTTTTTCAACTTTCTTCTAATTGAAAAAAGATTTTTGATATCTTAAGTCAGCCAGAATTTGTTTATATGATGAAAGTTTGTTGATAAAAAGCAATATTTATATTGTAATACTGGACAGACCTTAATCCAAAATGAATGTTTGGCTTGTTGTTTAATAAATTTATCTTTCAATTCTCCTTGAGTGAGAATCACACATTACTACCAGTTTGGAGATTAACTAGCCTTTTGCTACTTTTGTTCCCATAAATATTCTTATGTATACCATGTTCAGATAATTAATTATAAGAAATAATTGCCTTTAAAAAGTGTATACTCAGCACAATCACTTCAACAGACATGTACAGTGAAAATACTGAAACAAATGGAAAAAATTGACCACCTTATGTGATACAACAACCATTTAAACTATATAACAACAGAAATTTATAATCTAGAAAAATAAATGAGTGATTATAATAAGTGATATTAGGGAGAGGGCTTATTTGTCCAGGGAGAATTTTAATGATTCATATTCCTATATTGTCTTGTCAGAGGGGAGGGAAAGGGGTCTAGTAAATTAATAGTTGGTGCCTATTTAAGACCAGTCCTCTGTATAAGATGTAGGGATGGGGTTCCAAACTATGATATTAAGGGACAAAAGGGGTAGTTTAAAATTTTAGGGCAGTCTCACTATTCATTATGAATTGTGCATTAAACCCTATTCATGAAAGGAGAAGGAAAGTCAAAATCACTTGGAAATGCCAAAAGTTGGGCACCCAAAATGACTACAATTGCTTACCTGATACCCCCAGAAAACTGCACTGGCTCAAGGTTCTTCTAAGTGAGCACAATTGAGTGATTCCCTTCCACTGCTTCTTCTTTTTTCAAGATCCTGGGGCTTACACATGAGTAGTATTGAAAATGATGGCTGTTTTTTTAAAAAAATTGGCTTTTCATGCAACTGTGCATGCACACCTAGGAAGAAAGAAGTGGGGAGAGATTGCTGCATTGGGCTTGTTGGAAGAGTAAGTATTTTGTTTGTTGTCAAATCCTAGTGTTGTTTTTTTTTTTTTTTTTTTTTTTTTTTTTTTTTTTTTTTTTTTAAATGTGTGCTTAGTTTACCTTGCACCTAGGCATTGTTTTTAAGTAAAGTGCCACCCTATGAATACAGATATACTGTATGCTTTATATGAAGCAGTGTGATTCAAATAATATTTTTTTTTAAATTCAAGTGTTAAAGAGTTTATAGAGTCTTCTGGCCAGAATTCAGGCACGTCAGAACTGGCAGAAAATTCAGAGACAGTCAGGAAAGCCGGGAACCAGTAAATCAGCAATAGCAGAGCACCCAGGAACAAAACCAAGGCCTATTAGTGGGCATTGAACTGAGGTCTTTAAAGGTGTGGTTCACTTTAATTTATTATAAAATGGCTAATTCTAAGCATCTTTTCAAATGGACTTAATTTTTTTCTTTCTTATAGTTTTTGGATTATTTGTCTTCTTCCCCTAACTTTTTCCAGTTTTGCAAGGAAAATTACTGACTCCATCTAAAAAAAATGCTCTGTAAAGCTAAAAATTTATTGTTATTGCTTATTTGTATTAGTAATTTTTCTGTTCATATCCCATTCTCTTATTCAAATCAATGCATGGTTACGTAATTTGGGCCCTAACAACCTGATGGATGAAATTGAAAACTGGAAAGCTGCTGAATGAAAAGCTAAATAACTCAACCACTTGAAACAATAAAAAATGAAAACTAGTTACAAATTGTCTCAAAATATCACTCTCCACATTATACAGTGCTAAAAATTTAAAGTTGAGCATCCCTTTAACATCTCTTTATCTTGAATTTGACACTGGTCCATTACATGGTGTTGCCAGGCACTGATTACACTGTTGCTGAATATCTGAAGTGCATTAAAGGACACTAAAGGCAGAAATCAGAGCATATCTGTTTTTCATATAAAAAGAACATAGAACCAAAGGCCACCCATTAGACTTAAGGGACGAAACTTGCACTTGAAGTGTAGGTTATTAACGGTGAGGACATTGAGTTTGTGGAATGACCTATCGGATGATGCTGCAATTAATGATTCTGGTAATGCCTTTGAAAGGTTTTTTGGACAAGTATAATATCCAAGGTAATAATATTCTCAACATCTACAAGTCTTTTAGGGGCACATTTATTGAAGGGTCGAAGAGAATTTTTGAATACAGATACAGTCACTTGGATTTGTAAGTTAAATGCGTCGTGACTCAGGGCTAATTGAAGAAACTGTGTTATCTAAAGTCATCTTTACTCATTTAATGCATTTAACCTTTTCATTAGCATACCAAAGCACCATTGTTTTCAATGGTGAACACTTTAATTGGATGGGATGCTGTGACACAATATTCTGTGCTAAGTGGGATAAATGAGATAGATGAGTTAAGTCACGACGCATTTAACTTACAAATCCAAGTGACTGCATCTGTAGAATTAAAATTTTTTAAATCTGAATTAATTTTGGGCTACTTCGACTACCGAATAGCCCAAAATTCGATTCGAATTGAAAAAGTTTGAAAATTAAAATTTTGAACTACTGTTCCTTTTAAATCACCTTAAAAGCTGCCGAATTTTCGCCTATGAGGGGACCTCCTAAAGCCAGTCCTGAGAATTCAAAAGATTTTGTTTGAAATTGTTTGAATCGTTCCAATTGAACGATACATTTGAATGACTTGAACAATTTCACTTCGATTGAAAACAGGCCTGTTTTGTCCATTTTCTGTAATGCCCCCTCCCAAAAATTTGATGGTCGAATTTCAATTTTTTTTCTTTTTGAAATTCGACCATTAGTAAATCTGCCCCTTAGTGTGTAACAGTCCATTCAAATTAATGTATAACACAAGACCTTTTTGTATCTTTCATTTCTACCTATATAGCACATTACCACCTAGTCTTAAATATAACCCCCTCAGGAAAAGGTTCTTAATTCATTGGTATGTTCTTGTAGGTTTTTAGTGGGGTTATCTACTAAAATACAAAAAGTTCTCATTATTTTCTTGAAACCAGTTCGACCAAACTCCCATCCATGTGTTTATCATATTTATCAATAAATTTACTCTAAAAAATCTGCTGCGAATGATGGAATTTTTTAGATTATTGCCAGAAAACCACAAATTAATCAGATTATTGTATGAAACCAAGCGCAGATCATGAGATCTTCCCTTTTTTTGGATTAGTGCCAGAAAACCACAAGTTCATCCAGAGTAGATCATGATATATTCCAGTTGTAATTGGGTTTATTAAATCACAAAAAAAAATTTCTCTGAAAAAATTGTGTTTTCCGCTTTAAAACTCTGACCAGAAAAAAAATCTTTAATAAATAACCAACTTAGACTACCCTGTCGCATTTATACAGAAATATTTATCAGGGAGGAATTGCATGACTACATAAAATGATTTCTTACATAGAGTTTATGGACTTTTCTTTCTAAAAATACTCAAGGTGTAGTTAATAACACTTGATAAACACATTTATAACTGATGAAACCTTCAGTCAAAAATTACCAAAAGTAGCCCATTCAGGCATTACATATGGAATAATGTGATGGATCTGGTAAATTATATTCCATGTTTATAATGGAAGCAAGGTTATTGGAAATATTCCATTCTATGGCATGTTAGAGAAGGATTTAGGATTATTATGTAGTTTATATATACTAACAGACTGGGAGTTCTATGCCATGGGGCAGATCATTTTTAGAGAAGTAACACCAAAACCATGGTGACCAGACAGAGAACATTAAACATGGTTCTGATCTCTCTTTTTGGTAAGAGTAGCATACATTGCTAGCCAGTTGCAATAATTGTGTGCATACTGTCTTGACGGATACTGCTTCACTGCAGATTTGCTAAGAGTCGAATTTCAAATTGAAAAAGATTTGAAAATGGAACATGTGAATAGGTAGGGAAGTAAAATCCTTCGCATTCGACAATCGAATTCAAAGGATTTTACCGCAATTCGATTGGATTTTATCAATCGAACTAATATTTTTTATTTGATCAAAAATAATTAAATCCAATTCAGTAGCTTTGATCTGGCTAACTAGGTGGTTGAATAAAAATTTAAAGGGGAAGTACTTCGACAGTCGAATGGTCGAATATTCAAATGAAATTTTATTCAAATCATTCGAATCATTCGATTCGATCGAATTTACAAAATTCACTGGTCGAAGGGGTCTTCAAAAACATTAGAAAATTCAAATTCAAATCTTTTTGAAAATTCGATCGAACTTCGAATCCTTCATGTGCATTTAGTAAATCTGCCCCTTGCTGTTCTTTTTTATTGGCTTCAATAGCTAATTGTCTTGTACTTTTACTAAATGCTATATCCCAGTGTATCTCTTCAGTATATTGTCAGTGCTACTTAGGTCTACATTTGCCAAGCAGACAAAAAAATATTTTATTGTATGTCATGTCTATTCTTTCCATCAGTTACCTGATACATTAGGATATGTCAAATAATTGGTTTCCTATTAAAACTATTTGCTTAATAAAAAAAAAATATTTTAATAGAAATAACAGGTTATAATCAATTAAAATATGCTTTTGTTATTCACACTTAAGTTCATGTTTTTTGCATGCGTGTTTGTGTGCAGAAACGTAATAATTCACTATCCTTCAGTGTATTAGATCAGCATTATACACTAGGTCAGTTCATTAAGGTTAATTTGTCCAAAAATATTAGAATCATTAATTTCTGGCACACAGCTGCACACACTGCTCCGAGCCAGTGCCTTGTTTCATCATTAGTGTCAGTAAGATTATAATTCACACCCAACTGTTTTTACACTATGTAATAGAATCAATTGATGCAATGGCTGACAAGATGCTGTTTTGCATTTTGTCATCTTCCTAATGTACATGGCTTAGAGGCATTGGAATCTGTAATGTAGGGCAGTTTTCTTGAAGGCATGGAATAGGCTGAAGTTGCAAGGGCAATTTTCTTAAAATATTAATGAAATTGAAAAATACTGTACACTGGAGTTGAAGTCTTTTCTGCTAAATGAAGGGTAAAATCTATTTTGCTCTTTTTTTTTTCTGATGACTGTAATTAGCAGTCCTAATTAAAAATTCAAGCCTTGTATATATTTGAAAGCATGAATCTTAGCTCTTGCCGTGTTTATTTCCTTTTAAAAAGTATTTTATTTTACAGCACTAATTGAAAAGGATCCTTCCTAGTCTGACAGCCACAGATGGCTGGAGCCAGTTTATATACCCATTCTCTTCAGACTGCTTCCTATCATACATAATCAAAGATTTAAAAAAAAGATGCATTCCATTAACTCATTATCAACCAGTGTGCCTTTAGACAGCTTCACAAATACTGTTCATGTTTTCTTTTTAATAAAAGCTGCATTATTCTGATAATTAATAATTAATACAAAATACATTTACTCTTGTTAAATACCCTCCCATCCACCCAAATCTGTCCCATTTCTGAACTTCTGCATAAATTGCACATGGTGTGCAAAGTATGGAAAATATTGCTCATGAACATCCATTAGCTCTTTTTGGAGAATATATCTTTTGTATTTCAGGTAGTGAAATGAAAACATGAAGATGTAACCTGGGAATATGAGATAAAATTCTATTAGTCATTTTACTCAGAAGGAAGAGGTAAAATGTGTGCAATTAACAAAAGTTGATGGCAGTGCAGGCAACACGACAGAAACAGAACAAAGCTCATGCTGCAAATGAAATGAATATTATATGAGATCCAAAGCCTCAGATTTATCTTTTCCTGAATGATATCATTACCAATCCAGAAAAATCCAGATTTAAAGCAAAGGTGAAATATTTTCTACCAGTTTTTTTAAAAGTATCATTTTGTTACAGAAAATATGGGAATTGTCCATAGAAGGTTCTAGAAGTAGGAATGGATTTTTTCAGAAAGGCATGCAAAATAAAAACCTTTTTACTAAAAATATATTAATGTGCTGTTGAAATCTAGAGCCAACATGGATTACCTTACATGTCCAGATATTATACGAGTTACATAGTGAGTTAAAGTAGTGGGAAAGGCAAGATTTGGCTAAACGCATTGGGCTCAATGGGAAGGCAAAACTACATTGAGGTTAAGGCATACCTCCCAACTGTGCCATTTTCTGCTAGACAGTCCCAATTTTGACAGCCCAGTTCCTGGTTTCTTACTGAAATGTCCAGAGTGTTTCTGTTTTATCTCCTGCATCAGAAAAAAAAAGATACATCGTTTCTGAAAAATAATTAAAATAAGAGGTTGTTGGGCAGAGAGCCCAGAACATTGAGCAGCTGCACTTCCGTACATTTGTAATAATTTGACATAGACAAAGAAACAAATGGGAGCATTGAGATTAGCAGCGTAAAGGACAACTTCGGCTTGATTAGCAAAAATGCTCTAACATATAAAACATGTCCCTAAAATTCTAAGAAATGTGCTCAAATTTTCATAACCTGCCAAATTTTGTAAAATGGACATGGTAATTAGGAGGTGTGGCCATAGAAGGGGAGTGTTAAAAATGTTGTTGCCAACAGCATGGCAGATTCATTGCCCTACTTTGTTAGGTAAGTTCCTTTCCGCTATTCTACAACCCAGGCAGATCCTTACAAAAATGGGTGAGGGCTTCGATACCATGGTTAATGTGGAAGGCTAGAGGTGGCTAATGATGAAAAGTTGAAGGAGTCCAAGGCAAGCACCCATCCTGATTCGCTCTGCCCCCCCCCCCCATCTCCTTGGTACACTGTGACATGCAGAACCCTGAAACTAGGGAAAGAAAAGTACTTGTCCAGCGACCCTCCCTGTCCACACACACACTCTACCTATCCCTACTTACAGCCCTACAACAGACAGTGGGGCTCATTTATAAACGTTGTGCAGGGCAGATTGGTTTGCACAGTGAATATATTTGCCCTGCGCCTGTTTATATTTATAAAGCTGAATAAGAGTGTAAAACACATTTCCGAGTTTGTTTTTCACACTGTGAATATCTATAAGAGCTTTTTAAATATGGAAAAAATAACAAATTGCAAATATTTAAGCTCACGCTCTTTGTTTGACTTAAACCACAACTTTGGTGGCAGACAAATTATTTGCAAAACAGTTTTGCAAATTGCAAATCTAAGTTACAATCAACGCAACTTTCGAGCACAACAGCCTTGCACCGTGCCTGCACTTATGCAAAGACCCATCTCATTTGTGAGCCATTTGCAAAAATGTATTCACAATGCGAATTTGCAAAAACCAGAAAACTGGGCACAGGAGTGCAATATTTTAGCGTTCAGGAAAAAGCATGGGCAAAACAACCATTTGCAAATAAATATGCGCTGTACAAACTTTATAAATGACCCGCAGTGTTTTTTTAGAGTTAAGCACAGCTTGACAAAATAAATTTAGCCACAAGTAAAACCACTTCCAATATATTAGCATATAAAACCCAGTTTCATTCCTAAGCAAATCCAAAGATATCGTTAAAAAGCCTTTTATAGCAACTTTCGGCTTAATGATCTGGACAGATACAACGTTTCAAGCCTTGAAACATTGTATCTGTAATTTTTTCAGGATTTATTACAGTTATATGCTGCAAAAAGTCAGAATCTTAAAATCCACAGTCTCAGACCTGACAAGACTTAAAAGTCAGTGGGTGAGGTCCCTGTCCTGTTTGGAAGTTTCTGTGGTTTACGCAGGCATTAGCCCAAAAATCCGACTATTTCTGATTTTTGAGCAAAAATCCAAAAAATGCTGGCTTTTCCGGAAAACAATTCAGGTTTTTGCTCGATTTTATTGAATTTTCCCCTCATGTTATTTCAATAAAAAATAAGCTCCAATCATGATTCTAGTTTGGTCGGACTTTTTTTTATTTAAATAATCAGAAAAATGTGAATTTTAGTAAATAACCCTCCCCAAGTCACAGGCACACATATTTTTTTAAAAAAGTCCTGACCATGGAGTTTGCAGGTACCATCTTCTCTCATGCAGTCTTCTTCCAGGATCCATCGGTGTTTGACTGCGCATGCACAGTAGAGCTGAACCAGCAAATGCTCCTACTGCGCATGAGCAGCCAAACAACGATGGATCCTGGAAAAAGACTGCATGAGAGAAGATGATAAAAATGTAGAAATCTGGAAAAATTATTTTACATAAAAAAGTGGGATCAAAAGAATTTAGAAAGATGTTTTTTAAATTGCAAGGTAAACTCCATGGATATATATAGATGTATATACAGTGTATATATAATATTATTAAATAGACCCACACTCCATTTTGTGCAAAAATTCTAACTTCTTTTATTTTGTACATAAATTCGATGTTTCGGCCCCCAAAAGGCCCCAATGGGGGCTGAAACGTCCTTTTTATGTACACAATTAAAGAAGTTAGAATTTTTACACAAAATGGAATGCGGCTCTATTCAATAATATTATATGCAAGCATTTAGACCCTGCATCCTAGAGAGATTCCGGATTAGAGTGCGGCTGCAATAAATAGACTATCTATCAATCTATGGGGGAAATTCACTAAGCGGTGAAAATTCGCTAGCGTTGCCTTCGCTAACGTTCGCCGCACTTTGCCAGGCAAATTTTCGCCAGCGCTATGCAATTTGCCAGGCAAAGCGCATTTACACTAGCGATGTCTAATTTGCATACAGATCGAATTTCAAAGTATAATAGAAGTATACGTTACAGCCACTACATTGCACTACACAAGCCCAGGAAACCTTTAATAAAAAAAATAAAGTTGTCCTATTGCCCTAAACATGTGCCCCCTGTATAGTTGAGTTGCCATATGTTAGGAAATGTAGGGGGGAAGGAGGGTAACCCCAAAAAAAATTTCGCTAATTTTCAGCCTACAAAAGGTAAAAGAAGCCAGCTGTTTTTGGGACTTAAGGTGGCCATACACGGGCAGATAAAAGCTGCCGACAGACTGTGTCGGCAGCTTATCTGCCCGTGTGGGGGGCCCTCCGACGGGCTTTCCCGATCGATATCTGGCCGAAAGTCGGCCAGATGTCGATCGGGCAGGATTAAAAATCCAGTCGGATCGCGGCCGCATCTGTTCGTTGATGCGGTCCCGCGATCCGACCGCCCATACTGATCCGAACGTTGGGCCCTAGGGCCCACGATCGGATCAGCCCGATATCGCCCACCTCAAGGTGGGCATATCGGGGAGAGATCCGCTCGTTTGGCAACATCGCCAAACAAGCGGATCTCTTCGTGTATGGCCACCTTTAGAAAAAATTTCAAGTTTTTTTTTTCAAACTCCTATCTATTGTATTGAACTTCGCCAGGTCTGACCTGGTGAAGTAACGTCTAGCGTAAGAGGTAACGTTCAGAAAAATGTTCATCTTAGTGAATTAACGTAATTATGTCCCTTCGTCGGTGCGCAATTTTGCTGTTGTAAGGGTGTGAAGTTGCACAAGTCTATCTAATTTGCTAGCTAATTTTCGCCAGGAACACTGTTAGTGAATCTGCGAAGTTGTGAATTGACGTCACACTGGGGAATTTGCGCTAGCATTAGACGCTTCGAGCTTTAGTGAATTCGCACCTTTGTGGTTAACAGTGGTGACCATTTACTAAAGCATGGTAAATTTGACTGTAAGTTTCCGCATGTTATTGCTGAGAATATTTTTCTGCCAGAATATTCGCAGTGACTAAGTTTACTAAAAAGCGATGCTCTCAAAAGTCATTGTGATTGCTTGCGGTAACTACGTTAACGAACCAGCTTACGTTAGCAGTAATTTTAGAGAGTTGCAAATTTTCTGGCAACAAATTACATTTGCAAATATTTATGCTATAAAATAGTCTTGTTTTATGGCGTTATTTATGGCAATTTTTACTATGACATTTATAGATAGAAATACATCTTCAAAATTCATAAACTTTTTTGACTGATAATTATACCATCCAACATTACTTGAGTGACACCAATCAAACATGTCTGCATCATATAAACCAATACTTTTTTACATTCTTTAAATTGCCATTTAGTAGTTTCAAAAGTTAAAAATAAGTTGAAGAACTGATCAAAACCTTTCTATAATTGTCCTATAATGCAGTTCACCTAATATGCCTGATAAAACTTAACTGGGTAGCGTCTTTTGTAATTATAAAACAAGTTACATCATATGAACTCCATGTGGAGTATCTATTATTCCTCCTCCCCTATGTGTAAAGTGCCATAATGGCAAAAGTACATAAGAAAAATGTAGATAATCTTTTCCTACACACTTGTCCCATAAGCTATAAGCAGATCTGTTACATTCACTGCTACATGTCTGCCAGCTGTTTAAGGTATATTGATTGCCTTTGATATCTCTGTCAGCTTTGCAAAAGAAAAATAGCTTGTGAGTCGTTATCTTTAGAGACAAAAAGTCTGAGAGCAGCAATTGGAAACATTCTACACTGAATGTAGTCAACATGCCCAATTAACTGGTCAATTGTGTGCTTAAAATTGCTCCATAATTAGTTCACTGATTACTAGATGTTTTCTACAGATGGAGCCATTATGAATCTAACATACATTACATGCTTTTTCAGATGAAACGGCAAAAAATTAAACACATTGAAGTCAACGGGCGTCAAAATAAATTACATGTCAATTTTGATGGGAGCGACAATTTTTATACGCACGACTGTTTGGTGTAAATGCATTAAAATCAGTGGTGTCCGAATAATTTTGACGTGTGAAATTTTTATGTGCGTGGCAATTCTGATGTGCAACAATTTTTTTTTGACACAGCAGATTTTTCACCACAGTTTTGAGAATTTGAGAGGTTACGTCTGGCTAATTTATTTGCCCATCACTATTACTGACACAATTAATTACATTATTATTATTATTATTATTATTATTAATAATTATTAAAGTGGGTGACACTGTCATATAAGTGCCAGTTCCCAGTTCAAGTGTTACTAACAATCAAATTGAAATTGTTTCCATGAAAAATGTGTGGTTTTTGACCACCGAATAAGCCAAAATTAGATTTGAATTAAAATTGAACCATTTGAAAATTGAAGTACTGCCTCAAATTCGACCCTTCGCCGCCTTAAACCTGCCGAATTGCTGTTTTAGGATATGGGGGACCTCCTAGCACCACCAGGAGTGGTTTTGGAAATTTTTGAAAACTTAATTTTTTTGGGAAAATCGTTCAAATAGTTTGAATTGAAAATAGCATTTGAATGATTTTTATCTGATCAAGAACGGACCTATTAGATCAAAAACAGTACCTTTTCGATCGAAAAAACACTATAAAAAATGTGATAGTCGAATTTTGAAGTTTTTTTAACTTCGAAATTCGACCATTAGTAAATTTGCCCCTAAATGTAAAAAAATGTGTTTTCATTTATATACTTTTCCTTGTTTTATAGGATTCTGTATAATGTCACTTGATGGACTTGGGATATTTTGGATAATGGATCTTTCCTTAATTTGGATCCTCAGTCTACTAGGAAATTATGTAAACATTAAAAAAACTAGGCTGCTTTTTGCTTCCAATAAGGATTAATACGGATTAATTATACCTTGGTTGTTTGGATCAAGTACAATGTACTCTTTCATTATTAATATTATTACTATTATTACAGAGAAAAAAGGAAATCATTTAAAAAAATTGGATTATTAGGATTCAATGGGAGATGGCTTTTCCATAATTTGTAATTTCTGGATAATACTTTCTGGATAGTAGATCCCATGCATTTACTTTCCTTATATTCTACTTATTTCTGTAAATTTTTTCTCTTATTCTGAAAAAAAGTGTAAGGCCTTTGCAGGGACCTGCTGATTAAGGCAGACTGCAAATTGCTTGTGCTATATCAACGAAAGTGTTTGCCTTGCATGCTAATTTCCCTAAACGAACTCCATGTCAGTACGTATTGGGATAGCCCATTAGAAGGACCCTCCCCAGGCCTTTAAAAGACTAACCACACCCACTTACTTTATTTTTTTCTCTTCTCTTTTGCTTTTGGCTTTGCTCAAAAACAATTGGAAGAAAATTGTTCTTTTTAACCTTGGGAAAGCATTAGGCCTGCCCTGAAGGTGTCCTAGGGACAGGGGTTTTGGTCCACAGGACCTTTTGTTCCCCAGCAGCACACTACCTCATATCTGGAGTCTTTTGAGCTTCAGTTATCTGATCAGGTAAGGCACTGGTGTGCAATGTTTGCTACTCCTTGTCTCTCTGTGTTTCAGTTGCCTCCCTATACTGTTGTCAGAACATTTGGTGGCAAGTGCTTGTCCCCCCATCTGTGTGCCCTCCCAACCTGCACAAATGGCGTCTGGTGGCAGTGGTGTATGTGGCCCCTACACCTAATTTTTTACGGATGGCCGAGGGAGGTGGCAGTTAGTTTAGGCATAATTAGTTAGAGGCCTGAACCTTACTACCTCCTGTTACTTTTATTTTCTTTCTTTTATGTGTTAATGGAGGTTGGTTATGGCCAACTGCCACCCTCAGCAGTCTACCGTAGGGGGGGAAATTCAATTTATAAAATCAAAAAGACAAAAATAAAAGTTCTCTATAGGCTCCAGCCAATATAACAGCAACTTGGGCCCGGGCAGGAGGCACTAACACTAATTAGCCAATTTGCCTCTGTATTGTTGGCAGAGGTGGTCTTTATGATGATCACACAGGGAACACTCAGCACAGCAACTTGGAAAAGGATTTACTTGTGAATCACTCAGGGATAATACAGAGCACATTTAACAGTGTGAAAGATCAAAATCAATATGGTGGATAGAGAAGAAAAACAACAGAGTGCAGAAAAAAAAAACAACAGCAAAGATCATTGCAATTATACATTAACAATATTCACAGCGCCACCTTGTGACCATTTTAATACTCCAGTGTTTAAGCATGAATGCTGTTGCATGTATTCCAACATGTATAACCTCAGCATTTGCTTTTGGGAACTTGCCTATGCAGAAAGCAACTGAGTGCTGACACCAGCTGAGTCTAATCAAGTGATTCTGGGGCAACTCCCAGCTACAGCAAGGGGAGATGACCCCGCCCACTCTCTAATTCAGCAGACTAGATCGCTGCTTCAGAAGCCTCAGGTAAGTACTGCTGGTGAGGCCCATATTTCTGTTAATAGTGAACCTCCTAATGGATGCAGAGGGTGTCCTAAAATATGTGGCAGTAAGGGTTCCGCTTACAGCCCTGCATAATAAACAGCAGGTAAGGAGAGTGGCTATACACTGATCTACAGTGTATTAAAGTTTAACTAACTGTTTGCATGAAATGTAATGCTTACCTGCACTGGTTTGATTCTGGTTGCTTGCCCACCTGAAACCAGTAGCCCTAATACAAATAGTCAAATGGGCTAGCATGCTCTTATGCTGGCATATAGTGTTTACTAACATGCTGAGTTCAGTCCAGTTGCATATGTTACATCAGTAGGCCCATTTAATATGGATGACTGGGTAGCTTCTAGGTTCTGATATATGTTTGCTCCAAACAGCAGATAATCAAAAAGGTATAATAAATGTTGCTGTGATTGTATCCATGCACTCCTATTTTGTTCTTCTGTATACTGTATGTTCTAGCTTCAGTGTGTACTGATGTGGAGTTTGTCCAGGAAAGGAAGATCATAGTAAGTATGATATAGTTTTCAGGGATTCTAAGCTTTCTGGATGATGGGTTTCCGGATGACGTATCCCCTACCCATACAAGTAAAAGATCATAAACACATCTTTATTCATTTACCTCTACATTCACGCCCATGAAAGGGGGGGGGCAATAAGGCATTAGTAGCCTTATTGGATATAGAGCTTGCTCTAAGTGGCAGCTAATTTACACTATGTATTACATGTTGTTGTGAGTGTATTGGTGTGCTCCTATTATTTTCTGCAGTATATGCTCCAGCTATTGCTCACCTGAACAAGTAGCCCTAATGAATGAATGTAGAGCACAGGTCTGGCTGACTGCTAGGCTCTGATACATACTTGCTCTAGGTGGCAGCTAATCTAAGATATGCGTTACATGTTGTTGTGATTATATCTCTGCAGGATATGCTCGGGCTATTGCTCACCGGGAACAAATATCCCTAAGGGATGTCAAGCACAGACCTGGTGAGCTGCCAGGGCCTTATAGATTATTGTCCTAAGCAACAGCTAATATAAACTATGTGCATATTGCTCGGATTGTACCTGTATGCTCCTAATTTGCTTTGCAGTAGGATGGTGCTCTCCAGAACCAGTAGCCTAGGGCACCATAACCCACACCCTGCAGGGGAATTCTAGTGCCTTCAAAACAAATGTCCATCTAATGGTTAAACTCCATAATACAACTGAGCCTTTCAAACAATATAAATAGGCCATCTGCATGTTTGTGCATATGTATGTTTATGTATGTATATGTAACATAGTAACATAGTAAGTTAGGCTGAAAAAGACATACGTCCATCAAGCTATCTTCCATAACCCTGTATTCCCTCACTTGCTAAAAAGCCATCCAACCCCTTCTTAAAGCTATCTAATGTATCAGCCTGTATAACTGATTCAGGGAGAGAATTCCACATCTTCACTGCTCTCACTGTAAAAAAAACCCTTCTGAATATTTAGGCGGAACCTCTTTTCTTCTAAATGGAATGGGTGACCTTGTGTCAGCTGGAAAGACCTACTGGTGAATAAAGCATTAGAGAGATTATTATATGATCCCCTTATATATTTATACATAGTTATCATTTCACCACTTATGCGCCTCTTCTCCAGCGTGAACATCCCCAATTTGGCCATTCTTTTCCATACCTTTTACCAGCTTAGTTGCCCTTCTCTGTACCCTCTCTAATACCAATGTATTTATATATATATATATATATATATATATATATATATATATATATATGTATGTGTATATATACACATATGCTCGAGTACAGGAGCCGAAACGTTGTAATAAAATACATTTTTTTTCATTTTTTCACCTTGAAAAGTCCTGTGTGTGCGGTTCTTCTATGTTTTTTGTATTTACTACTACTATAACCTGCACCCAGGCAGTTGCCTTAAGGATTGAGAGTGCTTCAGTTGTTGAAATGGTTATATATATATATAAATATTAAGGTGCAAATAGGGATGTGCATATAGATTGGGTCTTTTTGTCCTTGAGAAAGGTTCCTGTGTGGAATCGAAAGGTCAGCTTGATAAGCCTATATTTGCACTCAACAGATATGTATATAGTACAGGACTATAAGTTCTAACTTTGACAGAGTTTAAAACAATAGACAATAGAGATGACTTTGTTCAGGTAACAAATAGGACTGCCACGCGCTGGAGTATTTTGCTTAGGCTGCCAACAAACAAAACATTATTGTGGCCTAAATGCTAGGTTTCTGCTGTGTCCATTATGCAGACTTATTTTGGGTCTGTTGTTTCTTAAATTTTCTATTCCCCTACTTAGTGATTTTTTAGAATACAGTTCTGGCTGTTCTTCCTACCAGACAGGTCACTGATTAAACAGCAGATGCAAGCATATAACAGTGCCCTCTTGAACCACCAGCAGTACCGGAACCTGCCTCCTCAGTTACATACTGGTGTTTCTACCTGTTCTAGCTCTTCAGGCTGCAATGCACTTAACTCTGCTGTGCAAGACATCTTGATAAAGGCTCTAGAGGGTAGCCGAAACGTTGATTCTGTGCCACATGATTGAATAAAGAATTTTTTACAGAAAGTCCCAGGAGTGTGCTACTATATCTTCTTTTGTGCATACAATCCCAAGGAGCAGCACCCGGGCCAGTGAACAAAGAGTTAAATCTTGGGAGTGTGGATCTGTTTGGTTGGTGTGTATATATATATATATATAGTCCAACAAAACAGGAGCACACCGGTACTTTTTCAAGATAAAAAGTATTACATTTTATTTAATCATTTTAAAAATACGCCATAATATATATATATTCTTTATATTAATATGTTTTGTATTTTTTTACTAATTTGTATTTACTGTTGCAATGACCCCCTGTCTTTGCTACCAATTTATTGTTCTGCTGTACAATGCTGTGCCCTCCAGGAGTGCTCTACAAATAAAAATATACTTACACACATACATACAAGTGACAAAAGATAGCTATGTTAAGAAAGCATAGTTCTACTTGAAAGGTCAACATAGGAGTTTATTTTTTTAAAAAGGAAGTGCTGCAAAAGGTCTGAATATGCAAAGGGTATCTGTAATATAAAAATGCACATGGTTTGTACAAAACTCAAAAGCAATGTTGAGGTTTTAAATTAGATGAAGTTATAATGGCAAAAGTAAACAGACAGAAAGGCAAGATTAGTCTAGCATGCACTCCTGACATTAGGATAAAAAAAATCTCTTTGGTTTCCTGCTACGTATTCTTAAAAAAAACTACTTTTCTAAAGTTTTGAACATGTGCACAATTATAAATGAACATATATTTCTTAACAATGTATAGAATTTTCAAACGTGCATGATCCCGGAATTTTCAATAGCACAGCCATCACCGTAATAGTTAAAATGACCCTTATTCAGCAAGTATTGGTAAGAAAATAAAAAATGCTGTGCTTCGGAAGCTGTCATACTTATAGCAAAGTGAACTGTTTTTATCTCTGGCAAATTTTTTTATTAATAAACTGAACTGGTTCCCCTTTTATGCAGTCAGTTACCTTTGGAATTTTCCATTTTGTCATGAATTTCAAGTAAATGTAGCAGATGAATTTTGTTGGTCGCGTGTCTTTTATATTTTGTGTTTTTTAAATTCAAGACTTGCACTTTGGTCTGGTTTCTTTGATTTGGAAACAATAAATTTGCAAAGCCTTTTATAAACTCACCTGCAGGCTATATACGAAAATCAGCTTGGTGAAGCACTTAGCATTGACGTTTTGCCTTTGGTTCTAACTTTGAAGATAAGTGCATATTGAGTAATAAACTGTGTATTTCTTTTAGAGCAGGTTGCTATTTTTGTTTCCCAAGCTCCAACAGTGAGTTAAAGACATTCAAAGGGAAAAAATGTGCTTAGAGAACATCTGATACGATGTGCTTAACTTGCTGATTATATGTATAGATTGGCTAAATATGTTGTGATGTTGTGATTTGTTTTTTAACAAACAAAAAGTTAAACTATGTTATAGATATGTACAGCTTTATTTTAAGTTTATATATTATATATATATATTTTATATATATATATATATATATATATATATATATATATAAAATCTTAAAATAAAGCTGGATAATTTGGATCACCACATCTTAAGGCTACTAAAATAATTTAAACATTAAAGGGCAAGGAAAGGCAAAGAAATAAAATCCCATTTTTATTTTCTTTAATGAAAAAGAAATCTATCTCCAATATACTTTGATTTAAAAATGTGTAACATTTTTATAAGAAACCTGACTGTATGCAGTGAAATTCTCCCTTCATTTAGTGCTGTGGATAGGAATTGTCAGACGGTCCCTAACTTCTGGCAGGGAAACAATCATACTTATGAACAGCAGGGGGAGCCCCTACCTTACTTAAAAGCCATGCAGAATTCAAACAGCTCTGTTTTTTTTTTTATAATTTATGATGATCCTTAAGCAGCACAGACCATACTGAGCATGTGCAGTGCCAGTGTCAGACAAAGATGTTTAAAGTGGACCCGTCACCCCAAAAAAATATCCAAAATCATATTTTATCACATTAGTCAAGCAAAATGAACATTAATTACACTATATAAATTATTTTAATCTTGTTTTCTTCAGTCTGGGAATTCATAATTATAGCAAGCAGACAGAAGCCATTTTGTGGATACTATTATTAAGACAAGCCTTGCATCATCTCAGAATCTTGTTTGTGCACCAGAATGGGGGACCCAATGTCTATCCCCATGTCCTGACTACACAATTAAATGGTTAAGAGAACTGGGGGAATGTGTGGGGACACTGACATCTAGCAAGTGCTGAATGGAAAGTGAAAGTAATTATCAGCCCCGCCTCTATGCCTAAGGCATAGAGGAGTAGCAGACCATATTTGATTGACAACTGAGATTTTTAAACGAGCTTAAAACAGCTATGAATGCTTTAATAAAAATTTGAAATTGGATTTCATGTTTCATTTGAAAAGGACTTTTATTATACAGATATTTGTGTCTGGGTGACGGGTCCACTTTAAGCACTGATGTTAAACTTTTTAATTTTGCTCATTTGCTCATTTTGCATATTTTTTCTATGCTAATGTTTGTTTCTGCCCCTGTGTCCACTTTATTCTTAATCAAGGAACCATTTGTATCAATGTCTATAGTCCATCTTTTTCATCTTTTTCACTTCCATTCCTTACTGACAGCATTCACCCAGATCTTTTTCTGACTCTCCTCCCTGCTGCTGTCCATCACTGCATTTAGTTTGCTTTTGCTATAACACTGCTTGGCAAAGTGATTATATTTGCCATACACCTTGCATCACTTACCAAAAGCTGGACAGTTGTTAAATGAATGGGTATTGCCACAGTTATTACAGACTTTGTATTTGGTAAATTTTTCATCAATTTTCCCTTTGCCTTGCTTTAGATTTACTAGTGTGGGCCCTTGGTGGTGTGACTGAGGAAGTGGCCAATTATCACTGTCATGTTCATCAAGTAGAAAATATTAAAATATTTGCAAAGCTTCTTCCCCCTGCTATTGTTAGCAAAAGGGCCACTTTATAGTGTTAGTAGCTTTCATGTATTGTAACAGTTTCGGCTTAAAGATTTTCCATGCTTCCACAAAATTTCACACAAACTTAACTGGAGCAGGTGGATGTAGAAGCATGGCTCTCTGACTGTACAGCTCAATCTCCTCTGCTTGTGGAGCTGGTCCCACCTATGTGCTTTTTTCTATGACTTTATTAACAAACAACACAGGGGTCATGGTGTAGCCCTGAATTCCTAAAACCATCTCCCACAGAATCCATCTTAATAAAATATTTCTTATTTTTAAAAATATTCATTCTTCTCTGTGATAATGAAACAGTACCTTGAACTTGATCCCAACTAAAATACAATTTTTCATTATTGGAGGCAAAACAATCCTATTGGGTTTAATTAAAGGGCAAGGAAAGTGTAAAATAGAATAAGGCTAGAAATGCTGTATTTTGTATACTAAACATAACATGAACTTACTGTATCACAAGCCTAATCAAACAAATTATTTATGCTTTCAAAGTTGGCCACAGGGGGCTGTCATCTTGTAACTTTAAGGCATACATTGTGTAATGCTGGTAAACAAGGAACCCAAGGAGACCGCTAAGGAGCACCTTTTAGTGAAGAAGTTCACCCCTGACAACCCTGGTCTTTACTGATGGCCTTTTGGGGCCCTGGGGATTCCTGTTGCCAAATCAACAGGGAACCTGAACACGTCTAGGATACTGGCAGTACAGGCAAGGCAAGGAGAAGGCGGAATCAAAGTCAAAAGCCAGGCAAGGTTCGAGACAGAAAGCACAGATTGGAGTCGGAGGCCAGGTGAGAGTCAAAACCAGAATGTCAAACACAGAAAAGGCAGGATCAGAGTCAGAATGCAGGCAGGAGTCAAAACCAGAGTAATCACAAATAAAGCTTTAGCAGGAACCAAACAAACAGAAGCCAGCTTGGGCAAGGAGGGGGAAGTGAAGAACCTATTTAAGGCAAAGCAGGTCAAAGGAGAACTAAATATGGACACTAAGGAGAACCAATGGCAGGGGAATGAAACAATCAATGCACCAATAATTCAAATAGGAGCACTGCCTCTGGTGATCATCTACAAGAAGTGATAATTGCATTACATTCAAACAATTCCAAAAAATATCTTCCAAAGTCACATGGAATACCAAGAGAAGTAAGAACAGATAATGTTTCTCAGTTTATAGGAAAAGACTTTGTAAGATTAAAAGAAGAGTTTGGATTCAAGCATATGACTTCACGTCCAAGATTCCCGCAGAGTAATGGACTATAAAGCAGTTGTTGAAAAAAAAGATGTTCATTCAGGTCAGGACCTCGAAGTGGCACTCTTCAATTACAGAGCAACAGCTCTGGAAGGAGGCAAATCTCTAGCAGAGTTATTCATTGCAAGAACTTGCCAGAAGGTGAATGCTCCTGTTAAATGTTAAAATGCGTGTGAAAGGAAAAATGCATAAAAATTATACATTATGCCCTGTTTGTATCCAACCATGTGAACTACAAAATTGGTATAAAAAGTATAATCTCTTTGTAAGAGATTATCACTGAGAAAGTGGGTCTGGTTTGCAAATATCCACATGTACTGGGAGACTCAAAACATGTTTTCCCTTTATTGGACACAAATAGTTGGAACCTTCAAGAGGATGTAAAATGTAATAGTACAGTATGTTCAATCTCCATCAAAAGGAAGGACAGCAGAAGTCCATGCAGTCTTGGTGTATATTTATATGGTTCATTTTCCAATTTATAATCAGATAGTAAATGTGATTTAATATAGTCAGTATAGAAAGTGTGTTCAAAACATTTCCTAAAAACAGGTATGTTGTGCTACAGCTTGTATTTTATGGCTAAATAAAATATATTCTCAGTCACCTGGTATGCATGAGCTGCTCTGCCAATATAATAACAATTTTATTGTTATAAGATGAATAGGGAATATGGAATATACAGTTATGGATAGCGATTAGGAAATATAATTAAAAGCTATCTTTGCCATGAACAAGAGCATAGATCTATAATGCAAAGGATATCAACTCTGGAAGGGAAGAAACCTCTTTCAATCCTTCTAGTAAAAATGATATCCATAATTCCAGGATATATGGCAAATTGTCACGATGATTACAGAACAGTTTCCTACCTAAATTTGAAATGTACGTATAAGAATCTATCATTGTGTGGGAGATTGGTTACAGTGAAAATGGTGATACATCTTATCACCAATAACATGGTTGATGAGAAAAGAGGTCCAAATTAAAAGAAGGTTTAGAATGGCAGATCCAGTTTGTTTTTACTGGTATTTAAAGGACAAGGAAAGTTAAACTAAAAAAGTATTTAGAAATGTTGTACATTATGTTTTGGGCTTATGTACCAGCCCAAGGCAACCAAAGCCCTTTAGCAGTAAAGATGTGTGTCTCCAAAGATGCCCCCGTAGTTCCCCATCTTCTTTTCTGCTGATTCAGTGCACATGCTCTGTGCTGTTGTCACTTACTGTGCTTAGGGACCAACTCACAATATACAATGCACAAAGAATAGAAAGGTCATGATATAAGGCTTATAAGTAATTAATATGGACAATTAGTACATGGCAGCACAGAAACCAGTGCAACTAGCATCAGAATTTAATAATAAGCCCTATTGTCAGGAATCACCAGGAATCAAAAGTGTTTGGACACTCCTGCACTATACTGGTGAGTCACTGGAGGGTCTTTGTGCTTTTGCTGGATACTGCCCCGGACAGACTTTTAATAATGTTCTTTCAACGCCATTACCTTATCTTGCCTTGTTAACATCACGTGTTTCCCATTTCCAATTATTTACCCCTTATAAACCTGTCCCTGCCCAGTGATCCTTGCTTGATCATCTGAGCACGATTGAGCCGACATTCGTGTGAGCAGCGTTTCATAAAATCTTTTCCATCTGCTGGCTGGTTGTCCAAGGAACACCACCCCTCTGATTTGGGGCATCAGTCTGACCTTAGGCCCCATTCTGCTATTGGGGGAGGGTCCTT
Organism: Xenopus borealis; assembly: GCA_024363595.1. Lineage (NCBI taxonomy): Eukaryota > Metazoa > Chordata > Amphibia > Anura > Pipidae > Xenopus > Xenopus borealis. The sequence goes on along the minus strand of CM044434.1, from coordinate 113,448,757 downwards.
CCAAGGAACCCAGGCTATTATTTAATCTCCTGTGTGTCTGGAAACCTGATCCAAATTGGTGAAGGAAAACAGGCAGTACAGCAATGGTGGCAGCCACAAACGCATCCATCCCGGCATATGCGTGGTTAATAATTTAGTACTATTGGAATTTGAGAAGGAGAAGAGAGGAGATAGAGGATTGGAATATATCATGAAAATACTTTTATTCAGATTATTTGAATTAGCAGATGATTAGATCCTTGCTTTGCAAGATTATCACATTCGAGGAGTATATGATGTCACTTTTATTAATAGAAAGACCTGCATTGATTTTGTAAAAACACTGGAGAAACATTGCAACCATGAACTTTTAAAAGGGGTTAAAGTGACTTTACACTATGTCTGTGGTGGTTAAAATGTATAACCCCAATGTACCCCAAGAGGACATTACTGTGTGGCTCTCTCTTTAATGTGACAAAGTTAAATTTCTGCATAATGTGGAAGCATTGGAAAGCATGAGGACTTGTTTTATGATGGTATGGGTAATTTTTGTCATCATGAATATGGACATTCCAAAGAGAATTGCAAGCAAGTATACAGATGCTGAAACTGCGACTCGTTCGAACACACGACAAAGGAGTGCCCCAAGGCTACACGCTGCAATTTCTGCCATAGGGTAGGCTATGTATACTATACTTGCCCAAACCAAAATAAAGTGCAAAAGGCTGCCCCTGGTGGGGATCGGATGAAGTGTGCGCCCAAATCTGTGGAGAAAACTAATTGCGTTTCTGTGGAAGGTGGTTTCCAACGTTCCAGAAGAGAGTGGTCCTGGTTATTCTATGGCAGATTTTCCACCACTGACTCCAGTTCCTGCCTTGGGGGATGAGTCCACCATTTCAGAAGAGATGGAGGGTTTGTCACTTCGGGGTCTGTCGACAATGGAGTCTACCTGCTGCTTCGAGACTGGGCAGAGCGAGGGAGGAGGGGGGTGAATGGTCAAAAATTCTAAAATAATATTATATTTTTTGTAAACTATCTTACTGTAATCTTTTTCTCTTATCAAATACCAATTTGTATGATTATATGTAATTGAGGAGTTTATTTATGTTTTATTACCATATTTGATTTAATAAAGCTCTTTAAAACCCCCCTTACTTCTTTGATTCCTGACCCTTGATCCTTGATTCCTGGTTCCAGTATTCCCTGCCTGGTTCTGTGTTCCCTGCCTGTTCCCTTTGCTCCTGTTCCCACCTGGTTCCTGATACCCATCTTCTGTGGATTCCCTGGTTTGATCTTCGACCTGTTATTCGACCCTGCTTGATTGCTGCCTGCCACTGACCTTGCCTACCATTTGTACATTGCTAGTCTTCCGCCAGCCCTGACCTTCTTGCCTGCTTCTGGATTTTCGCTCTGCCTCCCCCAATTATCTAATTCTTACTATTAAACCTCCTTCGCCTTATCATGGCTTCAAAGTCATGGTCAGTTTTAATTACACCAGCCACAGACATACACAAAACTGCAGAAATAAATCTCAAGATTTATTTTCAATGGAGCTGACAAAGCCATGATGAAATGTCTATACTGAATACAAATTAATTACATAATGTTCTAACTACACAATTGACTATTGAAACTAGATTTACTTTAGTTTGTTTTGCATTCGTTTTTTAGTTTGTTTTGTAACTTGATATTAAATAAAAGGAAATCACAAAGCAAACATCAAATAAATATTTATACAAAACAATTGTGTTGCCTTTAAAGATAAATATTTGTGTAAATGATTAAATAGTAATAATTCATATTCTTCATTTCCAAAAATTCAGAGCATGGTTGTTCGGAGGATTAATAGAGCAAACAATTTTCAAAATAAGACACAGTTATTGCTCTGAAGTTTGTTTAAAAGGAAGCTTTTCTCATTCTTTATTTCATTGAACTTTGTAATATGGGGAGGGGTCTCTTCAAATGATGACAATAACTTGTGAATTAAAAATAAAGCACATATAGTAATAGACATTGTTTAATCATAGAAATTAACCTGTAGGAAACCTCAATGAATGCTACCCAGAGGCATATTTGAGCCTCTAATGGCTATAAATGGTTTTGTAAATTTTTCAAAATGTTTTTATTTGTAGTATGGTTTTAAAGAAATGTAGGGACCCATAAAGTTAATATCCCTCTATTGCTTTAAGTCTCTACCCATCCCCATGCCCCTAGTTGCTGGGCAAAAGCCCATGTATCTAGTTTACATTTACATATCCCAGTTACTGGCCAAGAGGCTTTATGAGCACTTCCTGACACACTTAAATATAGTGCTTGGAAAGGTGTGGATCTTCCTCTTTGGCTCCTGGTGTCTGATTCTTCTGGATGTTCTCACTGAGCCTGGGTACACCAAGGCCCACTAAAGCCATTTTTCCCTAGAGGGACCTGAACCTCTACGGTTTTGGGAGCAGGGACCCTGTGAACAAGTCCAGCTAGTCACAGGATCTAGATCTGTTAAAGACTCTCTAGTAGAGTAAGATAGTGAGGGTGGCGAGAAAGAGCAGCTTTGTACTCCATCAAGGATTGTAGCAGGGAATAGCTTGCATAGGCTATAAGATTTGCCTACAGTGAAGGGACCACAGTGGATAGGGTGCCAGGCTTTAAGTTCTCTTCCCTGACCTGCTGGGTGGGATCCAAACCATGTCTGAAGTACTTCTGCCTGGAGGTATGCTTTACTACCTTGACCAAATCCTCAGGGGGGCACATTCAACCTCTCTCCTTATTTTGCATAGGCCTTAAAGGAACAGTAACACCAAAAAATTTAAGTGTTTTAAAGTAATGAAAATATAATGTCGTGTTGCCCTGCACTGTTAAAACTGATCTGTTTGCTTCAGAAAAACTACTATAGTTCATATAAACAAGCTTCTAAGTAGCAATGGCAGAAATTGAAAAATGGCTATATGGCACAGGATAAGTAATGGATAACAGATAACATTATGTTACATAGTTACATAGCTACATAGTTAAATTGGGTTGAAAAAAGACCGAGTCCATCAAGTTCAACCCCTCCAAATTAAAAACCCAGCATACATACACACACACACACACACACACACACACACACACACACACACACACACACACACACACACACACACACACACACACACAACACACACAAACATCTCCACTCTTTCAAACACAAACCATATACCTGTATGCCCATAGCTATACTAACTGTAGATTTTAGTATCAAAATAGCCTTTGATATTATGTCTGTCCAAAAAAACATCCAAACTCCTCTTAAAAGCATCAACAGAATGAGCCATCACAACATCACCCGGCAGTGCATTCCACAACCTCACCGTCCTGACTGTGAAGAACCACCTACGCTGCTTCAAATGAAAGTCCTTTTCTTCTAGTCTGAAGGGGTGGCCTCTGGTGCGGTGATCCTCTTTATGGGTAAAAAGGTCCCCTGATATTGGTCTATAATGTCCTCGAATATATTTGTAAAGTGTAATCATGTCCCCTCGCAAGCGCCTTTTTTCCAGAGAAAACAACCCCAACCTGGACAGTCTCTCCTCATAATTTAAGTCTTCCATCCCCCTAACCAGTTTAGTTGAACGTCTCTGCACTCTCTCCAGCTCATTGACATCCCTCCTAAGGACTGGAGTCCAAAACTGCACTGCATACTCCAGATGAGGCCTTACTAGGGATCTATAAAGAGGTATAATTATGTTTTCATCCCTTGAGTTTATGCCCATTTTTATGCAAGACAGAACTTTATTTGCTTTAGTAGCTACAGAATGACACTGCCCAGAATTAGACAAATTGTTATCTATAAAAACCCCAAGATCCTTCTCACTTAAGGAAACTCCCAAAACACTGCCATTTAGTGTATAACTTGCATTTATATTATTTTTGCCAAAGTGCATAACCTTGCATTTATCAACATTAAACCTCATTTTCCAGTTTGCTGCCCAGTTTCCCAACTTAGACAAATCACTCTGCAAAGTGGCAGCATCCTGCAAAGTGTTCTACAGGGCTTTCTGCTATCTGCTGTGTAACTTGAGCTTTTTCTCCTTTGAATGGCTGCCCCCATTGCTACACAGCAGCTTATTTATATAAACAATAGTAGTGCTTCTGAAGCAAACACAGTTTTACCAGTGCAGGGCAACACTGCATTATATTTTTATTACTTTAAAACAATTTAATTTTTTGATGTTACTGGTCCTTTAATGTAATGTAACCCTGTGGATTATTTGTCTTTGACAAATAAACTATTACCATTCTGTTTTACTGCAAGAACCTCCTGGTGTCCATTCTTTTACCTTTTTTACACAGTAGTCTTTGGGAGTTGTAGTTGCACTACACCACGCCTTTATTCTTCCACTTGGCAAAGTCCTTGCCTTAAGTGTTAGAGTCACATGTAACCCATGCTCTAATCACTAGCTGGACATTAAACTGTTCAGTCTAAATAGCCCAAAATAGTGTTACAGAAACTTCTGATGAAAATCTTGTTTTCATAATCGGGGAGTTACAGAATGTCTTTAATATTGGAACTTTAGACTGGACATTGTTTATTTTGCTTTAATGCTGCATTATGTCAATTGTTGCATTCATTGATTCAGTTTGAAGGCTTGTGGCATTTATAATACCAGCAACACCATAAACATAACATTGACATTTTTACTTCTAGGCCTTGTGGTATGAAGACTGTTTGTATTTCTTTATGCAAAACTAGTCCAACTATAGGGATCAGGCATGTTTTCTGATGCTCAAAATCCCAGTTTTTTTGCATACTATCAGATTATGTGTTATTGTTATGGACTTTTGCTGTAAAGTTTACCTGTGTCAATCATAAATATTAGCTTTGTTATGGTCTGACGTTCATAGTTTGTTAGTGCTGAATCATCAACATTGAGATTCGGGTATTTAATGTACTGATTCATATTTTATGGTATTTATGATATTATATGGTTTGATCTATCCCTGCAAATGAAGTCTGAACACTCATGCACCGCTACTAACTACTAACTACACCTCCCAGGTGTACCATTTTAATCAAAGCTATCCAGGATAGTAATCTTCAGCTTTTCTTGGAGTTGCTGGCAACATGAATGCAGAGAAAGCACAAGGAACTTGATGTGCTATTGTTAAAAAAGGAGTTTAAGGAGTTTGACAATAAAACAAAGGTTCCCCAGGGTAGAGCAGATGTATTGTATAAAATACATAAAAGACAAAACCAAAAGATAACAAATAAGTGAACAAGTGCAAGCTAAAGTCAGGAGTGGGCAAAGAACTTAATAAGGGCTCTTACACAAGCGCGTTTTACCTGCGCTCCCCTGCGTTCCATTTTGCTGCGTTCAGCCGCAGGGGAGCGCAGGGGAGTGCAGGTATAGATGCGCTCAATGCTTTTCAATGGGGCTGTACTCACACGAACGCTTGTAGGCGCCGAACGCAGGTTCAGACGCAACATGCTGCATTTTTCCTGCGTTCGGCGCCTACATGCGTTCGTGTGAGTACAGCCCCATTGAAAAGCATTGACTGAGTCTATACCTGCGCTCCCCTGCGGCTGAACGCAGCAAAAAGGAACGCAGGTGAGTGCAGGTAAAACCGCTCGTGTGTAGGAGCACTAAGACAGGACAAGGGTCATATCCAGAAAGTAACAGACAGACAAAACAAATTAAAAACACAAACTCACAGTGCTGCAGGATTAGAGAACAAAAAGAAGGATTAGGAGACAGACGTTAGAGAAAGCAGGCAAGACTAAAGGTGGCCATACACGGGCCGATAAAAGCTGCCGACAGACCAAGTCGGCAGCTTATCGGCCCTTGTATGCGGCCCTCCAACAGGCTTTCCCAATCGATATCTGGCCGAAAGTAGGCCAGATGTCGATCGGGCGGGATTAAAAATCCCGTCGGATCGCGGCTGCATCTGTTCGTTGATAAGGTCCTGCGATTGGATCAGCCCAATATTGCCCGCCTCAAGGCATATCGGGGAGAGATCAGCTCATTTGGCAACATCACTTTGGCAGATCTCTCAGTGTTTGGCCACCTCTCAGTGTTTAACCTTACTGTAGGTTAAAGAAGACACATGTCCATTAACTTTTTATGTGTACACACAGAAAGAAAAAAGTAAAAAATGTAGTCTCTCCAATTTGACTTAGGTGGGAAACATTTTTCAATAGCCCTATATTTTCTTACTTGTCTAAAAATTACCCAAACCCTTCTTGAAGCCATCTAATTTATTTGCCAGTGAAACTGATTCACACACTTCCTCAAAGCATTTGGTCTTATGACTATGGCTTGTAAATAACCTCATAGTTGTACACACTGTATCTATGTTTATCTCCTTTAAAATAACATTCATGTTATTTGTGATTGCAGATCCAATATTTAACGTCACTTTCACAAATGGTGATACCAAATTTCAATGTTCCTCTAAACTAATATGGGTTTTATTTTGTAAGGTTTGTAGGTGTTGACTGCATACTATACTGATCTAGCTTTAACTCTCTCTCTATGAATACAAGAAATGTGTATTTTAATTGGATGGAGTGTTAAGTACTGTATAAAATAGAATGTAAACCTTCCATAAGATGTCAGCATTATGTGAGGCTGACCAACAGTTTGAGATTATTCTACCAATGAAAGGCATTTTCATTTTTACCATAAGACACATATAAGTGTACTGTTTGCTGAAGGTTACAATGCAGTAGCGCCATATACAAAGAAGGAAAAGTACAGCAGTTAAAAGAAAGTAGGGAGACTAACATTTGAAAGGCAAACACAGACAAGCTCTTGCAAAGCTGAAGTGCAAATAAAAAAGAATAGTTTTGAAGAGGGTATGCTTTAAACACATTCAGGTCTGCACTATATTCAAGCGTTGTACAGTCATTACAGCTGGAAATGCAAGACATCAGTATTCACTCACAAAGTGAGCAGTAAAGGCAAATGGTATGGATGTCTTGTCTGGAGCTATTTTGACAGGCACTCCTGACAGAAGTAGTTTCACTATATATTTGAGTTATAAACTTTATAAATCCATAAGGATATGATTCTTTATACACTGTCAGTTTTTCTGTTGATCGCCAGCATGTTTTCCCTCAGACAAGGAAACTAGTATAGGAAGGTGAGGATCTTAGGGAGAGCACATCTGAATTAAAAATAAAGTAGACAGAACAAAAGTTCAGAGGAAGAAACCTCTCATAATATTGAACACGTTTAGGGGATTTCCATAAACAGAAAAAATAAAACTCTTGGTAATATCTACAGTCAAATGTAATTATTATGAATAAAAGTTAATAAGAAAAAACTTTGCATGCTGCATATATATACTGTACCATCATTAGATACTGCTTCTTTCTGTTGGTACTTTAACTTGCTTTAGACAAGTTTTGGAAATAAAAATGAAATGCATGTAGTATACGTAGCACACCATTGTCCCATTCTTTAAAGTTGTCACTCAAATACCGTAAGTATGTTCCCTTCTAGTGATGGGCAAATAAATTCACCAGACACGAATTTGCAGCAAATTTTCACGTTTTGCCGCAAGCAAATTAATCTACGAAACTGTGGCGACAATTCGTTGCCAAATATTCTGCCTGTCAAAAACAAATTAGGACGTGCATAAAAATTGTCGGCGTCAAAAGTATTCAGACACCCACTGACTTTAATGCATTTGGACCAAATAGTTATGCATATAAAAATTCTTGCTCGAATCATAATAATTTTGACACCCATTGACTTCAATACGTTTCGCCCATCACTATTCCCTCCTTATGGAGCCATAATGCATTTTGGAAATATTTCTCTTTCTTCTATAAAGATGAGGCATTAAAATAGTCATTGCAAAATATAGTCTGTCATGATGATCATGCTGTTTAGCTAAGAGCTCCATTTATTTTTTTTTCATGGGTATCACCTTTGCACTGAGGCACTTTGTGAGAGATTTGGTATTTTCATGCAACTTAGTTCAACTTAATTTAATTCAAGTCATATGCAGGGTTGGTTTAAGGGTGATGCAGAGAGCATTTTCTACTGGGTGATGCAGAGAGCATTTTCTACTGCCGAATCAGGTAATCAGAGTTGATAAGAATTTTATTTTGCACAAAATAAACAGTACACAGAACACCCAAAGTACAGCAAAAAAGTAAACCAGTTTATCACAGAAATTAACTCTCAATAGTGATGAGTGAATCTGTCCCACTGTGCTTCACTGAAAAATTAACTAAACTGCGAAAATATTTCAGAAACGTCAAAATTCTGAGACACGCATTGAAGTCAAAAGGCATTTTTACACGCAGCAATTTTACTTGCTGAAAATGCATTAAAGTCAATGGGTATTTTTTTCTTTCTTTTTTCTTTAGTGACTTTTGTATCCTAATGCATGAAAGTCAATCGGGTTTTTTTCTTATAGCAACTTTTTTATCCTAATGCAGTGACGTCAGTGGGAGTGTTTTTTCTTACGGCGATTTTTTTTCTTCAAATGCATTTAAAGTTAATGGTAATTTTTTTCTTATGGTGACGTTTTCTCCAAATGAGTTAAAGTCAATCAGCATTTTCTCTTATGGTGACTTTTTTTCCAAAAGTATTAAAGTCAATGGGCATTTTTTCTCAGGGGCATTTTTGTTGTGGCAAATTCTTCTGCCGTTTTGCATAAAATTAAATTCACACGCTGAAACACGTAAATTCACCATTAATCCATGGCTGGCTAATTAATTCACTCATCACTCTTACATATCTCTTCAAGAAAGCTCACATTCAGGACTACACCAAGGAATATTTTTGACAATGGATTTTACTGCAATAGTATTGGACTGTAGTGATATAAACTACCTTTGGTGGTTCTCACAGTAGTATAACAATACCAATAACAATACCAGGGGACTGATAAATAAGTCTCCCAGTATATTTAGCAGCCAGTCCCCTAGTGTTATAGACACCTAACTGGGTCCTAAAATACAGTTATGAGGGGGGGACCCTTTCCTATTCCTGCTCTACTCCATGCCCCTTGCTGTTACTCACAGTGACCAGTAAATGCCACTGTGCTAAAGCATAAAAGCCCTGTGAGCCATCTTGTGCTGGCTCTGATCTGAGCAGGCAGGCAGAGCTCAAATGGAACCTAGACAGGTCAGGTCTAGTATAGATAGGCTATTCACCGTTATAGGTCACTCTAGGAGTGACAGATAACTAGAATATTTAGCTGAGCATTGGGATTAAGATCCCGGGTACTAATTGCCCAAAGTAGGGACTAAGGATTAGAAGTGTCTCCTCAGGTTCCACTTAGGGAAAAGGCTGAAAGCTGGGTGTACCTCCTCAAGGCTGCAAATACTTTTCTCCCATGTGTGAAGGGGAGAGTCTCTGACCAAAAGTGCTGTGAGTATTGCCTATCCACTGTTGATCCTGTTTGTGCTGATGTGATTGCTGTACACTCCAGTGAGGATTGTATGTCAATAAATATGTTCTTTGGTTAAGTTAAAAGAACCACTGGCACCCAATTATTTGCACCCTGAATACAGTTACAGTTGCACTGCACCCTTCCTCCACATCGTTGTGAGGGCTTACTCCTTAAGATTTAAGGTCTGATCCAGAGCAACATATTGGGAGTGGAGCTTATAGTCAGAGAAAGGTGCACTCAATTTACTATAGCGCTACATGTGCATCTTAATTACCCCAAAGAATCATGTGCAGAAGAACTTTTTATGCCAAGTCCCATAAATGATCCGGATGATTTTTGGAGTAATTTGGTCTGGTGCAACTTGTTCTTGTGACTGCAATTATCTGGAATTATGGGAAAAAATCATGGGTAAAACAAAGTTGCACTTTGCACACTGTATTTGCAGAATGATCTTGCATTATGTGTTTACTTTACACAAAGAAGGTAAGGTTAATTTATTGTAGGGATGCATAGGGTTAAATGTGCCCCTATTGCTTTAATTTCCTATACTTCCTGATCTACCTAGTTGCTGGGCAGATGCTCATGTAGCTAGATGTAATTTGCTAGATATGCTATTGGCCAAGAGTTGCTGTGACCATGTCCTGTCACACTCTGTATAGTGAGAGATAAGGGGTGGATCCTTCTCTTTGGCTGCTGGATGCTGTTCGAGCTGGGAGTGCTTTGGGGAGCCTGGGTACAGCAAGGCCCAGAAAAGCCATGTGCCTAGAGGAACCGGGTCCCCTAGTGTCTAAGTCGAGGAAGCAAGGACCCCGTGAATGAAGTTAGCTAAACAGGGTTAGTTCTGTCATAGAGTCTCTAGGAGAGTAAGGTAGAGAGGACAGATAGTAAGAGCAGTCTGAGCTCCAGCGAGGATTGTAGTAGGGAGTAACTTCCCAAGGCTTTTGAATTGCCTAGAGTGAAGGGGCCACCATGGATAGGGTGTGAGGATTAGAAAGGTGTTCTCCCTGACCACTCCACTGGGTGGGAGTCAGACCACTTTGAGGTATATTGCATGGATGTACAACTTGATTACATTGCCTGATGGGAATCACTGTTCTCTGTTGTGTAATGCAACCTCTTTCATCCTGCTGTGTGGCATTGTGTATGGCTTGACCTCTGTAAGTAAACCCTGGACTCATTTGTCTTGTACAAATAAACTGTTGTTTATCTCTTAGTGCCCAATATTTCTATTTGGTGTAACCAAGTAGTATGAGAGTTGTAGTTAATCTACTCCACCTGGGAAATCTTCCATGTATCGAAGGCCCTAGCCTGACCTGTTTTGAATGACATGTAACCCATGCTCCTATCACTAGCTGGACATTAAACCTTTTTGGTCTGCTTAGCCAAATTAGTTTTACATTATGAAAGCAGCATATTGTGCAAAGTGCTCTTTTTGGATACAAATCACTATGTGTTTCTATCTGTTTATGATTTTTCCTACAATTCCAGCATCACCTCTGCCAAGTGAAAGTCATGCAAACAGACTAATTCCCTTGTGAATTTCCATGAGCTGCAGCTAGAAGGTAGCATAGCATTACATCAGGTGCAATTTAGCGTAAGTTCCTAGTGCCTATTTATGCAGTCTGCATAACCCTGGTAATACCATGACTCCAAAGCTGGTGGTAATTTTTTTTGCATCAGTGTGTGCTTTGTAACTCATGGGTAGAGGTGGGACAATCTACTTGTTTAGTAAAAAATATTTCTATGCCTACTAAGATAAGGTGTGGCTCATAGCTACATACAATGTAGTTAATTTCGACTTAAAATAGACAATAGCCCATCAAATTCAACCAGTCAAAATGACCACCAAATGTAACTCTTGGGATTATTGTAGTCTTCTGTATTGTGCCCATCCAAGCCATCTGTGAAGGGTTTAATCGAATTTGCCGTCACAACATTACTTGTTAGAAAATTCCACAAACTGCCCTCATGAAGAACCATCTTTGATAGTTTTCCCTCAAGACTAAAGTGACCTCTTGCTCTTTTTCCTTTTCTATGTGAAAAAAGAACCCCTATTATCTGTCTGTAATGCCCTCTTATATTCTGGTTAGCCTATTACATCTAGAGAAAATAACCTCAACATTATTGTTCTATTCCCTTTCCTAATTTAGCTGCACATCTTTGCACTCTTTCCAACTCATCAATATCATATTATTTACATCATGACAAATTTATGGTACACACAAGGAGGACAAGTAGCATAATAGATACAATAAATATATAGTACAGGTTTGGGACCTTTTATCCAGAATGCTCGAGACCTGTGATTTTCCGAATAAGGGATGTTTTTTTAAGTCTACTAGAAAAGCATTTAAACCTTAAATAAACTAAATAAGATGGTTTTGCTTCCAATAAGGATTAATTATTCAGGATCAAGTACAAGGTACTGTTTTATTAGTATAATGGAGTCTATGGGAGACAATGTTATTGTGAGGCCTTTCCATAATTCAGAGCTTTTTGGATAATGGGTTTCCACATAACAGATTCCATACTTGTACACGAAAGCTTAAATGCTATGTGGTAAATGAGACAGTAGGAAGGAAGTCCCTGCCCCATATAGCTGCAGTTTAAGTGGGTGGATAACGTAGAGGCAAAGATTGGAAGTAATCGTGGATTGAACAGGGCAAACAAGGAAACTGAAGCAACACCATGCTTAGTTTGTCTAAAACAGATAATCAGGTTATCGGTATACAACTCTTCCCCCTTGTTGTGACAGCTTAACTGGAACATTCCATGTTGCTTATAATTAATATATAGTTAATGCCAAGGTACACCATGTAAATTCAAAAGTAAATTCTAAAGTTAAAGGAAGGGCAACATTTTGGTGTAAAAAGAGGTGTTAGCAGTGCAGGGCAAGGCCGGCTCATCTTTGTTGCTGTGGTGCTTTTGTGAACTTGCACAAACAAGGGCACACGGATGTGCTCACACATGCAAGTGAGTGCACGTGTGCAATAAGGAGTGCATAGGAATGCTTTTGCTGCTCAGTAAGGGGTCATTGGCCGGACTAGGGCTAGGCAAGACAACATATATTATTATTATATTATCATATATTATTATATTATTCTGATAAATTATAGGTTTTAGTACAGGTTAGAGTATTATTTTAAAAGAGCACTAATATTTTTGAACTTTCTAATAAGAAATCATGTGACACATATAATAACACATTGTTTGCAGTGGAGTCTGGATAATCTTTCTCTGTTTATTGGAGGATCATCTCAGTTAAAGAACAAGTAAACGTTTTTTTTTCTATCTGTAAATTTGCTCTAAACAGCCCCCCAGATTAATGTACCTTAGTCCCTGCTGCAAGTCTGCTCTGGTTTCTGTGTTATCAGCAGCTTGTTTCCCCTTCTTCCTGGTGCAGAGTGAAGCCCCGCCCCTTATCTTACTGAGCTGACCTTATCTCTGTGACTAGTCCTGGAGATAATTTGCATGCTGTGACATAGCAGAGACCTGACAGTGTGTGCAGCACCGGCAGCTTTTTTTTTTCTCCTCATGTGCACTCTCTGCTCCTTCTGGGTCATTCCATATCACAGCAGCACTGAGAGGAATATTTCTCTGACACTGCTGATGTACTGTAGGTAAAGTAACAGTCCTTTCTCAATTTATAACACCTTTTATAATGCTATTGATTGCTATGCCTGATCTTCTGTCTGGTTATGTAAAGAATAAAGCTGATTTTTTTTATTGAGTTTGATTAACTCATTCATGTGTCCCTTTACTGATCAATTTATGTACAAAGCTATTTGATTTTTTCTTTTTCCATTTCTGCATACTGACATAGATTAACTATGGTGGTTGTGCAAGTGATTGTTGATGAGGCTGGGGGAGCTGATTTATTATCAGTTAGAATGGCAAGTGGGGATTTTATTTAGAATCAGAATGGAGTTGTTCATTACAGTGAATGTTCAGAGCCTTATGCAAGAAATTTTAGTGATCCTGGGGGAAAGTAACTTACATTTAGGGTACAGTGTAATGTGTTAGAATTAGATTGGCAGTAAGTTGTGGCATTTGTAATTTATAGTAAAAGTTCAGGGATTTGTACAGAGTGTGCTGCACACACTGGCTCCCTCTTCCTCTCTATTGTGTAACAGCAGCAAATGGACTGCTCAGTAAGCTAAGGGGCGGGGCTTCACTCTGCACCAGGAAGAAGGGGAAACAAGCTGCTGATAACACAGAAACCAGAGCAGACTTGCAGCAGGGACTAAGGTACATTAATCTGGGGGAATGTTTAGAGCAAATTTACAGATAGAAAAAGAAAAACATTTACTTTTCCTTTAAACTCACAAACTCAGTAGACTCACAAACACAGGCCAATAAAGGAAGACTTGAGTTGACAGCTTCTATTAAAAAATTCAGGTTAGAAAGAGTGAAAAGAGGAATGCATTACCACATTGGCACATTGACATAGCTCTCTCCTGATTGACTTTTGTAAGCCTTCATTATGCTTTAATAATTGTCCCAGTGCTCAGTGTGGGTGGCCAGATTGGGCAAAGATCTACTAGTTCAGTAACCTTCCCAAATAAGCATATCTAACCACATATGACCACAGGTTTGGTTAAAAAACTGCCAATTGAGATACACTTTACATTTTACCTTATCCTTAGTAATAAAAGGTGGCTATAGCTCATACACAAATTTAAATGTAAGTTTTGTCTTTTTCTTTGTTATAATAAAGATATTGCTTAATTATTATGCACCAGTAGTACAATTGTGATACTTGTAGTGTTAAGGTTTGATTTTCTGCAACTTTAACACAAATTTACAACTTCTACATTAATTTGCCAGAACTGAAAACTCAGAATGTTGACCCATACTTGGATACATGATTGGTAGATCTGGCTACTTAAAGACCCAGATGGCATGCACACATGTCTGTAGTGGGTAAGCATGCCCATTATAGAGCCCAGGTGGCATAGAAAACATTTCTGAAATAATAGCATCTTGCTGCTTAGCTTGTTGTCTTCACAGGCATGCTGATGGCTTTGGCATTCATTTATATTTACTACAGCAGCTATGTTGCTTTAGGGCTGCATGGAATGCTTAATCTTCTGAAATGCCTTTTGCCGTTGGCTCTACTTTGATCTAGAGGACTTTGTCCACAGTCTGTTCCTACTTGTGATCCTGGGTTTATTCTTTTTGAGAAAAATTATTATTTTTCATGTTAAATCAAACAATCATTCCAACTTCATGTAAAGTAAATTGTACTGTTTGTTGATATCTTTGCTTTTGTTGCTTACCCTGCCCAAGAACAAACAGAATTAATTATATATACAGTATATTCACAAGCGCCATGGAATTTCCTGTAAATTATATTATAAATAGTTATAAACAGATTTTAAACAATATTTATTATTATTATTATTAATAATAATAATAACAACAATAAGAATAAATAATAATACATTCTGGGCTCATTATAATGTGTGAACAGGTATGGGACCCATTATCCAAAAAGCTCCCAATTTTGAAAAGGCTGTTTCCTACAGACTCAATTTAATCCAAATAATACAGATTTTTCAAAATATTTTTTTTTCTATAACAATAAAGCAGTACCTTGTACTTGATCCAAACCATTATGTGATTAATCCTTACTGGAAGCAGAACCAGCCTAATGGGTTACTTTAAAGTTTACATGATTTTCTATTAGACTTAAGGCATGAAGATCCAAATTACAAAAAAGATTTTTTATTTGGAAAGCCCCGAAAGTACCATTAAAACAAAAATACACCCCTGCTGTAAAATATGAGGATATTAGAAGACACCTTGGAGTTTAATGACCTGTATAAAAGCATTTAGCCTTCAGCCTAAAAATGCCTTAGACGGTACATTATTAATATATACATATATTACAAACATCTCTTTTTTACTTTAAATCAGGAAATCATTTTGCACTGTAGTCAGTTTATTTCAGCACGTGTATTTTAATTATTTGCAATTGGATTATGTCTCAACTTGTATTTTTTAGGGTGAGACTCATTTCCTTTTTATATTAATAAAGTGCTGATTTTACCTCACAAAATAACACTGACAATAATATATATAAGGGTGCAGAGTTTTTTCAAGTCTATTAAATTCAAGTTTATTTAACTCATTGGGAAGTAATTGGCAAACGTTAGTGCCTATACATAAGGAAATGTATATACTGTATTATTCAGGTATCACCCCATCCATATCATTATCTATAGATATACAACCTCTGTTGCAGTTGTTGTACCTTTCTGTATGGGCATGCCTGATATAATAGAAACATTAAATGGGGATAGTGGTAAGGCATGGTAGATTCCCATTAATGTGTTCTATCTAATCTAGGGCTGAATTATAATTATTATTAAAACATATGTATGAAGCCAAAACATATTCCATAACATTATTCAATAGTAGGGTGCATACACATAGGGATCTACGGGGGTTATTTATGAAACTCCGAATCCCTAAATTAGAAAAATTTGTGATTTTTTTTTTATAAAATAGTACTTTTTAAAAAATCACAAATTTTTCAGAATTTATCAAACACGAGGACGAAAAAGGCAGAATATTAAAATCTGCCATCTCAAACCTGCCGAGGTTGCATATAAGTCAATGAGAGAAGTCCCATTGATTTTTGATGTGCGCTGGGTTTCATGCAATTCCACAATGTTTTTGGAGCCTTTGTGTGAAAAATCTGAGTTTTTGGATAAGACATCAGAAAAAATCGTGGAAATCTGAGTTTTTCCCGCAAAGCAAATTTTCAGGAAAATGTTATAATAAATAAGCCAAAAAAACCAAGTTAATATGATCAAAGTTCAAATACTGAGATTTATTTTATAAATAACCCCCTAAGTATCATAATGTGAAAAAACAAATCACCAGGCACTTAAAAAACAGCATATTAATCAAGTTGTGTATTGATTTTCAGTGAATATATACCTGTGTAAAAATCCAGTGTAAAAGTAAACAGCCGCTTTAAAATACTATGTGGAAAAAGTGGTGTTCATTCATTGCGTTTTTACTGTGATTTTTTTTTTCATAGCAACGTCTCCCTTGACTTGGGGAATTACACAATGGATTACATAAGGTCTGAAGTGGTGTACTATAATGTTGTCTCATGTAATGTTCAGGCAACGTAAAATAAAGTGTACCCCTTTGCCATTTATATTACATATGGCTTTACACTGTTTATTTCAGTGTTGATCATTTTACACAGAATGATGAATAGGTTCCATACTGTTATTGAGTTCCATAGACTCTGTTAGCAGCATTTAGGGGATTATTTATCCAAATCAGAAAAATTCTCACTATTTTCTGAAAACTACGCCTACCACATCCCCCTTTACTTACCCCCCCCCCCATTTATCAATACATTTCAACAAATTTTTCTTCTGCAGGAAAAGTCATGATAAAATGGTAAAAAGAATTTGAATCAATTTTTTCATATCTTTGCTTTCGAAACGTTTTTTTTTGGAAAACCAGTGCTACAATCTTCCAATTGTTAATGGGCCATGTTATATTGACTTACATGTTACATGTTTTTTTCATCAGACTTTTAACATCATTGGACTTTAATAAATCCAGAAAAAAATTGAGGTTTTGAAATTTTTTGGAATTTTTTATTATTATAATTTTAGAAAATATATGAGCTTAATAAACAACCCCCTAAATGTTCTACACAAGTTTTTATAATGTTTTATTTGCCATCATACTAGCTTTCACATACATATGTACTTCCTTGCTCTGCCTCAGCTGTGCTTTCCTATCTATTTCACTGGCATTGTTACAGTAAATCAGTCACAAGATTATCCAAGCAGGAATGTTGTAAATGTTGTAGATAATGTGTAATCAATTCTATTGTATAGCTATGATCCTGACAGTACATCTAGAATCCCTGCCATAACAAAAGGCAGAAGTGGTATTGCTGTAAAGAAAGTAGAGTGATAAATACCAGGAAACAAATTCCTTCATTATAACATTAAAAATGGCAAATGAAGTAAAGAATGTTTTAAATTTTTCTGCTAAAACTGCTTTACAAGTTACCCATTATTTTTTAGGCAAACTGAACACTTTTTTATACTGATGGATGATGGTTCTCTTTAAAGTTCCTGTCTCAGCCTTCTCCTACTTGGGCATTGTATGTAATTAGCTTCCAAACAGTATGTATTAGTTTAATTGTTTTGATTGCTTTATCAAATCTTTGTTTCAAAATATGTGATTGAATTACAAAAAAAGTGTCACAGAGGAAATGATTGTAATATTTATTTTCCCAGGGTGTAGCATTTCTATTATAATTTGTCAATCATGTCAGTTTGAGATCTTTAACCAGCCTTTTGTGAAAAGCATATGTTAATTGTGGCAAAGATCGTGAGCAGGTCAATTAGGATGCTAGATTGAAACAGAATGAAACATTCAGCTGGAGGGGAAATACAGGGCAGGTGTTGGACAGAGCACAGTATTGCCCTGGAAGGAGCTCCAAGTATCCTGGGTAGAGCTCATTTAATGTTCTCATTGAGTAAATTAGCATTTTTCAAAAAATTTTCCCAATAGACAATATAGTAGTTTTTGTTAATGAGGATTCTGATTACATGAGTCAGAATTATTGGTAATTAGTAGGGCAACCTCTATTTTTGGACTGCAGGCAGTTATACTAAAATCTTTTATTTTTACTGTACAGTGAGTGCATTTTCTATTTTGCTTGGTGACATGTTTTTACGTTAATTCACTGTTGAGGCAAGGGAGAAAAAATTTGAGTTACAGTTACAGTTGATAAAATGTAATTGAATGGTTTAGAACTGATTTTTTTTTATTTTCTTACGGCTGATTTAAAGAGAATTTAATTACAAATATAACAGTTAGGTTTAGAAAGAAGCACCACAATACACTATTCATCAAAATTCATGTTTGTCTCACTAAAAGCAACAACCACCTTAGAAGAGTGTTTCCTCTTGGGTGTATTATTGAGATATTTGTTAATAAGTCAGGGTTGACACAAGAGTCATCTATGAATACGCTGCTTAATGCTTATGTAAAATTCCATCTTCCTTTTTAACTGCATTTAAATGGATTTTGAGACAAGATTATATTATATAATGATTAATATACATTAAATGATCTTGTATAAAAGACAGAACAATGCATTTTACTTGAATTTTGTGTGATAATATAAAATTGTATATCGGTAACCCTGATTTCTATTTCAGATGACATTTTGCAAATATCAAAGGCTGATTATGGTTAGAGTATAATAGGAGTTTGGTATAAAATGTTTAATAAGCATTCAGTGTATCTCTGAAATAGATGAGATAACGATAAACAATGAACTGTTCTTAGCATGGGCATATTGCCTCTGGGTATAAGTACTAAATCCCTGTTAGAATTACCCACTGAATTAGCTGACAGGAGTTGACTACCAAACATATGGAGGCTTTTGAAATATTTAATAAAGAAAAACTGAAAAACATAGACCACAGAAAAACTGTGTAAGGTAAGAAACTGTTAGAAGACAAATTCCAACTTCAGGCACAGGATCAGGCATGCAGCAAGTCCAATACAGCCTGTGAGGCAGGCAGTAGTTACAGAACATAAGGACAAGAGCAGGGAAGGAACAGAAAGGTTTTAGGAGCAAGATTTTCAAAATACAGGATAGAGGAATAGTGATGGGCGAATTTATTCGCCAGGGCCGAATTCGCGGCGAATTCCCGCGATTCGCCGCTGGCGAATAAATTCGCGAATCACCAGCGAAATTTCGCCTAAAAAACGAGTCGCGCGTCTCTAGAAATTCGCGAATCTTTAGGCGAAGCGAATCGCGGGAGATTCGCACATCACTATAGAGGAACACATGATTTCATAAGCTAGGAACAGGAGGCTTAGTAACAGCAGAAATGCTATCCAGCATTGTGGTTTTACACTGGAAGGGGTTCCTTCTCCTTTAAATAGCCCCTTAATTTGGCTAATGCCTGCAACTGGATCTCGGGTAGTGTTAGGCTATGGACACATAGGCTGCTGTCAGCAGTTGTTTTCAGCCTGTTTATTTGGGATGACATCAGCCTGTATGTGACCGCACACAGGCTGATCAGATTCAAATCAATGGAGCAGGGGCACTGATCAGATCTGCTTCTCTCAGCCTGCAAAACTATCCTGACTGACGACAGCTGCTGAACTGCCTTTGACAACAGTCTGTGTGACCTATACCCTCTAAATGAAAAAAACTTTAGATATACACCTCTTTGTCACAGAGTGTTGTGGTCTATGCATGTGCATGTTTACTTTTAAGTTAGTGGATTTATATCTGTTTCTCCTGCAAGTAATCTTTCTTTGAGAGTTGAAACCAGAAGTTTTAGCAGGAAGTGGAGGATAAAATATGAACTTTAACAGTGCAATGTAATTTGACTGCAAGTACCCATTTCAATTCAAGAAGTTCTGCTTCTTTTAAGTTTTAAAACAATAATACATAAATTCATTTATTCTACATTAACAGAATGTGGGGCATGGACCCTTTCTTTGAGGAACATGGTTTGATGGTTAGAGAGTATTTTAAAGTAGAAGGGGAAACAGTCTACTGAAAAACATTAGTGTAGGCAAAGTAAGACAGGGGTCCTGTGGGTTGAAGTGAATAGAGAATAATTAAGTAGAAATACAGCAAAAGTACACACACAGGGGCAGATTTACTAAGGGTCAAATTTGCATCGAATTAAAACCCCTCGAATTCCAATTTAGATTTCGAGGGCTTTTAACACAATTCGATTTATCGAACGATCGAATATGAAAAATTAAATCGATTGATCGAACTATTCGAACAATTTTAACCATTCAATCGAATTTTTTATATTCGATCAAAAAAACTAATTGTTGTATTGAATTTTTTTTTTTAAAGGGCCAGTACTGTATTTCTACTATCGAATTTTCGAATTTGGCCAATTCGAATGGAATTTTGGCCTTTTCGATAGTCGAATTTTGCAAATTCGATGGTTGAAGCAGCCAAAAATTTTTTCAATTCTAATCAGTCATACGAATTTAGTAAATCTGCCCCACAGAGTCTTTCAAATAGGGTAGATGCACGGGTCCCTCAACTAGTACAAATAAAGATCTAAAAAAAAAGCTGAAGCAAAAAAACAACCATTAACAAATATGCAAGTTTTTGTATATTTAGTCTTTCTAGGTTTGTATATAATACATTTTTTTACAGTCTCACCTTCTAATCTCAAGTAGAAATTCTGTAACTGAGTATCCTGTACCATTCCACATGATTACTACATCAATATAGAGGTTAATTTAAATGACTCTTTTATACTGCTGACATTTACACTAGCAGCAATACACATTAAGGAAAGAAGATCAAGGGGAAGCAGGGTAAAAAAAAGTCAGTGCAAAATACAAAAAAAGAGTGAAGCACAAGGTTTTAAAAGCTTTAATATATTTTTGCTGCTTATTGTATATGACTGCAAGTGCCCATTTCAATTCTGATTCAATTCAGATGAATTGTTCCGTTTGCCACAATATATAAATAAATAAATAAATATAATCTGTAAATATGGGACAATTAGTGATGGGCGAATTTATTCGCCAGGGGCGAATTCGCGGCGAATTCCCGCGATTCGCCGCTGGCGAATAAATTCGTGAAACTGACAAAAAAATTCGCCCAAAAAAATTTGCTGCGCAAAAACTAGTCGCGCGCCGTTTTTGACGCGACGAAAACGACGCAACGCGCGACGAAAATGATGCGACGCGTCGGAAATGACGCGACGCGTCGGAAACGACGCGACGCGCGTCAAAAACGACGCGCGACTCGTTTCGCGAATCGGCAAAAAATTCACGAATTTCTCTGGAAATTCGCGAATTTTTCGGCGAAGCGAAACGCGCCCGTTTCGCCCATCACTAGGGACAATAGCTTTGAGCTGATCAATCACATTAAAGTGATTGTAGTCCAGAGTCCAATGTAGTCCAGAGTTTGGGTAGCCAGCTTGGGTAAAGAATCACTTGTTAGCTGAATCTGCCAAAATAACATAGATTAAGGTAAAAAATAAATCTTCAAAAGCATAGCAAAGAATAATCTGTTATGGAAAATATTGCAATTATTTGCTATACTGCAAGGCTGAAGGCCTACAAAGCTGTGACAAAAGGTGCATTGCCAAAATAATACTATGGAATATTTATAATACTGTGTAATGCTTTATGCACATGCCAGCTTGGAAGAGAGCGGTGTAAAACTGCCTTTACTGCTGCTTTTACATGATTTTGAATGCAACTTTTCATGTTTCTTCTCCATCTGAACTTTTGTGACACATGGTCTGAGATGGTATAAATGAATATATGTTTTGAAATCAGTGGCAGGCTAAAAAAAAGTACATAGTTCTATAAATACCTTAAATAGCTCTTGTATTAATGATTTGACAATTGTGGTGCATATTATTAATTCATAAAAAACACTACACAGATCCTTAGAAACAAACTATTTATTTTACACCATTTTAGCAATTTATAGGGCAGAAGAAACAACAAACAAACTCAATGGTGTGCAATCTATATCTTTGTCTAAAGAATTACTATTTTTGTGTTTATGCAAAAGGTACAAGGAGTGTCACTAAATATATTAAAGCCATTGTTAGTATTGCAGTAAGCTTTTTATTATGCTGTTGTACAATATTCTATAATTCCATTCTGTGCATAGAGTACTATCTATCTACTTGTTTCTGAACAAAAAAAAAAAAACCAAGGCATGTTATAAATTTGAAGGGGAGGGGTTGCAGGGTCCATAAAATTGCATACTAAGTCATAGTGTAGTTGTTATTATTTATACATGAGTAAAGATTACAAATGCAGGCTCTAGCTCAGATCTCTCACCCCCTGGATCTGTGAAACCTGTCACTCAGTCTCCTGCGGTGTGTTTTCCTGTCTCTGAGCCATTGGGCCACCTGCTGCCATGACTCTCATCTACTGCATAGCCCGAAGGCTTCGATGATAACAGCATTGATTCCAATGTACATCTAATTACTTCTCATAATCTATTCATTTCACAATAGTGCAGTGAAACATCTGTCACATCATAAACTCTTTAGTATCCATATCAAACCACTAAAACATACTAGACTGCCAATTGGAAACCACCTTGATTTTCCTTTTCATTAATAAAATGCAGGCATGTCTATTTTGGGGCTACTTAATGGAATTTCCCTAGTGAGCTATGAAACAAAACTGGAGAAGTGCTTTTAAGATTTAATACATGAAAATGAGATTATGGTTAAGTAAGGCCCAGCGAGACGAAATAATATAATTCAATGAAACAAACTTCTCAACAGCATGTTAACATATTTTTGATCTTTAACAAAACATCTCCTGCTTTTTCTCTGTGTGACTAATTAACTGTTTACTGTATTATCACATACTGTAATCAATTATTTCATTGTGAACTTTATTGTAACAAAAACAGAATATTCTGTGTAGATTTTATTTTGCCTCTGGGGCGTCTTGCTTCCTGCCTTTGTGTTGAACAAAATAAGTGTGCTGACAAGTGCCCATTAACCCACATATTGTATTTATAATGTATCTGTGAGGAGAATGTTTGCCTGGTTATGATTCTTAAATAGTATATAAATTATACATTAACAAAGCAATGATGCATTCGAACGATTCTAATGATTTTTATTCTATTGAAAACCTATTCAAACAAAAAAGGCCCATTTTCGATCGAAAATACACTTAAATACACACAGAAAATGTGATGGTCACATTTTCAATTTTTTCGATAGAGTGTTCAACCACCCATTTGAAATCAAGAAATTCATTTGGTCAAAAAAATTAGATTTTTACAAAATTTCAAAATCAGATGGTATCCCAATTGAAATTTATAAAAGGCACCCTAACCCCCCTGCTCCTTCCCCTCTACTAGGAGCTGATTGAGGCTGGCCACTTCCCCCAATTCCTATATGAAGCAGCGCCAGTACTCCAAAAGACAGGAAAGAACCCGCAGCTGTGCGAGTCCTTCTGACCTATCTCATTATTGACAGCTGATGTTAAAATATACGCATTAGCCCGAATACTAGGTAAGGTCATAACTCCCCTAGTTAATCCAGATAGGGTTCTTGCCTGCCAAAACCACAGCCCTAAATGCTAGACACCTGTATCTGAATCTACTAGCCTCTCAAAAGAACAAAGGAACTAGAGCTATTACGGCCTTGGACATAGCTAGGGCTTTCGACACAGTCGAGTGGCCCTATCTCTGGCAGGTACTATCTAGAGTCAGTTTTGGACCCAAGTTTACTAAAATGGTGCAAATGCTGTACAAATACTCCAGGGCAACTCTCTGCATAAACTCGCTAAACAAAGAGGGCTTCAGCCTGGCCAGAGGCGCACGGCAGGGTTGCCCTCTATCCCTTCTGCTGTTTGTGCTGGTCATAGAGCCCTTTGCCCAGGCAGTTCGCCTTAACACAAAAATACAGGGATTCATGATAGCAGGACAATGTAAAAAAATACAGATAAATTCGGATTACACCTTAGCTTACCTGGGGGACAGAGGTCCATCCTAGGTAATCCTGACCGAACACACAGAGGTATTTTGCTCCATATCAGGCGTAAATGCTTCTAAATCAAATCTATTTTTGCTAGATGAGAAGGAGCAGGGGGAGTCCTTATCAACATGCCATCTCCAAGTTACCAACAAGTTTACGTACATGGGGCTCCAAATCTCTCTACCTATCACACAGTTTACAATATTAAATCTGCATCCACTGGTGCAATGGGTACAGGTTAATTGTAAAAATTGGGGTAGTTTGCCAATTGGCCCAATGGGTAAGATACACCTGGTTAAAATGTTCATACTACCTAAGTTGTTGTACATCTTATGGCACTCTCCCATTTATATACCCAAAACAGTGTTTACTAAACTGAATGCATTATTTGTAAAATTTATATGGGGAACCTCCAGAGGTAAACTGTAGTGATGGTCGAATTTATTCGCCAGGGGCGAATTCCCGCGATTCGCCGCTGGCGAATAAATTAGCGAAACGGCAGTGAAGATTTGCGAAAAAATGAGTCGCGCGTAGTTTTTGATGCAACGAAAACGACGTGATGCATCAAAAAACGCGCCGCGACTTGTTTCGCTGGAAATTCGCAAATTTTTCGAAGAAGCGAAACTGGGTAGATTCGCCCATCACTACTAAACTGAGATTTTCCACTCTAATGAGACCAAGGTACAGGGGGAATGGCCTTTCGGATGCCTACTTATATTTCATTGCAGCCTAACTAACCCACATCTCCCCAATGATTCACCAGGAAGTGTCCCTGCCACTATGCCACCTGTGGGGGACCATAACTGGGTATGCAAATTCTCCGTGGCAAACTTTACTAGTTAAGAAGCCCAGCAGATTTACCCCATCTCTGGTTATGCTGCAGTCAAAAGTTATAAATCAAGGACATAAGATAATCCAATATACTTACTACCTACCACAGACACCCATTTCGGGTAATGCAGAATTCCCTCACCATAATGAACCCCTGGCAGTCTGGGTGTTGCTTAACCTCACCACCCTGAGAGATGTTTGGGAAAATAAGTTATACCAATGCAGACCCTACATGATATAAGGCAACTACCTTCATCTTCATAAGCCAATCCATAATGATCTGGAAATCCCGGCTAGGGTCCTATGGGAGGGGGAGGTTGGGGCAGTCACAGATGAGCAATGGGACTGGATACTGGGCTCGCCTCTGATAGTCTCTGTGCCCCAAAGACATAGATTACTGCAATTATTTCTGATACATAGGGCTTACTATACTATGCAGAGGCTCCATGTTATGCAAATAGTACAATTACCATTATGTCTTAAATGTAACAGTGAAATTGCTACCCTGGTACATACTTTATGGGACTGTGCAAAACTCTGACAATACTGGCAAGATATATGCACATGAATGACTAAAGCCATCCCGGAATGAAGTACATGTGGAGTCAGAATATACAACTATTTTCATCACAAAAGCAATGTTTTAGGCAAGGATTACTCTACAGGAAGCATTGCTCCCCAACATCATTTAATGAATGGCATGCAGCCATGGACAACAAGGCAGCAAAGAGCAACACTGGACAAGAAAGGCCAAATGATTAAATATATTAAAATCTTGCACCTCTGGACAGGAAGCCTGGATGGCACTGGCTCCCCTCTCCCAGCAGGCATCTAAACAAATAAAGTACTAGTAACAAGAAAACAAAACAGGTTAACAAACCAGGAGAAAAACAAGGGTAGCAAGGACACAGACAATCAAATGGTAACTGGTGCAAGGAAAGGGTTTTATTTAAAAATATTCATGTCTTTCCGAGGAACAACGAACAAGACTGCAACTCCTGTAAAGAAATACAGTTGTGCTCATAAGTTTACATACCTTAGCAGAATTTATGATTTCTTTCCATTTTTCAGAGAATATGAATGATAACACAAACACTTTCACTCATGGTTAGTGGTTGGCTGAAGCCATTTATTGTCAAACAACTGTGTTTACTCTCTTTAAATCATAATCACTACACAAACTACCCAAATGACCCTGATAAAATGTTTTCATACCCTGGTGATTTGGCCTGATAACATGCACACAACTTGACACAAAAGGGTTAGAATGGCTGTTAAAGGTAACCATCTTCATCTGTGATCTGTTTGCTTGTAATTAGTAGGTGTGTATAAAATTGTTCAGAATCCAAGGAAAACCCCACAATTAACTTCAGGGGAAGTACAGGACTCTCTGAAAAAATGTGGTATGGCTGTTTCAAGATACACAATAACGAGTCACTTGAAGAAAGATGGGATGCATGGTGGAGTTGCCAGAAGAAAGCCATTACTACACAAATGCCACAAAGTATCCCACTTACAATATGCCAAACAACACAGAGACGAGCCTCAAACCTTCTGGCACAGTCAGAGTCAAAGTCATTTGGAGTGGTGAGACTAAAATTTTACTTTTTGGCCACAAACATAAATGCTACATTTGGAAATCAGAATTGATGACAAAATGAATGGAGTACTGGAGGAAAATTTGCACTCATCAGCCAGGAAGCTGCACATGGGACTTACTTGGACATTCCAACATGACAATGATCCAAAACACAAGGTCAAGTCGACCTGTCATTGGCTACAGCAAAATAAAGTGAAGGTTCTGGAGTGGCCATTTCAGTCTCCTGACCTCAATATCATTGAGCCACTCTGGGGAGACCTCAAACGTGCAGTTCAGGCAATACAGCCCAAGAATTTACTGGAACTAGAGGCTATTTGCCAGGAAGAATGGGCAGCTTTACCATTTGAGAAGATAAAGAGCCTCATCCACAACTACCACAAAAGACTTCAAGCTGTTATTGATGTTAAAAGGGGCAATACACTGTATTAAAAACTGGGGTATATAAACTTTTGATCAGGGTCATTTGGGTAGTGTGTGTAGTGATTATGATTTAAAAAGAGAAAACACAGTTGGTTGACAATAAATGGCTTCAGCCGACCACTAACCACGAGTGAAAGAAAAGATTTTGTGTTATTCATATTCTCTGAAAAATGGTTAAGAAATCATAAATTCTGCCAGGGTATGTAAACTTATGAGCACAACTGTATATACCTCTGGAAATAAATTGCTAGCAAAACAACTAGTGTGACCAAGACAATTTAGGTAAACAATGTCTGGATATGTTAGGTCTTATGTTTGCATAAAATAAAGTTTGCAGTTCTTTCTGCAAAACAAATATGTCTCTTGAGTACCATGTAATGAAATTGGGATTACCCTGTTGCTGCATCCTAAAGGTAGTCTCTCCATTTGTTTGACTTTATACTACTGGAACTCCACAAAGGGTGCAAGAGTAAAGACTCCTACCAAATAGAGCCATAAAATACTCCAAACTATAAAAAGTTACTCTTCACACAACATCATTAATACAGACACTTAAGGAATGCAAATAAGTAGTTTAATAAAGCATGTCCTAATTACAAAATCATATTATTTACAACATACTGGCATGTGGCTAGGCTATTGTTAATACCTTGAAACACAATATCTCGGATTTGGTTTTGGATACTGCAAATAAGCTGGTTATCAACTGTTAAGGGACTTCTGGTAATCCTTAAAGGAATTGTTCAGTATAAAAGTAAAAACTGGGTAAAATAAAAAATGTTTTCAATATAGTTAGTTAGCAAAAATGTAATTTATATAGCAGGAGTTCTACTGGTGCACACTGTATGAAAGTTCTGAACAGCAATTTTCACTTTACCAGAATAAAATATGACACTTTCATGCTTTAACACAGCAGTTTGCAACCACAAAAGCTATACCCAAGCTTTAAGAGCATCAAGGTTGTCAGGGCCATTAGTTTGAATGAAGTCTGACAGTTGTGAGTAAATGAAGAGAATGCATTTTAATGTTTAAAACCATCCTTAACATTTAACTTCTTGGACTGGCCTTAAGATTGTTTTTCTTAATTAACGTTCTGGGAAATGAAACTATTGCGGTCAGGTTGATTGCTGGTATATATTTAGGACTGATTTGTATTCATTTAGTCTGGAAAGGTGGATGTTTTTATTCTCTTCATATTTAGGGCTGCATATGAGAAAAAAATGTTAAACTTTTTTTACTCAAGTTGGGAATGAGAACCCATACACAGGGATGGGAAGTATTTTTAGATTATTTTGAGCCATCTAAAATATATTGGAAAATACGTTTTGTATAAATGTATAAATATGTTCTTCCTTGTCTGTCTAAAATGTACAGCAATATCTATTTTTTCAGTCAATATGAGCAATCAATGATAATTTCAATGAATAATTACCTGTATTTTCAGAGATTACGCCAATTGTGTTGTATGATTATAAAATATCTTAGACCTAATATTTGCTTTAAAATAAACAAATTCTGTACTTTGTGCTTATTGCAATTTTGCTGTATTGGCTGTATTTTGTTGTTGTATTGGTGCATTCATGAACCAAATGTACAGACGTTCTTGAGGAGAAACATCATCTTGACCAATGGTGAAGCATCAGTAATTTGGATAGTCTTCATATATGTTTAATACTAATATATCATTACATTTCAAAATCTCCCATGTTGTCAGTTTCTTAAAAACATCTGGCATTTTAAATATTTATTAATAGACACCAGTGATGGGTAACTGACCAGTTTTACTTTGCCAAAAATTGCAGAACTGCAAACAGTTGCTAAATGTATTAATGTCAATGGATGTTTTTCAATCCACAAAAACATTTTTAACCACACACTATCCACTATAGTCTATGGGTGTCTTTATTCTGTGAAATGAGGTGAAATATTTCTAGATATCCAAACACACTAATATTTAATTAATGATACATTTATGTTAATTCTACCAAAGTGCATAACCTTGGGTTGTCAACTGCTCTCACCTTTGCTTGCTCTGCAAAGTCGCAGCATCGTACATGGACCCCTCAGACTTAATTAAAGTCTAAGTAGATGACATCCATTGCCACACCAGAGTCTTCTTCTTCTATTGTGTGCAGGATAGGGTGCAAAATGCAAAAATGGGCCCATATATCTTGCATGTTGCACCTTACTCTGCACCTGAAAAAATGTCCTGGTCTCTCAAATTAGAGACCCTGCCTCCTCCACATGAATATAGCACTGTCTGCTTTAGGCAGCATTCAATTCATGAAGGGCAGAGGGAGCTATCTAGCTGTCGCTCCTCCCATCCCTGAACTTACTCACCATTCAACAAACTGTTGTATACACTGACGTGCTAACATACAGACCTACCCACTTACCTATTTCCCTTCTATGCATACTTCTGCCTTCTCCACTTCTTCTCTTCCATTATTTTGCTTGCCTTTACTAATTGTATTCTCATTTCCTTGTTTGTTGCATTTAATTTAATCTTCAAGTCCATCAAGTTCAACCCCTCCAAATTAAAACCCAGCATACACACACATACCCCTCCACACTTTCACACAAACTGTATATGCCCATAGCTATACTAACTGTAGAGTTTAGTTTCAAAATAGCCTTTGATGTTATGTCTGTCCAAAAAATCATCAAAGCATCAACAGAATCAGCCATCACAACATCACCTGGCAGTTCTTTCCACAACCTCACTGTCCTCACTGTGAAGAACCACCTACGCTGCTTCAAATGAAAGTCCTTTTCTTCTAGTCTGAAGGGGTGGCCTCTGGTGCTGTGATCCTCTTTATGGGTAAAAAGGTCCCCTGATATTTGTCATTGATGCCCGAACTCACCATCCCAAAAGATGTCTTTTTACAACTTTTAGAACCTTTATTTTACATTGATTTTCATGAATCTTAGCACGTCTTTCTAACTTGCCTGGTTTTATATTAAGGTGAACTAAAGTGTGTCTAATCTTTTTCTGCCAGCTTTCAAGACCAGAGCATAGACAGTGGTCAAAAAAAGCAGTCTGTCTGGCTTGTCCAAAACCACAAATTAGACCAGAGCAAAGTGATTCAATTTCCTTTCATCATCTGAGTGTTAATACTAAAGTAATGTCTGAAGAACCCACTTACTGGATTGTGAAATTGTCAGAGAAAATTAGTGTTCTTTTTTGACTATGTATACAAATCTCAGTGCCATATGAATGTAATTTATGGTACTACAGCTTTGTACATTTTTTTCTTACCTGTTTCTTGTATTCAAATAGTAACTCAGATGATAGTTCAGTAAACCTTTCATTCCTAACCTGTTATAAATAGTCTCTTATTTACTGTTGTTATTAATAGCCTACAAAATGTATTCTGTTTAAAAAAAACCACCAGGCATGAGTAATCAGATAATTAATTTGCTAGAACATTAACACCCTCAAATGAGGCTGCTAAACCAGTAAATTTAAAGTATACTAAACTTAATTTGCAGGTTATTGCAATTAAGTATGTCTTTTCTATCTGAGGGATTTCATCACCCTCAGTATTTAAGAGGCAATCATAATGCATGCAAGTAGGCGGGCTTTTCAGCTAATTAACACAAGAGTCTAATCTGCTTTTCAATTAGGGCTGATTTTTATTAGGTATCAGTGTCAGTGTTGCAATTCAGTACAGCATAACCCGGAGTACGTGGCATAATTATAGCTGAAAAGAAAATCTCATGCAGGGCCTGTTTAGGGGTTAATGAGACATTGGCAGTTTCCAGCTGGGGAGATCGAGCCAGTTTAGTTAGACTTCAAGAAGAAACCACCCATAGGGGTTTCGTTTGAAGTGTCAAAAGGTCCCCTTGTTCAGGATGGCTTATGTTTCATTTGTCTGAGTGGCATATAAAAAATTGATGAGCTGCCAGCAGCAGTCCTCATGACATTAATTCGCCAATTGTGTTCCTAATAATTTCATCCTTAAATACATTTGGCTGAAAATAGTGTAAAAAAGTCAGTGTTATCAAAACAATAAGACTGACCGGAGTAATTAAAAATATGTATATCAAATGGGAAATGTTCAAGCGGCCAGTTAAGGATGTTGACCTAGTCTTTATTAAAAATAACACAGCAAAGAAGCAGTAATATTTTTTGGGCATTTTTCCCCCATGGTTTGATTTCACTAATTAGGCATGATAAATGTATACAAACAGACAGTAAAGGTCACAGAACTTAAAATTAATTGTGAACTTAACTTTCAAGCACTCACACCTGCTTTCTACAAGTAGAATCCAAAACTAAGGTTGAAATAAGGCTTTGAGCTGATTTATGTAGCAAGTATTTATTTTTCTAGTATTATGAATGAGCTACTGATAAAGGTCAGTACTGTATACATATTTATTTGTACCAAGTCATAAATATACTCCTCATGCAGTGTCAAAATAGTGCAAGGGGAACAGTAACACAATAAGCTATTATTTGAGAATCACATATCAGGGACCATGGCTAGTGACCCAAACTAATGAAAGTGTGGCAAACTGAACTATAAGTGCAATTCATATAATCTGAGTTATCATCAGTGATATAATAACACAAAAGGCAACATTTATTACCCTCAATCCAGTGCATATTGTTATGGGCTAAACATTACAACAATGCTGCCCCACTTGTGTCAAATTGTGAACAAATAGATCCTATAGATAATAATTTTGGATCTATCAAAACTAGTAAAGGGTTTCTCTAAATTGCAAGTATAGAGTCAAGTATAACAATGACCTAAAAATATTTTAACGTGTTGTAAAGCAATGACCAAAAAGGTAAATATAAGAAATGAATTCCTTGACTTGGAACCACCAATTCCAATTCCCCCTGTGACAAGTTTGAAGTCCTGGATCATTGCTGCTATTGAGAAACTGAAACTTTAGGCTGGTGCAATAAATTCAGTATATAAAATATGGCATTTTTAGCCATATTCATTTTTAGGGTTTAGTTCTTTAATGGTTTCTTTTCCTAGGGTGCCATACAGCATAGTAAATACTGCCTAATTAGTCGGTAGAAGTTTTAAAAGGATACAAGGGAATCTCCTGAGATTAGAAGAAAATAGATCTCATATAAAGATACAAACTGTTTGTTTTTAAAAATTGAGAGCAAATGTTTTTGTAGATAAATTAAAACATTCAAGAATTAAAAAAAAAAAAAAAAAAAACACCAAAAGGTAAAAGTATATATATAAGTGAGCAGGGTTTAATTTAAAGGGGTGTTACAGGCTTATCAAAAATATTTACAATTTTGATTTCCAACAAGATCCATGCTAACATTACCACTGGTATTAATCATTTTGATATTTGTCCAAACAAATGCCTATCTTGAACTTCCAAAAAACATGCACTTTTTGTCTTACTCTGGATAAATTAGCATTTAGGTAGATTTAACAAAAGGTTGAACTCAATGGAAATGTTTATGTTTTCATACAACTTTGTTACTATGAACACTAGCAGATTATGCCCTAAAAAAGAAGCAGTAAACTTTAGAAGTTAGGTGTCGTTATATAGCAATTGACTACCAAATTGACAGTAAGTTTATCCTTCTCCGTAAGTTTCTCCTCATGGCAGACTTTCCTTTCTATCTCAATTCTCAATTTCCTTTTCTCATCTCAGTTCTTTTATTTTTTCTTCTTAAAAAGAATATTTACATGTTACATTTTTGAGAAAACTGGCAAAACTAAAATATCCAGTTTCAATTTATAAACTTGGTTCAGGCAAATTATGAGACAAGGAAATAGGTTTCACTATCTGTGATCAGCCATTAATCTTTTTGAGTAATGTTGAGGCAACATCGACAAAGAAGGTAGAGTAAGAGATATGATTTTAGTAAGCAGAATAAATTAAACTAGTGATCCTTTTTTAAAACACAACTTACGGCATCGCATCTTAGTTCATCACATGTTATAGGTCATTGGTAACAAACAACCACCAAGGGTGAATCTGCTTGAAGCTTACAATTGTCTCCTGCATAGCATGCAGAAATGTACCAATTTATAACAGTTCTAATTCAAATATTCTCAGTTGTCCAGATAAAGAATGAAGAAGTAGAACAGTAAATAGCTGATGCACTGCAAATTTGGTTGGACCTAGGCTTCCAGTATACTATGAATGACAAGGAACACATTGATCCTTCACCATATCAAATCTTAATTTACACATGTGAGAAGACCTTAATCTTAAAAATAGCAATTATATAGCAATTACAACAATCATGCACTGAGAAGCCTGAAGACCAAAACATATGTTTAACACAATCAAACATTATAGCCCTTAATATTAGTGTAACATATGACATCCCAAAACCCAGAGCAAACTTCTGCTATAGCAGCTGCCCTTGGCTTGGGGAGGAGCCCTACGCTACTCAGATGCCACCTGGACTTAATGTAAGGCGACCACGGGGGAAGCTTTGGGCAGGTAAGGGAACTGTAATGTATACAGGAAGAACAGGGAACAGAGTGTGCAGACGTGGAACAGGCAGGGACAGTACCAATCAGACAGTGCAGTGCAGTGCAGTACAGGATCAGGAGCCAAGTCAGTCAGGGTAAACAGGCCTGGGTCAAAACCAAACAGTAACACAGTATAAGGTCAGTATCCAGAGGAGTGGTCAAACAGGCAATGGTGGGTCCAGGCAGCAATACAGAAAGGTAAAAAAAGACAAAGGTCAGGAACAGATAATCAGACTGGAATCATGTTGTGTTTGGTAGCCGAGGATGAGCAGGGAATAACAATGCTTTATTAACAGGTTCATGCAGCCATTACATAACAGCAGTACTTCCTACTTTCACTTTCAAGCTGAACAGAAGGTCCTGTGTATACACAGTGACACCCGCAGGCCAGTTGTATAAACACCACACATTCCCCCTATAGTAGTAAAACATCTGGGCAAATGTACAAAACAACAACATTGCATCTCAAAGCAATAATATACTTCACATCACATAGTCCTGGGTCCATGTAGGTAGTTTTCTGATTCTCTCACTACGCCTTATAGGTTCATTTTCTTCAGGCCTATTGCAGTTGGCATTAGGGGTAGGAAAATGTCCTTCATCAAATGGAATGTCTGCAAAGTCATATCTAGCAAGAGCAAGATGACTTGCATTCCATATGCTTCCATCAGACAGTTCATATGTGTATGGTCCTCGCTGGGTCTCACTTCAAGTGGTGTAGTAAATTTAGATTGTCCTTGTTTCAGTTTTCCTGGTTTCTTAATTCTGACTAAAGATCCAGGCTGAAAGTGCACTTCTCTTGCGCCACATTTTCTATCAGTATAAGCCTTGCATTTGGCTTGGTGACGTTTGACAATGTCAGCAGTAGATGAGTTTGTAGGAACAGTATATTGTGGAAGTTTGATGTCTGCAACATGTAACTTAGTGCGCATATTTCCTCTATGTGTGGCAAGGGCTGATTATCAATAACCACTGCTTTATTAGGTTCACGGAGATCAACACACAATCGAATACCTCCAGTTTTCTTCTTTATTACAATGGTGAAACCCATTCAGAGGATTCTGATTTTTCAATCACATCTTGCTCTACCAGTTTATTTAGTTCCTGTGAGACAGTCTCCCTTATAGAGTAGGGCAATCGCCTCAATTGGCGTACTGGTTTTACAGCTGGTCTCAACTTAACTCTGTGTACAAAGTTCTTTGCACAACCCACTGACGTGTTGCTTTGTGGTGAAATTTTAGACACAGGCTGTGTGGCAGGCACTGGTGCTGTTGTAATGAGACCATCCACTAATTGTAGGTTTAATGCAGCAAAGAGATCCCTTCCAGGTATAGCAGTTTCGCTTCGCAGAAAAATTGGAAAGAATTGGTAAAAAAATTCGCGAAACGAGTCGTGCGTTGTTTTTGACGCGCGTCGCGTAGTTTTCGATGCGTCGCGTCAAAAGCGCGGCACATTTCTTTTTTGGCAAATTTTTGCTGGCGAATTTTAGCTGGCGTTTCGCGGATGAACGCAGCAAAACGGAATGCAGGGGAGCGCAGGTAAAAACGCTTGTGTGTAAGAGCCCTTTCGTTGTCCACGTTGGCGGAATTTATATCTTTCAGCAACCACATTTACTCTTGGCACAAAACAGTTCTTTATAGCAGTAAGAGCAGTTTCATAAGTTTCATCAGGTAATGGTAATGTATAGAATAAACGCTGTCCCTCTGCTCCCAGGCAGTGAATAAGTAAAGCATGCTTTCTAGCTGCAGAAATCTGCCATTGGTCAGCAGCAATAATGTATTTATCAAACATACGGATCCAAGCAGTAAAAGGTATGGTAGGCTCACCAGGGTTTAGTAGAAAAGCTGCAGGCTGCTGTGAAAGTAGAAAAGACATCCTTGTCACCATTTGTTGTATTTGGTAGCTGAGGATGAGCAGGGTATAACAGTGCTTTATTAACAGGTTCATGCAGCCATTACATAACAGCAGTACTTCCTACTTTCACTTTCAAGCTGTACAGAAAGTCCTGTGTATATACAGTAACACCCACAGGCCAGTTGTATAAACACCACAAATCACACCCAAGAACCTACATTGGACAATGAGTCAGTGCAGTGTAGGAGGTTTTATAGCCAGACTAATGGCTTTGACAGATCACCTGTGGCCAGATTGGCAATGGCAACCAGTGAGACAAGCCATGCCTACTTGCAGTTACAAAGCATAGCCATAGGAGAGAACCAGGGCCTCAGCTGTCAGCTCACATAGAGTCAGAATGCTGACAACACAGGCATACCTGGTCCCCAGTTCAACTCCAGACAGGTCGTCACAATTAAACTATCCCTAATTAACAGACTCAAAGACTATTTTCAGGAAAGGTGGATCATGTATGTATGTATGTATGTATGTATTTGTAAAGTGCTGTTAAGGAGCTGCAGCGCTGTACAGTGCATAAAAGTACAATACATATAAAAGTATACATGGGTTGAGACATCATTTAATCACATAAATATATAAGCATAGAACAAAGAGCTTAAGTGCTATGTGGTAAGAGACATGGGGGCAAATTCAGCTTCGCCAGCGTTCACTTCACCAGATGAAATTTCGCCAGCACTACGCAAATCTACTAAGAAGCAAATTTGCACTCAGGGCAGCGAACGGTAGCAAAGTAGCGCTACCATTACTTTGCCAGGCAAAGCACATTTACACTAGTGATGCCTAATTTGCATACTGCGCAAATTTAAACGTATAATAGAGGTGTATGTTACAGCCACTACATTACACTACACAAGCCCAGGAAACCTTTAATAAATAAAATAAAGTTGTCCTATTGCCCTAAACATGTGCCCACTGTATAGTTGAGTTGCCATATGTTAGGGGGCAAAGGAGGGTAACCCCAAAACAATTAAAAGGTAAAAGACGCCAGCATTTTTTGGGCCTTAAGGGCACCTATCATTTAAAAAAGTTACCCCGAACCAAAGGAGGTACCAGTTGGGGGTACCAGTACTTTTTTTTTTTAAATGCCCCCCACCAGCGCAGGCAAGCTTGCACAGGGAGGGAGCTCCCGGTGCGAGCTGCCATGACAGTAGCCACGCATGCGCATTTGTGCACATGTGACGTCAGGCACATGCGCATTAAGAAAAGCGGTCACTATTGGGGCCGCTTTTCTTAATGTGCATGAGCGTGATGTCACGTGCACACAAACGCACATTTGCGGCTACTGTCATAGCGGCTCACACCGGGAGATCCCTCCCTGTGCAAGGTTGCCTGCGCTGGTGGGGGGCATTTAAAAAAAAACTGGTACCTTGTCAGTGTGCAACTTCACCTGGCATAAGGTTGCGAAGTTGCGCAAGTCTATCTACTTCGCTAGCGAATTTTTGCCAGGGACACTGTTAGTAAATCGGTGAAATTTCGAATTGATGTCACGCTGGCGAATTAGCGCTAGCAAGCTTTGCGCTTTAGTGAATTTGTACTATAGTGGGAAGGAGGTCCCTGCCCAGTTGAACTGATGGTCTAAGTGGATGGGAGGCTAACATACAGGTACAAATTGGAGATGAAAAGTGCACATGGTAAGGCATAGTCAGTAGGCACAGGACTAGGCTAATGTTCTAGTGCTTCAAAAGGTAGGCTCTTAGTTTTTTCTTGAAGAGATTGGGAGAGGATTCCTTACAGAGGAATTCAGGGATGGAATTCCAGAGGTAAGGAGCAGCAAGTTATAAGGCTTTGAGATGATAGGTAATAGTAATGGTAAAAGGTAGCCAAGAGTTAAGTTTTGGTGGAAAGACCATGAGCTCAGTCTTGGCCAAGTTGAGCTTGAGGTGGCGTTGGTTCATCCAGGAAGAGATAGCTACTAAGCAGCTGAAGAAGAGACTGGAATATGAATAGGAGATGGACTGAATAGAATGATAAGTAATAATAAGTGGCAATAACAATACATTTGTAACCTTATAGAGCATTTGTTTTTAGATGGTGTCAGTGACCCCCATTTGAAAGCTGCAAAGAAACAGAAGAAAATTGCAAATCATTAAAAAACTATGAAAAATAAATAATGAAGACCAATTGAAAAGTTTCTTAGAATTGGACCTTCTACAATATACTAAAAGTTAACTTGAAGGTGAACCACCCCTTTAATGAGGGAATGTCTAAATATTTCTGAATGTCATCAGCATACAGGTGATATTTAAGGCCAAATGAAGATAAAAGGTCTCCTAAAGAGAGAGTGTATAAGGAGAACAATAGAGAACCAAGTACAGAACCCTCGGGCACCCCGACATTAAGATGAACAAGAGGAGAGGATTTGTTAGCAAAAGTAACAAAGAATGAGCGGTCAGAAAGGTAGGAAGAGAACCAGGATGCAGCTTGATCACGGAATACCAGTTGAATGAAGAACTTGCATTAGAACAGAATGGTTAACAGTATCAAAAGCAATAGTCCAGGAGAATGAGAATAGAGTAATGCCCTTTGGCCATAGCAGTCTGGAGATCATTTGCAACTTTACACAAGGCAGTCTCAGTGGAGTGCAAAGGTCGAAAGCCGGACTGCATAGGGTGCAGAGAAAGTTAGTAACGGGGGAGAAGATGATACATTCCAGAAGTTTTGAGGCTAGTGGTAAGAGAGAAACAGGACGGTAGTTAGACAAACAGAATGGGTCCAGTTTAGTCTTTTTCAGGACGGGCTTGACACAGGCCTGTTTGAATAATGAGGAGAATGTGCGATGTGATAACATCCTAGTTTGTACTGTAAATGTGGACAGTGTATGCATCAGCAAAATAAAGCACCATGTGCAGCATACACAAGCTCCTGGGGCTGGAGATTGCTTTAGTATGTTAATAAAATTACATTATGTTTTTGTGCACTAACATGGAAGAATGTAGCATTATTTATAAATTCATATTTTACCTTGTATGTGTTAAATAAACCAGCCGGTAATTGTATTTATTTCTTAGAAATATAATTTTAGTTTTTTGTTTTGTCTGGTAATCAATTGTTTAACAACGTTATTTGTTATTGTATTATTTAGAAGGAAAGAGCCAATAACCTTTTAGAAGCCAGAGGCCAGTAAAGGGAGGAGAAAAGCTCTTAGTTTTGTTTACGTATTTCCTTAAGATATTTATGTTCTCCTTTGTAGATATGGGCTACATTATCTATTTTATCATTTTTTGCTCCTTGGAAAACCTTTTGTGGCTGCTGGCATTTAAAATTGTTGTGAAGAGTGCAGGCTTTAAAAGCTAAACTTATTCAACATGATTTACAGACTCCCTCCTACTTAACCTGATTTTACAGGAAGCTCAATGACTTCAATAAATCTCACAAAAAAAGCCTTTGGAAGCATTAAAATTACTTGTATAACATCATCTGTTTACATTATTATCAGACAATTTATACAGAAAAATCCATTTTGTAGTCACTTTACCAGCAGTATCGGAAGAGGAGCGGCATATAATACATTATGTAATTCTTGCTTTCACTGCTTTCTTTATTCAGTAAAAAATAAATAGATGAAAACTCATTTGAGCATAACAAAGATATAAAAGAAGTGAACCAGAATGATGAAATAAAGATTAACATATACAGCATATGAATGTTTTTTTTCTTCAGATTAAATTCAACATAGTTATAGAGCTAACACCTCTGTGAGCCTCCATTTTTCCATCAACCCCCAAATATAAATAGCTTATGGGGCGAATTTATTCGCCAGGGGCGAATTCGCGGCGAATTCCCGCGATTCGCCGCTGGCGAATAAAT
This sequence comes from Xenopus borealis, assembly GCA_024363595.1. Lineage (NCBI taxonomy): Eukaryota > Metazoa > Chordata > Amphibia > Anura > Pipidae > Xenopus > Xenopus borealis. The sequence continues at coordinate 113,409,839 of CM044434.1, read as the reverse complement.
TCGCGAAACTGGCCCAAAAATTCGGCCAAAAAAATTCGCCGCTCAAAAACGAGGCGCGCGTCGTTTTTTGACGCGACGCGCCGAAAATGACGCGACGCGCGCCGAAAATGACGCGACGCGTCGGAAACGCGCGACTCGTTTCGCGAATCAGCAAAACATTAGCGAATTTCTCTGGAAATTCGCTAATCTTTCGGCGAAGCGAAACGCGGCCGTTTCGCCCATCACTACTCATAAGTGAAAGAGATTTGGCTACGGATTTAGGGAAAATATCCTGCTCTGCAGTAAAGTCACTGAAAGATGCCATAGAGGACTGCCAGGGCACAAGTAAGGCAGCAAGCACATTTACAGTAGTGGGGACAATAATGGTCTACATGCCGTGGTTCACTGATAGGTGCAGAAAGGTTCAGCTTTGTAATATCTAGTGGAGCTAAGGAGAAGGCAACTGGTGTTCTTGAAAACATTTCAGTACCATTTGTACCTTCAACCTTTTTGTAACCCCCTGTTGCTTTGCAAATTGTAAATACAAATGTAAATATGATATTAATAATTATGTAAAACCTAAGACTACAGCAAAATGAAATTACAGAGAAGAATATCCAACTTCCTTCTCTCTGCTTGACTGGCAAATGCAATACCACATACAGTACTACATCTCTCACTTAATTATGATCTTGCCCACTCCCACACCTTGTATCTTATTCTCTTTAGATTGTAAGTTCTTTTGTACCAGTATTGGTTGTGATGTATGTAACTCCATAGGTTCTACTTATGTAATTCATGTGATTTAGTTCTATAAACACATTTGCTTAACAGGACTGTGCAATATGTTGGTGCTCTATAAATACATTTTATTGATAATGATAAAAACATTTGGAGGAAAAAGGCAACCTGCTTTAGAGAATAGTTTCTTTTCTGTTAACAACCATTCACATGATTGAATTACCTCAATGTGGATACTGAGGTGTATAAATTGGCTATATCTAGTGTTGTCAATATGACATCATCATCAATATCTTGATATATGTCATGATATATGATCAAAGGGCCCAAGATCTTATGCAACATAGGGCTTGATTCAATTCAATACTATAAATGTGCATAACATAAAGATGTGTTTAATAAAGAATTACGTGAATTCAAGAAACATCCAATTTTGCTGAACTACGATATTGTTTCCAAAATGTTGGTGCTTTTGTTTCACAAATTATGCCACAACTTAACACACAATATTCTACCTACATCTTCTACATATTCTACCCAAATATTTTAAACTGCATGTTCACACTGCATTTTCACACAAAGCATGGTTCAGAAATGTATTAACTTTTCATGAAATCTTTTTCTTTTAAAGACGTGTCTTTATATGTTTCCCTTAAACTATGTCTTTACATGTTTCCCTAAAGCTGTCATTCTTCTTGCAGTATCAGCCTTGCATGAGCTGATACTGCCATTCTGGCCAGTGTCTATCACCTTCTACAGGCCGCATAAAGCACTTATCATATATCATTTAAAAGAAAGGAAACATGGAAAAAGTGAGAAATCTTGTGTGTTAAAGGAAGACCTCCCCACCTTTGCTGTGAAACTCCTAAATAGCCTCTGGTACAGCCAAATCCCTCCAGGCATCACATAATTATTTAAATGGAGTCAACCTGTGTGTTAATAAACTGTTCCTTGATCTAAAATAAATACTGTTCACCTGTTTCCGAAGGTTGCACTGTTTCTCAGGTTGCAATGTTAGCTAAACAAACAGCATCATTTAGGGGCACATTTACTAAGCTTGGGTGAAGGATTCGAATGCAAAAACTACGAATTTTCAAAAAAATCTTTGGCTACTTCAACCATCAAATATGCTAAATTCGATCAAATCCAATGATTCAACAATTCAAATAAAAAAGTTCGATCATTTGAATATTCGGTGGTCGAAGTACTTGGCCTTCAAAAATTCCTTTGATTGCTTACTTTGCCAGATTAAACCTACCGAGTTGCTATATTTGCCTATGGGAAGCTCCCATAGGCTTTTTTGATGGAATAGAAATCATTCAATCTAACTCTTTAAATAGTTCGAATGGTAAGATCCGTATGATTTTTTCGAGAAATTGGATGATTTCTATTCGATTGTTCGATATATTGAATAGTGATAAAATCCTACGAATTCGGAGGATTTTAATTACGGAAAAATTCAAAGGTTGAATTAGAGGGTTTTTAACCCTCGAAATTTGACTCTTGATAAATTTCTAAGACTAAATAGACTAAGGAGCTATCAAAACAAGTCTAGAATATAGTTTTGGAGAACTAACCAGTCAGGATTGGGTTAGCGCCCAAAGGATTGAATTCCCCTTTAATGTGACCCCTAGAACTGGACCCTCAACAAAGTTGTCTGTATTGAAGATTGTCAAGACAAAATCCTTTGCTGAAAACACTATGACCATGACCGTGAGAACATCATCACACAGTGAAAAATGGAAATAGCTTTTTTATCATAGGGACTGAAAAACTGGACAGTACTAAGGGAAAGATTGATGAAGTTATATATAGGGCAACAGTAGAGGAATACCTGTTTTGAACTGCAAAGGGACCTGATACTGGGGGGTGGAGGTTAATTTTAATCAGGACACACAACATGTCTTAGAATGTCCGATGTCAAAGCCCAGAGCTTTCTATAAATGAGAATATATGACTGCTTTTCACCAACAGTTCCAACTCAAAGTAGCTTTTCAAAGCAATTTCTTAAGAAGATCCAGATGTACAAATCTGTCCAAGACTCAACCTAAATGCAGCTGTAATTGCAGCCAAAGGTGGATCTAACAAGTTATACTTGTGTGGTTAAATACTTATGCAACCACCAAATGTCTGATTTTTTTGCTTTATTGATTTTTAGTGATGGGCGAATTCGCGGCGAATTCCCGCGATTCGCCGCTGGCGAATAAATTCGCGAAACGAGCAGAAAAATTAGCCGCAAAAATTTCGCCGCGCAAAAACGAGTCGCGCGTCGATTTTGACGCGACGCGCCGAAAACGACGCGACGCGCGTCGGAAACGACGCGACGCGCCGGAATTGACGCGACGCGTTGGAATTGACACGACGCGCGTCAAAAACGACGCGACGCGCGTCAAAAACGACGCGCGACTCGTTTCGCCAAATGGCGAAAAATTCGCGAATTTCTCTGGAAATTCGCGAATTTTTCGGCGAAGCGAAACGCGGCCGTTTCGCCCATCACTATTGATTTTGTGTCACTCTATATTTTTTATAAAAATATTTTTATCATCAAAGTCTTAAGTACTATATGTTATGTAAATCAAATTATAAACCCACCAGTTCAATTCAATTCCAGTTTGTCATACAACATTTTGGAAAGCAATACATTTTTCATCTACTTTTGCTTTTTCATTGATGCTTTATAACAATTTTATTATTTTAATTTAGGTCTTAGTTGATGTCTCAGTATCCTTTGCCTTTTTTCCTTCCTTCCTTACACTTAAAATACATGGGTATTTGAATGTATTTAATGTTTTTTTCATTTCTTTTAAAATACAATAAATTGAGAACTTGAATCGTTTAATATTATTTTACAGGCCAACCAATTTGCATTATTTTTTTTTTTTTTTATAAAAGGTTAGTTGCATGAATCTGGCTCCTATACACTAGGATAATGGACGAGATGCCATGAATATTACTACACCATATACTGTATGATTTGCTTTGCCCACAGCACAGGTTATTAAGTAAATCAATTAATTTTCCTATGAAGAAACCCTGGATGTGAACACCAGCAAAAATAGTCAAAGCAAAGGAGTTTGGAACCTTTGACACCTCAACACTGTGTAAACACTATGGGGGTATTTATTAAAACTCATTAAAACTCATCGACCAAACTTCCAACCCTTAATTTACAAAAAAATCAGAAGGAAAAAGCATATGTGGGAAAAGTCATAATAAAATTGTGCTAAAATTCTAATTGCATACATTTTTCGAATTTGCTGCTCGAAAACCCCACATTTTTCAGATTGCCGCACAAAACCATCATAAAAATACCCTGAAGATCAAGAAGGCAAAAAACATGTTCCAGTTGTAAAAGGGTCATCTGACATTGACTTCTACATGACTTGACAAGTTTTAGCTGGAGTATTTTTGGATTTGTCTCAGTTTCTTCGGATTTTTTACAACAAAAAACTTGACCATAAAAATTAGGCCTAATAAATGTACCCCTAAGACAGGAAACTGCCCCATTAAATAACCAATCTTACAATGTACTTTAAGTTCTATATTTAACTTGGTTTTACATTTGTGGACATAAAAACTGACCAGGTTCTTTGCCTGCTGGAAACATGTTATACATTTCCCCCCTTTACTATAATCCCCATCAATCCTCCTCCCATTTCTCTATATATAAATTCTAGGTTAAAACTTGTCAATATTATGGTCACTATGAATGTGGTCACATTTAATTTATGTGTTCTCTGTTAGATTTCAGATTAGAATTTCTGATTTTTGTGGCATTTCTGATGAGTGATAACCTACGAAATCCCCATTACTTACACATGAACTTAAAGAACCAAATGACTTACAGTAGATTGATATGGAACAGTGATCCTCAACCAGTGGCTCGTAAGCAACTTGTTGCAACACTTTGAATGTGGCTCATGGATACAAAAGGTTGGGCACCATTGGTGGAGCGTAACATTAGATGTGCTAGAGGTTCAGTACAATTCAGTACCCAGTACTTAATTGTCAACAGCATTTATTCCTTTTTGTCTCTGTGGAAGCACCAAGTCATGTTATATCATATTTTTATTAGTTTCAGAAATATTAATGCATTTAGCACTGGCTGTGGAAACATAAACATAAGAACTTGTCAGAAAAAAAATACTCCAAATGTCAAAAAACGGCTTTCTAAAGGAATCTTTCCAAGCTTCTCCATAGATGAGCAGTTGCTTATAAATGCATTAAGAAAGCAGATAAAAGCCTCTGACTCTTTAATTCGTACTGTGAGAGAAATCATATGCAAACAGAGCTCATTTCAAGACTGTTTGTTAAGTGTCACACTGCCTTACATTTAAAATAGTACATGTAGTTAACTAATCAACATATAAAATATTACGCATTTATTTTCTAAGAAGCACATCAAGTATTCAGATACTCCTTCAAAGCTGAGATGTTTCCTTTGACCACCTAAATCAATTGAGGTACTTGACTCATATCTCAAATTCTTTTTTCTGATTATGGTCTCTTTTTTGCTTGCTAATCTCCCTGGGGCATCTAAACAAATAGCACCAATCTGTTACCATTCACTGCACCTGCACATTTTTATCCAAAGTTAAATGTGGAAGTAGCATATACTGGCATTACTGGCATACTGGGTGACGTGTCCCATTTCTGCTTATATTGTTTCTCCATATTCTAAAATGTATTATATATTTTATGCAATATTAAAAAAAAGATGCTATATTGTATTTTTTTCTGAATATACTCTTACAGGTGAAGCCACTTTGGATTATGTGTTTGACACAGAATAACTTAACTCAGATATCCCATTTTTCCCACTTAACAAAGAATATTGTGTCACAGCATCACATCCAATCAAAGAGTTCACCATTGAAAACAATGGTGCTTTGGTATGCTAATGAAAAGGTTAAATGCATTAAATGAGTTAAGATGACTTTAGATAACACAGTTTCTTCAATTAATCCTGAGTCACGATGCATTTAACACACAAATCCAAGTGGCTGCATCTGTAGATGTGGATAAAGCCATCACTTTGCATTCTGGAGACACAAGTTTACAATATTTTATGTTTACCTGCATAACCGTAATGTAGTAAAGAAATGCTTGTATGTAAAAGAATTAAAATCTCTAAATGACCAGTACTTATTCTCAGGGGTTTCTACCCCAAAATATTATATTGATATGAATGTATTGCAGAGTGAACCTATGTTGCAGTCAACTATCTAAAATTTTGTATAAGTCCGTTAAAAAATCATAGCAATATGCAGGCATGTAATGCCTAAACAGCATGTTTTTTATTTTTCTTTCTTTATATGTTATTTTTCTACAATAGTGGATTCAATGGACTGCCAACATTATCAGATCTTTATCAGATCTTCCGAGTGAAAAGTTAGGGAGAGAAAATTCTTTCCTCAGATGAAAGGTAGAACCACCTTTGGGAAAAAAGAATTTTGGAAAAAGGAGATATGTTATTGAGCACTAGAAAGGACCTGCAATTCTCCTGCTGTGCATGTTGAGGAGATGTAGACAGAGTCTTGAGTGAGGAGCTAGACTGAGACAGATTCCAGAGGTTCAAATGGTAACATGGATAGGATCTTAGGACTAGTAGAAGACTCCACACAGGAGGCACTTTGATGATTGGAGGCCATACCTTCCTTAATAACTGCCTTGAAGAATCTTGTGACCATAGGGTCTGTAGACCGTGGTTTACCTGACAGAGCTGAAAGGGCTGAGGCATACGCCCTAAGTTTCTATATTGTAGAGCCTTATCCAGACCTGATTGTAGAAAAGCTAGCACCTAAAGAAGAGTAGCCTCTTCCAAAGCAGCTCCATTGTGGGATTGCCAGCAATTAAATCTTTCCAATACTTTGTAGCAGGTGGAAGATGTCGAAGATTTTCTTGCTTTGAGCTAGGTTTCTATCACTCCTTGAGGAAGACCTAGAGATGCCAATCTCTTGCGCTCAGCCTCCAGGCCTGTAAGGGTAGGTTTGTCAGATTTGGGTGGAATAGAAGGAACCTGGCTCAACAGATCCCTCCTCCTGAGGAGAGGCCATGGAGTTGTTGCTGAAAGTTTGAGAAGAAGGGGATACCAAGACCTGTGTAGCCAGTTTGGTGCAATCAGGAACAGCTCTCCCCTTTCCTGGTTACGTTTTTAAAGAACTCTCAGGATAAGAGGGAAAGGAGGGAAGGCATAGGCCAGCTTGAATGACCCTTCTTGAATCAGAGCATCCAACCCCTCTGCTGTCGGCAGTATTTCCTTGAGAAAAATACTGGAAGCTTGGAATTGAGATGGGAGGCTAGAAGGTCAATTTCTGGTAGACCCAAACTTTCCATAAGACTCTTGGTTCAAAGCCCTTGGTTCAATGCCCATTTGTGGCATGAAATAATGTTTCAAGTCTGCTTCCTGATTGTCTACTCCCAGAAGATGTTCCACCCTCAGAGAGGACAGGTTGCTCTCTGCGCACTGGAGAGTAGGCTGAACCTCCTGCAGGAGAGATTTGTTCCTTGTTACTAGACATAGGCTGCTGCACTGGTATTGTGTATAAGGAGCTTGACCAAGGGATCCCTTCAGAACCTCGGCAAAAGAAAACAGGGCCAGCTTTGCTGCTCTTGTCTCCACGATATTTGAAAGAACGTTGGTCTGAGGAGAAGGCCACAGTCCTTGTGCCAAATCCCAGCCCAATAGGGCTCCCCGGGCCCTGGCTGAGGCATAAGTGGTCAGGATTTTCCAATGTGGCTAAAACAAGGGAAAAGATTCCTCTCTGACATCCACCAGTGGAGGGAATCCCTGAAGGAACTCTGTCCCTTGACAGGAAACCCAAGGCTAAACTAGCCAGAGCTGAAAACTTCTGCGTTGTAAGGGAAACTAAGTTGTCCCAGGTGTTGAAACAGGCCACCAGATATATCAGAGATCTGAGAAGGCTCAAGTTGTCTCTTCCCCCGATTCACAATCCATCTGTAGGAGACTAGGAAAGAAACTCTCTGTTCTTGAGCAGAGTTTCCTTTCTACTGGCTGACAAGAAGATTTAGTAGTGCCAAATTGAAATTCCCTCCAGTCTCAGTGATGCCATCAGGGTAACTAGGACCTTCGAGAAGACGCTTGGGGCAGTGGACAAGCCAAACAGCAGGCATCGGTTGGAAGTGTTTTCCTACAATAGCGAAGAAAAGCACTGATGAGAAGCCACTACAGGTGTGTGTAAGTAGGCATCCCTCATGTCAATAAAAAGGAGCCAGTCGCCCGGGAGGATTGCTCTCAAATGTTATTCTATTAGCCAATTCAGGTAGTGATCTAGGCTTCTCTTCACTCCCTTTTCCTTGGGAAAGACACAGTGATCTCCTACAGGCACTGTGATGAACTTGAGATGACATCCTCTTGCAAGAATGTCCAACACCCAATGGTCTGAGATGGTAGAGAGCCACTGCTCCTGAAAAACTGCTGGCCTGGCTCCTACCTGTCCTGTGAGGGGTGGATAGTCAGGATGACTTCTTACCAGGCTGGGAAGACTTGGAGGCATTGTCAATGGGTAAGGTAGTCTTCTTGCTTAATGAATGACTGGTGGATCTACTGAGGGAGCAGAAACCCGGTCCTTAACCTCCAAGTCCTTAAATGGAAAAAGCTTGAAGAATCTTGTACCCTGGGACAAAAACAAAATCTTCTTTGCTGCTTTAAGCCATTCAGACTGATAAGGTCAGAAACCTCCTGGAAGAGAGGAAAAATCGGTTGATTCTTTGAGAAAGTTGGTAATTCTTTAATCAATCTCACCTCATCTTTCAACAAAGGATAAGTCAAACTTGCCCCTGGGGCTATCCGCCTCCTCATCTGAGCTCAAAAGAAATAATCAGAAAACATCTCGGGAGGCAAATCTTCATTAGAGGAGACTTCAGCTGCACCCCAGGCAGCTTCCCCCACAAGGTATCTTCCACATACCCTGGAGTCATAGCTGACGAGGAGTAAGCTGAACTGCAGAAACCATCCAGCAACTTTTGCAAAAAAAATATATATATATATTTCCTCTGGGCCGGAAGTGCAGCTTCCCCTTTTTTGCAGGCAGTAGAGGGTTAAAGCCTCCCATGCATTCTAGATTACCTTTTTTTTAGAAGGTCCGTGATAAAGAACCTGGGCATCGTGAAGGAATCATCCACCTGCAATTGAACCCCAAACTCCACGGGGGGGAGAACCAGTGCTTTAGCTTGCCGTGCCACAGAGCAGATTTTCAGGCAGGCTAGGGAAGAAAGGTAACCCCAAAGAACTGAAAGAGAGAGGGAAAAGGGAAATAAAATTAAAAAATGGAGGGACCTATCTAGCTTGGAGAGCAGAGACACCTGAGACTGAGGAATCCATGTGCACAGAAGAAAAACCAGCACAATACTGAAAAAAAACTAATAAAAAGAATGACACATGTAAACCTCCAAGTGAAAACATGTAAGGAAGCTTAGATTTACCTAAAAACTAGACATGAGGAAAAGGCTTGAACCTAGCCAGGACAGAAACCCCCTGAATGAGGACAAGACAGGCAGCAAGAGCCACTGCCTTTCCAAGGTTTATATGAAAAAGTGCCCATAACCAAAATGGCCGCTTCGGCCTCCCAGGGAAGGAACCTGAGATTTGCCCTAATCCAAGATGGCCACTGCAGCACAGCACCGCATGGTCAACAGCATGCAGCCGGAGGATGAGAACTACACTCTCCCATACTCCCCGATTTCCCTCCAAACACCTGCTTTTCCCAGGGAGGAGGGGAAGGGAAGGGTTAGGATGCCAGGCAGATGTCTCCCCCCTTGCTGGGGGTGGGGGGGGGATATGGTGCCTAATTATATTGGATTCCTGTTGGCACAGGCAACTTAAAAGCCACCTACATGACAACCCTCAGGGAACCAGGGCATTGGGACAGCATAGAGAACCAGCTCATCCCGCCCCCCCCCCCCGTTCCAGCTTTATTCCCAAATGTTACACAGAGGTAAGTACTCTGCTCAATTCACCTATGGAAGCTTGAATGTTTAGGGAGTAAGAAGCCCAAACTAGGAAAGGACTCTAAGGTCTGAAACAAGGCAAGGACAGAAAGAAAAAAGATGAGGTTTGTGTGCTCCAGGGATACCTTTAAGGTTTTAGGGAGGAAGGGACATTCTGGTCCGGGGGTGGGGATGAGAGGGTCCCCCTTATGTAATGCTGATATGGGGTGGCCAGAAAAAAGGTAATATTACATTACAATCAATTAGCTGTGTTTCTAATTCTAAAAATCCTTTTATCATCTCTGTTTGCATTACAGAATGCTAGGGATTTGGAGGTTTCCAGATAAGGAGTCTTTCAGCAGTTTTAGATCACCATACTTTGTCTTCTAAAAAATCATTTTACTATTAAACAAACCCAATATGATTGTTTTGACTCCATATCTGTACTTAAAATGAAGGCATTTTCTTACAGATTCAAATCAACATTTTCACTTGATACTTACAAGCTACCTACAATAATAGAGGCTGACAATATCTATTAAGGTAACATCCCTGACTTTGTTAGGAAGGTCAAACTAGGAGGAAAAGGGATCACTCAGGGGAAGGTTAACAGGTAGTGGCAACAGTGAATAGGAAATGGAGGTCAGATGGAATCAACAATTAAAAGACGTGGGAGAGGAAACAGCAGCCTCTTTAAGTAGTCAGCAAGGGGAGAACCAGCATCCTTTTAATCTGGTTTGGCAATGAGTAGGTCTATTCCAATCTTCAAATCATACATAGAGATTCTGAAGAGCGGCCCCTACAGTTGAGGTCAAGCCACAAATACATTTGTAATTTATAGACTAGTTTTTGGTCTCAGTTATATTAGATATAAATAATGCTGAAAATCTGTGGCACATTAATATTAAATACCTGTATACATATCTTACATATTTTAATATTGATATAGTTTGTTTATATTCAAATACATATCTAAAACCACAAATAAAGCAATAGAGAACAGATATCTCTATATTTTCATTTTCATGTTATCGAACGACCTGGGTTATAATAAGAGTGATTGCAGATAATTTAATAAATACTTGTGAAAACAAATTATGGAAAATGTGATGTTTATGAAATTAAATATATTATTTACAAAAACAGGATAGATTTTAGTAGAGAACCTTATGTTGAGTTCTACTACATACTTAGATGGTCTAATGCAATTTTGCTTGGTAAATATTAAATATGAATGCAATTTAAAAATAACATTTAATTGCAGAATACAGGAGGCTGTATCTAAAGGACCACAAATTGTTTCAAAAAGAGTGACTGTTAAGATTTGTCAGATTGGTTTTGACAATTATTATTTGAGAACTGTTTGATCTCAATGATGAATACCTTATTAGTTTTTCATGAAATCATTGAACCACACCATTCAGTATTGCTCATGTGAAACGATGCTGATTTAGCTGTCCAAATGCAAACAGTCTACCTCTTAACGGGTCTGCTAGACTGGTCTTTAGGGAAAAAAGAGGTGGAAGGAGGGCAAGTTTATGGGTAATGACATTGGATTACTAGATATTTAATGGTTTGATATTTCTCTTCTCAATTATGTCCAAATCTTACCTTATTCGTCTGGCTGCTACATCTCCCCAGAATCAATCTTAACTGTAAGATACGTTTCTGTTTTTTCAAAAAGAACTCTTCCTGACACCATTGTCACTGTCAAACCTCTGGGAGATTTACTCTGATAAATAATATTCCATATGTGGAATGCTTATGTGATTTTCACGGAGTGATAACCTTGTTTCTGCCTAACTTTCATGCATTGAGATTGCTCCTGTTCTATAATAAAGTGCTCTTACAACATCTCCAGCAAATTAACTTAAGAGTAAGAAATGTAAAATGCAATGTCACTTGGAATCTCTCAAAAAGGATTTTATATGTTGGTTGCATTATGCTCTGCCTTTTATTTATATGGACATTTCAAATAAAGTGGCTGTTGTGTGTTACAGCGTTTACAAAGAACCTCAGAAAACATTTCCGTAGAGCCATAATTAAATTAGAAAAGACAATATTTTAAAACTGGGAAGTGCACTATATTAGTGATTAGGTGTCTCAAGTTATACAGTATTAAAATGACAGTCATTTTTCACGTAAGATAAAAATGTAAATGTTTCTATCTTTTCAGTGGGTAGCTTTGCTTGATGTGCCTCACACATTATTCTTAGTTGTATGAAATCTACTAAAATAGAACTATGCAGCCATCTAATTTGCAAGAGAAACAAACTTTCTAAATAGATGTGCATTTTGGAAGATGGAACCGTTCTTACCCAAAAGGATATGGTACATGTTACATTGCAACTAACCCACATTCATAATAAGAAATAAAAATAAATAAAAAAAGAACAATTTTCTCATTGGTTGATATAGTTATTCACTGGAGGAAAGTGATTTACAAATAAACAGCTACAGTATTTGAACTAATCGAATGGTTTCATGGACTATGGTGCTTTTGCTGTAGACATATTTTCAAATAATATGTCTAATAAGTCATGGAAGGAATGGAAAATGTATAAATAAACCCACTGATACAACCAACAAATATGGAACCCTATTGTATAGGATTGAGTGATATTTTTGTCTGGTACAGTTTTGCATGGACATTTGCTATTTTGCCAGCAAATTTTTTTTGCAAATCCATAAAGTAAAAATATCACTTCATTATTATTCACTTCTTGCTTTCCACATCAACTAATGGGATCAGAGCCCTTCCCAGCCTGGAGCTCTCCAGGTGGCATGTTTGGAATTAATTAGAACATGGGAGCCTAATTTCAATGAAGAACAGTTGTAGTGTAGCGGAAAGGAGCTCCTCTAACAAGGTAGGGCAATGTATTTGCTATTGCAGAACTTAAAACATAACTTAACCACAATGTAATTTCATCTTCCATTAGACTCCAATGCATCTCAGTAAAAATCTACAGGCAACACTACTGGAAAAAGTATTGAATGAAAGGTAATAAGAGGTGCAACATTTCTATCATGTCTAGTTACCCTTAAAAACAATCAGATATTTCTCTTCACAAAGTAAAACCAAGAAAAACTATATGCTAATTGATTGTTATTTCAAAACTTTGTGCAGACTTAAGACCACTTATTACATTATCATCATAACTCCTTAGAATTTTTGCAGCTATGTCTTTGCAAACAGTAAATTTTACCCGTGATGGATATATAAATTTAGCATATCATAGCATTAAAAGAAAACAAGCTTTTAACAGGTCTGTTAACAACAGAAAATGCAAGGCATTTGTGAAAATACACTTGAGGGGAGCTGGACTTCAGCTACATTGTGTCAAGAGAAAGGAAAATCAGGGCAGAGAATAGATTACATTATATTACAATTAAAAAATACATTTTATACCACTGAAAATGTTTAATACATTTATAATGAAAGTTGGGTTTTTTATTATTCAAATTATACGTTTTTTTATATTTTATTTTACTGTATTGTTAGATTTTCCTTTTAACTTGTACTTTAAAAAAAAAAAAGAATAAACAACAAAAAATAGAACATGTTCAGTTTTTAGTGTGATGTCATTCTGATACAAGGTTCTGTTACCAGGTGAATACAATTTAGTTTGCTTTTTCCAGTAAAACCTTAACAGAGACAAAATGAAGGAAAAATTATCTTTAGCATTATCATAATGTAGGGATCTATAGAAATAACAGATTCCTATAGCTTTAAACCCCCACCCTGTTAGTTACTAGGCAGAAGCCTACAGTATGTATCTATTTTGTGTTAATGCTTGCAGTTAGTGGTCAAAAGGGTGTAGTGACACCTTCCTGCCACACTGCTATATAATGCTGGGAAGGGAGGGGCAGCTTCCTCTTTGGCCTCTGGATGGTGATCCAGCAGGGTGTGCCCAGGGGGGACCTGGGTTCAGAAAGGCCTTTGCTCTGAGGTAACCCCAAAGGGACTGCATACTTTTGGTGCTTAAGTCGGGAACCAGGAAACCACATAATTGAGGTTTAACTATCCTAATGGGAGTTTTGGTGAGGTTTAGCAGCATGATTAGCTCAACTCCATCAAGGATTTGCAGGAGGGAGTAGCTTCCCACAGGTTTTGAAATACCTGAGTGCAGGGACCTCAGTGAGGAGGAACTGTGAGGGTAGAGGCTACTTTCCTTGACAATATCCAGGAAGGAATGGTTGTATTAACTGCAAATGCCAAATGGATTCTGTTCTCTGCTGTGATCTATCCTCTGATGTGACGGTGAATGTCATTGTGCTAATACCTCATCGATACGTGAGTAAAACCTGGGGATATTGTCTTCGGTTAATAAAAGTTTGTTTGAGTTTGCACCAAGATCCATGCATGCACTGTAGTCTGGGTGTTGTAGTTGCACTACACAGTAGAGGGAATGCTTCTACTTAGCGAAGGCCCGGGATCCTGAAGTGAGAGTCCAATGTAACCCATGCTCATACCAATAGCTGGACATTTTAACTATCTATGGTCTGGATAGCCCAAATTATCATTACAATAATGATACTTGCATTGCAGTAAATTGTCTGGATGGATAATTATCAGGGGTTTTTCTGTTCTAAAAGTATTGTTGTAACATAGACAACAATAAAATGAAATCCATAGTGAAGCTCAATCGTCTATTGTTTTAGCTAATAGACATCTTTTACTAGACTAAGAAGCCAGCTAATAATGTAAAATTTCAATAAATGGGAGGTTTTTATTAGCATGCATGGAGTAGCTGTATGTTAGGCTTAGCATCAGCCCCTTCTCAGCAGTCTAAAGATAATAAGATAATAAAATATGAAACAGGGAGATTGTTGAATTGCTTTAGGGGATATTTAGAGGCTTGTAATTTGAGGCTTCACGGTTAATGTGTATCGACAATATTTCAAATAAGAGAATTTTATAGATGATTCTCCATATAACTGTAATACAAGAGCTTATAATGCAATTTATTACTATTTAAGTTACTGAAACTATCAAAAACAACTCATATCAATGAATTGAATATTGAAACTTGACTATTGACTATTCAGCTTGCACTCGCATGCATTGGCCCACTTGCACACACATATATACACACACAAACATGTTTTCTAAGTGTATACATATTTTTTGCCTTTATTCTTATTTTCTAGCTTCTGCCTTGCTCTTGCCATACAAAACTGTTTTATTACATTTGGTGGTTATTTTCAGTTCTGAGTTTTCTGTTTCATTGCATTCTCAGTGATTAAATAGCATTTTATATTTTGCCTTGCATTTCATTTACTGGCTTTTTCTCATTCTTGCTTATTCTTGCTTTTCATTGATCGCTCTTGGTTGTAGTTACATGTAATAATCTCTTTTTCTGTTTTATCGCATATTCAGTGATTTTGTTGCATTTTTTGTTGTGGGTTGTTATTTACCGACTTTTGCTTGTTCTGAATTTTTCTTTATCTTGATTGTGCTTGATCTTCACTGTTATTGATTGTAGGTACACATGATCACTTTTTCTGTTTTATTTCATATTAAGTGGTTTAATTGCATTTGTTGTTGTGTGTTGCTGTTTATTTACAGGCTTTTTACAGCTTTTTGCTGAATTGTTATTTATCTTGCTTGATATTGATATTTGATTGTCCTTGGTAGTATTTACTGAATTTTCAGTTCTGCGTTACTCTTTATTACTTTTTTATTGCTTGCTTTAGTTGTATTTTGCTAGTGGACAGCATTTTAGTGGGTTCAGTTCTTTTATTGCATACCCAGTTTGCAATTGCTGTTAATTACTTGTTTGTGCCCATAAAATTGACGTTGCATTTTGTAATTACTGATCAGATATTCTGAACACAAATCACACTAAATTATCACTGTTCAGTCTCTTGGTTTTAGATTAATGTTGTTGGTTGATAGGATTTTTTATTTGGAAGTGATTGGTGGTTGATAGGAGATTTATGTAGTATTTATTGGAAGTGCTATAGTAAGATATGTTTGTGTTACAGAAAGTTCCAGGCCATTCCAGGGAGTTCAAGAGTTCAGGTTGTAAGGCTTTTTTTTCTTTTCCAGATTTATTTATATTCATTGTTTTTTATAGTCTCCATCTTGCTTGCCTAGGTTGCAGCAGTTTTACAAGTGTGTACATAGCTGTCCACTTTTTATAACTACTGATTAGACTGAAATCAGTGATTGCCAGCTCTTACACACACTAGTGTGTGTGTGTGTGTGTGTGCATATATTGTGTTGGCAGCATGGCCAAAAGGTTTTATTCCATTGAAGAGGCATCTGCTCTGTCCATGGTATCTAGCCAAGAGGCATTTGGCAACATTTAATAGAACTGACCAACTACAACACTATTACAATGCCACCCAGAAAACAAAGGCCTGGTACAAGAAAGTTGTCATTTGATTCAAATGGCTCTTTGAAGTCATACATTGTATACTGTATAAGGCAGCAGTAACAGGCTCTAAATTGTTGAATTATAAATATCAGCTGCAAATACTCCATGCCCTGTTGTTTGCTGGTGCTGAAATTCCACTGATGCCTGCTAGTGACAATGTTGCGCGTATGAGGGGAAAGCACTATATAGACACGCTTCCACCCACTCCTAGCAAGAATTTTGCCCAAAAAGCTGCAAAGTCTACTGCAAAAGGGGTGTCAGATGACATACACAGTACTATTGCCCTCACAACACTGGGTTATGTTTCAAACCATGTTTGCAGCTACACTATTGAAATAAATAGTTTTCTGTAGTGATTTGAATTATAAGAATGGGAATCCCACTTTGCAAAATGTATATTGTACTTATGCTTTATGTTTCAATAATACATTTTTTATGTTAGTGTTTGGTTTGGATTTTTCTTTCCCTGCTGTACTAAAAGGTGTAAACAATTGAGGTGTAGATTAAGGACAAGGGGGTCTAAAATTTGAGGTGTGTGATGACTCCATGAAATTATTTAATCTTGCCTGCTAAAGATTTCATCTCCCTGATGCTACAAAAATGGTCTTACTGACACCTCATTAGCTTCCCTTTCAGTGCAGTTGCTGTATTTTACTAGTATATTAGGTCTCCCTAGAATCTTGGATAGTAAAGGCTTCAGCTTTTTTTTGTAAAGTGATCTTGGCACATTCAGGGTTTGCAGTTCTGCAAAGAAAGTTATGGTTTACTGGTAGATGGGCACAGTTTGCATTTCAAACATTTACACTAGATTTAGGATCAGCTTCCTCTATTGCCATTTTACTCTATACCTTACCACTTTGTTACGCTACTTTTGGAGAGAAGTATGATACATGTTTTGAAAACTCAATAGCTCAGCTTTCTCTGTAGTTACTTTATTTCTGGGCAATGTATATTCTGTTCTTTGTGTCGGCATTCGGCTTTTTTGTAGAATTGAGATTGGCGCAACTATGTTTTTTTTTGTTCTCTGACCACAGCCTACCAAGGTAGGTTGCTTTGGGTTGACCATATGAATCAACATAATCTGTTTATCATAATCAGCAAGGATGTCATGCCATGATAAACAGATTATGCTGATTGGAGCAACATTCCAGAGGATATATAATGAAGGAAAATCCTATGTACAAGTTATTCTGAATTGAGAAAGCCAGTTGGATGACTGGTTAAACATCTTTAAGGAAAAAACAATGTTCAGTTGATTTGACTTATTTCTACAGATATACCATCACCTGATGAATAAGAATCTTCACAAATGTAATGTTGGATCTTTTTTTTGTTTTTTTTTTTCTTCTCCTGTTCAGCTTTGGAGGCTATTCTTCATAGATGTGTGTGTGCTCTGTACTTATACAATTAGGGGCAAATTTACTATTCCCCAAAAATAATTTGTTTCTATCCAATATTCAATTAGCAATCGATTTTCGAATGTTAATCAAATAGTTCTAGGCTACTTTTTATTCGATATTCGATCATTTGACGATCGAATACAAACCTATTCGATCAGTCGAATAAATCATTCGACTGAACGAAGTAATCATTCGATCGTTTGAATTATTCATACGATTCGAACGATCGAACACTTCGATCGTAGGAATCCTATTCGATCAGGACTTAGTCTCAGAAGCCTATGGGAGTGCTCCCATAGGCTTCTATTGCAATTTGGTAGGTCCAATCTGCCGAAGTAGGCAATCGAAGAAACTTAAAAAATAAAATCCTTCACTGATCGAATGATCGAATGAATAAATATTCGTCCATTCGACTCTATTCTAATGTATTCGATTGTTCGACCATGCCAAAATTCACATATTCGAACTTCGAATCCTTCACGTGAATTTCGTAAATCGGCCCCTAAGTGTGTTATTTCACAGGTAAAGGGGGGACATCTACAAGGTGTGACCTTAGAGTATCAAATTTACCTATTGCACCAATTTTAAAGTGTTTGGTGGCTGCATTTTTAGGTGCACCCATTTGATGCAGGGTATTGTTTTGTTCAGAAGAAGCTGCAGATTGATCATGGCAATTTTGGGGAGAAATCTAACTTTGGAACTTTTTTTTTTCATTACTTCATACCAAACTGCAAACTTTTATGGAGAACTTCACCCACAGATCTGCATGTATGAAAACATGGATGGCGCATCTGAATAGCTGCATGTACACTTTCAATAAATGTATAGTTTGTGGGGGTATTTCATAGATAAGGGGGTGTTTAGTTGAAAAGTATGCACTTAGAGGGCAACCCCATATTTAGCTATTACCCTAGTTTTAGGGTACTTGGAGGCTGTTTCTTTTGTTGCACAAGTACATGAAGTGTATCATTTTGTTCAGAAGAACATCTAGATTAATGTTTAGCAGCTTCTTTCTTTTTTGTTGTCATGGCAATACTATGGATAAATCAAAATTATTTTTTCTTTATTTCAGGTAAAATCCCAAACTTCTACAGAGAACTGTGTCCACAGAGCTACAAGCAAGAAAGCAAAGACGGAACTGCTGAAGATGTGCACTTTCAAGGAATATATTGGTGTGGTGGGTATTTCACAGGTAAGGGGATGTTTAGACTGAGAAATTGCAATGTGTGTACTTGGAGTGCATCCCCAAACTTTCCAGCTAAAATTTCCCTTATGTATTGCCCCTAATTTGGAGGCCACATTTTTAGGCGCACTCATACATGTGGGATATTGTTTTACTCAGGAGAACATGTTCTTTCATATTTGGGTACCAGGCCCGGACTGGCAATCTGTAGGTTCTGGCAAATGCCCGATGGGCTGCTGTAAGTTGCCATAGAAAATGACTATTAAGTGGGCTGGTGGGGGCTGTTTGGGCCTATTTGTAGCAGTAATGGGAGGGCCTATTTTGAATCCCAGTCCAGTCCTGTTGGGTACATTTGAATATTTTTATTGGAGTATTTTTGTCAAATTTACTTCTGATTTTGGGGCAAATTTTCTAAAGGGTGAAGTGACTAACGCTGGTGATGAATCGCCAGCGTTACCGGTTTCAATAACATCACTGACTTACTAACGGGAGTAGGCGTCCCTGGATAGACACTAGCTTTGTTTCGCACTGGGTGTAACTCTGCAGATTCACTAAGATGCAGATTTTACGGAATATTACCTCTATCGCCAGACTTGAATTTGCCAGCTCTGACCTGGCGAACCACATAGAATCGCATATAACATCCTCAATATTCAGTTACTTACATAATAATTTTTGAGTGGAAAATCTTCTAAGTCCAAAAAACGCTGGCTTTTTTTCATTTTTTTCAGGGTGTGGGGCTGCAAAAGGTATACATACATTGCAAAGGTTTTTTCAGGTACCCGGTTTCCCCATACATTTTTTATCATATGGCACATTATTTTACAATGGGCTCATGTGTGCATTAAAACAACTCTATTAATTTTATTAAGATTCCCTTGGCATGTGTAGTTTTCAGTGTACATGTAATGTATTAGATGCACCATGCAACCATGTAACAAAAATAACTCTATTTCACTTTAAATTTCTGCAACTTTTCAGATTTGATGCTTGAAACCTGAAAACCACTAAGGGGCAGATTTACAAAATTTGTGTGAAGAATTCGAAGTTCGATCGAATTTGCATAAAATTCAAATTCGAATCTTTGAATTTGTAAATTAGACAAATTCGACCATCGAATAGTCGAATTCGAATATTTGAATAAAATTTGACCTTTTGCTTTCCGCAAAGTGGATCAAATCCACCTATTACTATTTATCATGTGTGTAAAAAACATGAAAACCTCTAAGGTAAGTTGTTGAAATAATAGAAGACAATGGGAGCTGTGCTGATCTTATTGGACTGCTTTAAATCAATTCAAACTTTTAGTGGTTTTCAGGTTTTTCTCTCACTAGGCATTGTCCGAAAATTTTTCAAGGTTTTTAAGGTGTTACTTTTTTTCCACATTGTTCAGTTTTTTTTTTTAGATCATTTAGTAAATTCAATGACAAATGTGGTTTTAGTTGGTTTGATTTCAAAAAGCTCTAGAAAATAAAAAATCCAACCTTCAATTAATAAGCCATCATGTCTGCAAAAAATAAGTTAAAGAAACCCACTGTTGTGTCACCAATACGCAAGATCACATGCAAGAATAAAGGAATTATTTTTAAAAAGTACTATTATTTGATTAAAGGGGTGGTTCACCTTTAAGGTAACTTTTAGTATGTTATAGAATATCCAATTCTAAGCACCTTTGCAATTGGTCTTTATTATTTATATGCTATACTTTTTTTATTTGCCTTTTTATTCTGAATATTTCCAGATTTCAAAAACTGCCATTGCCCCATAAGGCTACAAATGTATTGTTATTGTTACTATTTATAACTCAGCTTTGTATTCAGGCCTCTCCTATTCACATTTCAGTTTCTTATTCAAATCAATGAGGAGTTGTAGGAGTAATATGGACGCTAGCAACCAGATTGCATAAAAAAATTAAAACCAATTGCAAATTGTCTCAGAATATCACTTTCTACTTCATACTAAAAGTTAAAGGGCATCTGTCAACCAGACATAAAAAGCTGTATAATAATTCCTTTTCAAATTGAACACAAACCCCAAATTATTTTTGTTATTAAAACATCTATATCTATTCAACACATTTAAAAATCTATAAAAATATATATATATATATATTTTGCTTGACTAACATGATAAAATAGTTTATTATTATTTCTTATGGTGACAGGTCCCCTTTAAAGGTGAACAATCCCTTTAAAATTTACTCTCTGGGAAATGCCCTTTATTTAAGTATAGTAATGTTGATCCTGGCAGCAAAAATAGTTAATTTTAATATCTTGAAATGCATAACATTTTGAGGCAAGCATTAATGTCTCACCTGTACAGAGATATACTTGTAAAAAAACTTTAACTTTTAGATACTTTTTAGATAATTTGTGTAAATGTATTTTATCCACTTTAATTATGTGCTTTTACTCACTAGTACCACATAAAACACTGATGTTTACAAATGTGGAATGCAAATAATTGTGGTGTTGCTGTGAAATGCAGCAATTTAAATTTGCTGAGAGAGTTGCTAAGGAACAAACCTTTTGATGTGGGGAAAAACTTGTTTTATGCATATACACGTTATGACAGCCTAAATTACTAAACAAGAGTGAGACTTTTTTTAAAGGAAATATCTGACATTTGTTATGTTTTTGGAGTCTTTTACATTTTGCTGAGTATTCCCTCATTGTCACATTCACTTATTGCAAGATTTGGGCATATTTTGTTCATTTATTGTAAGAATATTTTAGTCTTGTTTTAGAACAATTCAGGTATGTGTTCATAATTGTTAAAGACACTGTCTATATTGCATGTGCACAAAGGCATACAATTTTTTTTATTAACCTACTTAATGTCATCATATAGGGGGTTATTTATCAAGCTCCAAATTTATCTCAGTTTTTTCTTTTTGAAACTGAGCAAATCCATGCAGGTTTTTTAGGCTTATTTATTATAACATTTCCCCAAAAATTATCTTTGAGGGAAAAACTCAGAAAACCAAGACTTCTTTTCCAAAAACCACAAATTTCTCAGAGTTTCCACCAAAAAGCTCCAATTATATAGTGGAATTGCACGGAACCCAGCACACATCAAAAAAATCAGTGGGACTTCTCCCATTGACGTCTGTTCAACCTCGGCAAGTTTGAGATGCCGGATTTCATTCCGAAAAATTTGTGATTTTAAAAAAGGACCTATTTTAAAAAACAAACAAATTTTTTAGATTTTCAGAATTTTTGAGCTTAATGTATACACTACTTGGTAACAGTGTATGGATTCTGTTACATCAGTAGTATTAGCAATTAAATGCCTTGTAACTGTTTTAAACCAGTTAAAGATTTATCAAGGGTCGATGTAAAATTTTAATTAAAATGTTATATAGTTTTTAAATAGTCCAAATTTGATTTGAATTTGAAGAAAATTCGAATTTCAAAACATCATGTACCGTCTCTTTAAAAATCAAATTTGACCATTCGCTATCTAAAACCTGCCAAATTGCTGTTTTAGCCTATGGGGGACCTCCTAGAACCTTTCTGGAGTGTATTGGTGGACTTTGAGAAATCAAAGTTATTTGGGGGGAAAAACGTCAAATTGAATTAGACCGAATGCACTAAAATTCCAATCAATCGATTAGAATAGGGACCTATTCTAATTCTATTAATTGGATGATCGAATATGCAAATTTGGCCACTTCCATGATCGAATACCGAAAATTCGAATTATCGGATATTAGATAATTCGACCATTCGATGATCGAAGGACTTTAACTTTAAAATTTTCTTCGACTGCCTACTTCGCCAGATTGAACCTACCAAATAGCAATAGAAGCCTATGGAATCCCCCCATAGGCTTTTTTTTCAAACACCTGCTTGAATACCATTCGTACAATCGAACACCTTGATCGTTCGAATCGTACAAATATTTCGAGAGATCGGAGGAAATAGTTCGATTTTTTCGTGAAATCAAAGGATCGGTATTCGATCGAACGATTTCATCGAGGAATCGAATATTGAGGAAAAAATAGCCTAAAACTCTTCGATAAGCATTCGATAGTCTAATGCTTATCGAATTTCGAATGAATTCGAGGATTTTTAATTGAATAATAGTAAATCTGCTCCTTAATGTATATTAATGTTTTAAAAAGAAAATGTTTTGTATCAGTATCACTTTAAGGCCTGGGGAGTTCTGTACCTTAAATTTTATAGATATATGAGCAGACAATAGAATAAACTCTTCTTTAGTCACCATTATACAATATTCATCCAGATGACACAAGGGCATTCATTGATATTATATAGAGGAGGTTTCATGTTTCACGTTAAAGTTCAAAAAAAGGGCTTTGCGACAAACATACTTTTTGCCTATTGTTTTAATTCCTGAGCTAAACAGGACAAATAGGAAAATTTTACCTACTCCATGCTTGGTTTTTGTGAGATGGATAAGTAGTAAAATTCAGGAAACTTCAGAAAAATTAACAAAATGGCAGAAAAATTGTAAAACATTTTTGTTGTGAGATAAAACTTTTTTTAAAGTTTTTTAAAGAGACAGTATTTCAAAATTCGAGTTTTCAAATTTTTTCCAATTTAAATCGAAATTTGTGCTATTTGAGAGTCCAAGTAGCCCAAAATTACTTTGAAATTTGAATTTCAAAAATTGGAATTTAATTCGAAGATTCGATGTGACCCTTAGTAAATGTGCCCCTAGGTGTTCTTAAGCTACCTTTTCCAGTTTTTGGCATTTCTGAGTGTTCAACTTCACAGTTGAATGATCTATGTCTTTACGGGCTTTAATGTAATCTTTACATCAATAACCAATAAAGATGCCATTCTTAAGCAGCACTTAAGAATGAAATTTACATTTCATCAAATAATTTTGTGCATATGGCTTTTGCTCAAGATCTGTAAGTGAAACAGGATTGTTATCTTCAGTAAATATTTAATCTTTTTCAGGTTGAGGATATAATAGAATTTCCATGCAAAGCTGGGTATGGAACCTGTTGTGCAGGATAATTGGGACTTTGGGTTTTCTGGATAAGGGGTCTTTCCATAATTAAGGCTGCTAAAAAATCCTTAAAGCACTAAATAAAAACAATAACATTGTTTGGCTTTCAGTATTAATTAATTATCCCTTTTTTGGGAGCAAGTACAATGTACTGATATTTGTATAAGTAAATAGTTTGCAAACACTGCAGAAATGCAGCTTGTTTTTATTGAAGGGAGCAGCTATATTTATAGTATTAAAAAATACAAATTTACTACAGGTATGGAACCCGTTATATGGAAATCCATTATCCAGAAAGCTCCAATGGAAAGGTCTTCTTCCATACACTTCATTTTATACAAATAATCTAATTTTTTAAAAATGATTTTTTCTTGAAAAGTTTGAGTTTTTAACTACAAAAAAATTTGGATTTTTTAATTTTTTTGGCATTCGGACTTCAAAAAATAACGCCCATAGTGTATTCTCATTAAACTATGGGACTATATTAACATTTTCCTTTCTTTTTAAACAAATTTAATTTAAATAACAACAGGGTTTAAATTTAAAAGAAAACTTTTCAATACTTTTATGTCAAGATTCATGATTCCACATTCCATGATTTTCCCTTGTATATTTTTTCACCAAAACAAATATGTGCTTTTCTCTTCAGATAACCCAGATAACCCAGGAACATACTATTACCTATCGTCTAGATTCTGTTGAATACCCATAGGAATACTGAATGGAAGTCCTCCATGCTCACAAGCTTGAAAAACATTGAATATTCTTGACAATCCCCCATGGATGGTATAACATAGAAACCATTTATTAGGATTGAAGAAACCACATGACTGATAATTCTCTAGTCAATGTGCAATTGCCTTAGGAATAAGGTTTATTCATTTGTTTCTGTTAAAATTGAAAAATGACAGTCCACTGTATTCTGTCATAATTCCTTTTTTTACTGAAGTACAAGTCAAGCTAATAGTATATATTTGCAATCAAATGCATTAATGCCTAATCTAAACACATTCTACTGTATATGTAGAATAATAATGTTCTATAAAATATAGTAGAACATGTTAATTGTAAACAGCTGTTCCAGTGCCAGAAAGTAACATATTAAGTGCAAGGTTTCTGACTTTGGAAACATATGGCAAGTCCTGTATTTTCCCATACTGGGGTAGACCTCTAAATAGGTACACAAAAAAACTATTCTTTCCTGAAATTTTAATAAACACAATTGGCTAAGCTTCACTGGTTGCAAACAGATTGTTTTAAATTACAAATAAATTTAGAGTAGTCCATCAAAATTAATTTTATTGAGTGACCACAAATTTATTTTCATATGATCTGTTCTATTTATGTGTCTTCATATATGATTAAATCATGGGTACACTAACACACACTTTGCAGTTTAATGATATACTTAGCATTATGGAGGATTCTGCGATAAATATGGAGTGATAAAAATGCAGCAGATAAATATGTGCAAGCCAGGTCTTGCTGCATCTGCTTAGTTTAAGGCTCTTCTAAAAATACTATTTTTCAGTAAAAAGAAAAAGCTTTAGATGGAGGCAAATGTACAGCAGCTCTACCTTTCCTCTCAGAAAGCAAATCTCGCAGTAGCAAATCTAACAGCTGTCTCCCAGAACCACTAGAACCACTAGAGAAAATATTCAGAGCCAGAACAAAAGTCAGCACAAAGTATCTGTCCAAAAAAGAAAACATTAAAACATTTCAGCTCTGCAGGGGTTAATAAAATGTTGTTCTGTCCTAGGCGATCAATAAAAATATATTTGATTACATTTTGCATCATCAAGTATATCTTCTCTTTTGTTTTGATTATCAGGTTTGATTATTAGTAGTGATGGGCGAATTTATTCGCCAGGGGCGAATTCGCGGCGAATTCCCGCGATTCGCTGCTGGTGAATAAATTCGCGAATCACCAACGAAATTTCGCTTGGCGAAAATTCGCTGGAAAAACAAGTCGCGCGTCGGAAATGACGTGACGCGCCAAAGTTGACTCGACACGTGTCAAAAGCGTGCCGCGACTCGTTTCGCAAATTTTTCTCCAATTCGCGAATTTCTCTGGAAATTCGCAAATTTTTCGGCGAAGCAAATCTCGGGAGATTCGCCCATCACTAATTATTAGGTTACAAAAACTGATGATATAAAAAACTGATATGTGCTTGACAGCTTTAGGCTCAGTTACAAAGTTGTTTGGTTGCATCATTCATCCCAAAGGATATAAAAAAGCTCTGTAGAAGAGGCTATAAAACTTCTCAGTACTTAAAAGGTGTTGTGTTTTTGCCAGCATAGACTTTTTGTTTTGAAGCAAATAGATTACAAAGAAAAAAAATACATTCATGATACTTTAATGTTTTATTATGTGTCCAACAGTGTACCCTAACAATAAGCATAATGGTATCAGAGCTGGAGGAAAGCTGAACAACTTTTGTTTTGATTCCTGCTAAATTCTGTGAGAACCATATAAAAGTGCAGGGAGATATGTTTTTCCCCAGAATACCTTCAGAATTACAAGCAGTCAAGAGCTAGAATTACTGAAACCTGTCTAACTCCACAGTGTATACATAAACAGCAAGTAAGCAGTGGGAAAATTGACCCCCCCCGCGCATAGCCGGTACTCAAACAACAAATTATATAAAATGAGATGCAGGATGCAAAATGTATTCTGCAATAACCATTATCTCATTTGTACACACCTATTGTTCTACCTCTTTTTATGCCATGTTGTTTTTAAAGCTTGTTATGGTAAAAGGAATTGTAACAAATGTTTAACCCACAGGCAGGTGTAGATTTTACATCTAGCTAGTTGAAATAATAGCACTGTTGTTTAGGGCAAAAGAAGGGTTAATAGGGTTAATAAAGATAATCTTAGGGTAAGAGGAAGCTGAGAAAATTTATTTTAGAAATAAGAGTACATGATCATTGGGAATGGTATTCCCTAATAGTTTGTGAGAAGGGAAATTACCCCCAGAGTCAGCAACAGCAGCCCTGCTGAAGGAATCCCATGCTCTCCTCTTGAACCCCCAAACATCTTTTCTCCAGGATGTTGGTTTTCTTTTGACCTCAAAACTGAAATTAACTGGCTAGAGGGAGGTTCAAAGTTCACCTCCAACCAATCATATCCCTAGCTGTACCAGGACAGCTTGCAGGCAGCCAGGCACAATAGAAGATCCATTCCCCAAAGTCTCAAAAGGAGAAATGTTTTTTTTTCTCCTTTAGCTTTCAGAATGGTTATGGGAGCCTAAGGCCTTATTGAAAATCCCCCCATGAGTAGTATTATGGTCATATGAATGTATAT
Organism: Xenopus borealis; assembly: GCA_024363595.1. Lineage (NCBI taxonomy): Eukaryota > Metazoa > Chordata > Amphibia > Anura > Pipidae > Xenopus > Xenopus borealis. The sequence continues at coordinate 113,382,914 of CM044434.1, read as the reverse complement.
TTTTTATTTTATGTTTATTTTATCTTTTAAATTGCACTAAAATAAGCTAAATTGAGAATCTATTGGACAGAACACTGGACTTGAGAAAAATAAAACTTAAAAAAGGAATGTAACTCTTTTCTTACCAGACTTCTTGTAGAATTGGATTGCACTTAAATAGCAATCAACCCTTTGCAATGCAGAACCCTGAATTCTCTTTGCAGGAAAGAAACTGGGAACTGGATTTACAGTGGGATGTCTCCACCTAGTGGGCACTGAAGAGCACACTTATAATTCCACTAGGAAAATAAAGTAGTTGCAGTAAACCAATATGAACTTTATAGAAATAATAATGGAAAAAAGTGCAGTGCAATAATATGCCTACAATGGAAAACCGGGATCTGTCTGGCACCTATTTTATAATTATGGGCTTACATTCTGTCTAGCACCCAGCACAATCTCTCACTCCACTCTGGTTGAACAACACAGTTTAAGTCACATGAAATGTCCCTTTGCCCCAGAAATCGTATTCCTCGGGTAGCATTACCTGTCCCAACGTACCTCTCCTTGAGGATATAGACTGTAGTTCCCACATGGCAGACTCACAAGCAACACCTGTCCTCACACTGGGGATGCACAAAGGTTGTAACAGGCACTTTCACTCTTCCTAGATCTGACTCTGGCTGGCTGCTGCAGCAGGGGCTCCTATATAAGCTCTCTCTGTAGCCCTATGCATTTGGCTCCATAGCAAGACACTCCCCTGGATCCTTCTTCTCTGCCAGAGATGCACTGAGGCTCCCAGCCAGTTGGATTGTTCTCCAGACTGTAACAGGGCTGGATGATGTCACAGACAGAAAAAAAACAGGCGAAAGTCTTCTCTGATAACCTGCAATAATAAAAATTATTCTTTGGTACTCAAAAAGTGGCGGAACTGGTGACCTAGAAAAAGCCGATATAGCTGTAAAGCAGGTATTGCTGAAAAGGTCAGAGTAGTAAAAAAGGGTAGAAACATAAGATATTCTAAAATAAGCTGACTACTGTTCCTCTTAAAGGGAAGTAAAGTTTAAAATAGAATAAGGCTAGAAATGTTGTATTTTGTATACTAAACATAAACATGAACTTACTGCACCACAAGCCTAATTAAACAAATGATTTATGCTTTCAAAGTTGGCTACAGGAGGTCCCCATCTTGTAACTCTGTTAAACATCTTAGTACAACCAAGACTGTGCACATGCTTAGTGTGGTCTGGGCTACTTAGGGCTCATCATAAATCATCAAAACAGGGGAACAAACAAAGCTGCTTGAGTACTGCATGGCTGGGAAGTAAGGTGAGCTCCCCCTGCTGTTCATAAGTATGATTGTTTCCCTGTCGAGCAGTCAGGGACAAATCCTATCCACATTAGTAAATGAAGGGAGAATTTCACTGCATACAGTCAGGTTTCTTATATAAACGATACACATTTTTTAATGAAAGTAGATTGGAGATTGAAATGTTGATCAAGGATGAGCTCAGCGCAATGTTCGGATTAAAATAGCTGCACCGGAATACGGTATTTTCCACTCAATATAAAGTTATATGTCGGGGTCGGTGCGCTCAGTGGTTGCTAACAAATAATTAGAACAACTTTATTTTATTTATTAAAGGTTTCCTGGGCTTGTGTAGTGTAATGTAGTTGGTGCAGCATATATGTTCATTATACTTTAAAGTTGGCGCTGTACGCAAATAAGGCATTGCTAGCGTTACTTTGATTTGCCTGATGAAATAACGGTAGTGCAATTTTGCTACCGTTCGCCTCCCTGAGCGCAACTTCGAATTTTAGTGAATTTGCGTACCGCTGGCCAAACTACTCCTGGCGAAGTGCAGCCAAGCTCTTGCTGGCTCAACTTTGGATCTTAGTGAATTTGCCCCATGCCTCTTCATGATATAAGCAGAATATAGCTTATGTATTGCGTTTTATTACAATTTGCTAAGTAAGGAAGCCTCCTGATTATGAAGGATATTATCTGTTTGAAAAAAGTATACTAATACTAATAATGTTACTGTGTGTTCAAGACAATATGGAATAAATAAAAACTTATAGGTCAAAGTAATAAATATTCAATTATTTTATAAAAATACTTTTGTTAGGAGATGTTGCTGTTGCCATGTCTTCCCAGAGGAGATGCTGGGAGTACCAGGAAGTTGGTAGCCTAAACACTGGGTAAACTGGGGTGTAGACATACACAGCAATACTGAGGTCAGAAGCCATGATAATGGTGAAAGAAAACTTTACTAAATTCAGGGAAGTGATAACACAAGTAACGGTGCTCACAATGTATTTAAAAACTTTGTAAAAAGTGAGACACAATCCAGAATCAGACCAGAGAGTCAAAGCTGGTAGCAGACAAGCAAATGCAAGGAACTGGCCAGGAGTCAGGATTTAGCCGGGGGAATACAAGATCATGGCTAGGAGGGACACAGGAGAACTGGAAGGCAGGAAATCTTAGTGACCAAGCACCAAGCAAAGGTCAAGGGCAGGCTTATAAAGGGTCAGGATGAATAATGAAATACAGATGGGAATTACTAGAAGGGCTGAGAGATGAAGCAAAAGGTAGGAGTATAGCAGGTACTACAAAAATTTAGAGGCACAGCAGGTAAATTCACAAGTAGTGTCACCCAGTTCAACACACTGTAATTCATGACAGATATATTCAAAATGGTAATGGCCCTGGCTCTTGTATGGTTGTGCACATTATCATCAAACTGGTATCTTCCCCTAATAAACTTTTCTCAGTTGTACAAGACTGATAGGAAATTGAGCTTTTTTAACAGTGGTTTTATGAGCCGCTTCACTTACTCCCACAACATTCTTTCATTGTGATTCCTACCCTGCAAGGCAATGATCCAATCATATACCAGTAATCTTGCTTGCAAAGGTCCTTTGACTGTTAGAAGCTTCCTCTTGCTGGATGCTGAGTTCTTTCAGAGTAAAGCTGGCCATACTTACAGTGATCTGCCTATTTGGCGAAGTTATCGAATGGACCTCTCCCCATATGCCCATCTTGAGTTGGATGATAAGGATTTCTGATATGCCCACCTTGAGGTGGATGATAACGGGCTGATCCCATCATGGGCCCTAGGCCCCAACGATTGGATCACAATGAGAGGAATAGGGATGGTCGGATCAAGGAACCCATTAATGAACCACTGCAGTCCTCGATCAATCAGGGAATCCCATTGTAGGGCCCCATACACTGCCCAATAAGCTGACAACTTAATCTATTGGCAGCATATCCTGGCCTATTTTTGGGGATCGTAAAGAGATACTGACACCAGAAATTAAATTGTTTTTGACATTTGTCATAACATTGCCTTTAAAAGCTACTTATAACTTTGCCATAAAGTAATATGCACTATGCTTTTACATTACCTGTCTGATGCCCCATGTTCCTGTATGAGAGGGCTGCCATATTTGTGCAGCAGGAGTCCATTAGTATTAGAAAGTCTAACTGACAGGCTGAGATGGGACAGTCTGATTGGCAAAACAGTCAGGTATGGAAACTTAAACTAACAATTACTTACAAAAATAAACCTCTCCCCTCGAAATGACCTATAGATAACTTTTAATGTACAGTCATATTTTAAAAAGTAGTTTTTCGCGTCAGTATCACTTTAAGAACGGAATGAGAGTGGAATTTGATGGTCTAAAAATGTCTGCTGAGCATCAAATGCATTGTTTTGATAATTCCATCATATTTTTTATGGTTTAAGTTGAGTATTAAAAGGGGAATTAGAGACTGATAATGAAGACAAGTGAATCCTCCTTGTATTTGTAGAACCCACTACTACTCATTTTTTAGAGGCCTTACCATTGTGCACAACCAGGTGTAGATGTTTAGTCATCACCTTTCAATATACTGTAAATATATGAGCAGAGGCCGTAGCCTGACAAACTGCAAATTATTTTGAAGGTACAACAAATGGCATCTTTAGAGCATGTAAGTACCAATACAATACACAATTAGGCAATTGGAATTGAAACGATGTGGTAGATGTTAGTTACCACTTTATCCAGTTGTTATAAAATAGACAATACATAATTGGGTTACCTAGGACCCTGCAAACAATCTTTTTTTTGTGAATTGTTCTTGTTACTTCAACTACATTCTCTTTTTTGCTTACTGTGTCTCTTTCCTAACTAACTGTTTCACACAGCAGACACTGCAATGACAAGGTAAACATTTCAAAACATTACATTATTATTGTGTGCATTTTTGTATTTTTCTTTACATAGAGACTGATCTGAGATAAAGGCAATTGAACAAGCACCTGTCAATTATGAAGCATCACCTTTACACAACATCCTCTCCAGCTTTCCATCAAGAGGACATTTAGCTTCTATCAACAATCTTCCAGCATCATATCAGAATTGTAAGACCCTTGACTGGAGTGCAGCCTGTCTCCAATGAAGACCTTTTGATCACAACGCTCTTTTATTAAGATTTGACTTCACATTATTGCTAATCAATATCTTGCAGCCCTTAGAGCCTCATGTTATAAATATGTTTCCTAAAATCAGGCAGGAAGGACCACTAATTGAAGAAAATGTCAGCTAATCAGGTACCACAGCCCTCAGGCCATAGTCCTACTTGTACATTTTATCTTTCAGGGTATACCAGCAATGGTAGAAATAAAATCTGGAGACATGACAGGCAAAGAAAAGAAAGATCAATTTCTGTCACTTGCCTCCAATGTTTACTGCTTTTCTGGGTGTTCAGATGGTGTTTTCTTTCATAGCTTAGGGGAACGTAACCTTTTCTAAATGGGAAGCTGGTGTTCCCATGCATTTTTAAGTATTTTATCTCACAGTACCACCATCTGTATTCTGTCATTTAAACTAGAATGTTAGGACTGTTATACTGTGAGTACATGTATGTGCCTTATTCTGTATATTTATATTAAATGTGTTTTAAAAGATATTCAGTTCTGTGCTGTATCAACAGATGTAGTAATACATTTCATGGTGTTTAGTGTTGTCAAAATGTTATCAAATTGATTTTTTTGATTTTTTTAGAGATATTAAACCCCTCTCAATTGTTGTCTGCTCTGTTTAAAAAAATCATTGAGTGGGAAATGAAGTACAACTGAGACTGAAACTAAAAATATAAAATAATGCTGTTTGTACAAAAATATTTCTTTCCAATAATTTGCCAGTAATTACATTTTCTTTTTCTTTTTGCTTTGATATCTCATTAAAATGTTAAGTGGTGAAGACTTGACCTTGAAGGGCATGCATAATACATGAAAGTAAACCTTCAGTAATTTTATTTTTTTACTCTTCACTGACTGCTGCAAGCATTTCTTTTTCTCCTCCCAAATAACCCAAAAGGGAGAGGGCTGCTAGGGAAGCCAAGGTATGCAGTTGTGGGCTTCAAATCCACTAGTTCCATTAGATTTCCCCAGTGATGACAGCTGCAATATGTTAATGGCTTGTGTTTGGATGTGATGGCCTTGCTGCTACTTAGGGCAATATACTAATTACCATAAGATGGTGACAACAGGTGCAAATGTCACTTCATATCAGCATCAGCCTTATGCGAAAAATAGCTAGCAGCACCCAAAGCGACTAAAAAATGTATACTTCAGTGTGTAGCCTGTGATTCTCTAAAGGACTGCTCTTTAATGCTTATGATTAAAGCATTTACAGCAGAAGTTAGGATTTTATGCAAGTACAGTGTTTTTAGTTTTCTCTGCCTTTCCTAAAATAAGCATTGTTCCATTATAATGGAATAACATAATTTATTGCACAGCTCGGGCAATATGCTCAAGCTGTATAATTATGATGTGTTTTTTTTTTCCATCCTCGTAAGCATTTTTATTCCTGTTTGGGACTTTTTCATGCTGAATAAAAGGAAGAAGACATTAAGGTGTGCATTAATTGTATCCAGGACTGTTTTTAAGGCACTATTTAATTATTAAATTATAAAGGATTTTCTTTCTTCAACAATAATTAAAATAAATCATTTGCATAATCAGAATGCAATACCTGTCATTGGTATGTCTGGAAATAATGAGTGTGCTGTTGTATAGGGTGGCAAAGTATTATTCATTACTTTAACAAATTATATCGCCATAATAAAGTGATGCACACAATTGACTCTTTCATTTCATTGTATCAGGTTTGAGGGACATTATATTTTATCTAGGATTTTACTTAATTTGAAACTTATTTAGCCTTTTACTTAAATACTTTGTTTAAAAGGCTACTGTTGCAATAGCAAGATAGTAATTGACAGATTAAGAGAGACAGACATAAATAGAGAGAGTAGTTTACGTA